>OY856413.1:118597500-119797500 GCA_963693085.1 Alisma plantago-aquatica | reverse complement strand
CTCAATGAGACCTACACTTTGGGCTTGGTTCCATCACCTAGCTACACATCTTGTTCCTTGATATCCTAAAAGATGTGAACTTTAGCAGATTGAGAACGTCTAATGTACTTTTATGATAAAGCTTGGAACTTTGATGAACTTTCACCCTCTTAATCATGAAATCAGTAACTTTGTGCATACTTTATCAACAAGAGGGTCCTAATCACCCCTATTGTCCCTCAATGACTCTAAATTCTATTATGTAACATGTTTTGGATAATAATGATGGCTTTTGCTCTTTTATACTAATCTTTCTTCATAGTAACACCAAATTTTAAATGAACTTTAAAACAACAACTTGATGTCTCCCCATGACTCTAATATCATCTCCTAATCCCCATTTTTCTAAATGTGTAAACGTGGCTTGAGATGCTTGAATGTGACTCGCTTTATGATGATGTATGTTGAACTTTGAACAAATGAGGTCCATGACCATTGGGTGAATCCAATCATATTGGACCCTTGAAATCAGTAGGATCATGATGTGTTTTGACCTATATTACTAAGGACACCCCCTTCCATGATGTAATGATGTATGTGTCCCTTTTTGGACCTAATATGCACATATATGACTTGATTATCGTGTTTATGCCCTAATCTCAATATGGGTCCTATTGTTATGTTGTCTCTCCACTCAAATAAAATTTGATCCTTCTATTCTTGACCCCCTGCATGTGGATTTCCTACTTAAGTCACATGTTGACCCCAATGGAACATGAACTATGTTGATGCTTTCATGTATGTTGAAATGTTGATACCCAAGGTTGGGATCTTGATACCTATACCCTAGGGGACATCCACCTATAACTAAATGTGATTCTTATATCCTAATATTGTTGATATAATCTCACATCTTGTCCAAGTATCATGTCTTGATGACCCATGACAATGGTTGTTACATTATGAGTCTTATGACCTAGTTATATACATAAGCGACTTAAATCGTATAACGACCATATAAGATAGATGTATCATCCACATGACATGAAACTTAAACTACACCTTCATGATGGAATCTAAATCAATAAACGGTCATCAAATGAACTAATAAGCAACTTGGAACCTAACTTGGCCAAAACCCTATAGTGGAGCTAGTTAGGGTTAATGATAAAAATCTAACACATGTATGCAATCTTATGCTTAATTAGATTTTGCTTATGGCTAGATGGTTAAGAATGAGTTAGGGTATGATTCTCTGAATCAGGTATCGACTTTAATAATTATATGACTATGTTTTTCTTGCTTGAGTGTGATACATATGTATGCTTGTTTACTTTCTCAAATATTTCTAGGTAGTACTCTAGTATTGTACTCGATGTTTGTCTCGTGGCATTGTTTTATAACTTGCAAACATAATATAGAAACTCCATTATACAAACCTTGTGCATCTACCTATATTCTCGGGCTAAGGACACGAGGTTGGGCATCCTACTTGAGTTGTAAAGATAGGGCAGACCATGTCGATAAAAGGGTTAGCTGATCTTGTGCACCCTTACAGACTCTTCCAATGGGAAGTTAGTCAAAGGCCTTATGATATATTATGTTGTTAGTATAATTGGAGTAAAATGATATAAAATATGGGCTTTTTCTTTGCTAAATACTTAAATTGTTTATTCTTGTTTGTTAATTTTGCAAATCTTTTCAACTTATGCAAAGCTTATTTATATGTATCTTTTAGCCCAATACTCAACACCTCATGTGTTGACCTGCATTGTTTCATGTATTTATAGGTTTAGAGATGCCTAAAAGTTAATGGGCTTGGTGAGCTGTGTCAGGATTACTTGTTGTAAGATACCTAGTATACATGAGCAAACTTGTAAAATTGTACTCTTGAATATGTAACTGAAAGCTTGAATAAACAATATTATTAAATATATCTTGTTGAATGTTGAGATTATGATTGGTGCTTTTATCCTATTATCTATTCATGTATGCTAAGTGTAACATCCCTGACCTGGGTTATGTTTTAACCCTAGGTGTTTTGCTTAATAAAGTTAATTAGATGATTTCTCTTATCTTTTGAAAAGTAATTAAGGCTCAAGAGGAACTTATATTTCAATTTCAGTCCTTTTTGAATAATGTTGAAACATTGTTTTGTTAATTTTGGACTAAAATGCAAATTACCCAAGTTGAGGTGTTAGATTGAAAATTGTACATGATAAAATGTTCCTATGATGTCGAGACATCATAAGAGTGAGTATGATGTAGTGGTATGGTTTCCACAAGCTTAGGCACCAAGATAGAGCTTGTTGAGCAATCTTTGTGCATTAAAACCTAGTTTTGGAGTAATATGCAATTTACCCAAAACCTAGGGTTCAACATGCAAAATACCACCTCTAGAGGATCCCTTATGTTTCTTGACATCATGTAGAGCAAATAAAATTATAGGGGCGCCTCATTTGAATTATCTTGGAAGAGAGAGAATCTCGATAATAAAATAATCAAGATTTAAGCATAAAAGGAACTTTAATTCAATTTATTGCAAAAAGAAATATATTAATTGAGGATCCCTTCAACCAAAAGTTGAGGGATGAATTTGCAAAGTGTTTGACGATCTTGTGCCTTTCTATGGCACGAAAAGATCTTGTTTGAGTGGAAAGCCCACTCACATTAACTTAATAAAAAGTATTATCCACTAAAGAGAGGATATTAATATAATATGTTTAAGGTGCTTAATTCCTTTTCTTTAATTCCTTGGATAATGAAGATTTTTTGCAAGTAAATGAAGGTGGCTTCGTGGCCAAGGAATGGAGGGGAAGAGGTGGCACTAATTTTGGAAATTAAAGGAATTAATTCCATTTTCTCTTTCCTTGAAATTCCTTATACATATCTCTTTTCCTACCCACTTAAGGATCTTTTCTTGGAATTTCTTTTGTCTTCTTGCCTTGGACGACCACTAGAGAGCTCAGGAGCAGGTGAAGGACGACTCTAACCTGTTGGTAAGCTTTTGATCATCTTCCACCTTGGTTTCATGGTGAAAACCCAAAATCGATGCTTGATTCTTTATTTTCTTCACTCGATTTCCAACCCTAGCCAACTTTTTCATCCAAAAGCTCAAGAATGGACCTTGGGCAGTTGTAAAAGCTCATCCACCATTAGAGAGCATGGGGTTTGAATCTTGGAATCAGATTCAAAGGTGGGTTATATAACTTAAACCCTACAAAGTTATTATTGCATTCAATTCTCCATGATTTGTTGTTCATTTTGTTCTATTTTGAACTTCCTTTGATTCATTGCTGCAATTTCCATGAAAACGGCAGTAGTTCTTGGATGTATGAAGGAAGATAACGATGAAATCATCTTGGACACTTTTCCCAATAAAATGCTAGGCCAAATGGTTTCAATATATGTGCTCAATCGGTTTCACAAACCGTTTGGGAGCAAACAGTTTCAAACCGTTTGAAAGTAAACAGTTTCAAAACCATTTGAGAGTGTTGACAACAGTTGACCATTTGGAGAATTGATGATAATCATGATGTTTAATGATCCATTAAATATGATTGATTAGTTTCAATGGGCTTGTTAGTTGAAGGTCCATCAATCATCAAACCCTAATCGGGTTAAGTGTTGAAATTCAATTTGGTTAACTTAGATTTTTGGGTGATTGAGCCCAAATGGTCTCAAGACCGTTTGGAGGTCACCCAAACGGTCTCAAGACCATTTGGGGGTCACCCAAGACCGTTTGGAGGTCTAGGGTTAAGTATGGTTGAGCAATTGAAGATCCAAAGATACTAAGTTGAAATGTAATCAATAATCGATTTGATGATCAATACAATGATCCAAACCCTAATTGGATGTCATGGATTTTGATTATGTGATGGGTAAATAGTCTCAAGACCATTTGGAGGTCATCCAAATGACCTCAAGACCGTTTGAGGTCAGGTCATGTTCAGTTTGGATGGTGAACCAATGATTTCAAAGTAATTCGTTTCACAATGATTAACATTGAAGTCCATTGATTTCAATCCCTAATCCAATTGATTCAAAACCCTAATTAAAGATAAATTGAGGGTTAAATCAGTTGAAGGATGATATATTAAGCTCAATTGAAGTATGGTGTTAGGTTCAATTGATGAGTGGTTATATGAGTTCAATCGATCAGGGATTCAACATTGAAAACCCTAAATTAACTTGAGTGGTTGAGACCATATTTGGTCCATTCGGTTTTGAGGAGGTTTGGACCAAACGGTCTCAAGACCGTTTGGGACCAAATGATCCCAAACCGGTTAAGACTTAAACTGTTTCAAACTTCAACTTTGGCAAACGGTTTCAAGCACCTACTTTACTAAACGGTTTCAAACCATGTGACCAAGACCGTTTGGAGGTCTAAATGGTCTTAAACCGTTTGGAGGTATTTCAAGCTAGATCGTTTGAGGTCTGATTGGTCAAGACCATTTGGGGTCTAAGTGACCAAGATCGTTTGGAAGTTAATTAACCAAACCATATAAACACTTGAAGTGGTTAAAGGTTAATTGATTAATTGAACAATTACATGATATAAACTAAGGGTGATTATAATAATTGTACCCTTAATGAGATAGGGTGATTAGTACCCTTTGGATGATTAATCTTTAATGATTATGGACACAATAACATAATACATTGAGTCAACCTTCATTCAAATGGAGTGGACATCATCCAATCAGGTCCAAAGTAGGTATCATCTTATAAAGGATGAGAGAGAGAGGACATCCTACATGAATGATAACCAAGTAATGGTTAAGTCTTAACACTTTCTACATGAATGAATGTCTAATTAGGGTATGATTCTTGAAAGGGAGATCATGAAAGCCTAATCATAAGCACAAACCCTAATTAAGAAGGTTAATAAACCCTAACCCTAATTGAGGGAAATGGTAGGTGAAACCCTAATCCATGATGATGGAATGATCCTAATTTAGGGAAACAACATGAGAAATTCTAATTCAAGATGTTTTGATGATCAACCCTAATCTAGGGTGAAGTAATGTGAATAGTAAACCCTAATTTCAGGTTATTGAATATAAACCCTAATCTAGGGTGAAGTAATGTGAATAGTAAACCCTAATTTCGGGTTATTGAATATAAACCCTAATCTAGGGTGAAGTAATATGAATAGTAAACCCTAATTTCGGGTTATTGAATATAAACCCCAATCTAGGGTGATGCAATGTGAATAATAAACCCTAATTCTAATTAAGGTGAAGGTATATGTGATACCCTAATTCTAGTTTATACTATAGAGCATGAAACTCTAATTCTAAACAATGAGATGACGAGTCATTGGTCCTAATTAAACAAAAGGGATGAATAACCCTAATTGAAATAGAAAGGGAAACCCTAACCCTGGTAAGGGAATAATGGTGTTACCCTTAAATAGTAATGTTATAATTGTTTTGCATTGTGTTGATATGAGGTTGATGTAACTGTTATCATCTGCACTAATCATGCAGGTTTTATGAGACAATGAACATAGCCAGGTATGAGCTATGATGCTTTATTTATTGAAAGTGAATTATAAGCATTGTGAGTCAAAATATGTTGTGTTGCCTAGTGAGAGGTAAAAAAAGAGATTAATAGGCTTTAAGAGCCATGTGAAATACCTGCATTGCAATTATCATGTTTACACTGTCAGATGACCTGATGGTATTAAGTTACATGTTAAAGTAGTAACAAGTATTTTGATGATCTAAGGGTTGAACACCCATATTCTTGAATCATGATGATGAGATTATAAAGGACTGAGATCCCAATAAACTTGATAGAAATAGTACTCATTCTTTATAGCAAATTGTTATAATGGCTTATGTTTGAAAACTTGACTGATGCTAAAAGAATATGATAATGTACTTAAATAATCAAGTGAAATCATAGAATGTAGTTGCCCTGACCACAGATCCATCAGTGTCAGAATTAGCTGAATGGTGAAATAAGTTTTACTTGGAACACATATTTTTGAATATGTGGGGGTAATTGGGCAAATGTATCCTTATGCCCCATAGGAATGGCTACGAGCTATGTCCTATGCACGGGAATTGTTGTGGACCATACCCCATTAAGAGTATGGCTATGGGCCATGACTCCTCAATAATAATACCAGGTATTGGCTATGGGCCATAACCCTAAAGAGAGTATATTCTATGGGCTATAACTCTATAGAGAAGATGCCAATATACCCTGGCAAGCTAATTTGCAGTTGACACATGATGTCTCTGCTTAAAGTAGTCTCGTACTGACCAAGACAGATGAGGTCATGGAATCTGGCTCTCCCATTGACCTTGTGTGGTACCGATGCTTTACGTAATCGTGGTCGGTTGGAGTATGAGTGGTATATCTCATCTCCTCAGGGCATAAGCTTAAGAATGTTTGTAAAAATGTAATCAGCCGTGTAGCGTATTTGCATAGGATTGAAATACAAAAATCATTGGTTGATGTTATTCTACTTAGCATGTTCTAGATACATAAATGTTATATATGTTCTTCAGCTCTTTATTGAATAAGAGACATGCTGCTTTAACAAGTTTCAGCTTAAATGCTGAATAGAAATGTTGCTCTAATCTGTATGGATATTGAACTATCTGTTGTTGAATATATGTTTCCACTGTTCAGTTTATTTCTATTATACTGCAATAATAATGTTTTCGGCAGAGAGTTATATCTCTCGTTGGGGAAATTTTATAATTGTCTCACTCCTGTGAAATCCAACATTTTTAGGTGGACGTGGACGAGGTAGAAACAGAAACCTCATAAAAAGGGGAGAATAGCAACAACAGCAAGGACAACAGTGATTCCTTAGGTGGAGACACTGTCTGTCAAGTCTTGTATATAGAGAGTCCTATGTGTCGTCTCTGTACTCTCAGGTCCTAGGAGTCAGTAGTTAGTTTGATATTGATCTGAGATTTTGGCTTGATGCCTCGAGATTTTTGTATACTGCTTATGTACAGTTTAACAGGGCGGTTAATGCTTGTAACTTTTAGAAAGAGATGATACAGAGATGTACTGATGAACTGGAATGTGCATAACTTACTTTGGTTCTTTATGAAGGAGTTTTTTAGTTTATGGATCTCTTTGTAAAAGTTTTAATTTTTAGTGCTTTTCAGTAATTACGCTGCTAATGATTCGCTTCCGCTTTAGTTAATCTCGTTTTGTGAATTGTATGTCACAATTTAGTGGTATCAGAGCTCTAGGTTCGCTGAGTCTACAGAGACATAGGACTAAGGTTGTTGAGTCTGTTCTAGTGTCTTCCAGTCTATCTAATAGTGTCTTCTGCTCATATAGGAGGAGAAGAAGAACTAAAGATGTCTGGATCACACGATGAACATGTTGCTGAAAGTAGCGTTGCTGCACCAGGAGGAGGTGCACGAGACCAAGGGATGGAGGAGCCCGTACCTGAACAACCCCAACTCAATCAAGCTGACATGGGGAACCTAGCCTTCCAAGCCATGTTTGGACAGTTTATAGCTGCCATGACTCACATGACAGATAGGAAGACAATACTTGCACATAGGGCACCTACCCACTATGAAGGACAGGGAGCCGGCAAGACGTTTGAACGACTTCGCCGGGTTGGGGCTATAGACTATGCTGGTACGGCTGATCCAGTTGATGTAGATTTATGGCTGACTGAGCTGGAAAAAGCATTTAGAAACCTTAATATCCCTGAGAATGAGAAGGTGAGACATGTTGTATATCTATTGAAAGGTAGTGTTGGTCACTGGTGGACAATTGAGGAAGGCAAGAGGCCAGGTGTGGAAATTGGATGGGAAGAGTTCCGACGAGAATTCATCAGTAGATATTTTCCCAAGACCTTTCTGGATGAGAAAATTACTCAGTTTGAATGGATTAGGCAAGGACAAATGAACATTAGCGAGTATGAAGCTAGGTTCATGGAGTTGTTGTGGTTCTGTCCGCACATGGCATCAATTGATGAGGAGAGGATTCGGTGTTTCGAGAAAGGGTTGAACGCTGAATTAACCACTCTGGTGTCTGCTTTAGAGAACCGGGAGAGGTTTACCACCTTCGTGGAGTCCGTAAGAAGGATAGAAAGGTCTGTGGTTGAGAAGTGACAAACCAGTAACAAGAAAGTGTATCCCCAGTTTCAAGGACCCATGTCCAAAAGTTTCAAGAAACCAAGATTTTCCGCACCAGCAGCACCACAGAGGTTCAATACCCTGACGTAGTGAACGTCAAGTAGGGGTAGAGGGTGTAGTTTTCCTCTAAGTAGAGCCCCTAGTATGGCATCAACATCAGTAACTGGACCCTCTAGACAACATCAAGAGAATAGAACTTGTCATCGATATGGACTAGTAGGACATCTGGCAAGGGATTGCCCAACAAGGAATGCAGTGGTGAATCAACCCCCAAGACAAAATTAGCAAGGTTCTCAGAGAAAGTCATTTTCTAGCGGTACCCGAGGACATGGACAGGCATCCCAGGCAGGATCTTCTACACCCAATAATAGAGCACAGGGCCAACAGCAGGCAACAGTGAGATTGTATGCAATGAACCAGCCTGATGCAGTAGTCATTCCCCGGGTTGTGACAGGTCAGATGAAACGGTTTTATTCTGATACGCATACATACTATGTCGTATCTATTTTAATTGATCCGGGTGTTGCGCATTCCTTTATCACTCGAAGAGTGATTCTTTACTGCAATATGACAGTTGGTCATAGAGTAGAGAATTTGAAGTTAGAAACTCCTTTGATGGGATTTGCAGCATTGCGAGAGGTGTGTTCTCCCTGCATTCTTTTCTTTTCTGAACATCACATTCAAGTGGATCTTATACCACTTGAAATGCATGGGTTTGATATAATTCTTGGAATGGATACCTTAGAAAGGTACATGGTTGTCTTGGATTGTGAGTCCAAGCGTGCCGTGTTCACATATGATAGTGACACATGGATCTTTCAGGGAGATAGGAAGATTCTTCCAACATGTCTTGTGTCAGCTATGGTAGTTGAGAAGCTGATGAGGCAAGGATGTTTTGCATTCTTGGCACATGTAGTAAATGTCACCATAGAGAGCCCTCATCCTGCTGAAGTTCCTCTAGTCAGGGAATTTGAAGATGTATTTCCTGAAGAACTTCTAGGTGTTCCACCACCCCGAGAGATGGATTTTGAGATTAATCTAATCCCGATCATGCAGCCAATAGCTCAAACACCGTATAGGATGGCGCCTGTTGAGATGGAAGAGTTGAAGAAACAACTGCAAGAGTTGCTTGAGAAGGGTTTTATCCGACTGAGTACTTCACCATGGGGTGCTCTGGTCCTCTTTGTTAAGAAGAAGGATGGATCGATGTGTTTATGCATTGATTACAGACAGTTGAATAAAGTAACTATAAAAAATAAGTATCCTTTGCCAAGGATTGATGACCTGTTTGACCAGTTGTGCGGTGCAACTGTCTTTTCGAAGATAGATCTGAGGTAGGGATACCATCAACTATGTATTAAGGAGGGTGACATACCTAAGTCTGCCTTTAGGACAAGGCATGGTCACTATGAGTTCACAGTTATGTCGTTTGGACTAACTAATGCACTAGCTGCATTCATGGAACTCATGAATAGAATCTTTCGACCTTTTCTTGATCAGTGTGTTGTCGTCTTCATAGATGACATCTTGATCTACAGTAGAGATGCTCAACAGCACGAGCAACACCTCTGTTAGGCTCTAACTTTGCTAAGAGAACATAAGTTATATGCTAAGTTTAGCAAATGTGAGTTTTGGTTACCAAAAGTTTCCTTTCTTGGACACGTAATATCTGCTTCAGGTATTCGTGTTGACCCTAAGAAGGTAGAATATGTCTTGCAATGGGAACAGCCGAAGACACCAATGGAGATCTACAGTTTCCTAGGATTGGTAGGCTATTACAGGAGGTTCATTAAGAACTTCAGTTCTATAGTTTACCCTTGACCAAGTTAACCAGATTGGATGTTCCTTTTGTCTGGAATGAAAAGTGTCAACAATCATTCTAGTTTCTATAGGAAAGGTTAACTAGTGCACATGTGTTGGTACTACATGAGCAGGGGTAAGGGTATATAGTTTTATGTGATGCATCTAAGAATGTACTTGGATGTGTGTTGATGCAGGATAAACAAGTGATTTCTTTTGCTTCCCGACAGCTGAAGAAACATGAAGAGAATTATCCGACACACGATCTAGAGCTAGCTGCTGTAGTACATTCTTTGAAGATGTGAAGACATTATCTCTATGGAGAGACATTCTAGATTTTCACAGACCATAAGAACCTAAAGTATATCTTTTCTCAGCATGAGCTGAACATGAGGCAACGCCGCTGGATGGAGTTAATCAAGGAGTACGATTGTACAATTGATTATCATCCAGGGAAGGCCAATGTAGTTGTTGATGCATTAAGTAGGAAATCAGTAACACCAGCTCTAGATAGAGCACAGTTGAACTCCTCAGTGTGCTCTAAGAGATATATGCTTATCTCTTTAAGGCAAGATAATGTACAACTTAAGGTATCATTGTTATCTGGGTTGTTAGCTGAGATGCATATAAAACCTACTCTGAGACAGCAGATTAAGGAAGCACAACAAGTTGATGTTGCAGTTTAGCAGATTAGATCAGAGTATGGTAGTGAGAAACGGGATGGTTTCCATGATTTAGATGATTAGGTAGCATGTTATCATGGTAGGATGATAGTACCTGATGTCGATAACTTAAGGAAGTTAGTCCTGGAAGAAGCACATTCATCTATGTATGCTATGCATCCAGGAAGCACCAAGATGTATCATAACTTAAAAGATATGTATTGGTGGCCTGGTTTGAAGAAGGATGTTGCTGAGTTTGTTATGCAGTGTCCAGTGTGTCAGCAGGTTAAAGCTGAACACCAGAAGCCCGCAGGAACAATGCAACATTTTCCTATACCATAGTGGAAATGGGATCATGTAACCATGGATTTTGTGGTTGGTTTGCCTAGAATAGCCAAAGGTCATGATTCCATTTGGGTGATAGTTGATAGGTTGACAAAGACAACACATTTCTTACATGTCAAAACAACCTATTCTGCTGAGAAGTTGGCATAGTTATATGTTGATGAGATAGTACAGTTGCATGGGGTCCCAGTTACCATTGTTTCTGACAGATGTCCCCAGTTTATGAGTCATTTTTGGGAACGACTTCATAAAGCTTTAGGCACGCAGTTAAGGTCTAGTACAACCTTTCATCCTCAGACAGATGGACAATCAGAAAGGACTATACAAACCTTGGAAGACTTGCTTAGGGCATGTGTCCTTCAGTTTACAGGAAGTTGGGATCTACATCTAAGCTTGATAGAATTTGCCTACAATAACAGCTATCAACATAGTATTGACATGGCACCATATGAAGCTTTATATGGTAGATGTTGTAGATCTCCCTTATGTTGGTATGAAACCGGAGAATATCAACTCTTGGGTCCAGATCTTGTGCAGCAGACCACTGAGAAAATTAAAATAATACAACAACAGCTAAAGACTGCACAGGATAGACAGAAATCTTACGCTGAAAAACGACGAAGACCTTTAGAATTCCAAGTTGGAGACAGAGTATATCTCAAGGTATCACCTTGGAAAGGAGTTCTTAGATTTGGAAGGAAAGAAAAGTTAGCTCCTAGATTTATGGGGCCTTATCCAATCATTGAATGGATTGGAAAGGTAGCTTATAAGATGGAGTTACCGTCTGAGTTGCCTAAGTTTCACCCAGTGTTCCACATCTCGACGTTGAGAAAGTGTCATCCTGACACATAGTTAGTTCTACAACCTGTGTAAGTAGAAGTAAATGATGATATATCATATGTTGAAGGACCTGTAACGATCCTTGATAAAAGAATTAAAAAGCTAAAAAAGAAAGACATATGTCTTGTAAAAGTCCTCTAGAATCACCGTGGCATTGAAGAAGCTACATGGGAACTAGAGGAAGAGATGAGGAGGAAATACCCTACTCTTTTCTCTTAAAATGTTTTTGTAATGATTTCGGGGATGAAATCCTTATAAGGGGTGGATAATTTGTAACATCCCTAAACTGGGTTATGTTTTAACCCTAGGTGTTTTTCTTAATAAATTTAATTAGATGCTTGCTCTTATCTTTTGAAAAGTAATTAAGGCTCAAGAGGAACTTATATTTCAATTTCAATCCTTTTTAATAATGTTGAAACATTGTTTTGTTAATTTTGGACTAAAATGCAAATTACCCAAGTTGAGGGGTTAGATTGCAAATTGTACATGATAAAATGTTCCTCTAATGTTGAGACATCATAAGAGTGAGTATGATGTAGTGGTATGGTTTCCACAAGCTTAGGCACCAAGATAGAGCTTGTTGAGCAATCTTTGTGCATTAAAACCTAGTTTTGGTGTAATATGCAATTTACCCAAAACCTAGGGTTCAACATGCAAAATACCACCTCTATAGGATCCCTCATGTTTCTTGAAATCATGTAGAGAAAATAAAATGAGAGGGGTGCCTCATTTGAATTATCTTGGAAGAGAGAGAATCTCGATAATAAAAGAATCAAGATTTAAGCATAAAAGGAACTTTAATTCAATTTATTGCAAAAAGAAATATATTAATTGAGGATCCCTTCAACCAAAAGTTGAGGGATTAATTTTCAAAGTGTTGGAAGAGCTTGTGCCTTTCTATGGCACGAAAAGATCTTGGTTGAGTGGAAAGCCCACTCACATTAACCTAATAAAAAGTATTATCCACTAAAGAGAGGATATTAATATAATATGTTTAAGGTGCTTAATTCCTTTTCTTTAATTCCTTGGATAATGAAGAAGTTTTGCAAGTAAATGAAGGTGGATTCGTGTCCAAGGAATGGAGGGGAAGATGCGGCACTAATTTTGGAAATTAAAGGAATTAATTCCATTTTCTCTTTCCTTGAAATTCCTTATACATATCTCTTTTCCTACCCACTTAAGGATCTTTTCTTGGAATTTCTTTTCTCTTATTTCCTTGGACGATCACGAGAGAGCTCAGGAGCAGGAGAAGGACGAATCTAACCTTTTGGTAAGCTTTTGATCATCTTCCACCTTGGTTTCATGGTGAAAACCCAAAATCGATGCTTGATTCTTTGTTTTCTTCACTCGATTTCCAACCCTAGCCAACTTTTTCATCCAAAAGCTCAAGAACGGACCTTGGGCAGTTGTCAAATCTCATCCACCATTAGAGAGCATGGAGTTTGAAGCTTGGAATCAGATTCAAAGGCGGGTTATATAACTTAAACCCTAAAAAGTTATTATTGCATTCAATTCTCCATGATTTGTTGTTCATTTTGTTCTATTTTGAACTTCCTTTGATTCATTGCTGCAATTTCCATGAAAACAATAGTAGTTCTTGGATGTATGAAGGAAGATGATGATGACATCATCTTTTACACTTTTCCCAAGAAAATTCTAGGCCAAACGGTTTCAATATATGTGCTCAATCGGTTTCACAAACTGTTTGGGAGCAAACGGTTTCAAACCGTTTAAGAGTAAACGGTTTCATCAAACCGTTTGAGAGTAAACGGTTTCACAACCATTTGAGAGTGTTGACCACAGTTGACCATTTGGAGAATTGATGATAATCAGGATGTTTAATGATCCATTAAATATGATTGATTAGTTTCAATGGGCTTGTTAGTTGAAGGTCCATCAATCATCAAACCCTAATCGGGTTAAGTGTTGAAATTCAATTTGGTTAACTTAGATTTTTGGGTGATTGAACCCAAACGGTCTCAAGACCATTTGGAGGTCACCAAAACGGTCTCAATACTGTTTGCAGGTCACCCAATACCGTTTGGAGGTCTAGGGTTAAGTATGGTTGAGCAATTGAAGATCCAAAGATACTAAGTTGAAATGTAATCAATAATCGATTTGATGATCAATACAATGATCCAAACCCTAATTGGATGTCATGGATTTTGATTATTTGACGGGAAAATGGTCTCAAGACCATTTGGAGGTCATCCAAATGACCTCAAGACCGTTTGATGTCAGGTCATGTTTAGTTTGGATGGTGAACCAATGATTTCAAAGTAATTCTTTTCACAATGATTAACATTGAAGTCCATTGATTTCAATCCCTAATCCAATTGATTCAAAACCCTAATTAATGATCAATTGAGGGTCAAATCAATTTAAGGATGATCTATTAAGCTCAATGGAATTATGGTGTTAGGTTCAATTGATGAGTGGTTATATGAGTTCAATCGATCAGGGATTCAACATTGAAAACCCTAAATTTACTTGAGTGGTTGAGACCATATTTGGTCCATTCGGTTTTGAGAAGGTTTGGACCAAACGATCTCAAGACCGTTTGGGAGCAAACGATCTCAAGACCGTTTGGGACCAAATGATCCCAAACCGGTTAAGACTTAAACGGTTTCAAACTTCAACTTTGGCAAACGGTTTCAAGCACCTACTTTACTAAACGGTTTCAAACCATGTGACCAAGACCGTTTGGAGGTCTAAATGGTCTTAAACCGTTTGGAGGTATTTCAAGCTAGACCAATTGAGGTCTGATTGGTCAAGACCATTTGGGGTCTAAGTGACCAAGATTGTTTGGAAGTTAATTAACCAAACCATATAAACACTTGAAGTGGTTAAAGGTTAATTGATTAATTGAACAATTACATGATATAAACCAAGGGTGATTGTAATAATTGTACCCTTAATGAGATAGGGTGATTAGTACCCTTTGGATGATTAATCTTTAATGATTATGGAAACAATAACATAATACATTGAATCAACCTTCATTCAAATGGAGTGGACATCATCCAATCAGGACCAAAGTAGGTATCATCTTATAAAGGGTGTGAGAGAGAGAGGACATACTACATGAATGATAACCATGTAATGGTTAAATCTTAACACTTTCTACATGAATTAATGTCTAATTAGGGTATGATTCTTGAAAGGGAGATCATGAAACCCTAATCATAAGCACAAACCCTAATTAAGAAGGTTAATAAACCATAACCCTAATTGAGGGCAATGATAGGTGAAACCCTAATCCATGATGATGGAATGATCCTAATTTAGGGAAACGACATGAGAAATTCTAATTCAAGATGTTTTGATGATCAACCCTAATCTAGGGTGAAGTAATGTGAATAGTAAACCCTAATTTTGGGTTATTGAATATAAACCCTAATCTAAGGTGAAGTAATGTGAATAGTAAACCCTAATTTCAGGTTATTGAATATAAACCCTAATCTAGGGTGAAGTAATGTGAATAATAAACCCTAATTTCGGGTTATTGAATATAAACCCTAATCTAGGGTGATGCAATGTGAATAGTAAACCCTAATTCTAATTAAGGTGAAGGTATATGTGATACCCTAATTCTGGGTTATACTATAGAGCATGAAACTCTAATTCTGGACAATGAGATGACGAGTCATTGGTCCTAATTAAACAAAAGGGATGAATAACCCTAATTGAAATAGAAAGGGAAACCCTAACCCTGGCAAGGGGACAATGGTGTTACCCTTGAATAGTAATGTTATAATTGTTTTGCATTGTGCTGATATGAGATTGATGTAATTGTTATCATCTGTACTAATCATGCAGGTTTTATGTGACAATGAACATAGCCAGGTATGAGCTATGATGCTTTATTTATTGAAAGTGAATTATAAGCATTGTGAGTCATAATATGCTATGTTGCCTAGTGAGAGGTAAAAAAAGAGATTAATAGTCTTTAAGAGCCATGTGAAATACTTGCATTGCAATTATCATGTTTACACTCTCAGATGACCTGATGGTATTAAGTTACCTGTTAAAGTAGTATCAAGTATTTTGATGATCTAAGGGTTGAACACCCATATTCTTGAATCATGATGATGAGATTATAAAGGATTGAGATCCCAATAAACTTGATAGAAATAGTACTCATTCTTTATAGCAAATTGTTATAATGGCTTATGTTTGAAAACTTGACTGATGATAAAAGAATATGATAATGTACTTAAATAATCAAGTGAAATCATAGAATGTAGTTTCCCTGACCACAGATCCATCAGTGTCAGAATTAGCTGAATGGTGAAATGAGTTTTACTTGGAACACATATTTTTGAATATGTGGGGGTAATTGGGAAAATATATCCTTATGCCCCATAGGAATAGCTACGGGCTATGTCCTATGCACGGGATTGGTTGCGGACCATACCCCATTAAGAGTATGGATATGGGCCATGACTCCTCAATAATAATACCAGGTATTGGCTACGGGCCATAACCCTAAAGAGAGTATATGCTATGGGCTATAACTCTATAGTGAAGATGCCAATATACCCTGGCAAGCTAATTTGCAGTTGACACATGATGTCTCTGCTTAAAGTAGTCTCGTACTGACCGAGACAGATGAGGTCATGGAATCTGGCTCTCCCATTGACCTTGTATGGTACCGATGCTTTACGTAATCATGGTCGGTTGGAGTACGAGTGGTATATCTCATCTCCTCAGGGCATAAGCTTAAGAATGTTTGTAAAAATGTAATCAGTCGTGTAGCGTATTTGCATAGGATTTAAATACGAAAATCATTTGTTGATGTTATTCTACTTAGCATGTTCTAGATACATAAATGTTATATATGTTCTTCAGCTCTTTATTGAATAAGAGACATGCTACTTTAACAAGTTTTAGCTTAAATGCTGAATAGAAATGTTGCTCTAATCTGCATGGATATTGAACTATCTGTTGTTGAATATATGTTTCCACTGTTCAGTTTATTTCTATTATACTGCAATAATAATGTTTTCGGAGGAGAGTTATATCTCTCGCTGGGGCAATTTTATAATTGTCTCACTCCCGTGAAATCCAACATTTTTAGGTGGACGTGGATGAGGTAGAAACCAAAACCTCATAAAAAGGGAAGAACGGCAGCAGCAGCGCAGCAAGGACAACAGTGATTCCTCAGGTGGAGACACTTTCTGTCAAGTCCTGTATATAGAGAGTCCTATGTGTCGTCTCCGTACTCTTAGGTCCTAGGAGTCAGTAGTTAGTTTGATATTGATCGGAGATTTTGGCTTGATGCCTCGAGATTTTTGTATACTACTTATGTACAGTTTAACAGGGCAGTTAATGCTTGTAACTTTCGAGAAAGAGATGATACAGAGATGTACTGATGAACTGGAATGTACATAACTTACTTTGGTCCTTTATGAAGGAGTTTTTTAGTTTATGGATCTCTTTGTAAAAGTTTTAATTTTAGTGATTTTCAGTAATTCTGATGCTAATGGTTCACTTTCGCTTTAGTTAATCTCATTTTGTGAATCGTACGTCACACTAAGCTTCGCACTTCTGCATTCACACTTTGATAATATCATGCTAGGTATGGAAGCCTAGGTCCTATCGCCACTAATTTTATAGTCATTTCAAGTTAGAATTTGGGTAATAAACAGTTCCGTGACAGATGGTTTAAGAGTATGAACAATAACTACACCAAACATTTCTCACATGAAACACAAACTAAACTCACCTTACATCTCAACCCTAGAAACTTAATAAGTTGTCCTTTGTGGACTAAGTTGACTTAGCCTCTAGGTTAGAGCCTAAATGTTCTAAAACTAGGTGTAAACTTGAGTAATCATTAGAATCTTTCTTTTCTCCTCCTTCTGTCCTGTAGTATGGGTTGTAGGTTCAGGAGGGTGAGAAAAGGGAGATCTTACTATAACCCTAGACATATGTTCACGGTATGTGCTTAGGGTAGCTACATAGGTTTGCACCATGTTCTTGCTAGATCTCTAGGTGTCATGGTACTAGACTGCCTAATGAGCGTGGTAACTCATTTTGGTTTTGATTTTATTCAAATGGAGTATGGTTGTTTTCATCGCCTATTTCAACATTTGAGAAAACCTATTTCAATTATTAGTATATGTACATATGAAACACACAAAAAGGCAGTGAGTGTTAATGTAACATAAGAGAAAGAGATGTAACATACAGTCTAGATGAGAGAGTTTAGACAGTCTCTAGAGTTGTCTAGAGCCATGTAAAGGTTAGGCTAGTAAGTAACCCATATGACTAAGATGATGATGATGATGACGACTATGATGAATTGACGATGACGACAATGATGATGATGATGATGATGATGATCTTAATGGAGATGTTGATCTTGATGTTGGCATTATGAGCTTGCTACTCAATGACCTACGTTTGATGTTGAAAGATGCAAGTATGTATTAATGATATGATATGAATTTGACCATGCAACCCTATATACACCTAGCACCATGTATGGTTCATATGATTTGGATGATGTGCTAAACATAGCTAGTGGGATGGTATTCTTTCCTATGCCTAGTCTTGTACATGTTGAGATAGATATGTGAGTTACGGTTTCAGACAAACACAGACCTTAGTCTCTCTACAAAGAAGGATGCTAAGTATGAGACATACAAAAAGGGTGGACCCTTGAGATGGGTTAACCTGACACGGGAGAAGGTCAGGGTACCTAACCTTCAAAAATATGAAATGTTGAAAAATACACACTATGAAATACATGATGATGAGAACCTTACTAGACTACTTCTAAGTATGTGAGTTGAGTTGCCTAGTGTGTGGTTCCCTTCAAAATGTTGAACCCCAGATTTCCTATGAAAAGACCTACCCTAGAGAAAGAGGCAATTGAATATATGATGTTTGCTATATAGGTAAGGGAGATGTCCCAAGACCCTAAGATGATGTACATGATGTGTGATATCCCCGATGATCCTCATACTCGAGTCAGTGGGTTGATGTAAAGGAATCTAGTGGTTTCTCTCATTTGTTATGTTGGGTAAAAGTTTGGTATCGGTAGATGCTGGTTCTTAGCTTGTTTTTCCTTAACATGGATGGGTCCTGGTTCGAGTAGCTCAAGCCTATGGAACTCCTTTGAGATTTAAGTGAGATTACAAAACCTCAATGTTTATGACATTGTTACTCAAATGATGTAGAATACAAGACATAATCTCACTCAAGTTGAGGCTTGATATGAGTACGATAAGCCACTTTTATAAGCCAGACCTAATATGAAATGATACCATACATGAAAGATGTAAGCATGAAATCAAGAACTTTAATATATATGATGATGTTTGGATATCTTAGCTTGAATAATTATGAATTCAATTATTAATTTCACCCCACCCAAAAAAATGAAGATAATGAATATAATTTGGGGATAGTTGGTGGAATCTTGGGGTGAAAATGAAGCATGTACCAAAATTTTAGTTTGATGTGGGAATATAAGGGTAATGATAACCATAATTGAAATTCATGATAATTAACATGCTCATTTGAGAAGTTGATAACATATATTCTGATTGCACACCCTAAGCTTGTATGAATACTTGAGCAAAAACTCTAATGTAGTAAGGATATGGGTTGTGGAACCCTAATGCCAGGATGATGTCATAACATGACGGAACACCAAGTAACATGTATATGAATGGGATGAGTACACCCTTGATGATGATAACCTATGTGTGAACCCCATTATGGGGGAGGAGTTTAAACCTATGGAATGGTTAGTGGCATATGATGGATTTTGAGTTTAACTCTTGAGCACGATCTTAGACAAATTTTGAGGGTGAAATTTATTTTAAGGAGGGAAGGATGTGAGAACCTGTATTTTTCTCACTCATTTCATGTGCTCTTTCTCCCTATATTATGACTCATATTACTCAATTTGATGTTTATTTCATAATTGGAGAGTCGTGATATTCCAATTTGGCTACTACAATGATCAATTTCATAATGTGTGACTTTAATTTGCACTTTTGAACTAAGTATCATTCGTTAACATGTCACCATATTGCAATATAATTGAACATCATCACTACAATATTTTGGATTCCTATTATATATCATGTTGTAGAGATCTCAAGTGTAAATCCAATAACACAAAAATCACGTCAATCAGAGGTTCCTAGCCCAAGTTAACATCTTTCAAAATTGGCTCGAATTTCACATATTTTGGTTGATTTTAATTGAGAATTGAACCTTAATGGGCCCAATCATGGGCGCATCCCGATAGCCACCACCTGGCTGGAAAACCCTAATGTGGGTCTAATCTTATCCGTTGGTCATTTTTTATCTTAGATCCAATGACTCCTGACCTGTCCCCTACCTCTGTACATGGACGTCGGCACCTTTGGCATTGATGCTCACCTACTTCACCTTTTGCTCCACCAATCACCCACATTTCTCAATTGTTTTTCCAAATTGCTACCCCATTTCATTTCCATTACACTCACTCTCTTGTTCCCCTCTCTTTTCTCTCTGGTTCTACCCAAGGGTGCCACCAACCATCCTTAGCAGCCCTCTCATCACACTCACACCAAGGTGGCACTACCATAGGCCGACACCCTTGTTCCTCATCCACTGTCCTCCCCGCCTTCAACCTTGGATCCCTATGGGACCGCCAGGCCAAGTCAAGGGGGAACGATGCTTTCTAATCCGGTGGAGAAGCCTAGAGCTCAAATGCCCTTTTGTTCCAATGAGTAGATTGACCATGGTGCTACGTGTAAATATGTCTTTAGATGCTTGAATGAGACTCACTTTATGATGATGTATGTTGAACTTTGAACAAATGAAGTCCTTGAACCATTGGGTGAATCCAACCATAGTGGACCCTTGAGATTAGTAAAATCATAATGTGTTGTGACCTATATTGCTAAGGCCACCTCCTTCCATGATGTAATGATGAATGTGTCACTTTTTGGACCTAATATGCACATATATGACTTGATTGCCTTGCTTATGCCCTAATATCAACATGGGTCCTATTATGATTCTCTCTCTCCACCAAAATCAAATTTGATCCTTATATTATTTACCCCTTACATGTGGATGTCCTACTTACATCACATGTTTACCCCAGTGGCACATTAACTATGTTGGCACTTGCATGTATGTTGAAATGTTGATACCCAAGGTTGGGATTATGATACCTATACCCTAGGGGACATCCACATGTAGTTGAATGTTATCCTTATACCTAATATTTCTGATATAATCTTACATCTTGTCCAAATCTCATGTCTTGATGACCCATGACAATGGTTGTTACATTATGAGTCTTATGACCATGTTATATACATAAGTGACTCATGTAATGGCCATATAAGATAGATGTATTGTCCACATGACATGAAACTGGAACCACACCTTCATGGTGGAATCTAAATTAGTAAAATATCATCAAATGAACTAATAAGCAACTTGGAACCTAACTTGGATAAAACCCTAAAATGGAGCTAGTTAGAGTTGATGATGAGAATCTAATACATGGATGCAATCTTATGCTTAATCAGGTTTTTCTTATGGCGATATGGTCAAGGATGACTTAGGATAATCTTTGTATTAAGTACGGGCTTTAGTAATTATATGTCTATGGTTTTCTTTCTTGAATGTGATACATATGAATGCTTGTTTATTTGCTAAAATATTTCCAGGTAGTACCCTAGTATTGTACTTGATGTTTGTCTCTTGTCGTTGTTTTATAACTTGCAAATGTAATATATAAAGTCCATTATACAAACCTTGTGCACCTTACTATATTCTCGAGGTAAGGACATGAGGTTGGGCATCATACTTGAGTTGTCATGCTAGGGCAGACAATGTCGATAAAAAGGTTAGCTAATCTTGATCACCCTTACAAACTCTTCCAATGGGCAGTTAGTCAAAGGCCTTATGATATCAAATGTTGTTAGTATAACTGGAGTAAAATGATATAAAACACATGCTCTAGCTTGGCATACATACCTAATTTGTTTATTCTTGTTCGTTACTTCTGCAAATCTTTTCAACTTATGTAAAGCTTATGTATATGTATCTTTTAGTCCTATACTCAGCACCTTGTGTGTTGACCTGCATTGTTTCACATGTTTTATAGGTTCAAAGATGGATAAAAGTTGATGGTATTGGTGAGATATATCAGGTGTACTTTTTGTAAGATCCCTAGTATACATGAGCAGACTTGTAAAATTTCACTCTTGAATATGTAATTGAAAACTTGTAATAAACAATGTTGTTTAATATATCTTGTTGAATGTTGAGATTATGATTGGTGATTTTATCACGTTATATGTTCATGTATGCTTAGATTTGTGCTTCTACATTCACCCTTTGATATTACCATGCTAGGGATGGATGCATAGGTCCTATCACCACTGACTTTATAGTCATTTGAAGTAGGATTTAGGTAATAAACGGTTTTGTGATGCACAAAACTAAAGCTAAATGAGAAAACAAAACAAAACAAAACAAAGAAAGTAGGTTTTGTCGAATCCAACTAATTAAGATGAGGAGTTCCATGTTATGTGACCACAAATTAGGTAGTTGATGCACCTCGTTATCAGGCATAGACAACCCTTAAACACTCTAGATCACAACTAACATCCTAACCTAGCATGTATTATGGTAGCTACTCCAAGGGCACTCATCCCACTCACTCTCACGTAGTGTGATTAAAATCCCATAAACTGTCCAATACCCCTCTCGAGGGCATGGACAAATACCTCAAATTGTCCTATATTACCAATTAGATCCACAATAATTGTGGTCATTATAAGAAACAATGACTGGTTAGGATTCTACTCTGGGCAACTCGAACCTGGCCAAATTGGTGTTCAAATCTGAACAAATTAGTGCCCAAATTGGAGATTGGATAGGCATTCCTTGGCCTTTCATCCTCCTAAAGTCCATATTCGACCTACATTCTCTACCTATTGTTTAACACTTATCTTTTGAGGTAAACAAAAATGCAAGTTCACGCAAGATAGAGATAAACCAACCAAACAATCATAACTAAAAGTGAAGGTAAAATAATAACATGCTAGATTAGGGTATTGCATAATTTCTTAGAGTCAAGTAAAAAAAATACCAAAATGGGATACATAGATAAAATAATCTCAACTAGCCATAGACAAGCATGGTTAGCACTGAAAAAAGATAGAAATATATAATTTGTATAAGAACAAAGAAGAATAATAGTAGAAAAGAGGAAGAATAAGAGGTTATCCCATGGAGGAGAGGTGGCTTTTGCTCCTTAGCCTCTAGATGAGGAGGATATTGTTCTTTGCGACATCCTCTTTGAACTTCTACCTCCTTCTTCCTTGAGTTTATTCCCAAAGAACAATGTTTGAAATGCAAATGGTTAGATCTATGCATGGAGGGTGCAAAGGAGCCCAATGGATGGTTTGGAATCACTACTAGTGAGGAGATTCTCAAATTCATCACGAATCCTGATAGAACCTACTCGAGTTTTACTAGGTATCTACTCCTGCACATGTGGTGAGGATGGAAGGTTAGAAGAAATTTAGGTGGATGGTGGGAACCAATGGAAATGGGTGTATACCAATGGGAATGTGTGTAGGGTGAGATACTTGGCCCTCTCAAGTCTTAGAACTCAAGGATGGAGGTATATGAACCATGTGAAACCCTAGTATTAGAGGATAAGGAGGTATATAGTAGTAGATGGGTAGTGGTAGGGTTTTTGTGGGGTTGGCTCAAATTTGAACATGAACCTAAGATAGGTCTAGTCAAATTTGAGAAAATTGGACTCCTCATCAATTGTTGGACACCATTGGTTGTGGAGTTTCATCAGTTGGCAAACTCCACTAGTTTAGCCATTGGTTGATGAAGCCACTGACTGATATAATCACTGTTGACAAAGATTTGACTCATTCTAGATATGAATCTCATCGCAACTGAAGGAACTCAATTGGGTTCACTCCATCAGTCTTTGGCTCACATGTTGTCAAGGTTAATGAAGCTTTGTCTTGAATCTAGACATGAATCCAACTAGATTTGATCAAACTTGATTGGGTTCAAGAAAACTCAATTGGATTTGTGCCATCAGTCTTCGACTCATCACTTATTAAGGTTGATGCAGTTTTGACTTGAATTTGGACATGAATCCAATAGGATTCAAGAAAACTCAACCAGATTCACTCCATCAATCTCCATCTCGTCAATTGTCAAGGTATATGGATTCCCTTTGGTTAAGGTACTTCATAAGTTATAAAGTCATTGGTTAACAAATCCAAATGTTGATGTAACTTCATGTCGATGATGATGATGCCTAATGAAGCTTCTTCTAGAATCCAAATAGGATCCAAACATGAATCTAATAGGATTTGAACAAATTCAACCTTATTTGTTTTGTTAGTCTATGGCTCACTAATTCTCAAGATCGATGAAGTCCCATATATTGAGGTACTTCATCAATTGTGAATTCATCGATTGACAAAGCCAAAGGTTGATGGAACTTCAAGTCAATGACAACAATGGCCGATGAAGCTCCCAATTGAATCTAGAACAAATTTGATAGAAATCGAGCAAACTCGGCCAAATTTGTGCCATCAATTGTCCATCATTGGTATACATTCATGGTAGATGTTGACAAATGAAATCTCGATGTTATGTGTGAACCAATGAAGTGCTAACTTACAAAGTTTGTGGGATGATGAAATATGGCAATTAAGTGGAGGTGGGAATTAGACTAGATTTTAGCCGAGGTTGGTCAAATTCCCTCCAAACACTTTTCAATGAATCTTCTTGGAAAAGTCTAACGGCTCAAACTTGATCACTCTAGCTTCCCCAGTTCATGCCAGGATATTGCACATTGTTGCTTGAGTTTGAGATGAAGTTGCACTATAGCTACTAGATTTCAAGTTGGAGATGCACTATAGCTGCTCAAGTTAGAGATGGAGTTAATTAGAGTCCTTGTGGAATCCTGGGATTGAAGATTTCTTCTTGATGGATAACTCTTTGCTTGAATTGGACTAGGTTTGAGTTCAAACTTCATCGAGTTCAAGCTCCACCCAGTCAAAGTTTAGTAAAATTCATCTGGATTCTTTGGTCGTCAACGAAAAACTCAAGGAAGCGATGTATTTCTCTATTCGGTACCTACAAGTCCCAAAATAGTCCAGCTGAGCAACTATATTCCTAAAAAATATTAAATCATACAAAATGAAAAATTTATTCTTATTTGGGCATACTAATGCAAGTGGAGGCATGAAATCATAGTTAAATACTCAATATTAGCACTTAACTTAGGTGTTATCAATGATGGATCTTGGAACTCCATGGAGTAGTAAAATCTCTTAGATATGTAGCTAGGCCAGCTTAGATTCCTTGATGGTGGTTTTGCATGCTAAGAAGTATGTCGACCTTGTCAAACGGTCCACTACGAATCCCACTGTGTCGCATGCTTTCTTGGTAATGGGAAGAACCCCCCAAAAATCCATGATGATCTGCTCCCACTTCCATTTGAAAATCTCGATGGATTTTAGAAAACCATGTGGTCATTGATGCTCTGCCTTCACCAAATGACATGTGAGACAACTAGCCACGTAGACCTGTCAAACTAGGTTAAAATCCACAGGTACCCATGGGCCGACCCATTTAAGTCAAGTTTGGGTGAGGAAATTTGCCACCTACTAGAAATTACCCAAACACATACCCACCCATTTATTTAATAGGTTTCATGGGCAGACCGCGGGCACCCGCAGGTGACCCACCTAAATGAATTACTTATATAATAGTAAATATAATGATACACTAGTATTTATAATAAATGAGATGATCTAATACTAACCATTAATTGATAAGGAGCTCCATTCCAAACTCAAACTTGCACAACAAGTTTTGATATGAGAGATATATATTGAAGAAAATAAATCTAACCATACTACATTATCTAGTCATTCTATTAAAATTAAATTATAGAGTCACTATACAAGTTACTAACTCTAGTTTATTGATCATAATCAAACATTAGAGAATTTTAATTGTACATTTGAGAATCTTACTTAAAAGAATGTATGTTCTTGAATGGTCATAAAAATGTAACATAATTTTTATTTTATAGTGATGATGTATAGTAGTTGGTTGTTCTTGTGCTATATTTCATGTAAAAACACTAGTGAATGCTCTTATTTTACTATTGCAGTAGGAACTTATAAAAAAATTGTTTATTAAACACATATTACATGGGCACCCGTCAATGAACCACAACCCACTGGGTCAGGTTTGGATTTGTCTTTCTTCTCCCCATTTAGAATTGCATCTTTTGACCCACACCCGCGAGACCCAAACCCGCAACGACCCAACCCAAACCCAACCCATCAACCCGTTTGATAGGTTTATGGACATGAATGAAGCTATGTCTCACTTCATACCCTGCCATAAAAAAACATCACATGTCCTTAAACATCATGGTGGTGATATCTTGTAAAATATACTTAGATCCATGTACCCTTTAAAAATGAAAGCCTTCAATTATAAATTGTTGAGGACCGAGATATGTTGTTTTATTAAATCCCTCTGTCGAATCTCATAAAGAGGTGTGTTTGAAGCGTAGAAAGAATGGCCTAAACCTTATTGAGGGTACGGATAGACATCTTAGCTATGTTAACTAGCAAAGTAGGTCGTGGACAACATGGATGTTGTCTAGGAGAAACCTATAAGGCAAATCCATCTTTTGTGGGGTTTGGATTTTCAAATGAAGATCAAAATTTCCCATTTTTATGTGATTTGGGCTCCATTTTGTAACCACATAGTCTTGTACTAATTCACCCCTTATTATTTCAAGTCATGTGTGAAAATATTTGTTTGTAAAAAAATTTAAGGAGAATGGTGAAAAATACATTATAGGGTTGGCAAAGTCATCTTATTACTACTCAAAGCTATAAAGTTGAGACATTCAAAGAATATGAATCATTACATGGTTTAAGATCATGAGTGAGAGAATTTCAAAGCATGTTTAGACAAATACCTAAATATGGAGACGAATAGCCAGAATTTCAAAAACTTTCAATTAGGATGATTCATGCCCAACTATCATCATATAGCCTTTATCTTAATGAAATAAATTGGTTCAAGCAAGATACTGATCATAACAAAAAAATATTCCACTCATTATCATGCGAGAACATGCAAAGAAATTCAACCATGCAAACAACATCTAGATGACATAAGCAAATAATGTGAAAAATAAATCTAAAACTACCAGCCGGTTTCCCCTCCCCTTAAGCTTGAAATTTGCAGTGTCCTCACTGCTCATAACAAACTCAAGAGTTGAACAACTGATTACCTCAGATGCTATCAGAAGGTAAGGTCTACTCCCATAAGGTCCCTCATTTAGAGTCCATAGTGGGACTCTTCATTCTTCTTCTTCACTACGCTCACTCAAGAGGGAGGTCCAATGCTTGGATTTGAGGCTGGAAATTTTTGCGCTAAGGATTTACATCTCTTTGTCAATTTATTTTTGATTTTGAACAAAGATGTACACTTATGATTTATAATAGTCATATGGACATTGTTGTTGTTTGTTCCTTCATACTCCTTTTCAATACAAGAAGAATCTGATTTGGAGAGAATTTTCTCATCACCAAGCATTGTGTCAAAGATGTGTTGCAAGGGGGCATGTGGCTTGCTTGATAAATCATCCAGTGGAGCAGTTATTGCATATTTCTCTCTTTGAGCTTTAGTTTCCATATGTTCATTGATGTCAATAGCTTCAACTGATGTTTTCTTTGATGGAAAAGGAGGTTCTCCTATAACAACACCACTCCCAAAAGATATCATGTATGTTGATATAGAATCTATCTCCGGTTGAATAAGAAAGGGACTTGAAATTATTGTTTGGTTCGAGAGTGCTTGTTGAGCAATTTGATTTTCCAACCTTTGTGCATGAGTGGCGACTTCATCCACCTTAGAAAAGAGGCAATGAATGGCATCCTTCATAAACAGCCTATGACGATTGAACCCATCATTTTACTTCAATTGAGTTGAAACCAACTTTTCCAGGAGCGATTCGAAGTTGGGACTTTGACTGTGGTTGTGGTTGTTGTTGTTGTTGAACGTGTTGTTGTTGAGTACCTTTTTGTTGCCTACAACGTCACTTTCTTCTATGATTTCTTCCAATGGAATGAAAGAAGAACAAGTTGAGGAAGATGCATGCTCAAGAGATTCATTTTCTTCTTAGTGCGAATTGATTGGAAGACAGGATGAAGTGTTTATGTCTTCAAACTTTTGATACAAGGTGTTCAGCTTTGTTGCAATGAAATCTACTATGCCAAAAGAGTGTATGCCATCTACCTTCCTTGAATCAATACAATAAAAAGATGTTTGATCACTTGTTTCAATTCTCCATTGGCAATTATTTATTGCCATGTCTTGTACGATAGCATAAGCTTCTCTATAGGATTTGTTCATCAAAACTCCATTTGCAGTTGCATCTATTGACATCCTTATTTTAACAAATAATTCATTATAAAAAAATTGAAGAAGTAATCAATCGTTGAGACCACATTAGGACAAAGGTGTTTGAGATCTTTGAATCTCTCCCATGTGTTGTAGAGAGTCTCTCCATCCCCTTGAGAAAAATTAATGAGTTGGCTCCTCAACTGTGGTGTTTTGCTTGGTGGGAAGTACTTGGCTAAGAAAGACTTTGAGAAGCTCCTCCCAACTGTTAATAGAATTCCTTAGCAAAGATGAGATTCATGCCTTGGCTCTGTCCTTCAAAGTGAATGTGAAAAGAATAAGGCAATCCCATCAGTAGGAACACCATTTATCTTGAAGGTGCTCAAGTAATGTAGACATTCAGCTATATGTAAATTGGGATCTTCCATAGGAGTCCCTCCAAATCTGTTATGTTGTAACATCTGTATAATGGTGGGGCTAATAGAAAAAATATCTGCCTCGATTAGTGGGATATTAATAGCCCCATTGATGTTCATAATAGAAGGAATGGTGAAGTCTTTTAGGGTACAATCTTCTTCCATCATTGCTTTATCTTGTTGAGCAAGACACTCTGGCATAGGTGGTGATGATGAATGTGATGAATGGTGTGATTCTTCCCAATCGATTGATGTTTACTCCTTGGTCTTTGAAGATCCACATACAATCCTACAAGTAAACAAGGTGAGTGAAGACAAATGAAAATGGAAGATACAAAAGAAATAAAAAAGACAATGATGATGATAATAATGGAACTGAAGGTGGAGATGTGGGTATGATCTAGTCTTTCATACTGATTAACACTTTCACTCTAACTTAGAATACCGTAGTTCCCTGACAACGACACCAAAAACTTGTTAGTTGCCAAAGGCAAGCGAGTTTTAAATAATTAATTTTCTCAAATCGTCAATCACGTGCAAGTATACGTGATCAATGGTAGTCAAGTTCGAACCACAAGGAGCTAGGTGCAAAATGGTTAAAGTTCTACAATCTAGATCGATTATAATAAGAAGGTTGGGTTTTATTTAAACTAAATTGCAAATATGAAAGAAAGAATATAAAATCACTAATCACTTGGAGAAAGATTGAAATTTGGTCAAGAATATGTTAGATATGGGATTTCACTTCCACATCATAACCCAATAAAGAACCACGAATTCCATTTTTACTAGTCAATCTTCACAAAGGTAGGTTGTTGTCATCTAATACACCTCTCGATGATATAGATATTCCCAACCCTATATAGCATTCCCATGTATATACATGGATTTGAACTACAACCTAGAATCATCAACATAATCCTAGACATTCTCATGGTCAAGTAATGTTGTCAAAATAGTTATTCCCTACCTATTAATACTTCTTCCCAAAATATAATAAGAAGCATAAAGCATGTAAACATGATGGCCAGCCATACATACTAGAAGATAACCATCATAGCTCATTTTGAAATAGAAGATTAACTAATACCAAATATGAATTCGAGTTCACATGAGTTACAATAGAGAGCTACTTCCCATGTCCAAGAAAAAGAGTTTACTCACTCATGGTGAGGAAATACATGGACAAATGATAAATCATTGAAATAAATATGAGAAAAGAGAGAGGAATAACAAATGGATCTATGAGACTGAAGAATAGAAGAGGATATGTATCTAAGAGATGGAGACCGGTCTCTGAAAATGCCCCTTGCTTCAACAACCTTCTCTATTCAGCTTTGGGAAGCAATAAAGAAGAGAAATTGGGCTAGGAATGGATTCTCTCTCGAGAAATCCTACCTTTCTCTCCTAGATCGCCTCTCTAGAGCTCTGGTCTTCTCTCTAGTTTTTAATCGCTCCAGATGATGCCTGATCTGCTTCCTAAGGGGTGTCATTTGTTATGTATTATGAAAATGAGAATTTATTTCTGAAACTATACAGAAAATATGCTTCACATGACGTGTGAGTAAGCCAACATGGCATGTGATATCCATTTTCAGCTTCAGCCAGCTGTGATCAAAAGTGTCACGGCGTGTGAAATGGCCACACTGAAAGGGAACTTTTCTATCAAATATTGATATGTCTGCATTACGGTGTAAGAGATTTTCACACGGCGTAAGGGAACTTTGCTTACTGTATGCTATTTGATAGTTACACGTCATAAGAGAGGGTCCTTACACCATGTAAAAGGTTGTCTATTGAGCAATAAACTCTAGAATTTGGGGAAAGTCGGGAAATGCAAATGGATTGGATTTTAGGCATTTTCCTTTTTTTATTAGAACTTGGAGTACCTAAAATCCAAAATATGTCAAGAGTAAAAACAACAAGAGACAAACATTCTAGTATGAATGAGAATGGAAATGTGATAAAAATGAGTGAAATGTGTGATAAAAATGGTTAAATATGTGATACGATTTGCGCACATCAAGTGGGAAGATGGATCCTCACTTAAGTGTACTTACATGACAATAAGAGTTATAGATACAATGGGCCTAAGCCCAGTTAGAAAGAAATAAAAAGCAAACCACTTATTCTAACACTCCACCTCAAGATGGAGAGTATATATTGCGGTCCCAGCTTGGAAGCCATATACTAAAAAAGTGATAAAGTAAGTGGTTTAGTCAATATATCAACAATTTGATTGTCACTCCGTACATGAGGAGTCACAATGTTTCTGGCTTTAACATAATCTTGTACAAAATGACAATCAACTTACTATGTGTTTTGTACATTCTAGAAAATCGAGTTATTGGAAATATGGGTAGTAACTTGATTATCACAATAAAGACAACCTAAAGTCTGACTAGGAATCCCAAATCAATCAAAATAGATCAAGGCCACTAAAGATCACAACAAGCATAGACCATCACAAGGTATTCAAATTAAGTGTTGGAGTGGGCAACTACAACATGCATTTTATTTCTCTAGGCCATTGGATGATCCCCAATCATGATGTAAAATCCAAAGGTGGATCGATGGTCTTCACATCTCCTGCCCAATCTACATCAACCAATCCAAAAATAGTGATAGTCTCCTCTTGAGGTTGTTTGTAGAATGATCCTTTTCCTGGGGCACTCTTGAGATAGCAAATGATACATTGAATATTGCACCAATGTTGTTGGAGGGGGGCACTCATGTGATGACTGAAAACTCCCACATCATAGGTTATGTCTGACTGAGTAATTGTTAGGTAGATCAATTTTCCAATGACTCAAGGATATTTTTATAGATTAGGGAATACCCCTCCTAAGAGGACCCTTGATATTCTCACTCACAAGGGTGGATACATGCTTAGAATTTGTCATCCAGTCTCTTAGAGTAAATCCAATACATACAATCGTTTGGATAAATTGATCCCTGCGGATGAGAGAAGGAGTTCTATACTAAGAAAATATCAGAAACTTCCCTAATCCTTTTTATGAACATGGGATTGAAAATACCATTTCCATTTGATGATGTAGATGGTATCGCTACTTGTGATAACAACATAATCAACATAAATAACAAGAAGACTATGTCTGCCCGGGGATTTTGATGAGAATAGTGAATGATCTGTGTTGGTGGCTGGAAACCCACCTTTTCAAGTACTATGCTAAATTTGTTGAACAAGGAGGCCCTGGGAGATTGCTTGAGACCACATAAAAATCTTTTGAGGTGACATAATTTATGAGAGGACTCCCACTCAGCAACAAAATTAGGAGGTTGCTTGTATGGAGTGGGACCCGAGAGGGGATCCAACTCCCTACTGAATCAAATAAAAAGGAACATCCCATATGCCAAAGACCACTATTTTTTCACAATAGGGATGATAACCAATTTATTCAATGTGTGATTCAAGAACCAAATGTAGCAGCGGAATATAAAATATCTAACTATTACAATACTTGATATTATCACTATCCTTCATGATGCAGGGTGATACATATGAAAACTAAAACATAGGATCAACATAGGGTTATCTGACCACCTCGAAACTATCTCCCTAAGAAGGTTTAGCTACTCTTGTAGTTGTCCCAGACAATTTTGGTTTTCTCCTCCTTGATCTACACCTGGGGTTGGAAGAATACTCCACAAAAAGGGGAATTATAGATGCATCAACATAAATGTTAGTATATGCATACTAAATCGGGGATTGAGCAACATTATGGAATAAAGGATATCAAATGTAACAAGGCTTCCCATAGAAGAGGTGAAGGTACTACCCAATGGATATAAAAATAAAGACATTTAAAGAAGATAAACAATAAGAGATTCCTTGCCTTTTAAACAATATCACATCAATAACTTCACAAAACTTAAATAGTTGTGGGGTGAGTAATAAGTAGACTAGCATATACTAAAAAATAGGGTAGGAACCCATATGTATTACATACCAAAGGACAGGAGGGCTAAACCCTCAGTGCCAAATAAATATAGTATTTTATAAGGAAATAAAACCCAGTGCATGGAAGGAGAATAAAACCCAGTGCCTAATATCATATGTGACAGTGGAATAAAACCCAGTGCCTATAAACATTATAAGTGGCAGGGGAATAAAACTTAGTGCCTATATGGAGTCACTACTTATAGTTATGAATACTCGATCATCCATGCAAATAGGGCATGCAAGATAAAGTATAGTCAAGCGCAAATAAGGGATGAGATCATCCAACTGATACCAATGGGGTCATAGGACTCATAGATAGGTATTCAGTGCTTCCACAACTAAGATACTTTACAGGGTCACAAAAGTCCACAACTTTAAAATTAGGATTACATAAGGATTAAGATGAACAAGATATAAGTAAGAGTCCAACTGTGATAAAATGGATTTTTCTTAATTTCTCAATAATCCTATTTTATCATCAAATAAGTACTTGACACTTATTTTGGAGGAAATTTTGAATAATGGTATGATTTGAGGAATTTGTAACACTTGTTAGGAAATTTGATTCATTGATATAAATTCAATGCATATAGATTTACCTTGTTTTGATATAATGATCTCTGCACGATCTAAAATAATCTTTTGGGCCTCAATTTATCACTAAATATTCTAGGCCATATTTAAAGCCTTGACTCCAAATCTCATTTCATTTGGACTTTTCTACTTCTCTCTATAAATTATCCAAGTTTTGGCCTAGAATATGCCTTTTCAAGGAAAGATTTGGTTAATAAGTTATTTAGGGGTCCAATGATCTTGATTTAATCCTTTTTTCGGTCATAATAGACACTACTAGTATATGAAGCAATGCCTAAAATTTGGTTGCATTTAGAGCTACCGTATGAAAGATATGGATTTTTGAATTTTAGAATATAGTTGACCGTGTTTATGATCAATCACATGTTAATGTGTCACATTTAATGCCCATCCCCTTTTGTTTCCTAATCTGGGGGGGGCCCTTTAATTTATGGGTCACTTTGAGCCATTTGTGGCTGATCCAACAGACACAAGGTTGTCTTCAATCTTGTGCCCGTTTAGGAAAGACGGGAACAGTAGCAGTTTTCGTCTCCTCTCTCTCCCATTCTTCTCGAATCTTCCTCGATTAAATTCCTCGCTTCAGTCCGAACCTACTGACCCCTTAAATGGGTAATTTTTGTTCCATATTTGCAGTCTTGGAAGGTAGCCGCCGCCATGGCTTTCTCCCCAAAAAAAGTCCCAAAATAAAGCCTAGATCTAGCCAACAAGACCCTGTATAAACCTACACTTAGGGCTCGTTTGGTTGGAGCGAAAATGAGTTCAACGAGTTGCAAGTGCACGGTGAGTTCCTATTCTTACGTTTGATTTGACGGAACTGTAACCCGCAGTGAGGAAACCAACTCCACGGTCAACTTGAACGCTGTGGAAATTATGGAAAAGCAACCGCGCGTGAAACGGGCGCGGTTTGTTTTCCGGACTGCATGAGCGCTAAAGAAACCCTCCGGTGATCTACTACTCTAGATTTCCCTGCAGCTCGTGTCAGATGATCTGGGATGGCATAAAAGGTAGACAAACTTGATAATTATATTTTGGTAACCATATCATTACACACAAAGTCCTGGTATATATATGGTACGCTCAAACTTCACCGTACCAAATAAAAACAAACTAACTGCATGAGCTTCATCTACACGGAACCAAATTAAAACATTGTAGTTTGACATTCCATTTCCTGTTTTCCAACTATAGGTGCGGGTAAAATCAACCATTCCTGCAACTCATCCATTCCTTCATACGTCACCAACGAGCCCCAACACCTTTCTTCTTCGTTTTTCTTCTCCTTCACTGCATAGTAGCATATCCACCTCCCTAGTCATATCTCCAGATCTGTATGCCCCACCATTCCTCTCCTACCTCTAATTAGACGGATTCGCCCACAACCACCACTTTTCCCTCGCAACCAGCCGCTCCGGGCGCCACCAGCCGCCCAAAAGCTGCTGGCCGGCGGCTCCCTGTTTCTCCGCGAAAACAGGGGAGCGCAGCCTAGCGCTGGTCGGGGAAGGCAACGCGTAGGAGAAAGACCAGCCAACAGTGGGCTGGATCTCTCTAATCAAGTGTAATTGGGCATAAACATCGGCCCACTACCATCTATCATGGTAAAATTCGATTTAATTCACGAAATCTAATCCCATTGGTAATTTGATCATAGATCATGCTAGGATGATTCAAATAAGGCAAAAAAGTAGTCAGTTTTTATTAGAAAATTGATACGAATCTAATAAGACCATTTTAAAAACCTAATTCAATATGGATTTCATTAATGCCATTAAAATATGATCTTTGATTATCCAAATATTGTCTAAATGACTCAATAATGATGTTTAAAATCTAGAAACCCTAATATCTCTAATGATTATTTTGAGACGCTAAATTCATGACTTGACTAATGAAGGATCTAGATCTAACCTTGTTGGCTTATCTACACTTGAAAATGAATCTGAAATAATGGCGATGACTATCTTCATATTATGAATGATCTAAATCTTGTGAAATATTTAATCTATTGACCTAATATTTGATCTCTGACTTTAGTCATTACATCAATCGAAACTTGATCTAATCTTGAATACCAATGATGCTAATTATGTTGGTATAGTATGCCCAGAGAGCCTATGATATGATGATTGCAATGAGGCATGAGATACTTGATTTGACAATAATAAAGGCAATTTCCGTTTATATGTTTTAACTGTTTTGAGATAATAGCATAACATGTTAGATGTCTAGAGAGTGACAATACTCAATGACGTATGTCTTTAAGTACGTAACTTGAACAATGAGATCATACAAATGTTAAATTATGTACATTCTCACTATCGTCCCTTTTTTTTTGAAGTTAAACAGACAAATTTAATTATGGAGGAGCCATACGACATCTGCATGAGGAGAAAAACAAACTAAAAGACCACATAAAGATCAAGAACAGATACAAACCACCACAAAAACTCATATCGGAATCTGATAAGGACAATGATGTATAGATCCCTCTTCTCCTTCGCTGACTAAGGCAGCTTTCTATGAGGAATACCTTCAACCTGAGTATGTATATGTGGTAGAGTACCTGCACCAAATGGGTGTTCTAAAAGGATATTTTTTCCGCACTTGCTGCCATACAAACTCCACAATAAAATTGACCGAGAAAGAAAAATCTACCACGAGAAGAGAAAACAATATTGATTAACAGCGAGATACACAAAACAAGAGAAACAATCTAAATAGAAAGACAGTAAAAGAGAAAGGGAATAGGAAACTCGTCACAGTCGGGCTCAACGACAGGGAGGAAGAAGACCACTGCCTCCAAAGACACCACACCCACATACCTCCCGAAGAAGAGACCCTGCTGATGACGGGTGAGAAGAGGCCGAGGGGGAGGGGGCACCGCTTTACGGCGGCCAAACCCCCTCCCCCCAGCCAGCCGCCTATGGAGGAAGAACCCTAGCGGCGCTAGGGTGAGAGAGCGGGGAGAGATTTCTCACTATCCTCCCTATTTGGTTGTTATTATGGAAATAACCATAGACATCAATAACACAAAAGACTAGAGTGTGTTGGTTGATGACAGAATCTCATCAGTCATGATATATGATATCAAACCAAGCACATAAATAAATGTTAGAGAACAATGTATTAGACAGACCCATCGTAAGAGTGATGCATGGAAACCACACTTGGTTAGTCAGGATCATCTCTTATAGTATTGGTGGTGATTGTGGTTCTTAGACCTGAAATCACTACACTCATCACTTGTGGTTGGATACACTTTGACATCATCAAACCAAGTCCTGAAACATGGGTTTTATAGCGGTGATGATTGGGTGATTTTGACACATGGGGACTTGACTGTGAGTGATAGATATGGAATTTGTCCCTCCTAAGGGAGTGTGATATACTGGCCACTTGAGGAGTGAGACTGAGAAATGCATGGCCATGCACATATAAGTCAATATATGATATTGAGCTTACATATATCTCAGACAGTCTACTCTGAGTCAAAAAACATGGATTGAACGTTTGTAGAGGATGACAAGTTCATACCTCAAGTTCAATCCAGATATCAGTGACAAAGGAACTATACATTCATTGTAACATTAATAACAAATAGTAGGTTGAAAGTTGTTCTCCAACTTTCCTTTTCACTTGCGTAGCACTGATGTGCGACTAGGCATCACGCTTTGCTCATGATGTCATAAGTTAGTTATGGACATTCACTGCCAACATGAAATGGGACCTATAGGGTCAAACACATAGGATTAAGCTGGAAGAGGAGTTTATCCATGAATGATGTTTAAATTGATTACTAAAGTGTTTAGGTACTCAATTAAACATTCAATAAATAGACTTGACTCAGAATCATCAAGTTCAAGTATTAAACCAACTAATTAGAGTGTCAGATTGATTGAGAACTGTATTGACTGAGTTCTGCACACACTGGACTACCAACCGATCAGTTCACTGGGTGAACCGATCGACTCATGGCCAATGAGATGACCGGTTCACTCTAGTGAACTGATCGGTTCACATGGACCAAATGAGCAGGTGTTAGATATTCCTGATTCGTGAGAAAAGATCCTTGTTTCACTTGTTCAATTCGATTGGGACCAAAATTAATTTTTGCATTAATTAGAAATGAATAAGGAAATTCAATTGTGGGCAAGTTTGGGAAGTGAAACGACTGGTTCACTGGGTGAACCGATCGGCTCACCTGCCCAAATGACTGGTTCAGTTATGAACTGATCGGCTCACCTGCCCAATTGAACCAACCAGTTTTCCTGCCGCAGCATAATCAGTTCATGGAAAATCTGGATCTTTCCACTCCCGCACAGATTGGGAACCCTGACCCTGCCCTCTACTATAAATAGAGGGGTACAGATGGATTCTCAGAACACACAACTCAGAACATCAATTACTTTGTAAAGTTGTTTTCCTCTCTGGTTGTGGTAACCGAGAGAGAAAGTTCTACCCATCCAGGGAGGAACACCGAGGAAAAGACAATTGTAGAAAAGTGACTACTGGAGGGAGAGTGTGTCAGTGACTAGTACACCGATAAAAGGGGACAACTTCTAGTCTATCCATCAGGATGACTAGAGTTCCTGGTAGTCCGTGTAGACTATCTATAGAGGCGGGAGATTTCTGCCGCTCAAGGGGACGAATGTCAATCGCAGTTCGGGTCAAGACTAGGAGTTGCACAGACGTCATCGAAGACTAGGTGGTTGAAGCCCACACTAGTTGCGAGGTATTGTCGCTGAGCAAGCCTCGGGACTAGGTATGAATTGCTAAACCATCTTTCCTATTGCATAGTTGTTGATGCAATTTGTTGGTTATGGGTTTGTGGTTAGATAAAAATTTTGTTTCTGCTGTCTGTTCTGTCCCACAAAACCCAACAATGGTATCAGAGCCACATCAACATACTATGTTTTAGGATTAATCGATATGATTGGATTTTGGTTTTTTTCCATTTATTTATTACATGCGATGTGATTACTTTAACTGGATAATGTGCATATCTAATTAAAACCACAAATCCCTATGTACATATATGATATGGTATATATATACAATCGATACACGTCACTCTAAAACAGTTTTGATGGTGGATGTGTAGTGTGGTTATGGCATATAAACCCCTGTGTGTGCTTTGTTGGTTGTAGTTGTTTGGATCTCGGTGTGCATACTGAATCCTTTCTTCTATTCTAGATGTAACTCGAGATAACTCAAGCCTTCTCTTCTACCTTTGCTCCCCCCTGAATGTAACTCGGGGTTTTCCAAAGAAATATGTAAAAGTAGGATACTTTTATTTCCTGTTATGTCGAAGAACGGAGGGTGCCCAAAAAAGCGGTTAAGAGACCGAGACGACCAGATGATGGTGCGAGACGAGTAGTTGGTGGCCTGACGAGGAGCACGACGACCCAACAAACTGACCGTCTGGAGGAGCCAGACGATCAGTTGGTGACAACCAACTGACCAACCAGGAGGCGAGTCGATCAGTCATAGGATGAGCTGATCAACTCGGAATGGCCCAAGCATAGATCTTCATCAACTACAAGTTGTTGCATGTGATGTAGACCTAGATGACTGTCATTCTTTGTGGCTCAAGGAATTATAATAGGATGACCATAATCATTGCTTTATCAGTTTGTATGTTTTCTTGTGGGATATAGCATGTATATGATACGTACTATATATGTGGTGATTGGATATGTATATATATATAAATACCAAACCCCTCAATATAAATATTAAGTTTAAGATGCCTTCCAAAAGCAACACACATGAAAAACTTAGTCGAATAAGTGTGGGCACGCCCTAGCGTGGTGCACCGTCTATCTCGTAGAAGTGTGATGGTGAATATGTGGGTCTGCCCTAGCAGGGTGCATATTCATTATGTTGGCATTTGGGTTGGACTTAACTAGGTGACCTTGATCAGATCAAGCACCTAGAGGCATGCATATGACTATGGCAAAGAGTTGTGCATATCATCTATTCAAAAATTGCATAAGATGCTATCGGTAAACGTTACCTACCTTAATAATTGATTATGGATGCTGGTGTTGGCTGGGTAATAACTCAATTGTTTTGGATCTTGGCTTACTAGAAGGTTGTACACTGCAATCTCCCGAATTGATGGTGAGGTCTATCAATTTGATCAAAATAGTGGGAGCGATAATTAATTAAAGACCTAATTAATATCATCAACTTTATCAAATCAAAAATTGTTTTGAAATGTTGCAAATTTCTTTTGTAGAATCCAAATGACAAATGCAAATACATTATCATTGCAATCAGTTCATTAATGTGATAAATCTTTAAATTTGGCTTGGGACCTTTGAGAAGTGTTCTCAACAGTGAGTGTCAACTCTAAAGTCCTTGAAAGACCAGAACCAATAGAATCACTCCAAATGCGTCTAAGGCTAAAATTGGATGCTTACTTGAAGTATGCCAATGATGCCTAAGACATCAGAACCTTATGCTGAGCTATATGAACTATGAGTTGCATAAATAGCTTGAAGCATGGGCATTCTTGAGATGATTATACATCTTAAGAATCATGTAAAGCGTGAAAGGTATAATGTCTTCAAAGCGATGATTGAGTATAATCAAACAAATGGAGATCAAGTGTAATCTGATACGCTCAATATGATTGTGCATATAGATTAATTGTGATTTCTTATAGGTCAAGAGTTGACCAAACATATGATTCTACAAATAGTTGTGTGAATCATATAGCCAGTTTATCAAATGTTGAGAAACTTGGCCAAACCATTGTCTAAAGTGATTGGCATGCTGATGCCAAAGCATGAATGAAGAAAGGACAAAACCTGTGATAATGATCAGCAGAGTGAAGTCCATAGACTAAAGCAAGGTCAAGAAGTGTTCTGAAGCCAAGCTTAGGTCCAAGTCTTCATCACTCAAGATATGGAGAGTAGTAAGTTGGAAAGGGAAATAACCTTTTTGTAGAGGATCTTAGGAAGATGAAAGAGAGATAGATATCTCTACTTTAGGACCTAAGAAGAAGTAAGCTAGAAAATGTGCTGAGAAAGAGTTGCTACCATTACAGTTACAAAATGACATTCATGGGCATATAATAGAATTACTGAATTGCTATTATACATCTGCCATCAATGAAATTGGCATACATCTTGTATGGACAAGAGTGTAATGAACTGATGTTTCATTTCAAAGAAATGATCTTTGGTGGCAATGCCTATGTGTCATCAACTATACTTGATAGTTAAAGAGACAAATGTGTGTGACACATGTAATGAATGACATGATAACTCAAACTTGAATGTCTATAGCATAGTCATCTGTAGTGCATAAATGAGAATTGCATTTCTAGAAATCCATATGATGGTTATCTAGACTCATTTTGGTTATTGAACCAATAGAGACATGCTAATCTCATTCATTGTGCAATATGACAAAGGTTCTTCACTAGATGTAGTGGGAGAACGATTATTCTATTAAGGATTATACATATTGATGTATATAGACCTTTTAGAATAAATGCTAAAGGTAATCAATAGTACTTCAATATATTTACTAATGACCTCAGCAAATATGGTAGTTTGTATTTGATAAATACAAACATGAATCTCTCGAAGTGTTCAAGGAGATCATAAATGAAGTACATAACAAACTTGGTATAAGTATTAAATTTCGATATGATCGAAATGGAAATACTTTGAACCAAGATTTTGAGAACCTTCTGGAAGATCACGATAATGTATCATGATGGACTCCACCTAAAACACAATGATAGTGTATCATGAGAAGTATATCATAAAGAAGGAATAACACCTTGATAAGTTAGATTGTGATTACTAGATAAACTTCAAATTTCCTTTTGGGCACATGCTTAACACTAAAACAATGTACCATCTAATTAGTTCAAAAGACACCATATGAGATATGGAATGGGAAGTGTCCTGATATGTCTTTATATAGATTAGGATTGAAAGCCTAAATAAGAAAATTGTTTCTTAAAAGGTTTTATCCACAAATCGAGTAAATGTTATTTTGTTGAATACTACTTTGATATCCAAATCCAATAACAAAGGTGTTTTGGATGGCTGCATTCCTAGAGGAGAACCTAATTCTAAAGGAATCAGTGGGAGAGAAAGTAGATCTTGAAATGTTCGAGACAAACAAGAAAACATTGAACTTAAAGAGTTATAATGGGAATAGAGAGAATCACAAAATGTTGTGGAATCTCAAAGTTCCTTAAGTAACACATAGAACTCATGATTCTGGTAGAACACGCCTAAATCTTGAATGATATATGATATCTTATGGACAAGAAGGTGGTGAGTTGATCATATGATGAATCAACAGTCTACCTAGAAGCTAATGAGAGCCAAAAATTGGGATATGGCTTGAAGCCATGAAATCCAAGATGGACTCCATGTACATCAACAAAGTATGACCTTGGTTGATCCACCTGAAGGGGTAAAACCCATAGGATACTTTTGGGTCTTCTAGAAGAAGACTGACATGGAGGGTAATTTGGTTGCAAAGAGTTTCTAACAAGTTCAAGGTGTTGAACATGATGAAATCTTTTCAGTAGTTACCAAGGATAAATCCATCAGGTCTGCTCTTGTAGCTTAATGGAAATAAAGTTCATGAAACTGCATAGATCAATATTTGGATTGAAGCGGGCACCTCAGAATTGGGATCTTCTATTTAATAAGATAGTCAAAGAGTTTGACTTGAGTCAAAATAAAGAAGTAATGTGTGATTACAAGAATTTAGTGGGAGCATATGTATATTCCACATATTGATGGGGAATAACATCCTTATACTATAAATATTAAAATTTGGAAACAAAGTGCATTCTAAAGTTTTAAAGAAGCATCCTATGTGATAGTAATCAAGATCTATAGAGACATATCAAGAGGGCTTCTTGACCTAAGAAAGAGAACATATATCGGCAAGATGCTGAAAGGGTTCAGTATGATGAGAGAAAACATGTCCATGTTCCATGGATTTAGTCTCTCAAGAGCCAAGTGTCCCAATTCTTATGAATAATATGGAACACATGAATAGAAGTAATATGCATTCACAATTGGATCTATCACATATAACATCATCTCATTATCTTGTATGTATTGGACATGATAAGAAAATATGAACTAATTATCTTGTGTGTATTGGACATGACAAGAATATGTGAACTCATCATCTTGTATGTATTGGACATGACAAAAAGATATGGAATCCAGTTATTTTGTATGTATTGGACATGATGAATGGATATCTTTCGAACTCCAGTAAGGGTTACTAGAATACCATGAAGGAGATCTTTATGCACTTATGAAGTACTAAAAGGATTAGTTCTTTAGTTATGGTAATAAGGAAGAGTTGGGTGTAAAGAGTTACACCGATGCAAGCTTCCGAAATGACAAAATTGTGTTTGACCCTAGAATAAGAATTGTTAGTTGAAAATGTTCCAAACATAAGACAATTGATTAATTATACAATAAGAAGCCAAGTACCTTAGTGTTATGAATATTGTAAAGGATACTGTATGGATCTAGAAGTTCATATGGATGAACTTATGGGAGGTTCCGACCATTGGTGACTCAGTAGTAATATTGTGACAACAATGGAGCTACTAGTTAGGCAAAGGAATTTCAGATAGCATACTACAACACTTCCATCTCATACGAGCTGTTGTACAGCGAGTGGATGTGAAACATGCAATATACCGACTTGAAGCAAATGTTGCTTACCCGCTATAAAAGCACTTGTACATCAGAAATATGATGGACATGTTAAGATCACTTAGAATATGATTTGTGGGTGATTGGATCTAAGTGAAAGTGGGAGTCTTTTGGTATAGTATGCCCAGAGAGCCAATCATATGATGATTGCAATGGGGCATGAGATACTTGATTTGATAATAATAAAGGCAATTTTTGTCTATATGTTTTAACTTTTTTGAGATAATAGTATAACATTTTAGATGTCTAGAGAGTGACAATACTCAGTGATGTATGTCTTCAAGTACGTGACTTGAACAATGAGATCATACGGATGTTAAGAGTATGTACATTCTCACTATCATCCCTAGTCGTTTGTTATTGTGGAAATAACCATAGACATCAATAACACAAAAGACTAGAGTGTGTGTTGGTTGATGACAGAATCTCATCAGTCATGATATATGATATTAAACCAAGCACATAGATACATGTTAGAGAACAATGTATCAGACAGACCCACCGTAAGAGTGATGCATGGAAACTACACTTGGTTAGTCAAGATCATTTCTTATAATATTGGTGGTGACTGTGGTTCTTAGACCTAAAATCACTGCACTCATCACATGTGGTTGGGTACACTTTGACATCATCAAATGCAGTCCTAAAAGATGGGTTGTTATAACGGTGATGATTGGGTGACTTTGACACATGGGGACTTGACTGTGAGTGATAGATATTGAATTTGTCCCTCCTAAGGGAGTGTGATATCCTGGCCACTTGAGGAGTGAGACTGAGAAATGCATGGCCATGCACATGTAAGTCAATATATGATACTGAGCTTACATATATCTCAGACAGTCTACTCTGAGTCAAGAAACATGGATTGAACATTTGTAGAGGATGACAAGTCCATGCCTCGAGTTCAATCCAGATATCAGCAACAAAGGAACTATACATTCACTGTAACACCAATAACAGATTGTAGGTTGAAAGTTGTTCTCTAACTTTCCTTTTCACATGGGTAGCACTGACGTGCGACTAGGCACCAATCTTTGCTTGTGATGTCATAAGTTAGTTATGGACATCCACTACCAATGTGAAATGGGACCTATAGGGTCACACACATAGGATTAACATGAAAGAGGAGTTTATCCATGAATGATGTTTAGATTAATTACTAAAGTGTTTAGGTACTCAATTCAACATTCAATCAATAGACTTGATCAGAATCATCAAGTTCAAGTGTTTAACTAACTGATTAGAGTGTCAGATTGATTGAGAACTGCATTGACTGAGTTCTACACAACCTGGACCACCAACCGACCAATTCACTGGGTGAACCGATCGACTCATGGTCAGTGAGACGACCAGTTCTGTAACATCCTAGGATTTGAGGCCTTGGATAAGATGATCTTAAAGGGAATGATAGGACTACCCATATCACCAAGGTGCACCTCCTTTTCCGGGAGCCCATCACTAAAGAACTCCATAGTTAAACATGCTCAGCTTGGAGTAGTACTAGGATGGGTGACCAGTCGGGAAGTTGACCCCGGCTTGCACATGAGTGTGGGAAAAGCACACAGTTAAGGCTAGTGGTGATCTGTGGGGCCAGTCATCATTCCTGAAACTCTACTAGAGCCTAGGCAGTGGACTCGGACGTTACAAATGGTATCAGAGCCAATTCCCCTCTAGTAGGTGGGGCCCACATGGGCCTGTGGCATGCTAGTCTTTGAGTTATGTGGTCCACACATGTTGGAAAGGGCTATCCGAGTTGATGGAGCCACCCATGCACTGGTAGTGTTCAGGCATGTTGGAAAGGGCTATCCGAGTTGATGGAGCCGCCCTTGCGCTGGTAGCTGTGATTGGGAGTTGGGTGCACATGGGTCATTTGGGTCAGCATTGAAATGGGGAATGATTATGAGGCCATATAGTTGAGCCTTGACGAGGACATCAAGAGTCTAAGTGGGGGAGATTGTAACATCCTAGGATTTGAGGCCTTGGATAAGATGATCTTAAAGGGAATGATAGGACTACCCATATCACCAAGGTGCACCTCCTTTTCCGGGAGCCCATCACTAAAGAACTCCATAGTTAAGCGTGCCCAGCTTGGAGTAGTACTAGGATGGGTGACCAGTCGGGAAGTTGACCCCGGCATGCACATGAGTGTGGGAAAAGCACGCAGTTAAGGCTAGTGGTGATTTGTGGGGCCATTCGTCATTCCTAAAACTCTACTAGAGCCTAGGGTAGTGGACCCGAATGTTACAGGTTCACTCTAGTGAACCGATCGGTTCACATGGGCCAAATGAGCAGGTTTTGGATTTTCACAATTCATGAGAAAAGATCATAATTTCATTTGCTCAATTTGTTTGGGACAAGAATTAATCTTTGCATTAATTACAAATGAATAAGGAAAGTCAATTATGGACAAGTCTAGGAAGTGAAATGACCGGTTCACTGGGTGAACCGATCATCTCATTGGGTGAACCGGTCGACTCACCTGCCCAAACGACCAATTCCGTTATGAACTGATAGGCTCACCTGCCCAAACGACCAGTTCAGTTATGAACCGGCCGGTTCGCCTGCCGCAGCACAATCAATTCATGAAAAATCCAGACCCTTCTACTCCCGCACAAACTAGGAACCCTGATCGTGCCCTCTACTATAAATAGAGGGGTACATGTGGCTTCTCAGAACACACAACTCAGAACATCAGTTGCTCTACAAAGTTGTTGTCCTCTCTGGTTGTGGTAACAAAGAAATCCTAAGCAAGTTCTACCCGTCCAGGGAGGAACAGTGCGGGAAAGACAACTGTAGAAAAGTGACTGATGGTGGGAGAGTGTGTCGGTGACTAGTACGCTGACAGAAGGGGACAACTCCTTCTAGTCTGTCTATCAGGACGACTAGTGTAACATCCCTGACCTGGGTTATTCTTTAACCCTAGGTGTTTTGTTTAAGAAAGACAATTATATGCTTGTTCTTATCTTTTGAAAAGTAATTAAGGTTTAAGAGGAACTTATGTTTCAATTTTAGTCCTTTTTTAACAATGTTGAAATAATGTTTTGCCTGTTTTGGACTAGAGTGCAAATTACCCAAGTTGAGGGGTTAAATTGCAAATTTTGCATGATAATATGTTCCTCAAGTGTTGAAGCATCATAAGGATGAAAATGATGCAGTGGTATGGCTTGTGGTAGCCTGAATAACAAGAAAGAGCTTGTTGAACAATGTTTGTGCATTAAAACCTAGTTTTGGTGTAATGTGCAATTTACCCAACACCTAGGGTTCAATATGCAAATTACCACTTCAAAATAGTCCCTAATGTTTCTTGGCATTATGTAGAGCAAAGAAAATGAGAGGGGTGTCTCATTTGTATCTCTTTGGAGGAGAGAGAATCTTGATATTAAAATAATCAAGATTTAAGCATAATTGGAACTTTACTTCAATTTAATGAAAAATAAATATATTAATTAAAGACCCCTTCAACCAAAAGGTGAGGGATGAGTTTGCAAGAGAATGGACGACCATGTGCATTGCAAAGGCACGAAAATATCCAAAGGAAGTGGACAACTCACTCACATTATTATAAGAAAAAGAAATATCCACTCACTTATGGATATTAGTATTATATGATTTAAGGTGCTTAATTAGCTTTTCTTTAAATCATGGATAATTGAGAGGAATAAGAGGCAAAGGGGATAGACTCGTAACCAAGGAATAAAATGGGGAAAGTGGCAAGGAAATGGAGGAGATAATCCCTACTTTCTCTCTCTTAAATGAATTTTTAATAAAATGCATATATGCTCCTTTATCCATAGCTTGGATGGGTAATTCCGAAGTCATATTCACTTCTTGCTTGCAAAAACGACCAAGGGAGCTTGGAGAAACAGGAGGACGACCCCCAACCTGTTGGTAAGCTTCTTGACCTTCGTTTACCTTGATTCCATGGTGGAAATCGAAAATCAATGCATGATTTCTTCATATCTTGATCCCATCTTCAATTCTAACCATTCCTTTTCACTCAAAGCTTGAGGACGAGCCTTGGGATAGTGAAAGGAGTTGCATACACCATTTTTGACGTGATCTTGAAGCTTTGAATCTCAATTGGAGGCATGTTTTATAACTTGAACCCTTAATATTGTTATTGCATTCAATTCCTTATTAATTGTTGTTTTGTTGATTGATGCAATCACCATGAAAATCACAGAAAGTTTTGTGGTTTTAGAGCTTGATGATGATGAAATCATCATAATCACACACCTCCACAAATATCTATTGCAAATGGTTTCAACAAAATGGTCCAATCGGTTTCATCATACCGTTTGGTGACCAAACTGTTTGCAAACCGTTTGGAGGTTTGGACCCCAAACCGTTTGGAAAGGTTGACCATTTGGATGGGTTGACCATTTGAGGTCAGGACCCTAGTATTGGATGGATGAGGATCTAATGGTTCCAATTGATTGAATCAATATATGGACAATCATCCAATTAGAAACCCTAATCGGGTTGAGTGCTGATTTTGCAATTGATTGATTTAATTCTTTGGGTTGACTAACCCAAATGGTCTCAAGACCGTTTGGAGATCACCCAAACTGTCTCAAGACCATTTGGAGGACAACCAAGACCATTTGGAGGTCTAGGGTTTAGTATGGTTGAGTAGTTGAAGATCCAAAGATATCAAGTTGAAATGCAATCAATGGCTAGTTTGATGAGCAATCCAATGATGCAAACCCTAATTGAACTTCACAAATTTTAATGATGGATGGGGCAAACGGTCTCAAGACCATTTGGAGGTCATCCAAACGACCTCAAGACCGTTTGAGATCAGGTCATGCCTAATTTGAATGATGGTCTAATGATTTCAAAACAATTAGTTCCACAATGACTAACATTGAAGGTTCATCGATTTCAAACTCTAATCCAATTAGGTTAAAAACCCTAATTGACGATCAATTGAAAGTTTAATCAATTGAAGGATGATTTATTAAGCTCAATTGAAGTATGGGGCTTAGGTTCAATTGATGAGTAATTACATGGATTCAATTGATGAGGGAATTATTCTTGGAAACCCTAAATCAATATAAGTGGTTGAGACCATTTTTGGCCCAATCGGTTTTGAGGAGGTTTGGACCAAACGGTCTCAAGACCGTTTGGGACCAAACGATCCCAAACTAATTTAGACTCAAATGCTCTCAAGTATTTTTGCACTAAACGGTTTCAAGCATCAACTTTGCTAAACGGTTTCAAACTATTAGACCAAGACCGTTTGGAGGTCTAAACGGTCTTAGACCGTTTGGAGGTCTTTCAAGCAAGACCGTTTGAGGTCTGGTTGGTCAAGACCATTTGGGGTCTAAGTGACCAAGACCGTTTGGGGAAGTAATTAACCAAAACCATATGGACACTTACGGTGATTAAAGATCAATTGTTTAATTGGACATTATATGATGTGAACCAAAGGTGATTATAGTGATTGTACCCTTAATAAGATAGGGTGATTAGTACCTTTTGAATGATTAATATTTGATGATTATGGAAGTAATGACACAATACATGGTGTAAACTATTAAATCAAGTTGAGTTGACCTAATCCAATCAAGTTTGATTTAAATATCATTTTATAAAGGATGAGAGAGAGAGGACTTCCTACATGAATGATAATCATGACTGGTTAAGTCTTAACACTTTCAACATGAATGAATGTGTAATTAGGGTATGATCCTTGATAAAGAAATCATGAACCCTAATTTAGAAGGTTAATGTACCCTAACTCTAATTGAGGGCAATGATAGGTGAAACCCTAATCTATGGTAATGGTATGACCCTAATTTAGGGTAATGACATGAGAAACCCTAATTCAGGGTATTTTAATAATAAACCTTGATTGAATGTGAATAGTAAAACCTAATTGAGGATGATGCTATGGGAAACCCTAATCATGGGTGAAGCCATATGAAACCCTAATTGAGGGTGATTCCATGAGAAACCCTAATTGAGGGTAATTCCATGAGAAATCCTAATGAAAGGTGATGCCATGTGAAACCCTAATTGAGGGTGATGTCATGTGAAACCCTATGCAATGGTATGATGAGGAGCCCTAATATAGGGTGAAGGTATGTAAAACTCTAATTTGGAGTTATAATACATGAAGCCCTAATCTTAGACAATATGATGACAAACCAGAATCCTAATAATAATAAAATAGTGGGTAAAGCCTTATAAAGGTGAAATATCTCAAATGGTTGATTATAGGAAACCTTATAGTAAGCAATGCCTTAACCTGAGATGAGTCCATATCATTGAAGATAGTTGGACCATTCTTGTGTGTGACCTATGCACTTCATGGTAAGAGTGATAGGTTAGTAAATGAAAGTATTAAGATGGGAAATACCTTAACCCAAGATAAGTTGATAACTCAAGAAAATGGAAGTGATGAGGACAGTGATACATCAAAATATGATAGATATCACTTTTAGCATTCCAGGGTTGATATACCTTGATGCACCTCAAATCCAATATTCTTGGACAAGAAACACATGAAGAGTGTTACGTAAATTGCTACAATGAAATGTAATGAGTTTGATATACTTTGATAAGTATAGGCTAATATACCTTGAGAATGGGGTTAAGCCAACTAATGAGTATGATGTAATCATACCATGATAAGAATGAGAAATGAACTCATACCTTGTATTGGTAATCATTTAATGATAAATGTTAAGAGTAATAAACATGATTGAATACTCGAGATGATAATGGATGCTCCTAGAGGTGTGGAGAAATATATTAAGGTTGATTTGATAAGTATGAAATCCTAATTAATGAGAGATGGGAAACCCTAACCCTAAATTGGGTAATGGGACATGAGAAACCATAATGTGACTTAAATAGTAAGCCCTAACCCCATTGAGGGAATAGTGGTGTTACTATTATAGTACATGAGGTAATATGTTATTGTTGCCTAGTGAGAGGTGACAAGGTGGGTAATGGCCTTATGATCCATATGATTAGATGTTGCCTAGTGATAGGTAACAAGATGTGTAATGGCCTTATGATCCATATGATTAGATGTTGCCTAGTAATAGGTAACAAGATGTTTAATGGCCTTGTGAGCCATATGGTTAGATGTTGCCTAGTGAGAGGTGACAAGATGCTTTATGGGCCTTATGAGCCACGAGAACAATTGTGGCCTAGTGAGAGGCACCAAGATGATTATAAAAGTTTATTGTAAGAAATGATAATGTTTTAATAAACTTAATAAAAGGAACAATTGCATTCAATAAAGAATGTGAAAAGCTATGAAGGCTAACCTTAGGGTTCAGAGCCTAGGGAAGGATGTGATGATCAATGATGAGTTAAAGGAATTTATATTCCATAACCAGTGTAATCAGGTTTGGTTAAAGTCCAATACCTGACAGAGGCATGAGGCATGTAATTAGGATTGGTTAGAGTCCAGTACCTGGCTATGAAATCAGGATTGGTTAGAGTCCAATGCCTGGCTGTGAAATCAGGATTGGTTAGAGTCCAATGCCTGGCTGTGTAATTAGGATTGGTTAAAGTCCAATGCCTGGCTGTGAAATCAGGATTGGTTAAAGTCCAATGTCTGGTTGTGTAATCAGGATTGGTTAAAGTCCAATGCCTGGCTGTGTAATCGGGATTGGTTAAAGTCTAATGCCTGGCTGTGTAATTAGGATTGGTTAAAGTCCAATGCTTGGCTGTGAAATCAGGATTGGTTAGAGTCCAATGCCTGGTTGTGTAATCAGGATTGGTTAGAGTCCAACGCCTGGCTGAGAAATTAGGATTGGTTAAAGTCCAATGCTTGGCTGTGAAATCAGGGTTGGTAGTGTCCAATGCCTGGCAGTGTAATCAGGTTTGGAAGAGACCAATACCTGGCAGAGGCTCAATACCTGTAATGATGATACATGATTGGTAATAATCCAATGCATGTAATGATGACACATGATTGGTAATAATCCAATGACTGTAATGATGACACAAGATTGGTAATAACCCAATGCCTATATTAATGATATATGAGTACATGGTAGAGAAAATCCCATATCTGTTTAGTAGATTGGATAAGGCCAACAGATTTAAACAAGAATGTCTCATGGGTGACATATCAAAATAATGAGTGTCACAAGAGAAGTTTGACATGATGGTATAATATGATGGATAAATGATATACATGTTCTTTCTATTCCTCATTAAGAGAATAGATGATCTATTGTTTTATCATAAATAGTTGCAAAGCTTTAAAATAAGAGAATGCTTTAAACTGTTTATCCTCTGCCCAATTTTATATCATTAAACTGCAATAATAATGTTTTTGGCAGAGAGTTATATCTCCCGCTGGGGCAATTACAATTGTCTCACCCCCGTGGGATCCAAAATTTTTTTAGGTGGACAAGCACGGAGAAGACTGAGAACATCTTGCAGAGGAAGTACATCAGCAACAACCGGGACATCAGTGACAGCTCAGGTGGAGTGTACTATCTGTCGTGTCTTGTAGATAGAAGTCCTATGTGTTGTCTCTGTACTCTCAGGTCCTTGGAGTTAATACTTAGTGCTTTTAATTAATCATTTTGTGATTTTGGCTTGATACCTCGGGGTTCTTATGTTGTCTGTGTTTAGCTTTTAATAAGGCAGTTGATGTTGTAAACCTCGAGGAGAGATGGTACAAGATATGTACTTATGAACCAGGATATAAATGTAATACATTAGTTCTCATTGAAAGAGTTTTCCTATGATTGGATCTCTTTGAAAAAGGTTTTAATTTTTAGTGATTTTCAGTAATCCGTTGTTAATGATCGCTTCTGCTTAAGCTAATCATGTTTTTGTGAGTTGGATGCCACAAGTAAGTGGTATTAGAGCTCTAGGTTCGATGACTCTACAGAGGCATAGGACTAAGGTATTGAGTCTGTTCTAAGTGTACCTCAGTGTATCGTATAGTGCCTTTTGCTTATACAGAAGAAGATATATAACTCTAAGATGTTTGGAGAACACGAGGAACACATTGCTGAGAGCAATGTTGCTGCATGGTGCGATTCCACAAGAGGTGCAACACACTAGCCAAATTGACCCGACTAGATGTGCCCCACGAGGTCAGAACACACATGATGGGTTTTTGCTTTCGAAATTTATAAACCTAAACTAACACACCTACGTCTACTAAAACAACTACACCCACAAGCGCACGGGGTCGTGTCGTAGTATAGGAAGGTGGCAAGTATAGGATCTACAGGGAAAAGAGGGGTGCTAGAGCTAGGTTAGTTTTACTGGGTTCCTACTACGGACTAGGGTTAAGGGTTTAAAGGTGATTTGATTGTTAAACTACTATGAATAAATAAGGAATTAAAGACAAGAATGAAAACTAAGTTGACCCTAAACTAGATTAAGGCTAAACAGGCAAGAAAGGATTAAGCTAGGTATGAAAGTGCAAACTACACTAAGGCAAGCAAGAGAAAAACAAAAGAGCGATTAAAGAGCTATACTAGCATGAACAAGACAAGAACAAAGTAAGAAGATAACTAAGCAAGGAAAGAACTAATTAAGCTAAGCAAGCACAAATCTAGGGTTTTAAGCAGTAAAGAGATGTGTGGGTTGTTTAGGGGTATGAACTTATCACTTAAGTTGGGGGTGACATATGAACATTATGATTCCATTTAGATTATCCAAACCAAACAACAAGGTAGAGTCCAATGAATTAACCTAAGCTACCAACTGGCCATGGATATGCTAGGTTGTGTATAGGGGAACTAGTCCCTAACACCCCCTACTACCCTTACGAGGCTCAATTGGGTTAAGGGTTAGGTTCAATTCAATTAGAGTCTAATCAAGTCTAAGTTTCTATATTGGGCATTCCTAGGGCAATTAGGGGCCGAGGGTAGTAATGGGGAGGTGAGATTAGGGTTTTGGACACCAATTCCCCCACATTATAGCCTTGAGAAGGCTCCATGCTAATTGCACTAGAATTGCCTAATCTAGCTACTTAGATCTCTCACTTAGGTTTAGGGAGTTGATTAGGATGTAGGAAGATGGGAGGCAACCTAGGGATCCAAGAATTGGACCTAGGGGCAAATCTCAAAATTCACACATATAAGCAATTTGCCTAAATTCCTAGGTGATTTCACACACAAACCAACAAGAAATCCATGGAGAGTGAAATTCAAATAGAATATAATCATTAACAAATGGAATTACAATGTTTACATGTCATTTTACCCCAACATGGTATCAAATTAACATAATTTCCCCCAAACAGCCCACCCACAGGGGCCTAGCTACTCATAGAAATGGAAAATACAAAAAGAGAGAAGAAAGAGGTAGAGGAAGCCATGGAGCTCGGTGTAGATGAAGAAGTCCTCCTCTCCAGCAGCTGCAGGACGTCCTCCTCCCTCCTCCAAGGTGCAAGGGTGTGAAATGAAGGGGATTATGGGTAGGAACTAGTATAAACTAGTGTTTTGGTGGTGGAAATGGTGAAATGGAGTGGAATGGAGGTGGAAATGGAATAGAATGTAGTGGATGGTGATTTGGGGAGCTAGGAGGTGGTGGAAGGTAGCTAGCTTTGTGCCCCAGCCTCCACCTAGGTATATATAGGTGTATAGGGGGTCTAGGGTTAAGTTAGGGGTAAAATGGGGAAAATAGTGGAAAAGTGGGTGGATTTTGTGAGTAGCACGACCGTGGTGGGTCACCACGGTCGTGGTGGATGGGCACGGTCGTGGGAATTAAAATTTGTAAATCATAGGGATATGTACATGGATGGCCACAGTCGTGGCGGGGACCTATGGCCACGGGCATGTTGATCGCCACGGTCGTTTTGGCCATTTTCATCAATTTTTGGGAGTTTTAGTGATTTTTTGTGCTTGGGGCATGTCCACCACGACCGTGGTGGGGTACCACGGTCGTGGTGGTGTCTCTCACATGCATTTGAGCTTTGAAATTGATCATCTATGGAGGGTATAGCTTCAAAACATTCTTTGACCACTTGGGGTAGGTTGGAAGTAGTTTTGGCCTCATTTTGGGCTCCTCCAAGCCTGAGGAAACCCTATATTGGACCATCCTCTTTCCATGCCATCAAGTAGTGGACAAAGTACCTATAAAACATGAAAAAAGCCTCCATAAGTGCATTTGATAGAAATAAGCATATTGGGGGATATGACATGTAATCTAACAAGTATAGATGTGGCTGAAATGCAAAATGACACAAGATAAAGCCCTAAAATAGGGCTGAATCACTGGACCAGTGGGAGGTGTAAGGGATCAGGCAAGGGAGGAACCAGTGCCTGAAAATCCCCATGTTGATGAAGTCATGAGAGGAAACCCAAATGTTCATAATCTTTTTGGGCAACTCATGACTACACTGAGGTATATGGCAGACCGGATGCCAGCACCGGCACCTAGGGCACCAGTTTCCAATGAGGGATATGGGTCTGGTAAGACCTTTGAACGACTACGTCATGTAGGAGTCATAGAATATGCTGGAACATCTGACCCAACATATGCTAATCTCTGGCTCACTGAGTTAGAAAAGGCCTTTAAGATCCTTAGTATCCCAGATGCTGACAAAGTTAAACATGTGGTGTACCTTTTGAAGGGTAGTGCTGGACATTGGTGGGCTATAGAAGATATAAAAAGGAATGACGAAGAGGTTGGTTGGGAGGAATTTCGTCAAGAATTCGTTAATAAGTATTTTCCAAGGACATATTTAGATGAAAAGATCTCACAGTTTGAGAAGATTCGACAGGGAGCCATGTCAATAAGTGAATATGAAGTTAAATTTATGGAACTTTTGTGATTTTGTCCTCAAATGGCTGCTACTGAGGAAGAAAAGATTCAACGTTTTGAGAAGGGACTGAATGCTGAAATGTCTATTCCGGCATCTGCCCTAGAAAGTAGAGAGAGGTTTGTCACATTTGTGGAGTCAATTCGAAGGATAGAAGGGTCTATGACAAAGAAACATGAGACAGTCCTTAAAAGGAAGTCTAAACAGTCATAGGAACAAGGAATTAGTGGTACTAAACAATCAAAGATTTCAGTAGTACCGACTCAAGTACAATATAGTGCACCTAAGCAGCAGTCACCTAAAAGGCTTCGAGCTTGCTATAGATGTGGACAGAGAGGACATCTGAGGTGGTAATGTCCAAATAAAAAGTGATGAGGTGACTCAACAGACAAGACACTAGATAACTTGTAATAAGTAGACATATCAAGATAGAACTTTCTATTTTGAATTATCTTGCACTCTCTACTATGAGAAGGGTAGTTTTTTCTTAGTTCATCTGTATAATCCTTTGAGAATATGAGGAAGAGATAAGTAGGATGAAAACTTGTGTTCAGTTTAATATTCTTTTATATGTTTTGAAATTTCTCTTTCTTCATTAAGGAAGGGAAGAAATGAAAGAGGAACTCAGAGAAAATCTGAGATATTAAGTATATCAAATTTAAAGAAATGAAAACATAAAATAAAATAAAAGCATACTACCTAAATTCAGTTCTTGAATACCCTAGTCATGTATTCATTTACTGAAGGTAGGGTAAGTATGACATACCTAGATTGTTATCTTTTTTATTACTCTGATCAAGTAATCATTCTGAAACAATCCAAAGAAGTATAATGAAGAAGGAGATGTGGCATGGATATTTCTACCACATTCTAATTGATATACAAAGGCATTTGATTTAATTATAAATCAACTTATAAACAAAAGAAGAATATGATTCTTTGTTTTCTTTCCTTTCAGGGACATGGCAATCAAGTGGGTCTTAGGACACTTGATGTGTACAATTAAAAATGTTTATTTGATGGATACTTAGAAAAAGTATCATTTTGTTTTGGACTTGGGTTACAAGAAAAAGATGTGTGTAACAAGTAATGTCCCAGTATAAAAACAAAGATGAACTTGTGATGTGTTTCCAGCACATGTAATGGATACCAAGGTAAGGTATTATGGTATTAGATAAAGTATGTTGACCACCTAGAGTGGTTAACTGTGAAGTCAGATCGGTTATATAATGTAGTGTGGACATCATATGTTAGGGGTTTATGCTTTGCATAAACATAACATTGATGAGAAAGAACTATTTGAAGGAATAATTGTAAAATTATTGCAAGAAAAGTTTATCAAATTAAATTAACAAATAACCTCTATCTAAATAAGAAAAGTGTTACCTGACACATAATTAACTCCACAGTTAATAATGAAAGGACAGTGGAGTATGTGTCATGTGTGTTTGATTCTATGAGAATTTTGTGTGGAAGAACTTTATATTGATCAAAGTTCTATGGTGTCTCCATAACAATGAGATGTTATGTGGAGATATGATTATATAATGAATGAATAATATATGTCTCCCTTTATCTAGGATTTCAGGGATGAAATCCTTGTTAGGGGTTTATAATTTGTAACATCCCTGACATGGGTTATGCTTTAACCCTAGGTGTTTTGTTTAAGAAAGACAATTATATTCTTGTTCTTATATTTTGAAAAGTAATTAAGGTTTAATAGGAACTTATGTTTCAATTTTAGTCCTTTTTGAACAATGTTGAAATAATGTTTTGCCTGTTTTGGACTAGAGTGCAAATTACCCAAGTTGAGGGGTTAAATTGCAAATGTTGCATGAGAAGATGTTCCTCAAGTGTTGAAGCATCATAAGGATGAAAATGATGTAGTGGTATGGCTTGTGGTAGCCTGAATAACAAGAAAGAGCTTGTTGAACAATGTTTGTGCACTAAAACCTAGTTTTGGTGTAATGTGCAATTTACCCAAAACCCAGGGTTCAATATGCAAATTACCACTTCAAAATATTCCATAATGTTTCTTGTCATTATTTAGATCAAAGAAAATGAGAGGGGTATCTCATTTGTATCTCTTTGGAGGAGAGAAAATCTTGATATTAAAATAATCAAGATTTAAGCATAATTGGAACTTTACTTCAATTTAATGCAAAAATAAATATATTAATTAAAGACCCCTTCAACCAAAAGGTGAGGGATGAGTTTTCAAGAGAATTGACGACCATGTGCCTTGCAAAGGCACGAAAATATCCAAAGGAAGTGGATAACTCACTCACATTATTATAAGAAAAAGAAATATCCACTCACTTATGGATATTAGTATTATATGATTTAAGGTGCTTAATTTGCTTTTCTTTAAATCATGGATAATTGAGAGGAATAAGAGGCAAAGGGGATAACCTCATAACCAAGGAAGAAAAGGGGGAAAGTGGCAAGGAAATGGAGGAGATAATCCCTACTTTCTCTCTCTTAAATGCATTTTTAATAAAATGCATATATGCTCCTTTATCCATAGCTTGGATGGGTAATTCGGAAGTCATCTTCACTTCTTGCTTGCAAAAACGACCAAGGGAGCTTGTAGCAATAGGAGTACGACCCCAACCTGTTGGTAATCTTCTTGACCTTCGTTTACCTTGATTCCATGGTGGAAATCGAAAATCAATGCATGATTTCTTCATATCTCGATCCCATCTTCAATTCTAACCATTCCTTTGCACTCAAAGCTTGAGGAAAAGCCTTGGGATAGTGAAAGGAGTTGCATCCACAATTTTTTACGTGAGCTTTAAGCTTTTAATCTCAATTGGAGGCGGGTTTTATAACTTGAACCCTTAATATTGTTATTGCATTCAATTCCTTATTAATTGTTGATCCTTTCTTCATTCTCGAAACTTTATTTGGTTGATTGATGTAATCACCATGAAAATCACAGAAAGTTTTGTGGGTTTATAGCTTGATGATGATTACATCATCATAAGCACACACCTCCACAAATATCTATTGCAAACAGTTTCAACAAAATGGTCCAATCGATTTCATCAAACCGTTTGGTGACCAAACGATTTGCAAACCGTTTGGAGGTTTGGACCCCAAACCGTTTGGAAAGGTTGACTGTTTGGATGGGTTGACCATTTTAGGTCAGGACCCTAGTACTGGATGGATGAGGATCTAATGGTTCCAATTGATTTAATCAATATATGGACAATCATCCAATTAGAAACCCTAATCGGGTTGAGTGCTGATTTTGCAATTGATTGATTTAAATCTTTGGGTTGATTAACCCAAACGGTCTCAAGACCGTTTGGAGATCACCCAAATGGTCTCAAGACCATTTGGAGGACAACCAAGACCGTTTGTAGGTCTAGGTTTGAGTATGGTTGAGTAGTTGAAGATCCAAAGATATCAAGTTGAAATGCAATCAATGGCTAGTTTGATGAGCAATCCAATGATGCAAATCCTAATTGAACTTCACAAATTTTAATGATGATGGGGCAAACGGTCTCAAGACCGTTTGGAGGTCATCCAAATGACCTCAAGACTATTTGAGGTCAGGTCATGCCTAATTTGAATGATGGTCTAATGATTTCAAAACAATTAGTTCCACAATGACTAACATTGAAGGTTCATCAATTTCAAACTCTAATCCAATTAGGTTCAAAACCCTAATTGATGATCAATTGAAAGTTTAATCAATTGAAGGATGATTTATTAAGCTCAATTGAAGTATGGGTATTAGGTTCAATTGATGAGTAATTACATGGATTCAATTGATGAGGGAATTAGTCTTGGAAATCCTAAATCAATATAAGTGGTTGAGACCATTTTTGGTCCAATCAGTTTTGAGGAGGTTTGGACCAAACGGTCTCAAGACCATTTGGGACCAAATGATCACAAACTAATTGAGACTCAAACGATCTCAAGTATTTTTGCACTAAATGGTTTCAATCATCAACTTTGCTAAACGGTTTCAAACCGTTAGACCAAGACCGTTTGGAGGTCTAAACGGTCTTAGACTGTTTGGAGGTCTTTCAAGCAAGACTGTTTGAGGTCTGGTTGGTCAAGACCGTTTGGGGTCTAAGTGACCAAGACTATTTGGGGAAGTAATTAACCAAAACCATATGGACACTTAAGGTGATTAACAATCAATTGTTTAATTGAACATTATATGATGTGAACCAAAGGTGATTATAGTGATTGTACCCTTAATAAGATAGGGTGATTAGTACCTTTTGAATGATTAATATTTGATGATTATGGAAGTAATGACACAATACATGGTGTCAACTATTCAATCTAGTTGAGTTGACCTAATCCAATAAAGTCTGATGTAAATATCATTTTATTAAGGATGAGAGAGAGAGGACTTCTTACATGAATGATAATCATGTAGTGGTTAAGTCTCAACACTTTCAACATGAATGAATGTGTAATTAGGGTATGATCCTTGATAAAGAAATCATGAACCCTAGTTAAAAGTCTGAATTTCTGCTTGACTTCCAAGTTAAAAGTAAGTCTAAGAAAGCATGCATAAAGGTGGACATCTCCAAAGCCTATGATAAAGTTAGTTGGAAGGGCTTGTGGTCCACCATGAATGGTTTTGGCTTCTCAACCAGATTCATTGATGTCATCAAACAATGTGTGGAGACAAATTCCTTCTCGGTACTAATTAATGGGACCCCTAAAGGTTTGTTTCAAGCTTCCAACGGCCTGAGATAGGGTGATCCACTCTCGCCCTTGCTTTTCTCTTTGGTTATGGAAAATCTCACAAGTCTTATGAATAAAGCTGAAAGGGAAGGTCTCATCAAACCTTTCAAAGTCCATGGCACCAGAGTGCACGCACACATGATTTTTGCTGAAGATATTCTCTTCTTCATAGATGGGCATGCTAAATCTCTTAAAGGGATGCGGCGCACACTATGCATGTTTGGTAACATCACAGGTCTATACATCGATGACATCAAGTCACCAATCTTTTTGTCTAAGTCTTGTGCCTCTAGAAGAGGGAGGCTTAAGGAAGCAATAGGCATATCTAAGGGTGCCTTCCCCACCAAATACTTAGGCATTCCCATTGCTGGTGGTATCGGATGTGGGGCCGACTTCAAACATTGTGTTGATGATCTCCGCTACACTGTTGACAAGTGGAAGGGTCTGAAACTCTCCATAGCTGGGCGTGTTGTCCTCATTAAATCAGTTCTCACCAGCAAAATTCAGTTTTGGTGTCGCATGGCTGAATTACCCGAATTCATCCTCCATAAGTTCAGATCCATTGTTGCAGGTTTTCTTTGGGGCGGTAGAGCCCATGCCATTTCCTGGAGCATGGTTGCTCAACCTAGGCATGCAAGGGGGCTTGGTATTCCCGATCCTTGTGACATTGCCCTTAACGCAACATCCAGAAGAGTTCATCTCATGCTCATTAAGCCTGATAACCTATGGGCTGCATGGATGAAGGGCAGATATGGTGATATCCAGAGTGCTGCCCCTATCTACAACTCTTCCAAGATGTGGAGGAAAATGGTCTTTATATGGCCTAATGTCCGTGACCATTACATCCTTTCTAGAACTAGCTAGACTACCAATATCCCCAAGCCTTGGTGTATCAACAGGAACAGCCCGCAAGTCCTATGGGATCCTGTCATATTGAACAAAATTCACTGTCCAAAATGGAGCCTTTGGTCCTACATGGCCATTTTGAACAGGTTGCCAACTTTTGATCGGTTATCCAAATGGTACTCGGTGGCGGACAACCGAAGCCTGTTGTGCAAGAATGAATATGAAACCAATGCTCATATCCTCTTCAGATGTGAGTTCTCCTTGTATCTTTGGAGCAGAATGTCCCTTAAATGCGGCTGGGGTGGCTCCCCTCCACACGGATTGGATGAGGCCCTTATTTGGGTCTTTAATCATACAAGATGCAACCTTGGATGGAGAAGATTCACCGGCCTTGTTCTCACGTGCCTTGTCTTTCATGTTTGGAATGAGAGAAACAACAGACTCCACGGCAAGGGTGCTTGTGACAGCCTTAAAGTGTTTGACAATATTGTAAATAGTTTGCTTTTATTTGCCAAAGGTAACCCGGGTATCCTTAAAGGGGTGAAACCTGAGGTTCTGGATATGTGGGGTCTTTCTTATACCTTGTACTGTATATGAGGATTTGCTTACACCCCAATACACCTTTTGAGACATGAGTAATATTTTACCTTATACAAAAAAAATCATGAACCCTAATTAAGAAGGTTAATGTACCCTAACTCTAATTGAGGGCAATGATAGGTGAAACCCTAATCTATGGTAATGGTATGACCCTAATTTAGGGTAATGACATGAGAAAACCTAATTCACTAGTAAAAATTGGGCCATTATTCACGAGTGAGTCCTGTCATAAACCCCTCTCTACAGTCCCTCACAAATAGGGACAGTTGTGAGTCTGGCCCTCACAAATGATCCGTGAAGAGAACTCATGTGACAAATACCAGTGGCCCTCACAAATACAATTGTCACAGACCAACTGACCCTCAAGAATGTTATATTGAGGGACTATTTAGCCTTCATAAATACATTTTTGAGGGCATGTTTGGTTCTCATAAATACATTTTCGAGGGACTTGATGGTCCTGGAGAATATATTTTTGAAGGGCTAATGCCTTCATTAATATTATTTTTGAAGGGCTATGTGGTTGTCATCAATGCAATTGTGATGGCCAATTTGGATCTCATTTTTGAGGGACTAAAGACCTTCATTAATATATTTTTGATGGATTACTGTAAATGATTTGGTTATTGATTTATTGAATGATTTGTTGAATGTTAATTAATTTTAAATGAAAACTTTGTATATATAACCTCAAGCAATATTTTTATAAGAGTCACATGACATCATAAGAAGTTTCAACACTAAAATGACACATAAAAATGTTAAATCACCTCAAACCAATTTCTATTAATGAAGCAAAATATTATCCATACATTGTGTGCTCAATGATGATATAAATAATGAATAGATATGGTTCTAAAATTTGAGATTGATGACAATCAACATATCATGCTAGAAACTCTTAAGATCTATAATGTATCCATATTCCTTCAAATGGTGTGGTGCTCTTCATCAATATCAGGCCTCATACAGTTGGATACTTGAGTATTCTTCTCCTAAAAATGACAAATCATTATATTAATAGAATTTAAAGTTTATACATAAATCATTGTACAACAAACAACTTACCCTTATATTTTGGTTCTGTTTTACTCCAAAGTGCATTGTCGGTCGAAATCCATCATTTAAAGCAATTCTACCCTATCAATATAAATACAAAAAGGAATCAGAGTGAGTGTGAAGTAGAATATGCCATATTGTTGACTCAAGGCCCAAATGACGTAGAATAATTTTTGTAATCACTTGTAATGAATGTATGACTTGTAATTAAGCTTAGAAAAATGTTTGGGACACAAAAATACATGGTTTAACCAACCAAATTCAATTTGCCAAAATTCCCAACGTACACTCGAGCGGTCGAGTTGCCACTTCACAGAACTCGACCGATTGAGTGTCTATTCAAACCTGAAATGGATCGATCAATCGAGTTGCCACTTCCCAGAACTTGACTGATTGAGTGTATGTTCAAACTTGAAATGGAATGATAGGTTGAGTTTCTAAGAAACATAATTATCACGGACTTGCAAACAAAATTATTTGATGAAAACAGACAGATTAATGAACTGAATATTAGCCCATCATGCTTTTATTTTAGTTCTATCAACAAAAGTTCAATATGAAGATGCAATCAAAGGTATCATGTGGATTTTTGAAGTAGTGAAAGACACTGATGTAGAAATTTGGTAATAAGGTTCACCTCATTTAAACGCTGATTTCTTGGTGTGAAAGACACCGATGACGATGTGCTTTGGGTGTTCAGCATTTGAGGACGACTTTGTGGATTATTACCAAATGTAGGGCACCAACTTTCAACTGCATCCTTTGATAAAGTGTAGATTTTAATACTCTCATGTGTATGAATATTGAAAATAATCTTCAGCTGTTATGAGGTACCTATGGCTGAAAGAGTAGTAGATGTCCATTGCTAGCATTCTGCATGGGAAGCATGACTCCAAAAGAACTACTTTCAACCCTTTATGTGAAAAGCCTGCCTACTCCATTCTCCCTTTCAACCCCTTATGTGGAAAGACTGCCTACTCCATTCTCCCTTGAATTGCCTTGTGTGGAAAGCCTGCCTACTCCATTCTCCCTTGAATTTCCTTGTGTGGAAAGCCTACCTACTCCAGTCTCCCTTGAATTGCCTTGTGTAGAAAATCCGCCTAAGCCATCCCCGCTTGAATTATTCTGTCTGGGATACATGCCTACATCTGCAGCACCACTTGTATTGTCTTGTATGTGAAAAGAATCGACACCTGACCTATTTGTGCCACTTTGCATGTGTAAGACACTTGCAGTAGTCCGATTGGGGTATTCAACTGCACAATCAACAGTAATACCGCCATCCTAGCACAAATAGATCAACAATTACAAAAAAAATTATAGATTAATGTACACATAGGCAACTGACTCTAAGTTACTTGTGATTGGTTATACCAAGTCATTATTTGGGAGACAGATTTCTTCAATCCATTTACTGTTTCTTCAAGTTCCTTGAGTTTATCCTGAAATAGAAAACAAATTACAAACATCGATGTAATAGAACAGTTGTAACTAATAGTTCAAGTTTAGTTTTAATCCAACATACATCCTTTGTGTTGCTTTCCTCAAGAAGTATTTCATATCTTATATAGGAAACTTTCCCCTATGTCCTATCTCTTTGTGCCCAATTCCAAGACCTCAGATCCTAGCCTTTTTGGAAGGATTTAAAACTTGCAAATAAGCTTCACGTGTTATATTATCAACACATCTAGGATCTAAATCTTCTTGGTCTGCTACTTAGTTTTCCACAATATCAGAGATTTCAAGCTATAATTATAAAGCATCATAAAAGGAAATCTTAAATTGAGATATCTAAGTGTATGTAGCTTTGTAGACATGATAGGAAATAAAATGTTTATTTTCTAACCACTTGTGGGCTTTTGTCGTAAAATTTTTCCAAAAATTTGTTAAGAGGCACAACAGGTTGTTCTTCACTGACCTACACATGATAGATAACATAATCACTGTCCATGTAATATTTTCAACTCTTACTAAAAAAGACAAATGTCCATTATTAATACCATTTCTGCCCGGTAGCAACTCCATGGCTTTGATCCCGTGGTATGATCCATCACTTTTTTTGCTCTATTTGCCTTGTTGATCTCATAAATTTTCTAAACCATAAGAAACAAATAATTAGAAAAAGGAGATAGGTATAGATGCAAGTTATATGAAACCATTGTACCTTGGAATTCTTAGTTCCCCATTATTTAATAAGATTTTTAAATTGGTCCATATCTATGGAAGCATTTTTCTCAACTTTCTTCATCATCAATTCCAGTTCAATCTTGTACTTTTCTTAGTAATCTTTCTTTACACGTGCCCTCCACACTGATATCCCTTTGCTAATATGTTCGTCAATGTGATTCCATGCATTCAGATGACTGCCTAAATTGAAATATTTCTAAAAACATAGAAAATATTACTTTGGATATAACAATCATATAATTTGTTGGTCTTGTTATGAAAAAGATTACCTCAATAAATTATTTTCTGTCTGCAAAAGCTTGATGTGGTTGTTCATTCCACTTCAAGTCTAGATGCCATATGTGTGGTTTCCTTGCTAGCATATGACAATAATGATTCAATTTGGCACCATTCTCCCCAATAGCATTTCCTTCGGGATCCCATTGGACCTTGTGACGTGGCTCCCCTTGCTTAATAAGTAGGCTTTGCTCACTTGCAAGCCCACGTCCATACTTCCTATTCTCATGTTCATCCTCAACATTTTCTTCAATTGTTACATCATTTTCAATAGAGGGAGGGACAGTAGAAGTTTCAAGTAGATATAATTTTTAAATTGTAATTATAGAATGAGTATCTAAATTAATGATTAGACAATATCTATATGCTTCTATGTTTTTCCTATGATTTATTCCAGAATGAGAGAAAAATGTATCAACCTAACTTCAATTGGAAGATAAACTCCATATTATTAAATAATTAGTTTAAACAAAATACAAGATGATTTCAATGGCTGAAACAAGAATCACAAATTCATATGAATATTTCCTCATGATATTCATAATAAAAATTATATAGACTTCAATATAGAAAGAGGTAAGGAAAGCACTGCTATTGCATGATATTGGAATTTTATTGTGTCCTTAACTAATTATGTTTATAAATCATCAAGAATTCTGAATATAATTTATAAAGCAAAAATATGACAACATGTAGTTGGAGTATTAATGTTTGGTAAATATGTATCCCCATTGTTGCAATGAAGAGATTTGAAATTAGTATGTTGAATTGTAATGTGATACTTTACAAATAGTATAAATTTATTACATTGTTGCATCTTACAACTTAAGAAAATTTATAGAAGGACGATGTAGATTAATAAAAGTGTTTTCCCACTAAGTAGAGGAATATTTTCTCTTTATCATAACTGAGATTTTGTATTTGAAATTTTTTATTTTCCAATGGAGTATGAAATATAATTTTTTCATGACGAAGATACAATTAGGCAAACTAACTTATTAGAAAAAATGATTTATATGTAATTTGAAGTGTAATGTAAGTCAATCACTCTCTATTAGGGATTAGTGGTATTGTAAATTTACTGGTAATCTAACATATTAATGTGCCTTACAACGTCCTACTTTCAATAGAACTGGTTCAAATCCTTTTTTTTCTCCATGTGCAAACATATTTGTACTTTGATATCAATATTGAAAGCAATATCATTGTGTACCACCCAAGCTAAGAATTTTGATATAAAATATAAACAGTTCATCGAATCAAAGGTCATTCATTATTATTACAAAGAAACTTGAATTCATCATAGTTAATAAAATAAAATCATAAAAGAGTTTTGAATAATTACAATGATATATATAATACTAATGCAGGCTATTAAGAAAATGGTTTTATATGTTGTGCCAACTATAGAAGTCTAAGTTAATCTATTGTTACTTCACTACGTAATACAATAATTTGTACAACCTACATGTAAACAATAGTGCAATATAGAATTTAAGAGGTGGATGAATACAATAAAGTCAAAATGTGCTTAATATGAGTTAAAAAATAATTCTTTGTGTCTTTAGTTTTGACCAAATAATTATAGATCATGTTACAGACTTCAATTTTTTGGATGGTCTAGTATTTTATCATTATATATTACTCTTAGCAATTGATCTGGGTGAGTAATCATAGTGAGAGGATATTATATGAATGCCTTGCATGTGATATTGTTCCCTTGTCAAAATCACTATTAGTCACAATGTGACGAAGGAGATGACTTAAACGAAAAGGGATAATTTAAAAGTCCCATTACTTTTCCAGTAGTCATCAATGATGTGCAATTTGGATGCTATTATGTTGAGATTAAAGCCATTTTAGCATCATTTTCTTGTAGCAATGTGCTAATGATGTGTTTTTCTTAAAATGAGTTCATATGATTGGTTCCAAATTTGAGTTTTCTAGAAGATGAATTCCATGAAAGTAGTTTTATATAAATATACAAGATACGAAAATGTGAACTAAGTAAAAAGCACATTATTTTGTGTTGACCATTATGACAATTAAATCATGTTCATGTAATATCCAAGCCAACTTTACGTTAAATAAAAATACATAATGTTGCTCATATCTAAGTTATAGCAATGTCGTGAACTAGCATGTTAGACAAAACACCCAATCCGACAAAATTGAAATATAAGATTTATAGTATTGCAAGTGTATGTATAAAATCCCTAATACCTAAGGGTAGCATGTTAAACAACAACGGACCTATAAATGGAGAGTGGGAGCGCTGCGGAGGCGACAATGGGGGCGATTGCGGGAGCGCTGGCTTCATCGTCAAACCCTCCAGATCCAGGAGCCTCTAAGACGCGCTCTCCGGCTGGTAGCATCTCAGTAGTGAATGAAGCTAAGTCTTGGCTGGATCTATTCAAGGAGAGAAAGAGCAGTGGTCCAGTAAGCCTGAAGAAGACGAGCATCCAGGTGACGGATGGGAAGCTGTTCTATCCGAAGCAAATTGCAGAGAGGAATCTGGATAGATGGAAGAGGACTGCCACGGGATATGTAGTAGGCTTAAAACCTCATTGGCCTGTGTTGGTTCGTCATCTAGCTCAAATCTGGAATGCTAAGGGCTCTATTGAGGTCCGATCGAGAGGGCGTGGTTATTTCATAGTACTATTCTCCAACGATGAGGACATGACGACGACTATTGATGGGGGTCCCTGGTTCGTCGCTGGGAGACCTTTGATCATCAAGAGATGGGAACAAGGAGAACCTCTGGAAAAAAATGAAGTTAATTGAAGTTCCGATTTGGCTGAAGATCTTCAACCTCCCGCTGGAGCTCTGGGATACTGAGATGTTCAATAAGATTGGTTTGTTTCTTGGGGTTCCTCTACAGCCGGACAGGTTTACCAATGAATTTTTGAGGCTGGAGTATGCTAGATTGCAAGTTTTGATCCCACTGGACTTCTCCTTTCCCAAAGAGCTGCAGATTGTTAGTGATGATGGGCAACTAGACACCATTTCATTCGAGTATGAATGGGAGCCGAGCAGGTGTTTGATCTGTGGTCTCTTTGGCCACGAATCAATGCTTTGTGGCTCTATTCCGGTGGAGGGGAACACTCAAAGGAGGGTGGTCAATGGTCCAGTTAAGAAGAAGACCTGGGTACCTAAAGCATCAGATGCAAACAAAGGAAATGAGGGGAAAGTGTTTATAGACGTAGCTGAGACGATCCAATAAGAAGTTATGGAGGTGCCGAGTCCCCCCTCTGTTCCTATTATTGAGCCAGTCAATACTATTCAACCGACTACTGTCAGTGAGAGTGTCGAGACACAAGTCACAGGGGTTATTATTGGAAGAGAAGAAATTAAGGCCTCAGATTCTGTCACTCCAAATACTTCTCCTGAAGTGGGATGGGAGACAAAAGGCAGAAAATCAAAATCCCCTCCCAGAATTGTTCCAAAGCTCTCTGTGAATAAAAGCATTCCGTCTTCTCTGAATAAGTTTTCTCTATTGTCGAATTTTGAAGAGAAGGATGCCCCAATCAACTTACCTCCAAATGGTTAGTCCCTTTACGATAATGTCTTGGAATGTGAGGGGAGGAGCTAATAAGATCCCTCACATTCGGAAGGAGATTAGAGAGAGTAAAGCAGATATTTTCATTATCCTTGAATCTCGGGTCAGTAAGAAGGAGTTAAATGGGTTTGTTAATATGATCTGGAGTGGAGCAAACTACTTGGATAATTCTGATTTCCATTCGTATACGAGGATTATCATTCTTTGGATGGATCCTAATATTGCTATAGACAAGATGATTAGCAGTGATCAGGTGCTTCATTGTGTTGTCAATAAACAAGACCTTTCTTTTGAACTTTCTGTTGTTTATGGGCTTAACGATGATGGGGACAGGGTAGGGCTATGGAATTCTCTTGGCTCCATTTTTCTCCTCAACCCTATTAACTGGTGTGTTATGGGCGATTTTAACACTGTTAGGCTGAGTCATGAAAGGTTGGGTAAGCATCCCCCTTCCAGTAGAAGTATGCGCGAGTTTAATGAGGTTGTTAGATTGACTGGTCTGTTGGAAATCTCTCCCAAAGGTCAGTTTTTCACTTGGGATAGTCGTAGTAAGAAAGGTAAAAGCACGCTCTCCAAGATTGACCGTATGTTCTGTAATGACAATTTTCTGTCTAGCTTTCCTTTCTGCTGGGGTGAGGTGATCTCTTCTGTTGTTAGTGATCACAGGGTCATTGCTCTGAGATTTGATAGAGGGAAGCATGGGCCTACTCCCTTCCGCTTTATTAATTCATGGACTACTGACCCTTCCTATAGGAAGGTGGTTGAAGATGCTTGGAACAATGTTGTTTGTATTGGTACGCCCATGTTTAGAGTGTATAAAAAGCTCCATGCTGTGAAAGATGCTTTGAGGAAGTGGAATAGAATATGTGTGGGTAATTATCTTTCTATGGCAAAGGAGCTGGAAGCTCAGACGAAGGATTTGCCATCTGCTGTGGATGAAGATCCAGATAATGAAGAAAAACACAATCACTTAGCTGTTGTTAGAGATAAAGCTCTGAAAGCCATGAATGATGAAGAAAGCTTCCTTAAACAGAAAAGCCGGGTGCAATGGCTTAAGCTCGGAGATAGAAATTCTTCCTTTTTCTATGCGTCTATTAAAACTCGCAGGCTGAGGAATAATATTACTGTGCTGCATGATCTGAATGGAAAATGCATCTATGATTCTGTTGTTATTAAAGATTCCATTAGAAGCTTATATGATCAGTTGTTTAATGGTTCTGCAAAGGACATGGTTAGGTGGAATGATGAATGGAAGCTGCCTAAGATCACCAATGTTCAATATGATGATTTAAGAAGGATAGTTACTAGAGATGAGATTGAAGGTGTCATGAAAAGTATGAAAGATGAGAAAGATCCTGTGCCGGATGGCTTTAACGCTGTTTTCTTTAAGTCTGTTTGGGATCTTATTGGTGATGATATTATCAGAGCTATTCAAAGCTTCTTTAGCTCAGGGAAGCTTCTTAAGGAATGTAACAACACTATGATTACTCTCATCCCTAAGAAATTGGGAGCTACGAAGTTGAAGGATTTAGGCCTATATCTCTCTGTAATGTCATTTATAAAGTGATCACTAAGATCATGGAGAATAGGGTTAAGTTCATCTTTCCGTCTATTGTTGATGACAATAAATTTGCTTTTGTCCATGGCAGGAAGATTGGGGAAGCTATCTTGCTGGCGAATGATATCTTAAGCTCCTTCACGCATGTCCGGAAGGTTATGTGCATCAAAGCTGATTTAGCTAAGGCCTATGTTACTGTTCGGAGAGACTACATCCTTTTTCTTCTAGAAAGAATGGGTTTCCCTACATGTTGGCTCAATTGGATCAATGAAACATTTTCCTCTGCTTCTTTCAGAGTTCTGGTTAATGGTTCCCCTACTGATCAATTTAATGCTTCTAATGGGGTTCAGCAGGGGGACCCCCTAGCCCCTTTTTTGTTTGTTATCGCCATGTAGGGTCTCTCATCTATTATTAAAGTTGAGCTTGATAAAGGAAGCTTTAGACCTGTGGGTGATGTGGGTTCCACAACCATTTCTCATATTATCTTTGCAGATGACTTGCTGCTGTTCTCCGAAGCGGATGATAAGGATGCTTTGTGTCTCAAATCTATTTTGGAAACCTTTGGTAGGATTTCGGGCCTGAAGTTGAATAATGAGAAGAGTCAGGTTTTCCTTAGTAAGTTGGCAGAGGAAGGCAATATTTCAAATATCTTGGATGTCAATATTTGTTCACTGCCCGTTTGATATCTTGGCCTTCCCCTTTTCACTGGAAGACTAACCATATCCTTATGCAACCCTATACTGGATAAAATCAAACTAAATCTTGACTCTTGGAAAGCTCATTTTCTATCTCAAGTAGGGAGGATTGAATTGGTTGTTTCGACTCTTTCTACGTACAACATCTTCTGGACTGCTGCCTTCCCTCTCCCTAAGTCTGTGGTTTATGATATTGAAAAACTTTTTAGGGACTTCATTTGGAATGATTCGAAGGATAAGAAGCATATACATAATGTTTCTTGGAAGCTTATATGTAAACCCAAATCTGAAGGGGGCCTTGGCATTAGGTCCATTGTGGACTGGTCAAATGGAGGGCTGCTTAAAAATCTATGGAGTGTTGCTTCAAAGTAGGATGGGATTTGGATTAAATGGGTTCATGAGAAGTACATTAGAACTGAATCTGTTTGGACTGTTGATGCCAAACCGAGTGCCTCTTGGGTTTGGAAAAGGATGCTCGATCAAAGAATTACTCTTTTAAATCATATTAACTTTCGTTTGGGGAATGGTGATTCCTTTATGTTCTGGTTGGATCCATGGGTCAATGATGGTGATAGACTTATTGACTTGGTCGATCACCAGTTAATGGTAAGAGTGGGTAAAGGAAAATTATGCAGAGTTTCTAGTTGTATCGTTGATGCTGTTTGGTCGATCCCAAGCTTTAGGGGTTCAAATAATCTGTTGGAGATTTTGAGAAAACAAGCGATCTCCCCTGATGTAAATGATGCTATTTTGTTTAGGGGAGGTAAAAAGTTCTTGCTGAAAGATGGTTGGAATATTTCGAGGGATAAATCACAACCTGTATGCTGGGCTAAATGGGTTTGGTCTGAAAACATGCCAAGGAGATGGTCTGTGTTCTTGTGGAAGATGTTCCTTGGGAAATTGCCCACTTTAGATTACTTGAAGAGAATTGGGTTTCAGTTAGCTTCCAGATGTTGCCTCTGTGAGGAAGACGAAGAATCTACTGATCACCTGTTCTTTGATTGCCAGTTTACAAAGACTGTTTGAGAATGGTTTTGTCTGAAGCATCAGGCCAGAGTTGACTCTATGTATGACCTCTTGGGTCTGAGTAAAGAGGTAAAGGTTCAAGCTTCTTGCGTGGTCTATATGATTTGGTTGGAGAGGAATAGAAGGATCTTCAGTGATGCACGTATGGAGGTGGACAAATTTTGGTCGAGATGTGATAAAGACAGTTACTTCTTGCTTAGTTTCTTATGATGTCCATTCTGCTTAGATAGATAGATAGCTGTAGTTTCTGTATAGTTTTCTCTTTTCTTTCTTGTATCGAGGGGTTGTGCTTTACAACCTCCTCTTGTTTCTTTCTTTCCTTTTCTTTATCCTTTGGTGGTACACTCTGTATCTACCTCTTTTGCTTCATATAGTAAAGAAGGCACCCCACCCTATTTGCACCCAAAAAAAAAGTGTATGTATAAAATAGAAATATAATGGTAAACCATATGTATTAGAGGACTAATGATGTAGTCAACACAATTGCTAGTCATTAGAATAGATGTCGATTGGTTTAACACTTGTACTACAAAAACAAATGTTTCACGGACCACTTCTTTTCGGCTGATTGATTACCAATTGATATTATTTAAAGGAAAATATATATACAAAAAAGTAGGAGTACAAAATTTAAAAAGAGTTTGATGAGCAAACCTGGTCAATGTTTGAACGGAAAGTACGACCTTCTAGTTGCTATGAGATCTGCAACCTCCCCCTATCATGCTTGGTGTTGGTTTGTAGAGATCTAGTACAACTGTAACAGAATGCAACACATATTTTAAAATAAAAATACAAATTGCATGATTCTGCACTTAAAGAGAACAATCAATATAGCTACAATCGGAGTTTCATTGACTTAAATAATAAAGCAGCGACAAGCAATCATTAAGCATTACAATAACAAAATTCAAAAAAAAATCAAAAACATCGCTTTATTGAAACAAAAAGCTAACTAAATATCAATCTAACAACAAATTAAGCAGTGATGATTTGTTCAAAAATAATGCACTATGACTTCTATTTGGTGCCATACGTCAAGTCTTCTACTAGCCTTTTTATGTCTACTAATGCATTGTAACATGTCCATATCTGGCAAAGAGGTCATCTGAATACTAACAAATATACTTCAATATGATTCATTAAAATGTAGAGCAACCAAAGGCTTCCCGCTCATCATAAATCCTAGATAAACATTACCTTAACTCTCAATCTGTTCTGTCAACATGTTCAGGTGATTGGTTTAACTTATGAGTTTATTTTAGAAAATGACTTCCATGTGATTGGTTTTCTGTAAGTCAATAAAAAAGATACATTACTTATAATTAAATCACAATGATATCATGTTCCACGGTAAGGAGTTATGAATCCAAGCATAGTTGTATATCCAACATCTGCTAAAAAAATATTTACCTAGAATAAAAAAACCATGTTATTTAATATATAACAAAACTGTGTGTTAGAGTTTACTATATTTAAAAGTAACCTTCTGAAACTTTTAGACCGCCTGGGTCTTCTAAGGCACTCTTCAAAACTGTCATGTCATTTGCAAACCCTTCCCACCCAGCTCCAATATAACAAAATTTACAATTGAAATTGCATGCCACTATAACATTTTGTGTTGGATGATCTTTTCTACCATAGAATATCCCTACAATATCACTTGGCACTGTAGCGGAAATGTGTGTTCCATCTATTCCCTCTATGCAATCCTACACACAACATATTCACAAATAAATTATTACTTTTTATAAATATGTACGAAAATGTGTTTGTATACGTACCTTGAAATATGGGAAATATTTATTTGGCCGACACATAATCTCAAGGGGAGTAGTCGTTGGAGGAGTTTTTATATACTCATCACATAGGCAACCAATCACATATAAGCATTTATTGAAATAATGATTGATGATTTCTTGTGATCCGTCATAGGCATTAGAAATTCCACGTTGAAGTGTACCTTGACCTACTATGCTTAAAAAATTTGTCATTTGTCATTCAACATACATGTTTCATGTATCATGCAAAAGACCACGCTGTCTCATCATATGACATAGTCTGAAAAATGTTGATCTTCACATTCTCGTTTCTTGAAGGCAACTATTCTCGATTCCTAGAAAAATTCGGTTCATTACTGTAGATGTCGACTTATCTTTGAGTGTATAAGAATTTGGGAGTTTGAGATGATTTTGTTGGCGTCTCTTGATCAAGATCATCATGAACATCAATATCATGATCACACTTAATTGTTGAGTTTCCTTAAATTCAATATCATCAGCCATCTACATCCCAAAATAGTCAGCTATATTAAGTGCTAAAAATTTCTGTACGCAATCATATTTCAATCAAAAATATTCAAGAGGACAGATAACTTATGTTTGATCATTAATAATTAATAAGTGACTATGTTATAGAGAACAAACACTTAAAATGGGACATGAATACAACCTATACGCAAGGTGCAAATTTTTTAGTTAATAAATTATATCCAATTACCAAAGATGAGAAATAGACTAAGGAAATCTTGTTGATCTCCACGTTGTATACAAATAGAACATGTGCTATTTACAATGGTCAATTAAAAAAGTATCCATATGGTGAATAACTAGCTATGAACGACAAATTTAAGATACTAGCATTACATATTATCAATGCTAGATGTAGTGACGAATTGGATTCATGTTGTTCAAGTAATTATACAAAAAACGTTGAATAGCAATCATATTAGTAGGATGTAAGATTAATAATAGAAGGTTGGAAGATATAAAGGATCCAGTGTTGCCGCTATCAATAGATTAGTATATACAAAGAAAGGTAGATCGGCAATGAGATCGTGAGTATGAGATGAATAGGGTAGCGGCCAGCCACATGGAGAATGTACCGTGCACCAGGTCGAAGAGATACAGTTCACTGAGAAATCCACCGGTGATGGCTCAAGAAATCACAGGTCTCCACAACGCGATGGCTCAAGAAATCATTGTTGGGTTTTAGGGGAGGCAGAGAAGGCAGTGGAAACAAAAAATTTTCTCCCCCAAACCCAGAACAAGGAAACGCTTCAATGTCTATACAATAGGAAAGGATGGTTTGTGGAATCATACCTTGTCCCGAGGCTTGCTCGGCGACAATACCTCGCGGCTTGCGCGGTCTTCACCTCCGGTCTTGGACGGTGTCTGTGCAGCTCCTGGTCACACCGAGACTGAAGACTCCTGGTCTCACCGGGACTGTCAGGATTGACAGTTGTCCTCCGAGCGACAGAGGTCTCCCGCCTCTGTAGTCGTCCACACGGACTGCCTGGAACTCCGATCTCCTTGTCGCACAAGGAACCGAAAGGATTCGCACCCTCCTGTCGGCGTACTAGTCGCCAACACACTCTCCTACTATTAGTTGCAACTGCAATTGTCTTTCCCTTGCTATGCCTCCCTTTTCGGGTAGCACTTGCTCGGGCTCTCTCAGTTACCAAAACTAGAGAAAACGACAACTTTATAGAGCAACTGGTTTGCACTGAGTTGTACTTTGAGAAGCCCCCAATACCCCTATATATAGGAGGGTCATGGGACAGGGTTCTCTATCCCGGGCAATATGGGATTAAAAGCAGGAGTAGAAGGGTTCAAGATTTTCCACAAAAACAACCAACTTGCAACATGAACCAATCGTTTCATAACTGAAACGGTCAGTTGGGGACCTGAGCCGGTCGGTTGACACTCAACCGATCGGTTGGGACCCATGAGCCGGTCGGTTCACTTTCTGAACTGATCGGTTCGTGGTCCTGATCAGTTCCCGATCGACTTTCCTTCTTTTGTTTCTAATTGGTATCAAAAACCAATCCTTGTTCCAATCAAATTGGGCAAGTGAAACGCAAGGAAAATTCTCACCAATCCGACATTCCCAACTTGCTCGGTTGCAATAGTTGAACCGATCGTTTCAACACTTGAAGCAATCATACACCCTGTCCATGAGCCGATCGACTCAACACTTGAGCCGACCGGTTCACCAAGCTCAGCCGATCGGTTCATCACATGAGCCGATCGGTTGGGAGTGCAGATTGAGCAGAATCAGTCAATTGCGATTTCAATCAATCTGATACTCTAATCAATCTGTCCAACACCTTGAACACTATGATTTTGAGCTATCAATCAATTGAGTGTTTAATTGAACTACTAAACTCCTTTAGTAATCAATCTAAACATTGTTTGTGGACAAAACTCCTCTTCCAGGTTAAATCCTATGTGTGTGACCCTACAGATCCATTTCACCTTGGCAGTGAAAGTCCATAACACTTATGACTTCACAAGCAAAGAGCGGTGCCTAGTCACACATCAGTGCTACCCAAGTGAAATAGAAAGTTGGAGAACAACTTTCAATCCTACAATCCGTGAATGGTGTTACATTGAATGTATAATTCCTTTGTCAGTGATATCCCGAATGAACTCGAGGCATGGAACAGTCATCCTGTCAATGTTCATTCACTTTCTTGATCTCAGAGTAGATTGAATGAGATATGTATGACATCAATATCACATACTGATTCACACATGCGTGCGCACACCTATCTCAATCCTACTCATCAAGTGGCCTTGGATATCAAACTCCCTCAGGAGGGACAAATCCCATATCTATCACTCACCCCTCAAAAGCCCCATGTGTCAAAGCCACCCAATCATCACCTTTATAATAACCCATGTTTCAGGACTGTGTTTGATGATGTCAAAGTGTGCCCAACGACATGTGTTGAGTGTAGTGATTTCAGGTCAAAGAATCACACTCACCACCATCACTGTGAGTACTGACTGTGACTACCATGTCATGGTTCCATGTGTCAAACTCACGGTGGGTTTGTCTGGTACACTTGTTCTCTAACAAGTACCTATGTGTTTGGTTTGATATCTCTATATCATGACTAATGAGATTCTGTCATCAACCAACACCACAATCTAGTTTTGTGTGTCATTGCTGTCTATCTACTTTCCACAATGACATCTGACTAGGGACATAACAAGAATGTACAAACTCTTAGCATCCGTATGATCTCATCGTTCAGGTCCTGAACCTGAAGGCATACGTCATTGAGTACTGTCATTCTCTAGACGTTCAATCTGTTCTATCACTATCTCATATGACTGAACCAGAAAGAATTGGAAGCTTGCCTTTGATGTTTATCAAATCAGTCTTAATGTATCCCACCAATAATCCCATGATTGGCTCTCAGGGCATACATACCAACAGACTCCCACTTGCACTGCGAGCCAATCACCCTTGAATCATATTCATAGTGATCCTCAAACATGTCCCACATGTTACTGTGCTCTTGTGCCAACACAATGAGTTATGGCAACACCTTGCCAAAGTCAGTATAAATTGCATGTCTCTCGTCTCTTCATTGTATGTCATACGTATGAGATGGAGTTGCCGTAATATGCGATCTAGTATTCCTTTGCTAACCTTTAGCCACATTGCATGATCAAGGATTACATACTTATCATCAATGAGCGGAATATCTATAAGTTTATCTCATGAACTTCCAGATCCATATAGTATCCACTGATGTTCTCTAACACATAGATACTCGGCATTTCCCTTTTAAATGGTTTTATTGGAACACTTCCAAGTGTCAACAAACTTTCACTTTTATATATCCTATATATATTTTGCGATTAATTTTCTATCCCTTCGGAAGTTCGCATCAATGTAACTCTTTACATTGAACTCTTCCTTATCACCACAGAACTAGTACTTCTCAAGTACTAGTAAGTTCTTATGGTTTCCAGTAACTCTTACTGGAAGTAGACAGACATCCACTCGTCATGTCCCACATACGAGTTATCAGGATGAGCACATCATATTGTCATGTCCTACATACAAGATGATGAATGCATTTTGTTCTTGCCATGGGATGATTACATACATGATAGATCCATATCTATTCTTCGTGTTTCCATTCTTCACAAGAATTGAACACTTGGCCTTGGGATACTAACTCCATGTAACATGGACAAGTTTTCTTCCACTGAATCTGTGCATACTGAACCCTTCAGTACAGATTGCCAATGTATGATGTCTCTTTTCAGGTCAAGAGATTTTCGAGAACTATCTCTATAGATCTCTATTCCTATCACATAGGAAATGTCTCTATCTTCCTTAAAGATAATTTCCACTTTTTGGATTTCCATTCTAGAACATATCCATTTCACATCAACATGTGGAATGTGAACACGCTCCCACTAAATCACAGATCCCTTCTTTATCTTTGACATATCAGTCAAACCCTTTGACTATATCATCAAAGTAAAGGTCCAATTTTGAGTTGCTTGTACTCAATCAATCACATTGATTAGTCCATTGTAACTTATAGACTTCATTTGCATTAGTGGATTCATAAACCTTATAGGTTGTGTCACATACACATCCTTGTTTCATTCCTCATAGGAATGCGGTTTTAGTATCCATATGCCAAATGTCTTAGTCATTAAGTTGCAATCAACAAGCATCATCCTTCTGAAAATGTTATCCATGTGTCTTAACACTTAAGACTCATTTGCACTTATGGATTTTATCCAATGGGTGCTACCATCAAGGTCATACCTTATGGTTCACATGGATGTCATTTAGGATGTAATGGTCATAAACCATAACTCAAAATTTGGTTCCTCATATTTATCTAGATAGTTGACTCATCACATGAACAACTAATCACATAGGTAAATGAGGTGTATCTGTCAAGGATATAAGAACTCACAACTCCTTGTGATTCTCAATGTCCTTTATTAGTGTGGGGTATTCTTTTATTAAGAAGAATTTAGTTATTTGATAATCATTCTCTGACTCCTTAGAGTATGATTCCTTCTTGATTTAGACATCACCATGCCTTAATCATGAGTTCACTATGATACACTATCATAATCACTCATAAGGATCTCAAACATTTGGTCCAAGTATTTCATTCATTGATCTCATCAAGAATTAACACTTTACCAAATTTTCACTTCATCTATGATAATCTTGAACACTTCAAGATATTCATATTGGTATTTCTCTAAACACCATTTGAAGTATTAGCATTTGTTCCAATAGGTGTGTAAATACATCACATGTATCATACCTAATAGGATAATCATTCTCCCACTATCTTTAGTGAAGATTGATTAATCATGTCCAAGATATTCATGTCTCTTGCTGGTTCTCTAACCAAAAGAGTCTAGATTTATCCATCACATGGAAACTATAAATGAATTTCTCATGATTAATGCTAATTCGATTGTTTGAGTTATTTATAACTTTTAGGTATCATTTTATCTTATGCATATCAAATACCACAAGATAAACAAGGCATTTCCACAAAGATCATATCTTTAGAAACTGAAACATCTCTTTATTGATTGCCATCATTGTCATACAATATGCAAAAATAAAGTGTTTCTATCTATTGGAAAATATGAAGTAGCAGTTCACAACTCTACTTCATGCCCTTTAGGCTGAAATAAACTGAAAGGTACTCCTATCTTGGTCCTTTCACAAAGGCCATCACTTCTTTGTGGATCTTGCATATCATATATGATAGATCCATATCTTGGTATCATATACCTCAGATAAAGAAGCGGTTCATTTCATGATACCTTAGGTGGAGATCTCCATCCCCTCCTTCATCTTCTTTTGTTCTTCCAGATATAGAGGGCAATTCCCTCATACACCCTTTCCCCATGTGCCTTGAGGCTGAAGACGGCTTGGATTGCTGGCTAGCATCAAAACACTTCTTTGCTTTGCCCTTGTCCTTGCCCTTAAGAATTACCTTTTCTTTGATCTCATCAAAGATTATGGTTAGTCTTTCTTCATATTTGCCTCTACTGTCCTCAACATGTCCAACAACTTTGTCAACGCTTGTCAAAGTCGTTCATGTTGTAGTTTATCATGAACTATATGATTTTCGCAACACTTGCAGTATCATACCAATAGCCAACTCTTGGCTCAGAGGAATCCTTCTTAGTCAGGTCTTTCCACATACCCAATCATATTGAGTGTGTGAATACCGTACTGGATCTCCTTCTGTCATGACATACTAGGATAATGTCTTGGAGACATCATATGTCTCATGTTGTCTCTGCAGCTCATAGTTCAGAGAACACAACATCAAGCACTCCTCATCAATGTCATCCTCGGTATGCTTCCATAAGCATACTTTCAGCCATTGATGTGGTGGGATTGAGTTCATCTGGTCTTGGTATAACTAGGACTTAGAGCTTTCACTCTTTGAGAACACTTCTCATCATCCTAACCAGTCATGGAATTATTCCCATTTAATTTGTTGGTCTCAAAGACCGATCGCAAATAAAGTGATTTGTTGATTAACCAGTTATTTTAACAAAAGGAAATATATGCAATTTTAGTCCAAAACTCTTTTTGACTTGTTTGATTGATTTGAAAAGTTGACGATAAAATTAGGCCTTTAATTAATTATCGCTCCCACTATTTTACTTCAAATTGATAGCCCTCACCATCAATTCGTAAGATTGCAGTGTACAACCTTCTAGTGGGCAAGATCCTGAAATCCTCTAAGCCATGGACCATCTAGGGCTGTCACCCACAACATAGATCTCTCAGGTAGGCAACTCTTGCCAATTGCATCATATGCAACTCTTGATAAGATGTCATATGCAACTCCTTGCCATGATCATCTCCACGCCTCAAGGTACTAGATCCCATCTAGATCACCTTGTTAAGTCCGACCCAAAGCAAACACGATGAATATGCACCCTACTAGGGCAGACCCACATATTCATCCTTCACGCTTCCACGAGATAGACGGTGCACCACGCTAAGGCGTGCCCACACTTGGTCGATCAAGCTTTTCACGTGTGTCTCATTTGGAAGGCATCTAAAACTTAATATTTTAATGAGGGATTTGGTTTTTATATACATATACATATCCAATCACCACAATACATAGTGCATATCATATACATGCTATATCCCATAGAAAACATGTGAAACGATAAAAGCGATGATTATGGCCATCCTAATGTGATTCCTCGAGCCAAGAGGAATCATGGTCATCTAGGTCTACATCACATGCAACCTGTACAAGATGAACTCTGTGCTTTGCCTTTCTAGGTTTGATCAATTCATCACATGAATGATCGGCTCACCATCAGACTGGTCGGCTGGGTGCCACCAGTCGATCGGTTGGCTCCTCCAACTGATCGGTTCTCCTGGTCGTCGTGCATCTCATCATGGCTGCCACCCACTCGCCTCACTCCTCGAACCGGTCATCAACCGATCGACTCATTCCTTGAACCGATCGTCTGGAACGTCAACCGATCGGTTCATGCCTTGAACCGATCGTCTCAGCTGTCGTCTTGATGTCCTCCATTCTTTTGACATAACAGGAAATAAAATTCTATCCTATTTTACATTGTAAAAATAGAAACCTCGAGTTACATTCAAGGGGAGCAAAGGTAGGAAAGAAGTCTCGAATTATTTCGAGTTACATCAGGAATAGGAGAAGGAAGATCAGTGTGCAGACCGAGATGCAAGCAACCACATACAACCATACACAAATAGGGTTTATTGGCCATAACCACGCTATACATCCACCACAAAACTCGTTTAAGGGTGATGCATATCGAGTGCATTAATAATACATATCATATATGTAATTTGGGATTTGAGGATTTAGGATTGGACATGCATAAAGCCAATTTTATTCGCATCGTATGCAATAAATAAAGGAGACAAACCAAAATCAATCATATCGATAATCCTAAAGTATAGAGTAGTTGACGTGGCTTTGATACCACTGTTGGGTTTTAGGGGAGGTAGAGAAGGCAGCGGAAACAAAAAATTTTCTCCCCCAAACCCAGAACAAGGAAACGCGTCTTGCTCGGCGATGGTTTGTGGAATCATACCTTGTCCTGAGGCTTGCTCGAAGACAATACATCGTGGCTTGCGCGGTCTTCACCTCCGGGACTGAAGACTCCTGGTCTCACCGGGACTGTCAGGATTGATAGTTGTCCTCTGAGCGACAGAGGTCTCCCGCTTCTGCAGTCATCCACACGGACTTCCTGGAACTCTGATCTCCTTGTCGCACAAGGAACCAGAAGGAGTCACACCCTCCTGTCGGCGTACTAGTCGCCAACACACTCTCCTGCTACCAGTTGCAACTGTAGTTGTCTTTCCCTTGCTATGTCTCCCTTTTCGGGTAGCACTTTCTCGGGCTCTCTTGGTTACCAAAACCAGAGAAAACGACAACTTTACAGAGCAATTGGTTTGCACTGAGTTATACTTTGAGAAGCCCCCAATACCCCTATATATAGGAGGGTCATGGGACATGGTTCTCTATCCCGGGCAATATGGGATTAAAAGCAGGAGTAGAAGGGTTCGAGATTTTCCACAAAAACAACCAACTCGCAACATGAACCGATCGTTTCACAACTGAAATGGTCGGTTGGGGACCTGAGTCGGTCGGTTGACACTCAACCGATCGGTTGGGACCCATGAGCCGGTCGGTTCACTTTCTGAACCGATCGGTTCGTGGTCCTGATCAGTTCCCGATCGACTTTCCTTCTTTTGTTTCTAATTGGTATCAAATACCAATCCTTGTTCCAATCAAATTGGGCAAGTGAAACGCAAGGAAAATTCTCACCAATCTGACTTTCCCAACTTGCTCGGTTGCAACAGTTGAACCGATCGTTTCAACACTTGAAGCAATCATCCACCCTGTCCATGAGCCGATCGACTCAACACTTGAGCCGACCGGTTCACCAAGCTCAGCCGATCGGTTCATCACATGAGTCGATCGGTTGGGAGTGCAGATTGTACAGAATCAGTTAATTGGGATTTCAATCAATTCGATACTCTAATCAATTTGTCCAACACCTTGAACACTATGATTTTGAGCTATCAATCAATTGAGTGTTTAATTGAACTACTAAACTCCTTTAGTAATCAATCTAAACATTGTTTGTGGACAAAACTCCTCTTCTAGGTTAAATCCTATGTGTGTGACCCTGTAGGTCTATTTCACGTTGGCAGTGAAAGTCCATAACACTTATGACTTCACAAGCAAAGAGCGGTGCCTAGTCACACATCAGTGCTACCCAAGTGAAATAGAAAGTTGGAGAACAACTTTCAATCCTACAATCCGTGAATGGTGTTACACTGAATGTATAATTCCTTTGTCACTGATATCCCGAATGAACTCGAGGCATGGAACAGTCATCCTGTCAACGTTCATTCACTTTCTTGATCTTAGAGTAGATTGAACGAGATATGTATGACATCAATATCACATACTGATTCACACATGTGTGCGCACGCCTATCTTAATCCTACTCATCAAGTGGCCTTGGATATCAAACTCCCTCAGGAGGGACAAATCCCATATCTATCACTCACCCCTCAAAATCCCCATGTGTCAAAGCCACCCAATCATCACCTTTATAACAACCCATGTTTCAGGACTACGTTTGATGATGTCAAAGTGTGCCCAATGACATTTGTTGAGTGTAGTGATTTCAGGTCAAAGAATCACACTCACCACCATCATTGTGAGTACTGACTGTGACTACCATGTCATGGTTCCATGTGTCAAACTCACGCTGGGTCTGTCCGGTACACTTGTTCTCTAACAAGTACCTATGTGTTTGGTTTGATATCTCTATATCATGACTAATGAGATTCTGTCATCAACCAACACCACAATCTAGTCTTGTGTGTCATTGTTGTCTATCTACCTTCCACAATGACATCCGACTAGGGACATAACAAGAATGTACAAACTCTTAGCATCTGTATGATCTCATCGTTCAGGTCCTGAACCTGAAGGCATACGTCATTGAGTATTGTCATTCTCTAGACGTTCAATATGTTCTATCACTATCTCATATGACTGAACTAGAAAGAATTGGAAGCCTGCCTTTGATGTTTATCAAATCAATCTTAATGTATCCCACCAATCATCCCATGATTGGCTCTCAGGGCATACATACCAACAATCACGGTGCCAATCTTCACAGCACGAGGACTCGGTCACTCGGGGTGTCTTCGTAGTCCAGAGATTTTGTATGCCGTCACGAGAGCACAATGGACGGGAAATTGTTTTCCGTTCTTGGGAGGGCGTCAGGCTTGCGAGTGCATCGGAATGCCGGCCGAGGGCTTGTGCGCGGAGCAACGGAGGGCGGAGAGGGGAGGAACGGCATGGAGAGGGGAGGACCGGCTGGATGTGCACGGTGAGAGGGGGAAGCACGAAGTGATGAAACAGTTCTTGCGTGAAGGAACGAGTGGGGAGGGGTTTTATTTTATTTTTTTAATTTTAATTTACAAATGTTGTGTTTTAGAATGGAGGGAAGGGTTATGAGATGGAGGGAAACATTTGGCATGGCATTTTTCACGGGGTGATTAGTGAGTAATGTATTTGTGAGGGATTAGTGTTCACATAAAAACACGGTTGAGGGATTTGGTCCCATATTTGAAGGATGAGCCCTCACAAATAGACATCATTATTCATGATTTTTGGTTCCTCACAAATGTTCTTCAACAAAGGCCAACTTTTTTGTAGTGATTTAGGGTATTTTAATAATAAACCTTGATTGAATGTGAATAGTAAAACCTAATTGAGGATGATGCTATGAGAAACCCTAATCATGGGTGAAGCCATATGAAACCCTAATTGAGGGTGATTCCATGAGACACCCTAATTGAGGGTGATTCCATGAGAAATCCTAATGAAAGGTGATGCCATGTGAAACCCTAATTGAGGGTGATGTCATGTGAAACCCTATGCAATGGTATGATGAGGATCCCTAATATAGGGTGAAGGTATGTAAAATTCTAATTTGGATTTATAATACATGAAGCCCTAATCTTGAACAATATGATGACAAACCAGAATCCTAATAATAATAAAATAGTGGGTAAAGCCTTATAAAGGTGAAATATCTCAAATGGTTGATTATAGGCAACCTTATAGTAAGCAATGCCTTAACCTGAGATGAGTCCATATCATTGAAGATAGTTGGACCATTCTTGTGTGTGACCTATGCACTTCATGTTAAGAGTGATATGTTAGTAAATGAAAGTATTAAGATGGGAAATACCTTAACCCAAGATAAGTTGATAACTCAAGAAAATGGAAGTGATGAGGACAGTGATACATCAAAATATGATAGATATCACTTTTAGCATTCCAGGGTTGATATACCTTGATGCACCTCAAATCCAATATTCTTGGACAAGAAACACATGAAGAGTGTTATGTAAATTGCTACAATGAAATGTAATGAGTTTGATATACTTTGATAAGTATAGGCTAATATACCTTGAGAATGGGGTTAAGCCAACTAATGAGTATGATGTAATCATACCATGATAAGGATGAGAAATGAACTCATACCTTGTATTGGTAATCATTTAATGATAAATGTTAAGAGTAATAAACATGATCGAATACTCGAGATGATAATGGATGCTCCTAGAGGTGTGGAGCAATATATTAAGGTTGATTTGATAAATATGAAATCCTAATTAATGAGAGATGGGAAACCCTAACCCTAAATTGGGTAATGGGACATGAGAAACCCTAATGTGACTTAAATATTAAGCCCTAATCCCATTGAGGGAATAGTGGTGTTACTATTATAGTACATGAGGTAATATGTTATTGTTGCCTAATGAGAGGTGACAAGGTGTGTAATGGCCTTATGTGCCATATGATTAGATGTTGCCTAGTGATAGGTAACAAGATGTGTAATGGCCTTATGAGCCATATGATTAGATGTTGCCTAGTGATAGGTAACAAGATGTTTAATGGCCTTGTGATCCATATGGTTAGATGTTGCCTAGTGAGAGGTGACAAGATGCTTTATGGGCCTTATGAGCCACGAGAACAATTGTGGCCTAGTGAGAGGCACCAAGATGATTATAAAAGTTTATTGTAAGAAATGATAATGTTTTAATAAACTTAATAAAAGGAACAATTGCATTCAATAAAGAATGTGAAAAGCTATGAAGGCTAACCTCAGGGTTCAGAGCCTAGGGAAGGATGTGATGATCAATGATGAGTTAAAGGAATTTATATTCCATAACCAGTGTAATTAGGTTTGGTTAAAGTCCAATACCTGACAGAGGCATGAAGCCTGTAATCAGGATTGGTTAGAGTCCAATGTCTGGCTGTGAAATCAGGATTGGTTAGAGTCCAATGCTTGGATGTATAATCAGGATTGGTTAAAGTCCAATGTCTGGTTGTGAAATCAGGATTGGTTAAAGTCCAATGCCTGGCTGTGTAATTAGGATTGGTTAAAGTTCAATGCCTGGCTGTGTAATCAGGATTGGTTAAAGTCCAATGTCTGGCTGTGTAATCAGGATTGGTTAAAGTCCAATGCCTGGCTGTGAAATCTGGATTGGTTAGAGTCCAATGCCTGGCTATGTAATCATGATTGGTTAGAGTCCAATGCCTGGCTGTGAAATCAAGATTGGTTAAAGTCCAATGCCTGGCTTTGAAATCAGGGTTGGTAGTATCCAATGCCTGGTGGTGTAATCAAGTTTGGAAGAGTCCAATACCTGGCAGAGGCTCAATGCCTGTAATGATGACACATGATTGGTAATAATCCAATGCCTGTAATGATGACACAGGATTGGTAATAATCCAATGCATGTAATGATGACACATGATTAGTAATAACCCAATGCCTGTATTAATGATATATGAGTACATGGTAGAGATAATCCCATATCTGTTTAGTAGATTGGCTAAGGCCAACAGATTGAAACAAGAATGTCTCATGGGTGACATTTCAAAATAATGAGTGTCACACAAGAGAAGTTTGACATGATGGTATAATATGATGGATAAATGATATACATGTTCTTTCTATTCCTCATTAAGAGAATAGATGATCTATTGTTTTATCATAAATAGTTGCAAAGCTTTAAAAGAAGAGAATGCTTTAAACTGCTTATCCTCTGCCCAGTTATATATCATTAAACTGCAATAATAATGTTTTTGGCGGAGAGTTATATCTCCCGCTGGGGAAATTACAGTTGTCTCACCACCGTGGGATCCAACATTTTTTAGGTGGACAAGCATGGAGGAGACTGAGAACATCTTGCAGAGGAAGTACATCAGCAACAGCAGGGACAACAGTGACAGCTAAGGTGGAGTGTACTGTCTGTCGTGTCTTATAGATAGAAGTCCTATGTGTCGTCTCTGTACTCTCAGGTCCTTGGAGTTAATAGTTAGTGCTTTTAATTAATCATTTTGTGATTTTGGTTTGATGCCTCAGGGTTCTTATGATGTCTGTGTTTAGCTTTTAACACGGCAGTTGATGTTGTAAACCTCGAGGAGAGATGGTACAAGATATGTACTTATGAACCAGGATGTAAATGTAATACATTGGTTCTCGTTGAAAGAGTTTTCCTATGATTGGATCTTTTTGAAAAAGGTTTTAATTTTTAGTGATTTTCAGTAATCCACTGTTAATGATCGCTTCCGCTTAAGCTAATCATGTTTTTGTGAGTTGGATGCCACAACTAGAGTTCTCGATAGTCTGTGTGGACTATCTATAGAGGGGGGGCTATTTTAGCCGCTTAGAAAGACGAATGTCAACCACAGTCCGGGTCAAGACCACGAGCTGCACATACATCGTCAAAAACTAGGTGGTTGAAGGCCGCACTAGTTGTGAGGTATTGTCGCTGAGCAAGCCTCATGACCAGGTATAACTCCCTAAACCATATTTCCTATTGCATAGTTGTTGATGCGATCTGCTGGTTATGGGTTTGTGGTTGGATAAATTTTTTTGTTTTTGCTGCCGGTTCTATCCCATAAAACCCAACAAATTCATCATCATGATGATCTAGAGACTTGAAAATGACTTGAACAATAGTGATAATAATTATGGTTAATACATGTTCCTAAAATACCTAAGCGGATCATTCATACTTGAAACACACTTGACACTTAAATAATATTGAACATCTTGAAATTTTTGATCATAAGTAGATGACCTAACCCTAAGGTTAACAAGAAAGAATAATACTAATCTTGAACATTGAAACATGATCTTTTAAACATCATGATCTTGACCCTTGATCCAATCTTGTTGACCTAGGATCTGACTCAAGGGGTTGATCTATTATTTCTTAGAATCCTTACTCTAAATCTTCGTGAAAGGTGTGCTTTTATATTTAAATCCTCCTCGAATAGACTAGTAATATTGAATGATATTTGTATGTACCTCTTGAAAATCTTAGCTATATACTTGTTTGAGATATTGTTCCCTACTGATTAGTCTTCTGATTTTCCTATATTATATTTGAGACAAACTTAAAAACATAAATGATATTGCCCATTATGACTGCCCGAATTATGGTGATGATAGTCTTGATAATGTTGATATTGAGTACAAGCGACCTCCTTATTCGGAGGGTGGGACTTGTACATGTTGATCGACCTCCTACCTCATATGGAGAAAAGGATCCTGGTGACCTCCCCCATCTCGTTGGGGCAATGGAGCCACATAAAATATATAAGCATGCTTCTCGATATCAGCATAATGGGAAACTTGTAATAAAATTGAATTGTTCGAACTAAACTCGATGTTTTGAAAATCTCTTGTTGACTACATTTTTGAACATAAGTCCTGCCAAGTACTATATTTTGCTATAAATGTTTTTAAATTGTTCAATATCTGTTCTTTTCAAAGCGTACTGATACATTTGCATTGATTGCGTCTCAATTTAACTGATTTTAGGCAAACCAGATGCATCATTATGAAGAATTGACTAGATCACTTTCACACCTGACAAACTCTGATGACGAGGACAAATTTGTAAAATCTCATATTTGGGTTGGTTAGTCTTAAATATCATGTTTTATGAGTTATTATTTCTTATTATATACGCCAGTGTGTGAGATCCTTTTGGGCCACTCAGTAGCAGGCACTTCAATCCTTTTACCACTATCTAGGCAATGGGATTGAGATTGGGGTAAGAACAGTTCCGTGACACCAACATAGATCATGAGTTCAAAGTCATTAAGATCAGACTCAAATATGTCATCAAGTCAAGAAAGAGAATATTTATCACCAAAATACTTTAAAGAGGCTCAAGAGAGTGAGAGAGAGAGTAAAGAAAATAATTGCTCAATATGACTCATGGGGGGATGCAACATACCTCAATATGTTTGTTAACTTGTCAAGATACAAGTCTTAGATCCAAGTTAGGGTTAGAAATGGTTTCAAGGCTTGTAACACTGATGGTTGAGAACATATCACCATGAGATTACAAGTCTTTTATGGCTCATCCAAGGAACTTGAATAGGAGGATAAGTGAGAAGGTTAGAAGTCACGTCGTATTGATCAAGTGATTTCTATGTGTATGAAGGCTATGGGGAGGGGTATATATATAGGAATAGGCTTGGGTAGCAAGAACTTATCTTTTTTTTCCTAGAAAAATGTAATGTATATTGTAAAAGGAGAAAAGTTAAGCACGCACTTACACATAACAAGAAAGAATAATTATAGAAAAAAATGGCATTCCCTTCAATTTCTTTATGTCTATGTTTTACCATATATTTCTCCTTTTTTCTTAACAACTTGATGACATAATTATTGAATATTATGATTATAGTAAAGAGACTTCTAAATATCTCATGGTGTAATTATTTACTCAATGTAAACATGTATAATAAGTTAATGTACAATTGCGTATGATACACTTATTGATTTTTTTTTCATTTATTAAAATCTAATATATACTTATTAATCCCATAACAAAATAACTTTCTCAAACTGTTTCTCTTCTCACTTTAAAGAGTCATTGAAAACATGTATAACAATTTTATTTCAATAAAAGACATCTATTTAATTAATATTAAGTTAGATCCAAATTTCTAAACTTGAGGCAACCATATATATTACTAATACATTTTATTTTAACTATTTCCATAGTATATAGGTGTTAATAAATTTATGTATCCAAAATTAATTACATGGATTTCATACAAAAGGGTGAAAACATTATCTATCGAACCATTTTTATTTCATTTCCTTGTTGTTAACAATTTTAGGATGTAATAGGGAGGTTTACTAAGGAAATCATTTCGTCAAGATTATTATTATTTCTTATTTGAGTTAAGTAATTGATTATATAAATTTGTTGATGTTTATAATTTGTTTATATATATATATATGACCACTTTAAATACATGTTTCCTTTATGATATGTTAACGTGACTGTTTCATTTATTTTTTGCTTTCAAACATTAAGTAGGGAGAATTAGTTCTTTAAAGTATGTTAAAATTTGTTAAAATATCTCTTATATTCCACATTGTTACAATTACCTCAGTCTCATCATATTTGGATAGTAAATATATTTGTAAGATTTTTTGCCATGATACAGTTTCTATATATTTAACATGCACGTACCACTTTGTTTCCATTTATGTTATACTATAATTTTATTATTACAACTTCACCTATATTATATATGTATAATCCATACAAGTTGGTTTGTACAATTTATTTAATAGATGTTTTTTAATAATTAATTCAATGTTTTTTACTTTAAGTTACATTCTCTATCCTATGTAAAACCAGGATAGATAAGATGTCTCGTTAATGTGGAAATTCACACATAGATTAATTTTGGTATGTGCAATTCGAATTTAGGATTTATTTCCACTTTTGAACTCCTTAAACATATTATTTAATATTTTTGAGTAATATTTACATTTTCTTTTCTAAATGAATAAGATAGTTATTATCGTTCAAAGAGTGTTAAACTTGACACCAAGTTAATTGGGAACCAACAAACACATTTTTATCATTATATTTGGGTTTTTGAATTTTCTTTTGTATTTATATCACCATTGTGGTTTAGACAATTTATCTACATATATATATTGATTATCTTCAATTAGAGTTTCACTATTTCACATTGTTACGAAAAGAGTTATATATTATTGTTACGGAGAAATTCCACATTTTACACATTTAAAATATTCTAACCATCATTTTCATATTTATTTAAATAATAGAGCATTATTAATATTTATGGATATGGAATTACCAATTGTTACTCTAAATCGTATTATTCATTTTTATTTATCCATTATATTAATAAAGAAAATACATGTAACATATTTCATGATTTTATTTACGTGTTGGAGCATAATTAAGTCATTACATAAATGTGTTTTAATTTTTATCCTTGTTTGGTCAAATCTAAGAAACCAATCTTACTATATTTCTAATCGTGGAATATGGTAAGATTCTAAGTTTTGGTTTGTTACATAAGATCTCCATGTAGGAAGGCATTCTTGATATCTAACTGAAAGAGTGAGCAGTCAAAATGTGATGATAAATAAGGATGTAGACCAAAGAAATTCTCATATAGGATAAAATGTCTCAAAATAATATACACCAAAGTTTTGAGTAAACTCTTTTGCAACAAGATGAGCCTTTAATCTATCAACAGAGCCATCAAATTATGTTTGATGGAGAAAACCAACAACAACCAACAATACCCTTTCTAGATGGAGGATGAACAAGATCCTGTGTATGATTAGCATATATAGACCACATCTTTTAGCATGGAAGATTTCCATCCATGGTATTTCAAGGCATCCACTGGACGTTTGGGAATAAAGGTGGTGTGCAAAAGAGTGGTAAAAGTAGAAGAGATTTGAGTGAGGAAAGAAAAGCAACGTTTCTTAGAAATTATATGTTTAATGGTGCATGAGTGTTTACCTTTACAGAGCACATGTGGTAAATTAGACTGGTCCAACAGAGACGATGGGAGAGCTGTTGGTTAAGGATCATCTTTCATGTGTTGGTCAAATTTAGGAGGGAAGAAGCTAGAATTGTATAAAAAGTTTTAGAGAGAGACCAAATCGTGTACGGGTACATAGGGAGAAGGAATGAGTAATATAAAGAATACATTTTTATTGAAAGTTACATCAATTGTTACATAGATATGACTAGTTTGGCATCAGGGCATTTTCAACCTTTACAAGAGAATGGGTATCCCATAAAAATTGTTGGAATGGCGTGGGGAATATCTTATCATCTTTAAAATTGAAGTGTTGGTGATATGATGTGAGATCCAACCATATGATGATTGTAATACCACATCTTGTAATTGATTGAATTATTAATAAAGGCAATTTTGATTATTATATTTGTTTTAAAATGAGATAATGAGTAAATATATTAATGTCCTAAGAATACATGACCCAATAACAAGTGAATTTAGGTTGAAGACCTGAACATGAGATCATTTGTATGTTAAGAATATTCAATCTTATCTTAGTCCCTAGTTGGATATTATTGTGGATATTAGGATAACAATGATACATCAGGACTAGCATGTGTGTTGATTGATGACTATGTCACATTAGTCATGATATTGGATATCAAACCAAACACATATGTACTTGTTATGAATATGTGTACTGAACATACCCACTTTGAGTGTGATTCATTAAAGCCAATAATGACGGTCAGAATCACATCTCAATGTGACAATGGTGATTGTTGTCTTTAGACCTGAAGTCGCTATAATGATGGCATGTTTTTCAATGTGCTTTAACACTACTCAACGTGACCTTGAAAAGGGTTGCTATACAAGTAGTGTTTAGGCGCATTGTGTCATAAGTGGATTATTGTGACTGACGTAGATGGAATTTGTCTGTCCCATTAGAGTGATATCCTAGCCACTTGATGAGTGACACTAGGAAATACACAAACATGCTCAGGTGAGTCTGTACATGGTATTGATCTCACGTGCATCTCAAATAATATAGTCTAGATCAAGAAACAAAGATTGAATATTAAGAGGATGATGTTTCCATGCTTCATATTTAATATGGATATGAGAGACAAGGGATTACACAATGACGATAACATTGGTCACAATATTAGGTTAGAGTTGTTCTCAAACTTCTTCAATTACTTGGGTAGAAATGAAGTCTTTCTAGATACCAATCATTTTTTGTGAAATCATAATTTGATTGTAAACATCACAACCAAACGTAATTTAGAGCCTATAGGGTCGCACACATAGGAAGCATTGAAATATAGGTATAATTGTGGACATAATTGGAAATACCCAAGTAATATTTATTATTTAAATGTTTAGCTAGTCAATTAGAATAATATTGAAATATAATCCAAGATAATTGATTAAAAGGTTTAAGCCAATTGATTGGATTTAAATTATTGACTGATATGATAAGTCAACTAGCTAACCCAGGTGATTCACTAGAGTTTACAACCAAGTAACAAAAAAATTGTTAATCTATTAATGTGATTCATTGATTAATTAATGACACGATTCTGAAATATTCTAAGTGCCTTAGCTGTACACAAGTGGCACACTTTAAACATAGCCACAACCTTTCATTTCCCATGGTTTTTGAAAATCCTACTTCTTTCCTCTCATATTTAAAGGGACATGACAGTTGGATCATAGTGACAACCTCTTGTACGTGAACTCCATCCATCATCATTCTTGAGAGAGAGAGAGAGAGAGAAGGAGAATGACATCAATGCTAACACACCACCAAATAAGAGACTTCTCCTTCCTATCAGCTCAGGTAGTGTGATAATGAATTTCAGTCCATCTATGTGGAATACATAGAGATGCAAGCGTTGTACGACTGCGTTCAGAGGACATCCACGAGGACTATCCATACATGGGAGGAGCGATGCACACCGATACATGGGAGAGATACATATACCATAGGACAAATAGAAATACATTTATGAATTGTATATGATACCTAGGAACAAAAAAGAAATAATACCATACAATTTGATTTTTCAATGACCCTAAATCTATATATATTAAATGATTGAACTAAATATTTTATCAAGCCTTGAGTAGTTTGAGACATACCACTTGAACTACTAGTTGATCACTGCATAGTCAAAATGATCCCCCGTAAGATCTAAGGATCAACATACTCCTAAAGATCCCAACACATATTGGTGGGAGCGAGTATAAACAAGGTAGTGGGTTGTCATGCCAACTCTATCATGGAGAGATCAACAACAATTCCAACAAATGATGCTTATCTTGGATACTCAAGTCATAATACCTTATCATTAGGATAGAAATCCTCATTGTTAGCATAAGTGATTTATCTTATTTCTTGCTGATTGGGCTTATGCCCATTGTATCTGTAATTCTTTTTGTCATGTAAGTACACTTAAGTGGGGATTCATATGCCCACTTAAGTATACCCATATATCCCTAGACTTATATATGTAAGAGACCCAGAACATACTTATAGACTACTAATATATGGTTATTACTTTCTACATGGTAGCAGACACATGTTCCTAACCCTAAATCCATCCCACCCCTTCATCTTCTCTTTTCTCTACCCGACGACCATCAAGCTCAAAGGACAACACCTTGTCGTCGCCTACCTTCCTTCAGCTGAATGTCGTCACCTACCTACTTCCAACCAAAGGTCGTCACCCTCCTTCCTGTATCATCTATCGAGTGTGCTTTGTGCCAGTGATAGCCATCCACCAACGAGATACTACATGATGTCAACCTCATGCCCTCCTCCATATTTGTGCCTCTAGATCATGTCCATGTGATTTCACCCCTCCCCCATCTCTCTTCTTCTTATATTGTGGTCCCTTCCACAAGTCTATTGTAAAACAACAACAAAAAGTAATCAGAAAGACCCCATTTATAAAGGACCAAGAAAAGTAAAAGGGGAAACTTTGTCTTTGTTCTTTTCTCTCCATGTAGTTTCCCTATCCCACATAGTTGAGCACCTTTGATTGAATTAGGGATCTAATCTTATGCACAAGACAATGCATTTATTCCTACAATTTGATCTCTTCCTACTGCGCTTATTGCAATAGTGCTATCTTTGACTTTTTGTGTCATGCTTATTATAGTAGTTCTTTTCGTGTCATGCTTATTTTGATAGCACCTTTCCTATTGTGCTAGTTCTGACAACGCTTTATTTTTGTAGCATGTCTTAAATCCAATACTTTACTTTGTTATTACAAAGGATGAAATCAGAACTATCATCTATAATGATATGTAACATGATATGGAAATTAAACTCAATGGTGATAATTATTTGAGTGGATATATGTTTTTCTCACTTTTCTGGATTCCTGTGGAAAACTAAAATTTATTGAAGAAGATGCACCTAAAGAACCCAATGAGTGTTGGATCATGCATGGGAAATAGTTAGGTTCTCTCATGACTTTGGGGATGTATGGAGCGAGATGTGGTTGTCGAGTACATATGGCAAAAGAATACCAAACTTATGTGGGAAGAGATGAATCAGTTCTATACTCACGAGGCCAACTGCCTCCAAGTATATAATACAATAGACAAGATATTTTATGAACATTAAGGTGATCATTCCTTATCCAATTACTATAATTCCATGAAAGCACTTGCAAATCAACTAAGCTTATTCTCACCCACCACCTCTGTCAAAGTGACTAAGGAACATGATACTATTATTACCAGATGATTTCTTAGCAACCTTCATCCCATGTATGTTTTTGTACGCCAACTTTTTCTTGTCAGGATCATGAAGTCATCCATGGATCAAACTTATGCCCCCCTATCTTTGGGCTGAGATGTCTTCCAATCCAATCCCTCCCATGAAGTATTCAAAGTCCAAACTATAATGGTTGTTGGTGCCAAGGGTCGGGGATAGGGTCGTGGCACTCACACGTGGAGGAGATATTTATGTGGAAAATTAGGCCTTGTTGAAGATGTTGTCATTCCAAACATGGTTCTCCTACTCATTTTAGAAGAGGCGTATAAGAGATCCTACACATGTTGTTCAAACCTCTACACTGCTCATTGTCTAAGGCCCTTTGGCATATAATGTGAGTCCTACCCTGAATGGACAACCAATACATATTTCACTCATAAAGGAGGAGTATGAACAACTTTGACAAATTGCACAGCAGTATGATGATTCACCTCTTCACAATAACATGGTAGTGTCATTCCCTGAATGGAACAATGGTGACTCACCTATTATGACACCATTGACCCATCTCACTTCTTGATAACACCAATTTTGGTGACGTTTTTGCCCTTTATTCTGTTATCAAAACTGTCCTTTTCTGCTATTTTCCTCTCTTTTATAAGCACTTTTGCAATAATTGGCCAAATCACGCTCTGAATCCAATATTTCCATCTTTTACAGTGTTTTTCCTAATTTTGGTCCATTTTATCATCAATAAGGCCGTCCCGGCCCACAAATAAGTCCAAACTGCATCAGCCTTCTTGACGCCTGACACGACCTCTACCCGACAGGATGGAGCACCAAAACGACGCGCGATATGGGGACGCCGCGCGAGAAGACACTAACGGACGATACGTCTTTTACCCGACAGGGAGCCAAGCTCGCCATGACAACACCAGCTTGTCGCACGACACAGGCCACCCACCGGCAGGCACCGCCCGTTACGTGACCGACATCCGACACCCCCGTATCGGCCGCCCACTGACTCACGAATAAGGAGGACACGTGGCGCTTCAAGCACCATAACTTCCCCCAACCGCTGCCTATAAATAGCAGCTACAGGAAGCCGAAAAGACAGTTCGGACATGTCGGAACCTTGGGCAAATCTTCGGAGGAAGCTGCGAGAGCAGAAGTACCGCGCCCCAGTGCTCGTGCCGGGAAATAGTAGGTGAGCCTTTCCTCATCCCGAGAGGGAGGGGATGGTTCACTTAGGACCCCCCCGGGCGACACTGCGGGCCGATACCGGCCAACGTAGAAGAGCGACACAAGTGCCCAACAGTAGAACGCGTTGCTCCATGCCCGACACGATATCGAACCCGATACGCTTCGCCCGTAAAGCATGCCGCCAGAGAGGGTGTGCCGCCCGACATGAGCGTATCGGCCAGGGTCCTTGGGCGATACAGTCGGCTGTCATATGTGCCGCCCGAGAGGGTGTGCCGCCCGACACTGTTGTATCGGGCTAGGCTCCTGACCGGTATCGGGCTGGAGAGCCGCAGTATCCTATCATCCTTCTACATCAAGAAGGCGACACATATCTTTAATTGTGTTATTTAATTCTTTATTTACGCAATGTATTAAGACATTTAATGCTTATGGAAATAGAAAAGCTTAATTACTTGCTGCTCTATGCTTGGTGCATTTGTTGGACGACTGCTATGTTTGATGTATGAACTCTAGCTTGCATGTTGGATCGCGCTTCGCTTAGTTACCGAATCGTGTTTTCCCGTCGCAACAACTTCGAGAGTTGTGTTGCAGCTCTAGTGTTTGGTCCTATTATGGAGTACGAGAGTGCCTAGAACGGAGTTGATTCAGTAACATTCCACTCTAACGTAAGTCCAGCAACCTCGAGAGGGGTGTTGATGCTTGGTTAGAGGCACCCTCTCTGAGAGGAGGGGTACAAGATGTTACTGCTGCCGCTTGTTTTACCAAAGTCTTATCCTTCGTACCTTGCTCTAGCTCTAGTTTTATCTTTCTATTTTTGTTGCATGAAAACCCCTAAAAACTGCTAAATGACGAAAACCTTGAATCTTTCTAGTAGCTCCAGTTGGAGATAGTTTTCTCTGTTTAGTTTGTGACATCTTGTTGTTTCCCTTTTGGGAATTTATCATCTCTTTATACCTGCCGGAGTGTAGCGTGTCGATTCTGGGTTCCCAACACTACCACCCTTGTCCCTGTGTTCGACCCCGTATATCTACTTCGACCCCGTAAGCAAAGTTGCGGGGGCCTAGAAGGATTCGGGTTATAAATGTAAAAGCTCGACTACCTCATATCCGCCTCCGATTTTAGGACGCGCGATTTAGGCCGGTCAACTTTTTGGCGCCGTTGCCGGGGACAAGGCAAAACGGCACTGTTGACGAACCCGAATCCACTAACTACACTCCCGTGCCTCAAGCTTAGAAATGAGCTTGACAACACTCTTTGCTTTTGTTATTTTATTATCATTTTCCTTTGCATAAAATAAATAGTTCTATTCTCTAAACTTGATTTCTTGTGCCATTTCAGGAACTCTGTAGAATAGTGACCTGTTCTACTGACCGCTGACACCATGTCGCCTCGCGTCGAACCCCCCCAGTCTGAAGGAGAACGCCCAGGGCAAGCTCGACCTCATTTTCCTCCACCAGAATTCAACAATCGCTATGACGACGATGATGACCTCGAAGATCCAGAAACAGAGAATTTCGAGGAAGTCCATCGCCGCGATAGACGTCATCGCCACCGGAGACACAGAAGGAATCATGACAATCAAGAACAACGGCATGACACCAGCAACAACGACGACTCGAAGGAAGAAGAGAAAATGTTGAGGGAGTTAGCAGCCACAAAGGCCAACAACTCTCGATGCCCCATCATTGTCCCCCGCTTCAACGCGGCAAATTTTGAGCTCAAAGCGTCCGTTATATCAATGATCCAGAATAAAAGCTTCAGGGGAGGTTCTAAGAACGACAATCCGTACCACCATCTGGACACTTTCAAAAATATATGCGATACCATAAAGATGAGGGGAGTCCCCCAAGAGGTGATATACTGTAAGGGCTTTATTTTCTCCCCGGAGGACAAAGCTCTGTCATGGTATCTTGGGTTACCTCACCAATCTCTAAACGGATGGGGAGCTTTGGCTGACACGTTTGTTAACAAGTTCTACCCCACTGAAAGAACTGTTAGAAACAAGCAGAAAATAACCTCTTTTATGCAAAAGCCGAATGAGAGCCTCCATGACGCCTGGGAGCGATTCCAGGAGTACCAGAGGGATTGCCCCCATCATAATTATAAGAAGGGCTTCCTCGTCACCACCTTTTATAATGGCCTGACTCCCGATGAAAGGGTGTCACTAAATGCGGCAGCAGGCAGTGACTTCCTCGGAAAAAAACCAAGCAAGTCCAAAAGGATCATCAAGAATATGGTCGAGCTGATGGCCGACGCTGATTTTGATCGATTCGACAGAGGACAGGTCAAGAAGGTCGGTGAAGGGTCTGCTCTTGAGTCCAGGGCGCTGGAGTCCATCACCTCGCAGATGTAGAGAATCACCACTGATGTTAAGCAACTGCGAGAAGCTGGAGGGAAAGCCAAGAAGCCAGTTGAGAAGGTGATGAAATGCGTTACGTGCGGCGAAGGAGGACATGGGGTAGACAACTGCGTCTACACCCGACCAGACATGGACAGTGATTCTGACTCGGAAGACGAAAGGACTTAAAATGTCTCTTTCGTGAACTACAAAAGGCCAGATCACCCCGACTTTAACTATGGCAACAAAGATGCAGCTGAAAACTCTCATCAGCTACATGTCTCGTCCAAGCCGACGCAAGTTTTTGAGAAGAGAGGGGGGCTTGGTCAATACGCCAAGAAAAACCAGTTCCAGTCAACGAAAGGAAACTTCCAAGTGCAGGGAAAGTATCAAGGGTCGAACCGAGAATAAGACAAGGGCACAGGCCAAGCAGACGTGATTGGCCAGTTATTTGATTTTGTTAAGAAGCAAGATAAGATCAACAATCAACTGGCTCAAAGTGCGCTATCAAATTCCGGTGTCTTGAAATCGTTGTAGGTACAAATGGCGGACATGCAGACGCTTCAATGCCAGATTGACCATAAGCTAGCTCAACTGGCCGAGCTCGTGAAGAACCGTCAGGGAAGATACCATCAAATACCGAGACTGCCAAGAAGGCAGGTCTGTGACCGCAGAGGCAGAGATGAAGATGCAGGAAGGAGAAGCTAAATGCGTCCAGCTGAAGACGGAAAACGTAGCGCTTCTCAGGAGGCAACCCGAGCTGTCTTTTAAATTCCTATAATAGGATGATTTTACTTTCCTGTAGGAAAAACAGTACAAACATTATGGACTGTAATAAGGCCCGAGTCAGTGCATGCGCCACATGCACTGACTCTTCTATTTTATGGGTCACCGCCTTAGTTTTATTGACCGAGATGGGTAATACCATCTGAGGCCAAGATCTTAGTCCTAGGCCAATGATGTTTTACTCATCGACCGCTTTTAAACTGCTATGTTTTCAAGTTGTATCGGGCAGCAACTCAACCGGCGCTTTAAACGCACCCTCATCAGGCGGTGGAATCTCGGGGATCACAAGGGTCATGTCAGTTAGCATGCCTGGGTGGCGTGCACTCGTATCGAGCAGTTGGAACGAGTTACCCCAACGGCTGACGCGCGCTCCGAATTTACCAAGTTTCACCCCTGGTTGAGATTGCTATATAAAGGCCGAGTTTTTACCGTATCGGGCTACTTGCCTTACTGTTTTTACTCTCCCGTGTCGTGCTAAGACCTTGCGCATTTGCCCCCGTGTCGTGCAAGATCTCCCTGCTCTTGTATCGCGCGGAAGTTGTGAACACAGAAAGGTATAGCCCGACAGACCTTATCGCCCGACACAACCTACCTCTCGCCCGACACAACCTACCTCTCACCCGACACGTATATCGCTTGACACGCCCGTCTTTGCACCGCCTCGCCTGTTTTGTTGTCGGACGACACATTGAGTTCCTTTCTGAGATCCCTATCGGGTGTCTCATCTTTCGCGGACATATCACCCGACACATCCCTGTCGGGCGACAGACCAGACGTGTATTTATCACCTTATCGCCTTGTTCTTACCGCGTGCATTATTTTCCGACGTGTCGAGCGATGCCCATATCTCGTGTCAGGCTCAAGCTGAAAACCTCGCATCGCCCGATACGGGGATGTGGGATCATTTTCTGTATCAGGACATGCTTTATCGCGCGTTCTCTTTGACTTCTTTAGAACATCAACACATTTGAATGATCGTGGTATTTGCTTATTGTTTAAACAGAAATGGTCGGCATCAAGAGAACTGTTGTCCCGGTTGACGCACAAGGCAGGATGATCTACCCCGAGACTGCAGCTGAAGGACAAACTGCCAGGCCTAAACGCCCGAATCCAGGAGCAGCCGGGGCGTCAACAGCAGAAAAGAGGGCTAGGGTTGGAGAAGTGGCAACTCCAACTCTAACACCAACACCAGTAGCAGCAGCAGAACTCCCAGAATACTCGCCTAGGGGATTCGTGCCTAGGGACGATGAGCACGCTCGCCGTTATGATGAGATAGCGACCAAGGTGTACAGACCGAGCATGTTCTGCCATCAAGCCTCATTTTCTGAACTGGGGATCGTTGGGAGGCTGAAGGGCGTCCTAGCTGCGGCAGGGCTAAGGAAGATCTATTTCGGCCGATCTTCCTCTTATACCGGACTGACAAAGGAATTCATGTCTTCTCTCCACCGGGTAAAGAATTCTGCTACCGAAAGGGAAGAATTCGGCGGAGTAGATAGACTCCAGGCCCGACTGTACAACTCGGAGCACGCCATCTCTGAGAAGTTGCTGAATAAGATCTTCTCTTCCAGCTAGGAGGAGAAGAATCTGATGGACAACGGTTAGAGAATCACTGAAGGAGACGGGTTCAACCCCGTGGAGCTCTGGAAGAAGCTGACAGGGGAATCATCTTTTAAACCAGGGAGCAAAGTAGTGGCGGTGCACTCCTGCTTTTGGAGGATAGTGCACAAATTGGTGGCATGCCTACTGTTCAGCAAGAATGAGTCCAGCAACATCTACACAGAAGAACTCCATGTCATGTGGCACGTGATGGAGGGACGGGTGATAAACCTCGGACGATTCTTACTAAATAGGCTGCACTCGATGAAGGATGCCACCAAAGAGTACTGTATGGGAGGCATCGTCAACTTAATTGCGGCAGGGCTCGGGTACCCTAAGGAGCTGCGCAACCTTTCAAGACGTAAGGCGATGAGCTGATCGACATCAAGTACCTGATGAGGACCAGCATCATAAAGAAGGAGGGGAGGGACTACTTCTACAAATTTTCAAGGATGAACATACTCCTCCCGCTCCCTCGCTGCGCCTCCTACGACGCGGAAAAGCTGGTCTTCACCGCCGCAGATATCGAAGCGGTAGCAAAAGACGCAGCCTACACCATTGCCACCAGAGCCCAAGAACGGGCAACCCGAAAGCTACCGACGGCAGCTGCTAATAGAGCTGTCGTCGCTCCGACTATACCAGCCACTACCACAACAATAGTTGTGGTGGCTGAAAAAGACCCGGTAATCGTTGAGGTCACCGAGCTAGAAACTACAGGGGCTGCCACGGAAGAGACAGCCGCAGCCCCCGCAATTCCTGTATTGTCTGAAGAGGCAGAGGAAGAGCCGCAACCAGACACCAGTAATGAGGTGTTTGCTGCGATCCTTCAGATGGAGCTCGAGGGTGCACAGTTGACACCGACACCGCCGTCGGAGTCTCCTTTTGTAGCGGCTGGAGAGTTCGCCGACAGTGTAGAGGTGGAGCAGCGTCTGCCCACACCACGTCCATCTCCACCCCGACGAGAAGGCAAGGCGGTGGCAACTGAAAGAGCGTTGTCGCCTCGCCTGGCGACATCTGCATCGCGAACGATTCAGATAGACTCTACCTCGTCTGGTAGACCATCACGTGAGCAAGATGTCGCGAGGACAGAAGGGAGACCCACCGGAACTCCTCCGTCACTCGGAAAGATGCTCGAGCACGAGTTCGCCTACTTGTGGGAGGTAACAGATAATAACTCAGCTACTTGTATTTCCTTAACCCGCAAGTTTGCATTTTTCCAAGACAGACTGAATAGCCAGGAACGAGAGCTGCTGACTCTAGCTAGCCTTTCCGGTGGGCTAGAGACTTTGACTGCAACGCTTCAGCAAGTTCTCCAATGCCTCGACAAGATCGAGGAGAGGCTGGATAGGAGGGACAACCATCCGCGCCGAAGGCAGCCGAGAAGGTCACAGTCGCCTCCTAGCCGTGGCTCTCCTCCTTCGTCTTCAGCATCCCCCTTGGGAACTGCGTCCCCATCCTCCTCCAGCGGGCGGTCCTCAACGCCCGAGGAAGGGACGCAACAAAGGTCAGCCGAAGGAGCTCCAGCAGGATAGGAGAGCTCCCTAGGCTTGGAAGAAGAAAGCCCCTCCGTCCCCCTAGATGAAGTCGAAGATGACAATGAAGATATCAGCATCGAGGGAGACTCTTCTGATGAATCGGAGGGAGAAAAGGGGGACGTGTATGCAGCTAATGAAAGACACCTTCCCCGAGGAGGCTCGATGGCGGATAGATTCCGTGAGCCATCCGAGATACCCTCCTTTGAGATGACCGACTTCGACAGAAGAGCCATCGGATACCTGACGATCAGAGACCAGAAGCTGCTGAACAAGGTCTTAAGATCGCAGGCAGATGAAGAAGACTTCGTCTAGAGCGACGGGTACCTCTCCGTACGACGGGGAGTTCTTCGAAGTATGTTCCGCACGCCGGCTGTTGTCGGCAAAAGACTGTTTAGGGTCCTGGAGAATGCAATAATAGAGGATATTGACAACAGGACAGGTAGGAAGACAATATACACTGCCACCCCGGCCTTGGCAAGGAGGCTGATGAAAGGAGATACAGACTCCAATACGGTGGCCGACATGTTGCACTACATCGAAGAGCACAGACCAAACTTCGTGTTGGCCCCATATAGGCACCGCAACACATGGTTCCTCTGCATGGCAGACCTAAGGAACCACGACGTCCGGCTGCTGAACTGCAACCACGATGAGGTGCCGCACTCCGGGAATGCTTTCAGCCGCCCGGAGGACAAAAATCTGAGGCTGCTACCGCTGCGTCTTCTACGAGCTATCAAGCAAGGAGCCAAACATCACGACGGCATCTGGAACTTCTATTCTATCTGCGACTTCCCCGTCCAGGCTGAAGAGGGAAGCGGAAACACCGCCTTCGTCGTCTTAAGCGCCATAGAGGTGCTCAATACAATTGGAAACTTGGGGGCCCTTAGGGGCACATGTTTCTATCGCCGAAGGGGCACTTACGCCATGTTGCTGATTAAAGACGGACGCTATTTTCGAGACGCAGGGGTACCTGATAGGCTGCTGGACAGCGACCAAGAAAATGAATCTTCACGATCCAGCAGCTCTCCAGAGAAAGAAGAAGAGATAGAAACTGACACCTACGGGGCAGGCAAGCAGTTGAAGACCCTACGGGAAGTGCATGGGATGGAAGACCCTGCTTCGCCTGAAACTACCGAAGGGCTGATCAAAAACTTCGACCGCTTCTCCTGTGCTACGCTCACGCAGGAGCAGGTAAATGAAATCCTTTTGAAGTTAATAGATTCTACCCCGGCAGATGTCATTTACAAGGTAGGCGATGTCGTAGTCCCGATTGATGATTTAAGGGACATGGTAAAAGAAGGAGGATGCTTGGTTGTATCTGTGGCGGCTGCTTACATCCAAATATTACAGCCAAGGTTCGAACACACATACATAGCTCATCCTATGTTGTTCAACGACGTTTGCCTTGCCGATGAAACAGGAGCAAAGACACTTTTTCAGGCAGAGTTGGAGAGCGGGGTCCCTAGCCAGATTTTTCTACCCATACTGCATTATAACCATTGGACACTCCTAACAACGTACACTCGGCAACGAGCAGAAATCTTCTACAATAGCTCGGATAGCAACAAAAACCATACAGTGCCGTATACATCATAACCGTTGTCATCTGTCGAACGCTTATCTCGAAAATACTACGACGAGGTGGCACAGATGATACAACCATTCCTGGACACGCAAGTAAGCAAATGGCACGAACTTCAGTTCTGCCACCGCAGCCCACAACAGATTCCCCTATGTAACGACTGTGGCATCTTTGTCCTGGAATGGATAGCAAATGAAGCAACGCCTGACCAGCTCCACCACATCGATTATCACAGCAAAAGAGGAGAATATGTGTGGGAGCTTCTATCTGACGCAGGCGCGCTCATCGGCTAACCCTCACTGGATCAACATTACCCTACCTTATCTACTTCACAACTCTGGGACAGAGTGTGGAGTAAGTTTGGGGGGTTACCATGTACCAGTGAGGGAGGTACAAAATTTTTGAAAATTCTCTGATTTTTGCTCTTTCTTATACCATGTGTACATATACATATGTTTGCTCATACAACTTTTACCAAAATTTTTGAAAAAAAAAATTTCTGCTTATTTTGTTCCCATATATATGTACAAAGTCGCTATATTAGTAAAAACCTGATGCGACTTCTTGCCAAGTTTGCTTTCTATGTGCTCAACGAAATGCAAGTTTTGTTATATCTTTCTGATAATGCTGCTTCAAACGAACAAAAGATTACGTTTTTCCCGTGCCAAAAATTTCGAAAAAAAAATAATAATCTCACAACAGCTAAGAGACGAGTATGGAGAAGGAAAAAGCTGTCCAAACAGTAGAAATCTCTTTTGTTTTCCCTCACATAACAAAAGTCCCAAAAAGAGAAAGAAGCCTTATGAGTGTGAATAAAAGCATGAGAGTTGTGCCCAATAAAAGAAAAAGAAAAAAATATATATACACACTTGTTTTCCAAAAGTACCCATCTTTAGGCATGGTAGATCCGTGGCAGTGGTACGTAGGATGTGAAATCACTGCTCTAAAGCCAACTGGCTTGGACTGCAGGGACCACTTGCCCGCTAACGGACCCTTACCTGGATGGACTGATGGGAAACAAGAAAAACCCCAAAAAGCTTTAGCCTACCCTATACACAGCTTTCTGCCCAAAAAATAAAGTTGTTTGGTGTGTAAGCTAACTACAGAATCATGCACCAAAGTCTCGCTGAAGCTATAGAGAAAGATTTTTACTGAAATAATAAGGCTGGAAACGCAAAGTCTTTTGTTCGTAGCGAGACAACATTATCTCTAAAGGCATTACGATACTTGTTTTACCTCTTGGCCTGAAAGCTACACCAAGCAAGAAGAAACATCACAAAATAAAGTTTAAATATTGATTGAGGACAATCAAAATGCTAAGTTTGGGGGAGTTGATAACACCAATTTTGGTGACGTTTTTGCCCTTTATTCTGTTATCAAAACTGCCCTTTTCTACTATTTTCCTCTCTTTTATAAGCACTTTTGCAATAATTGGCCAAATCACGCTCTGAATCCAATATTTCCATCTTTTGCAGTGTTTTTCCTCATTTTGGTCCGTTTTATCATCAATAAGGCCGTCCCGATCCACAAATAAGTCCAAACTGCATCGGCCTTCCCGACGCCCGACACGACATCTTCCCGACAGGATGGAGCGACACAACGACGCGTGATATGAGGACGCTGCGTGAGAAGACACTGACGGACGACACGTCTTTTACCCAACAGGGAGCCAAGCTCGCCATGACAACACCAGCTTATCGCGCGACACAGGCCACCCACCGACAGGCGCCGCCCGTTACGTGACCGACAGCCGACACCCCCGTATCGGCCGCCCACCGACTCGCGAATAAGGAGGACACGTGGCGCTTCGAGCACCATAACTTCCCCCAACCGCTGCCTATAAATAGCAGCTACAGGAAGCCGAAAAGACAGTTCGGACAGGTCGGAACCTTGGGCAGATCTTCGGAGGAAGCTGCGAGAGCAGAAGTACCGCGCCCCAGTGCTCATGCCAGGCAACACTAGGTGAGCCTTTCCTCATCCCGAGAGGGAGGGGATGGTTCACTTAGGACCCCCGGGCGACACTGCGGGCCGATACCGGCTAACGTAGAAGAGCGACACAAGTGCCCGACAGTAGAACACGTCGCTCCTTGCCCGACATGATATCGAACCCGATACGCTCCGCCCGTCATGCGTGCCGCCCGACATGAGCGTATCGGCCAGGGTCCTTGGGCGATACAGTCGGCTGTCATACGTGCCGCCCGAGAGGGTGTGCCGCCTGACACTACTGTATCGGGCTAGGCTCCTGACCGGTATCGGGCTGGAGAGCCGCAGTAGCCTGTCGTCCTTCTACATCAAGAAGGCGACACATATTTTTAATTGTGTTATTTAATTCTTTATTTACGCAATGTATTAAGACCTTTAATGCTTATGGAAATAGAAAAACTTAATTACTTGCTGCTCTATGCTTGGTGCATTTGTTGGACGACTGCTATATTTGATGTCTGAACTCTAGCTTGCATGTTGGATCGTGCTCCGCTTAGCTACCGAATCGTGTTTTCTCGTCGCAACAACTTCGAGAGTTGTATTGCGGCTCTAGTGTTTGGTCCGATTCTGGAGTACGAGAGTGCCTGGAACGGAGTTGCTTCAGTAACATTCCACTCTAACGTAAGTCCAGCAACCTCGAGAGGGGTGTTGATGCTTGGTTAGAGGCACCCGCTCTGAGAGGAGGGGTGCAGGATGTTACTGCTGCCGCTTATTTTACCAAAGTCTTATCCTTCGTACCTTGCTCTAGCTTTAGTTTTATCTTTCTATTTCTGTTGCATGAAAACCCCTAAAAACTGCTAAATGACTAAAACCTTAAATCTTTCTAGTAGCTCTAGTTGGAGATTGTTTTCTCTGTTTAGTTTGTGACATCTTGCTGTTTCCCTTTTGGGAATTTATCATCTCTTTATACCAGCCGGAGTGTAGCGTGTCGATTCTGGGTTCCCAACACTACCACCCTTGTCCCTGTGTTCGACCCTGTATATCTACTTTGACCCCGTAAGCAAAGTTGCGGGGGCCTAGAAGGATTCGGGTTATAAATGTAAAAGCTCGACTACCTCATATCTGCCTCTGATTTTAGGACGCGCGATTTAGGCCGGTCACTTCTCAACAAGGTAATCTCGAGACATGTCTGATTATTGTTCACTCTAGTTGCATAGTGGATTTTGGTGTTACTCATCATATGATTAGTGTGCCAGATTTCTTACAAACTTTAATTCTTTTATCCTAAGCGTAGAAGATGGTTCAGTTAAATAGGTCACGTGGTGTGGAAGTATTCCCTTTCTTATAAATGATTTTGTTGTTGTTTCTCATTTCGTTCCCAACTTTCTGTATAATCTGATGTCTGTTTCTAAACTTGTTGAGTCCCTTTGTTGCTACATGACTTTCAATCTGACTAGTTTTTTTCTATAGGACTGGAGGAACTTGATGATGATTGACAAGGGTTTGCACTCAGGTGATCTTTAATAGTTCTCCGCCCCTCCTCTACCTCAGACTAGTGCTCTTGTTATAGCTTCATCTCTCCAACTACATCTCACTTTGGCCACTGATCTTTGGATAAGCTGGTGATCTTTAACAAAATCTATTTCTAATTATTTGTCCATTTTATGTGATTCATGTCAACTAGGCAAACATCATTGTGTATCCTTTCCTTCTTATATTGTAAAGAAGTCATTAAAACTCTTTCTTTATACATAGTTAAGTTTGTGGTCCCTTTCAAAGAATAGTTACAGTGGATTTAAATAGCTTCTGACATTTTTGGATGATTTGTCCCGAATGACATGGCATTATCTTATCTAAACATGTGATATAGATTTTCCTCTTATCTATTTCATTTCATAAGATGATTATCCTTCAAATTTCTACATCTATTAAAATGTTGCCACATATAATGCACTTGAATACACTCAATATATAGTTTCTTCTTTCTATCGGGATATAGGAATCACTCACAAATGCTCTTGTGTCTACTCTCCACAACAAAATGATATTGTGGAGCACAAAAATCAACATTTTCTTGACATCGCATGCTTGCTTACTATTCATGCCAAACTACCTAAAAACATGTAAACTGATGTTGTTCTCATAGCTTGTTTTTTTTATTAATTTCCAACCATCTTAGTTCTTCACAACCAAACCCATTTTCCCATTTTGTATCCAACTAAAAAATCATTTCCTTTACCACCACGAGTGTTTGGATGTGTTTTCTTTATTCATAACTTTGTGTTAGGAAACGTGAAGGTGACATATGCGGAGGAAAAAAATTCTCCATTTATCCTACAAGTAAATCTCGTCGACAATAATATATTCAGAAAGAGGGTGAGCAAGATATACCTTGTCACGGAGCAGGTCCAACGACTCCCCCCTTCATTACGTATACTCTGGTGAAATCTTATACTTATTTTAAATTATGCCTAAACTAATATAATCACATAATCTACTTTTAAGCAATAAATGTTATCATCTAATATATCATGTGGTTTTAGTTAAGAGTCCCAAAGTTGTCCATGTACTCTCAAGTCAAGCAAGGAGATTTTTTTAGATGTATATCAACTAGAGCTTTTAGTCATATGCCATGCATAGTGTATGTGTTGTAAATATCTGGCAAGATACCTTTTAGTAAACAAGTTGGCTATGGTCATTGTATTCCTTGTAAAGTTACTTGATACAAAAATATATAGGAAGTTCGAGCATTTGTGCAAAGTTTTGATATGGAAATGTTTGGAATTTTTATTTAAATTTTTTTACATTCCTTTTGGTAGTGTTGGTGAAATAATGTTTGAGAGGTGTTTGATTTTGAGTAATCTCATTTTGCATAATGGGTTTTAACGGATAAGATCAAGATCTCCTTCAGTAAAATAGTAGAGAGATGCATGCACAATATTGTAGATACCATACAGATGTATATGCTGAGTGGATGCATATTGTTTGATATCAACCCATAAAGCACACATTTTCTGCTATCTTCTTCCTCAAGATTTGAAATCTAAAAAAATGTCACTAGTAGTATCATCCTTGTGTCTTGGGGTTATAGTGGTTAGTGTCCAGACCTATTGCGTTTCACCATTGACATGGAGTGATATATAATTGCAAGATTGTACTCCTATGCTCTTATGGATGAGTTCTTTTACATGCAACCTATTACTGGGGGATAATGATTTTTTATTATTTCTTGACTTTATCGTTCTACATATCTGTCAAAAAGTTGCCAAAAGCTGATACATAGACACATTGTCTCATTTATTAGAAATATGATAAAAAATCCATCACATAACGATCTAGTTAAATGGAATACTTATAAGAAGTAGATTTTATAAGTGTGACGCCAGGAGATTCCTTATATCTCAAACTAGATTTTTTTTTGCGTACAATCAGTGAATGTGACCACGAATTTTGTGGTAGGTTGGATTTCACATAACATGTTCTATTTTATATACATAACATGGGAGGAGTAGTGTTTATCCTGTCTCCCTCATACATGCCCACAAAATTGGTATAGTACTATCTTAGCACTCCCAAAGACCCCGTATTTGTGATACCCATACTCTTCCCAACAAAAACCTATATATTTTCAGAGACACTTTAAAACTTTAATCCCCTTTATATTTAATATATACATATCCCAAACAGGAGATGAAATTAAGGGCAACACAGCGGAGAAGTAAAACTATGTCAAATCACCTCAATAAGCTTGCAATTCCCTTACCACTTGATTTTTTTTAATATATATATATATATATATATATATATATATATATATATATATATATATATATATATATATATATATATATATATATATATATATATATATATATATGATCAACAAAAAAACCATGACAGCACAAGTGCTTTCTCATATCCACTACTAGGTTGTTGAGACACCATGGGCTGTTAAAAGCTCCTCTAAATAAATCCATTTCTCTTTCCCAAACTGATTTTATAATCCCTGGTATAATATGTTGCACTTCAATGATTTGAAGGAGCAAAAAAGAGCTTTCGAAAAGCTCTTAATGTTGATTCTCACATTTCCTAGACCCTTAAAACTCCAAATGACATAATGTTAGATAATTTAGGTGTAAACGTCGTTACATGCAACAACAAACAGTTGCAAAAAATTAACAATTGCAGATAGATCAAAATAAGATATACAAGAATAAAACATTGTAGGAGAACATAAATAAAAGAGTAAGAAACTCCTGACCGGATCGTCTCGTTGAGAAACAAGGCATGTATATTGGTATATATATATGTATACTTAAAGAAATCATTGCCTTGCAATTCTTCGGATAAGCGATGTTCTTCCAGTCCATCCAGTCATTAAGAATACTACAAGTCTATATCCTTGGCTCGTCTCGCTAACGCTTGACGCCAAGTCACTCCGCATGTCTGCTTGCGTTTAACGTCGCTCTTCCGACACGTCAAATTGACGCCAAAATATTTACACCACCAGTGCAGCCCAGCGATCGCAGGTACCACCACCCGGACAGATCGTGTCAAAGGAATAGAAGGACGACATTGTTCGTCTCATTCAGGAGAAAGATCTCCATGAGACAACTTTTCTGAATACTCACTTTGTTCCGAAGACAAGTCTCCACAAAGTAGCAATTCAGATGGGCGAAGAGAAAGAAGAGAAAAACTCTGTCAAAGGGACACATCTCTCGTCTCTTGCAAACGGCGGCTGACGGTTGTGCGTTATGCAGAGAGAGACTAAATTCGTTGTGTGCTCAACCCTATTGACATGTTTCCCTATTTATAACCCTTTCATGCCCCACGTCCTAATCCTAGACTGGACACGATCACTCTTGTACACGAAACGTACATGCCTTTACCGTTAAGGAAAGGAGACCATTAATTATATATATAAATAATTAACTTCATCTCTTATTCACATAATGGAAAGTTGCTGAACCGTTTCAGAATTGTACACGAAACGTACATATCTTAATCGTTAAAGAAAGGAGACCATTAATTATATAAATAATTAACTTCATCTCTTATTCACATAACCAAAAGATGCTAAAACGTTTCGGAAAGATACAATTAATTAAATCAATAATTAATAACGTGATTATCCTTTTATACAAAAGGGGTAACTTACGTTCCTTTCCATTATGTACTGGCTGCACAACATTGGGCTTAACCCATGCTAAATAATAGCTGTAAAAGCTATATATCTAACAATCCCCCACAAAGTCCAATGTGTAGTGCTCTGCCAAACAGTCCTCCATACTATGCTTTCAGTAGATACCTTTCGGTTTGAATCTACCTGAGTTATCCAACGTAGACTCCCACAGGAACTAAGTGAACTAAAGTCTTGAACTTGAACCTTGGTTGTAAGAGTATCGGTTGGTAACAATATAATAAAGACATGGCAGTAAAGAAGTAAAACGATGCATTAAAGGCCATGCATCCTAATCAGGGAATCATGATTGACATAGGAAACAACCATTTTCCTTGTTGCGGCCCACACAACATCAATCACTTAGTTGAAGTCTCCAAGGATGTACTGCTAGCATCCTGTCCTAGGACTTGACTCCATTCAGAGACTAATCTCTTACTAACTTGCAGCTTATGACACTAAACAGGTTTTCAGGGGAGAGACACACAAATGCATGAATCATCAAAGATAAATTTACATAGTGTCATCAATTCACCCGACAGCTTGTTATTACCACATTGAACCCAATTCGTGGGATCTCCACTCTTTTGGGTTGGGTTGCTACTGCCTATGAATAAGAAGGGGTTTCAGTCCCATCCCCAACCTGAATTTCTCAACTAATGCCATATTAAGACATATAGTCAAAGGATTGGCTTTATAAGAAACAAGGTACCTTCGTAGTCAAGCCTTGACCCCACAAGACACTAACTCCCTTACAGACATAAGTCTGACTTGGATGTGTCAAAGTTGTTTTAATTATACTTGTCAATCTTTATATCTTTTATAGTTGTATTGTTATTAATATGAAATGAAATTGCAGGAATCATATTTATTTTCAATAGCTAACTTAGATTAAAAATATATGCAGCCATTCAACTTCCAATTCAATTTCATATATAAAACACCCAACTAAGATTCAGAAGAAGACCAAGACAATCCATAAAATAACACATTTTCTTATTAGGAAAATATATCACAAGACACCATTACTCCTAGAGTTCATGACAAACTGGCATGCATTATTATATCCTTTTACTACCAAAGGATATTTGTCATAATGAAGTCAAGGTAACGCGTTCCCTTTACAGACCTCAATACTCTATCAAGAGATTTATAAATGTGTCTTAGCAGGATCATTGGTGTATCTACTCAACTTGCACATAACAAACATAATGTATGTACATGTGTGGTTCTTAAGATACATCAAACTTCCAATATCCAAAAAGTATCATAATTAATTCATTAGAAATTTAGTCACATTCTTATACAAGACATTTTGATGAGTTCATATAGAATCTTAACATGGTTGCATGATATGTACTCAAACTTCTCTAGTATCCTCTCAACATAATGAGACTTTTAGAGAGTTATATCATCAGTAAATCTCATGATTACAATCATGTAAATGACTCTCATCTATATTTCATCTAAAACTTGTTACATAAGAATGATAGTCTAATTTATTACTTTTATATTGGAAACAAAACATCATCTATGTATAACAACATGAATCAAGCATTGACGATTTTTACAGTAGATACATATATCAAAATTATTAGAAATGAAGAATTTCATTGATATTACTCTATCAAACATCTCATATCATTTCTTAGGAGCTTGTTTCAAGCCATGCAATAGCTTTAATAAATTTACACACTTTTATGCTCATTCCTACAATGCACAAATCCATCAGGTTGTTCCACACATATATATCTTCTCGTGAATATTACCGTGTAAGAATACAGAATTCTCATTCATTTATTGAATATGAGATTATATGTGACAACCAATGCCTTAAGCATTTAGATTGTGTTCATGTAGAAAACATAGAATATGTATCAAAATACATTATTCCTTCAGGGTGTAAAATCCTTAGCAACTAGCCTAGCAAAGTACATGATTGATTATCCATTCTGAATTTATTTTCATCTTAAGGATCCATTTACTAACAACTTTAGAACAACTAGAAGACAAATCTATAAAATTCCTACAATAAATTTGAGAGAATTCATAAGATTTCTTTGTTAACAAATTCTTTCAAAACTAAGCTTCTAGAGAATCCATAGCATGTTTTGAAAGGAACAAGATCATCTTTGATATTATAAGTGAGAAACTCACTTCTATCATCCTTGAAAATCTTAGTACGTTAACTTCTCCTTTGTTCAGCCATTTCATCAGAATCAATAAATTCAGAAATAGCAAATTATAAGTTGCCCACACATTTCTCATCCTTTCTTCGTTCTCGAGAAAAGACCATGTGTATAATGAATCATTATGAGACATTTATTTAGATACACCTGTTTTTTCATGAGAAACACATTATCATAGAATGTCGTACGTAATATCACAATTGTATAAACCTTATAGCCTAAGATTTCAGATTTTACAATCATAAATCAAAAGGCGTAACTTGTTTTTACATGACCCAAAAAAATGGCGTCAACCGTTTTTCTAATTTCTTTTCTTTTGTGTTCAGAGACATATACCTTAGTAAAAATGCCCCCACATTTGAAGATATTAGATAAACAATTCTTTCTCAATCAATAACTCAATCAGTTTACTCTTATTATGTCTACGGAAAACTTTATTCAAAAAATGGCAAGCCATAGTCAAAGTTTCTTCCACATATGTATGAGTAAACTTGAGGTCTGGAGAAAGTTATTAGCCATTTAAATAAGGAATTAGATTTTACGTTCTACAATCCCAATAAACCATGGTGTATAAGGAGAAACAACCTTCATGAACTACACAGTGGAGTTGTTAAAAATTCCAACAAATAAGTTCAAGGTATGTTCTTCTCCCCATCAGACCTTAATCATTTAAGTACCTTACTAGCTTGAGTTTTAGCTTCCATCTAAAAAATTTTGAATTTTCTAATGTCTCAATTTTACTTTTAAGTAAAATGACATAACAATATCTACACAAATCATCTAGATATATTATTAAATAACAATTTCCAGTTACTTCATTAAATTCACAGATGTAATGGTGAACTAAAACTAGAATTTCAGAATTCTTATTATAAAAAGAAATTCTTCTAGACAATTTAGTTTACATATATATACTTTACATCTTTCAGAATTAATGTCGAATTTTGGAACCAATTCATGATTCAACATTTGTTTCATTGAGACAACAAAATATGTCTCAAACAATAATGTTATATATTAGATGAAACAAGATTCATGCATACGAAACTATATTCATTCAAATATTTCAATTTGAAATATGTTCAGCAAGAATATTAAACTTGTTCTCCACGTTACACAAATATCACTTGCTAAAGAACATAGTATCACAAAGGTATGTAATAATAACTTATTACATTTTACAGTCTATTACAAAACCATCTCATTTACTAATCGAGATTTCAGGTTTTAAAGACACATACCCATCATTAAGGTTCAAGAAAATAATTATCTAATTATAATCTCCTTAATTTCAGATGTGGCTACCTTCTATCCTTTATATATAAAGGACATACTTTATTCTTAGCCATAGATATATGTACTATCTTTAATTTCTTATCTTTGATCTTAGCACTAAAATTAACTGTCGGGTAAGAACTAACATGTAACTTGACATTTGTATCTTTCAGGTGTACGTCTTGTTTATTAATGTCTAACATGAGACCGCTCATTGACATTCTCCTTTATATTTGAGATATATGTCAAACGACTTCCTAAAATATTAGGAATATCTCAACTATAGACATAACAATAAAATTATCAAGTGTACATCTTATTTATTAATGTCTAACATGAGACCGCTCATTGACATTCTCCTTTATATTTGAGATATATGTCAAACGACTTCCTAAAATATTAGGAATATCTCCACTATAGACATAACAATAAAATTATCAAGTGTACATCTTGTTTATTAATGTCTAACATGAGACCGTTCATTGACATTCTCCTTTATATTTGAGATATATGTCAAACGACTTCCTAAAATATTAGGAATATCTCAACTATAGACATAACAACAAAATTTTCAAGCATTTAATGCATGCATCCAAAATTTTGTACACCAAGAATTAAATCAGTAATTACTTGTTCAAGAATAGATTTACCTCTACTAAATAAAAAATTTAGAAATATTATAAACTTTGAAACGCAGCACTACTCTAGTATCCTCTCAACATATATTTTATTTCTACCATCCCTATACAATGTCATGGAAATAAGCAATACTTGCTAAGAGTATAAATTATACAGTTTGTATTTTTAACACAAACAAAATTAACTCTTGCATCTCGTATCAGCCTTTTTCCAACTAGAAATAATATTCACATTGTTGGGATCAATTTTATTTAATTCTGGTTGTTCCTATTTTTCATACCCATATATTATGCCAATTATATATTCTACATTGCTAATATACAACGTTCAAAATAATAAATTTCAGGCATATATTAATTGTTAATTCTAGCGCACGCACCATGATCTACATTGTTAATTAACGACAAAAAATGATTTTTTTAAGATTGTTAGATAATTTAGGTGTAAACGTCATTACATGCAACAACAAACAGTTGCAAAAAATTAACAATTGCAGATAGATCAAGATAAGATATACAAGAATAAAACATTGTAGGAGAACATAAATAAAAGAGTAAGAAACTCCTGACCGGATCGTCTCGTTGAGAAACAAGGCATGTATATTGGTATATACATATGTATACTTAAAGAAATCATTGCCTTGTAATTCTTCGGATAAGCGATGTTCTTCCAGTCCATCCAGTCATTAAGAATACTACAAGTCTATATCCTTGGCTCGTCTCGCTAACGCTTGACGCCAAGTCACTCCGCATGTCTGCTTGCGTTTAACGTCGCTCTTCCGGCACGTCAAATTGACGCCGAAATATTTACACCACCAGTGCAGCCCAGCGATCGCAGGTACCACCACCCGGACAGATCGTGTCAAAGGAATAGAAGGACGACATTGTTCGTCTCATTCAGGAGAAAGATCTCCATGAGACAACTTTTCTGAATACTCACTTTGTTCCGAAGACAAGTCTCCACAAAGTAGCAATTCAGATGGGCGAAGAGAAAGAAGAGAAAAACTCTGTCAAAGGGACACATCTCTCGTCTCTTGCAAACGGCGGCTGACGGTTGTGCGTTATGCAGAGAGAGACTAAATTCGTTGTGTGCTCAACCCTATTGACATGTTTCCCTATTTATAACTCTTTCACGCCCCACGTCCTAATCCTAGACTGGACACGATCACTCGATCACTCTTGTACACGAAACGTACATGCCTTTACCGTTAAGGAAAGGAGACCATTAATTATATATATAAATAATTAACTTCATCTCTTATTCACATAATGGAAAGTTGCTGAACCGTTTCAGAATTGTACACGAAACGTACATATCTTAATCGTTAAAGAAAGGAGACCATTAATTATATAAATAATTAACTTCATCTCTTATTCACATAACCAAAAGATGCTAAAACGTTTCGGAAAGATACAATTAATTAAATCAATAATTAATAATGTGATTATCCTTTTATACAAAAGGGGTAACTTACGTTCCTTTCCATTATGTACTGGCTGCGCAACATTGGGCTTAACCGATGCTAAATAATAGCTGTAAAAGCTATATATCTAACACATAATACCCTCAACCATGACATTACGATGTCAATATCTCAAGTCAATTTTGTTATTGCCAACTAGCGTGCGTCTCCGTCCAACTGACCTCTCCTTTCTGTTATGGGTGTGTAGGTGGTCAAAACTACTTGAAGAGTTTGAGCTTCCAATAGTGGTGAAAATATCAACTTTTAGGCATGCTGATTGGACCTGTGTTTGCATTGGGTTGCATCCCAGACCAGCCCGACAAAGCACATAATATTAGTTAGTGATAATAAGGAGAGCACATCTTAAATCAGAGTCCATTGGAAAATATCTAACTACGTGTAGCAAACATAGTAGGATATGGATTGAGATGTTTACCAACATGCGCATATACATTTATAAATTTCTATAGTAAAGGCCAATTCACCATATCGTAGTTAATAGCTACAAGGACAAATGGAAGGTTTAGCATAAAAGGTCACATGAAATTCTTTCTGTAAAAGGAAAGTGATGAATGGAAAATGAACCTCGTATGAAACTTCTACTGCCATGACCATATCTGCTTCTTAAAAATGCTTTAAACATATATCACTTTGACGTATGCCTAGTTAATAACTATACGAATAAATGAAATTTTTATTACAAAAGCCAAAGGAGAGACAGAGTGATAAATGGGCAAGAACCTAAAGAAGAAAGAGTATGACTATACATAGATCAAGACACACTGCACTTGCCAGCTAGCTTAACTGGTCAAGCCTGCTGCTTGTGAAGCGCAGGTTTGGGATATCGAATCTTAGTGAAATCCCGTTAGGGCACCTACAAGAAGGGACTAAAGGCTAATGGCGTTTGGTATACATGTAGCAATTAAAACCCCACCTGTCCGCGCATGTCGCACTTAAGACAGGTAGACCAACAATCAGCGAGATACTTTACCTCGGTAATGAGGTACGTATGTGTAGTTTGGCCGTTAAGTGTTGCTTTACATGAGGTATTATTGGCATACAAGGTCGGTACTTCAATTCTCGTTTGTTTTGTAGGTTGTTTATAGTAGTGGTGAATTGTGTTGAATAATTACTTTTTTTTTTAAAATATCATATTACATATTCTCTAAATTTATTTTCTTCTTTGTATGTTAACATGTCTTTGAAGTACCTCATCCTCATAATTAGGCATTTTCACATTATTTTGAGGTACGATATGTATATAATTGAGGTATTTTACAAGTAAATGAGGTATCATTAGTTTATATAATAGAAACAATAAAATGTTTTGAGATAAAGAAATTTGAATGTATAAAATGTAATATTTTTGTATACCTCGGTGTTACTTTATATGTGAAAGTGAGGTGCTTTTGTTGTAATTTGAGGTATATGCTGATGAAATTTTACAAAATATTTATATTTGCTATAAGAATATTTTTTTGATGATCATTCATTTCAAAGTTTCGATTATTTAACACATAATTAGATATATGAGGCACTATTGTCTTTGTTTGGACTACTTTTGTCTTAGACTATGTGTGTTGCATGGTGAATCATGGGAAAAGGAATGACGGTAAAATAAAACATGTTGTTTCTTTGTCATGGTGATAGGGGAGGGGAAGCATTCCATGGTGAATCCATGGGGATATTTGGTCTATTTTTGACCTCATGAAAAGGCATGGTGAATCATGGTGACAGAAGTTTCTTTTTAAGAATTCACTACTTATTTAAACACACATACAAATAATTTCTTATAAATAAGTTTCTTACTTGTGTAAGATGTTTTATAAAGAATTTTCCGCTCTCTACCATGTAACAAACAACATTTTTAAATTCTTTTTCCATCCCTATTCCTTTCACCATACATATGTTACCAAACAACACATTTTAATAATTTCCCATCATCATATTTTTATTACGAAACAAACTATGTTTGCTCGTATATCATGTTCATTATTTTCTTTCCCTTCACTTTCTCCCTATGAAGAAGATGTATTCCTTGTTTAAATAAGTAAATGGTTTTATAACTCGTTAAGCACAACAATTCATCAAACATAATTAGAAGAGAGAATGTATGTACAATTTATATGATGAGTATTACTACAAGCGTTTGATAATATAACTAAGACTATTGAAATGTTTAAAAGTGACGTCATATATTTGTATATATGTATATGATAATATTATAACTAACATTTTCAATACAAATATTCAGACAACGCTAATTATGATAATAGTTTGAAAGTTTAACTACATCATTATGTAAAGAAAAAAAGAAGAAAGTGGCTAATGAAAAGTTTGAATGAGTTTATTATGAAACAAACTATGTTTGCTCGTATATCATGTTCATTATTTTCTTTCCATTCACTTTCTCCCTATGAAGAAGATGTATTCCTTGTTTAAATAAGTAAATGGTTTTATAACTCGTTAAGCACAACAATTCATCAAACATAATTAGAAGAGAGAATGTATGTACAATTTATATGATGAGTATTACTACAAGCGTTTGATAATATAACTAAGACTATTGAAATGTTTAAAAGTGACGTCATATATTTGTATATATGTATATGATAATATTATAACTAACATTTTCAATACAAATATTCAGACAACACTAATTATGATAATAGTTTGAAAGTTTAACTACATCATTATGTAAGAAAACGGAAGAAATTTGTATTTTAATAATTTCAAATGATATGATATTTTTTGAAAAAATATTGTATCATATTAATAAGTTTGTGTTATATCTAAAATACACTATCACAACGTAAGAGTACCTAAAATACTGTAAGAAGTGCCTTATATTCAAAAGAAGTTTTAAAAAACAAAGTGCTGCATATGAATAAATGAATCTGCTCGTAAAGCAATAATAAATGGTATATGTATATACGAAACATATACGCAAGAAACTATAACGACATTGATACCGTCGGTACATAAAACAACGGGGCTATTAATACAGATTGTATAAAAAGTTACATTAATAAGATCCATATAGGAAACAATCAAGCTATTAATACGGACTGCATGAAACCAGCCGCGTCATTAATACACTCCCTGAATGGCAACTGTATGTAAATGCTGATGTATGAGTAACCTCTTTCAAGAAGCAAAGGATAGCAGTGGGACACACTGTTACTCCTCTCGTCACCTTTGCCGCTCCAAGCTCCAATCTACGCGTGACTTGAGCGCACGTTACAGCTTTTAGTAGTTTCCCAAAGTGACAGTGGCGGCGGCATCAAGTTTCCAAAACCAAGACGTTACGGCATTTTCCTCGCTGCTCAGACTCAGTGCTCCCATCTGGTTAGAACCGACGCCACCGGGAAATTAGCAGAAGCAGACGAGCGGACGCCGGAGGCTCCCCTTTGAGCGGAAGACGAGAAAGAACAGGGGAGAGAGAGAGGGAAGAGAGAGAGAGAGAGAGAGAGGCGAACTCCTCCGTTACCCTTTCCAGTTGATATAAATATCGCACCGTCTCCGATGTAGATGAAGAAATACTCCGCCAGAAGGCCCGTGTCGGCCTCATCCGCTCTCATGTACGGCAACTGCGCCGCCGCCTCAGCGGCTGATCCGCCCGTCTCGCCCACGGCATTTACCCCGCCACCAGCTTCGGAGGAGTCCTCCGCTCAGCTCGCGAGGTGCCTGGTGGCGCTCCTCTTCGTCGGCGCCGTCACCTTCCCCTGCCTCGTCCTTTACCGCGCCTCCCACCCCATCTCCTTCACCGAGAACCGCCTCGGGTTCTCGCTCCGGCATCGTATAGACGTCGTCGATGCCGAGATGATCCAGTCGCGGATCAGGGAGCTTGACACGGTTAGTAGGCCAGTCCAACCTGCCTTTCCTATCACCGACCCACAGGAACGAATGGTTGTTTGGGCCCCGGCTCGTCCTAATGGCAAATACACCCTTATAATATCGGTGTATTTTCACTCTGAGTCCACCGGAGTGGTCGTCGATGATGGAGGAATGACGGGCTGCCTGTGGCTTTGCTGTTTTGTATATCATCTGATTTTATCGGCAGAGGGTGATATTTTGAGCTGTTGCCACTTCGATGCTTCGTCAACATGCATTTTCGGTCATGCATTCTGGATTGAGTCCAATGTTTTGTGTTCACAGCTTTCTTGTGCTGTACAGTTTCAGAATTAAACCAATATCTGTACTAATTTATTTATACACTGCGACTTTGCAGGAAAGTGAAGATTCCAGACTGGAAAAGGTCCTCAAAGAGGCGGCCATGGTAGACAACACTGTCATCTTGACTACCCTCAATGCTGCTTGGGCGAAGCCGGGCTCTGTTCTTGATCTTTTCCTCGAGAGCTTCCGTATCGGGGACCGCACACGCAGGCTTCTTGACCACCTGGTGATGGTGGCACTAGACCGGGAGGCATACGCTCGATGCCTAAAGATACACCCCCACTGCTTCGCGCTCACAACGGAGGGCGTGGATTTCTCAGGAGAGAAGAACTTCATGTCGGATGGCTATCTCAAGATGATGTGGAGGAGGATTGATTTCTTGAGAACTGTTCTTGAGAAGGGATACGACTTCATATTCACGGTTAGTAGGGGCTCTCCTTGGTTATGTTCGAATTACTACATATCTTGCACGATTTTCCCTGCATGAATACACAGAAAGATGCTTTTCCCAATTGAAGGATGCAATATGCAAAGTTCTTTTGTATTTGGTATAGTTTTGCGATGATGACTAGGTATATCATCTTCAAACTTTTGTTGTAGAGGTGTACCTTTTCATATAACTTCAAGGAGTCTTATCCCTTTTTCTTCAATCCTATCTATATGACAATAGAGGGCTAAGACATTGCCTGGGACTGTTTTTTAATGTCAAAGTTGGTCAAATCAACCAGCCACTATGGTCAAATCAACCTGACACTCTCATCTCATTTCTATTTCTTCATTTGGATTTCTTCTTGCAAGAGCCTTGGCTACTATGGAGATGATAATTTTTCTGATGAGAATCATAGGTTTTTAATATTTGGATTGCAAAAGTCGCTCAATGATGGATTCACATGAATTGTGGATGAGGTGTGTTTGGAGGATTTTGCTTTAGAAACTCTGAAAGGAAAGGAACTGCAGGAGGGTTTGCACTGCAGATTGTTAAATTCCTTGGGCAGTGCCGAGTAAAGCTAGCTAAATTTGTGATAGTTATAGGGAGAGAAAATGAAGTTGCCTAGATAGTGATTGCCGACCTCATTAAGGGCATTATCCGAGAATGAAAATGCCAATTCACTGTGTTCTAGATGTGAATATAGAGCTACTACAAATCTTGTTGCAAAATAGGAACTAGAACACTTAGAACTGGAAAAGCACAAAAACTATGCCAACAAGACAAATTACCTTGTAGATACCTTGACGTGACTCAAATCAACTAACTAGAGTATAAGTCCGTCTAAGGGTGAGATATGACTAATCATTCTCTTTTAATCACTAAATGAAATTCAACTTTTTTATTTTCTTTAAACACGCAAACTACTAAAACATCTGCAATCTTTATAAATAAGATATGTCCAAGCTTAACAGTAATTTATTCACAATTATGTTTGACTTTTACAACACCATTGAGAATAGCAGAAAAATCTAGTGCTAAACTGGTCTCATCCACTCTCTCACATTCAAATGACTATAGGAAGAATACGAGACCATTTATCAAACTACTACTCTCTGAATGCCTTTGCAGACTACTTCAAGTGAGAAGGAAAAATAGAAGAGTTTCGGATTCATGTAGTATGTCCTGAAAGGAGAATTAATACCATTGTATCTAGGCTCCATTCTCTTGAATAGGTAGGCTCAGTACGCTTAGGAAGCCAGGTCTGCTTAGGGTTCATAGGAATTCAGACATATAACAGAATTTTGCTGGTGAGTTGAGTCTGGGAAAGCCTGACGGGCTAGAGGGTGCACTTTAGAACGATAGCTTGCGTTTGATATTCTTGATTGACTAAAAGTGCATGGAAAATCACCAATTGACCATGAAATCTAGATATAATTCATTCAGTAGGATAGCATGTAGGAAAAATACAAACATGATAGTTTTGAACTATAAATCATACAACAAGGCAGATAATTAGGAATAATTGCAGTTGTTAGTGTTATTCAAGAAATGAAGTTTCGTTGAAATCATCGTTTTTTTTTTCAATTTCGACAACATCTGCTACGCAAACTTGCAAGTATGCCGCTATCTCGAAATCAACAATTTTTTTGCCCAATTTCAAGATTTCCCAAGATATAGGAAAATTTTCTTTCCTCCCACGTGAAGGACCCCCACCTCTTACCATATCAAATTTTATTGTATAAAATAATGCATTTAGGTGTTGAGATCACGCATGTGAAAATTCATGGCTTAATTAGTTCACTTTGGCTTTGAAATGGGTATAATTGCATTTATTGCAATTTTTGTAGAAATTTTGATAAATATCCATTTCCACACTGTCGAAATGGCATTGAAATTGGATACCTCATTCCTTAGTGTTATTTATTATCTCTACAATAGCTAAATGGGATGACTTTACTTTAGCGGTTTAGCCCATTAATGTTGGTATAATTTATGTTATGTGGTGTCTCTAATACATCATACCATGAGACGAGTCTATATATATGACTCTCTGTACCTCTTTTGGAATATATACGTAATTCTCTTCACATGGTATCAAGAGCATTCATTTAAACCTAAAGGTTTAGGGAGCACTAGCAGCTAGACTGTAGCCGCTACCCTCTCCCTTCTCTTTTCAGCACCACTCTTCTTTCCTCTCCCACACCCCTCCCTCCCACCCCCTAATCTCCCGCCACCAGTGTGCCGCGCAACAACAACAAAACTTCAAGTATCACAACAAATATCACTTTAATTCTTTTCACAATAGTATTGAATAACTAAGTCAAATCAATAAATCTCTTGTTCATTATATTATCCCCTACCCATATGAAATGTATCACTACATGTAAAAGTATCACATCAAGCTACAATCTCATTTTGCTAAGACATAAAGTACATCTGTAACTCTTAAGTCTACTAAATAAGTTCCCTATACTACAACCGGGATAGCCAGGCCCGGCCTCAATGGCTATATCAGTTGACCGTCCAGGTAAACTAGACTCCTAGACCTGGGTACTCAGTCGGAGTATGGTTCAATGATGGTTGACTCACTAATTAGTACTCTGAACTAACTAAAATGCACTAGGTATCACCAGTATGTTCGATGAATGTTGTACCAACTAAATTAAGGAAACTGTCCTTGTTGGGCTTGGTCCCTCTCACTCTACCAAATATTTTGAATACCTCATCCTACACTGCCAACTCCTTCACGGGACATCCCTCTACGATGGATTTTACGGTGTTTATGGCATCTAGAGTCTGATTTATTCTTTAGTTTCACTATACATTTCTTAAGTTAACTATGTATTTTTTAGGCATCCATTATCAAAATTCTAGGAAGACGAACACTTCTATACAGCTTCCATGTCCATGTCTGACATATTTCGGACATGGACACTTCCCGGACACAGCCCAAAACGTTTTGGATACGGCTATGCCGTGTCCTATCTATTTCGGTTATTTTTTGCAGCCCAGACACAGCTGGACACGGTCTAGACGCTCCCGGACACTTCATGCAGCAACTGCTCCAGTAGTAACCTATTTCAGAGTATGAATTCTGGAAATACAACCACTTTTAAATGTTCTTCTGATTGAGAACATATAACACAAGATCTAATCAAAATTACAAATAAAATCTCTTAAAAAGAGTCCAAATGCAAAATCCAAGATGAGTTCCATATCATGAATCACATTTTGGTCCAATAAACTAATTAAATCAGTATGGGGAACTCAGTTATTCATTCTGAATATCTAATGTAGTTACCTAAAAAATGCAGCAGGTTTATTTGTCTACTTCATATTGTTTGTACTACACATAATCACACACATTTGCATTCATATTCATATACAATTATACATACATGTATTATACACTCACATGTATATATTAGAAAATAAAATAGCTCTCATCAGCGTCATGCAAGTTTATTTGTCTACTTCATATTGTTTGTACTACTCAGACACACATATTTGCATTCATATTCATATACGATATTACATACATGTATTATACACTCACGTATGTATATATTAGAAACAAAAATAGCCCTCATTAGTGCCGTGTCCGTGTCCTGTACTTTAGAAAATTGCCGTCTCCCGTGTCCGTATACGTGTCAGTGTCCGTGTCTACAAACGTGTCCATGCTTCCTTGTCAAAATTGTGTAATGAAGTATATTAGAGAGTCTAGTTAAATTTTGTTAATTCAGTTATTTGAGTCTAATTGTATATGAGCCCAAGTGTCTTAGCCCACTAGGGTTTAGTCTAAAGTCTGTATGCTTCCCCCCTTCTTCTATATAAAGGAGGGGAATCCCTGTTATCGATAGATCAATAAGCCTTCTTTTACCATCTGACAAAGTACAACTAAACTATAAGAATTATGTGTTGTACTATTGCATTGAATTGATTAAACTGAGCATATAAGAATATACTGAAAAGCTCCATGCATTCACTTCTAGAATTTAAAACTAGAATCTATTAAACAAGTTAATCAAAATTTGTGGGAATTATCCTTTGGTTGTAAAATCAGGGGAAAATCGGGCCTACTGTTGCCCAAAATTTTTTTGTCTCGTAACATCACAAAATTTGCATGCGAGCAATTGAATGCTAAAACTAATTGTAATACATCACGATAATAACTATTTCATACAATCATACAACAAAATATCAAATTTATGCTTGCTACTATAAAATTGGTAAAACCATGGTAGTTATGATTCTTCATATTTTTGGTTATTTTCTATGAAAATGTGGTTAGAAGATGATTTTCCATTACTCCAATTCTCATTTTTGTGCCTGAATCCTAGCTTTCTATCCTCGAACCTAGAAGAAAACTCCCACATCCCCCTCTTTCATCAACCAAAAAGTCGTCCTGCTTGTAAGTGACACATACAACAGGACTGAGAAAGAATGGAAAGGGAAGAGAGCGACTCAAATAAGACCATATCACCGATTTCATCCAAGAGGTAAATAAGAAAGAAGAAACCACAAAATTAGGTTTATTGTTCTTCGATTGTCTTTGAGTTTGCCCTATTTAGCCTCAAAATTGCCCTAATGATTGTCGCTGCTTGGATTTAGGGCTTTGGGTAGCTAGCTGCTACAATTTTCATCCTTTTATATTAAGTAGAACTTGAGATATATCATTTTTGGTGATCGGTTGTGTTGGCGACATTAGGCAACAACCACGCATCGACTGCAGGTCGAAGAATGGCTTTAAGTGGTGCCCAATGTTTTCAATAACACTACACGAGGCCTGCATCAATCGTGGGAAGCATGCCGCGTGTAGGCTGCACATGAATAATGCATGCACGAACTGAAGTGGTACGATCTACGTGTTGGCCACACTTGAAGTGCTCTACTTCGGTTCAAAGCGGCCCCATCAATGCCCCACTTTGATTAAAGCAGGATGATCGATGTGGCCATGCTTTCGATCAAAGCGATGTATTGATGCAGCTTGTTTCATCCCAAAGCGGCCCACCATCAACCCTTCTGGCCGGTGCGTTACATCCATTGGTGGATGTAACTCATGCATCAATTTTCATACATTTTTTTAGGTCAGGAAAATTTTCAAAATTGCATGTGCAAAGTTTGTCTATTTATTTTATCTCATTTTATACTTAATTTCAATATATATCAAATACATGTTTTGACTTGGCCAAATTGCATAAAAAGCTATAATACATCATTAGTCAACAAAAAATTATGAAAGCATCTAGTAAAGAAATAAACTTGAGATTATGTTATCCAAAATCATAAGATTACCAAAAAAGCAAAAAAAGCTTGTAACATATTTTCTCTAATTTCAAATCTAGTGCATGTTCTGTTACGACCCCACCTTCCGATAACCCCAAATTAAGGGAGACCGAGAGGTTGAAGCCGCACCAATAAAATTCCGGATCAAAGGTTCGACATATAACCAATAACAATTATTGAATTCTAACATACTATACTGAAAAAGGTAATAAAAATTTTCTTTATCATACCTTTGAAAAGTTGGAAGTACTAGACTTCTAACCACAAAAGAACTACTCTAACTAACTCCTCCTTGTTCTTTAGTTCTTGAATTCAGAATGTGTCACTTTACTGTTTTGTGCTTTGGAATATGTACCTAAAACGCCGACAAACAAAGCAACGGTCAGTCGGTATGTGGAGGAAACAATAATCAAGCAATTATGCTAACAATGTAATCAAGCAATTAATCTTTTTAACAATCAAGATTACATTTTAAGCCATACACCTCAATCCCTACATATTCCCAACTCTGTGCAGTTCCTGCAGTGAACTTTCATTATACCTCTGTAAAGGTAGAGTCGCATGGCACTACTCCAGGTAGCCCAATATCTAACTCAATGTGACTTGATGGTCCTACCACAAGGGTAGCCATGTACTAAGTCAAACACAGACCTGATGACCTCTCCAATAGGCAGCCATGTACTAGGTCTTCTCATGACCTGATGGTCCTACCCATTAGATAGCCATGTACTAGGTCATACACAGAGGGAACCAGGATCTGAGCATGTAGGCATATACGTTTTGTGATAATCATAGTCACTTTATAGTTGCATGAAATAAATAGACATTCAACAGTTATTTCAAGCAACCGGTAAATCATTCGGAAATCGCCGGGAAACTAAAGCGATTATTCATAAGCGTAACCACATACCTTATTTGATGAGTCATGCAGATTATTCCACATATACTTCATGTTCATTCAATCAAGCCAATCAACAGATCCAAGCAAGTATATCTGAGTGTTATCCAAACACCTCTCCTTTTCAAACTTAGGGTTAGCCAAACAACCTCTTCTAACTTCTAGTCAAACAAGTCTTAACCAAAGCATTCATTACCACCTCTCGTCCTTCGGTATTAGGTAACATTAAAGACATACATTTCCATGCATTTCACTTATCATATTACCTCCAACTCTATGTCTATCTCTATATTCCATCATCATGGTGATCAAACTCAACCTGGTATAACTTGTAAGTTCCATATAGCTCATGATCAAAACATCCTCATCAGGGAACTACCTCATTCCTCTTAGTGTTTTCAAACCATCCATGTATCATTCACTTCACCTAGGTAGGTTATATTCTCTATCCCTATTTCTCGTGGCGACGTTTCAACCTACATCATCTCTTATCCTTGGTGTATGGCATGCGTAATGTCCTATCTCTCACTCCCATAACAAGAAGAAATAAGCATTTGGCTGCAGTCTAAATACAGAGTTCTTCCTGTTCCAAGAGTAGAGATGGTACATCCCACCTTGACAAAACACCTTTTAAATTTAAGTTGAAATGTGCCACATGTGTCTCAGACATCATGATAACAAATTAATCTTGAACCCACTGAGGTTTATATCCTTAGTCAACTCCTCTAGGTTCATAGGGTACCGACTCTTTTGGGGTCATCCCTCTTCCCTCATGCATCAAGAGAGTGCCCTACTCATATGCCTTTGGGTCCCATGGGTTCATGAAGGTGATCAATCTCCTAACCCATGGCCCTCAGACAATGATAGCTGTTACCTCTCGACCCTATGGTCATGTGCAAATGGGGAATTAGGTAACTCCTACTTTCATCGGTCTTATCCCTACCTGACCCTAGGATAAACTTAGGATTCTCCATCATAGTACATGTTCACTTAGAACCTTACCCAAGTCTTCATCATCTCTCTTTTTGCATTCATGGGCTGGCCTTCATCCTTTCATTGGGATCATGGCATCCTGCCTATCTTGGTCAAGCCCCATACCGATTACCTCCATGGTAACTCATTCATATGCATTTAGAGATGGATATATATATATATATATATATATATATATATATATATATATATATGGGTCTACAATTATATCTTTTTCTTCTTATTTTCAACATATTTCTATTATTATCAATTTCTTTCTTAAAAAGAAATATTTATTTAATCTTTTCTTTTCCTCATTGCTTTCTTTTTTGTAACCTTGGACTCCTTGGTACCCAAGGAACCCAAGAGGCACGAAATCCTCTTTAGATTTACCTTCTAGAGGTTTCCACATATTTCCTTTCTCAAATTCTCAATTATTCCTTAATCAATTGAAATTCCTTTTTATTGGGCCCAATAGCCATTAAAGCCCACAAAGCAACCAATCAAGGCTATTGTGAATGGAATCCATTTAATCAAAACAAATCATATCATTATTTGTTCAATTATCTTTAATAAGAGAAATTACATTTCTTACCAATTGAGCCCAAAAATTGGGGTTATAACATGTTCCCTAGTTCCACTAGGACAAAAGAGCGCTACGAAAGGGACAATGACTGTTTTCTGATGCTAAGTCGCTCAACTCAATCATCCACTTTGGTGTCCTCACTAAAAGTGCAATGCCACATGACATCTCATCTCATTTCTATTTCTTCAAATGGAGTTTTTGGGAAAGAGGCTAGGCTAATATGGATATGATGACAATTCTCTAACTCAAATGGTAGGTTTTTCAGTTTTTGATTTCAAATGTCGCTCAATGGTGGATCCACATGAATACTGGCTTAGGTGTGTTTGGGGCATTTTAATATGAAAGGAAGGAACTGTAGGAAGGTTTCCAGGTTGTTAAATTCCTTGGGCAGTGACAAGTACAACCAGCTAAATTTGTGGTAGTTCTAGGAAGGAAAAATGAATTTGTATAGACAATGATTGCTGACCTGATCAAGGGCATTCTCTGTGAGTACAAATAGTTACATTTGTTCAGTTCCAAGGCGGGACTTCGAGTTACTATAAGGTGTTGCAAAATTAGAACTACAACATTTTGAAAGAACACAATTTTTTGTATGCCAACAAGACAATTGCCTTGTAGGTACTTTCTTTGATTTCAAATTTTTGCATATTCCCTAGTGCCATTAAGACAATAGAGGGATAAGAAAAGGCCTGAGACTGGTCAAAGTCGGTCGTCTCAACCAACCACTATGGTTTTCTGAGTAATAGAGTTTTGCTAAACTTTTCTGACTAAGAAAAGTTTGGCAAGTTGGAAGTGGCTGCAAATGGATCGTGCATCCAACATATTAACTAAACACAATATATAAAATATGTGCTTTTACATTCTTACCTCTTAACTAATGTCCAATAAATTGAAATTGGAAATCAACAACTAGCACAAAATTAACATTTTTCCCAAGATACCTCCATTTATCTGAATATGAGTATTAGAAAGTATTATTATCCTATTTAACTAATAGGATAATTAGTTAATGGGCTTAAGTGTGTCGACCCATATAGCCTGTCTTGAGTCCCAAGTCTCTAATGTCTCCACAATTTCTCCTATACAGAGGACAGGGTTGTGCCATCTAATAGAATATCACAAGTGAGTTTTCCCTGCACACATGTCAACATGGCATCAGAGCACTTATCCTAATGGCTTAGGCCGGCCGGCTGCCGGGCATCCTTTCGGCCTCCATGGTCGTTTCTCTTCTTTGTTCACATAGATGATCATCTATTCGGTGACGCCATCCTTCTTGGCCTTCTGCGACATCTTGAGTCTCTGGATGGCGCTAATTTCCGTCCATATCTGTTCGTTGTCTCTTCCCCAAGGTTGTCGTCCCGATCATCTACAAGCAGTGTTCATCCCAACCATCATCTACCGCCTTTTCCCTAGAGATCTCTGTCGCTGAAGCAACAAAGAAAGACATAACAATAGGGGAGCCACCTAGTTCTCCCTTTAAGCCTCTTGCTTCTGGACGATGCTAATTTCCATTCAGATCTGTTTGTGGTTTAATATGGGAGCCGCCATCACCCCCTGTGCCTATTGTCATCCTCGAAGCCTCTGCTAATTCCCTGGACATATTTCCCTGGATGACATTCTCGTCCAGACCGGTCCTTGGTCTAGTAAGAGGCTGTTGTTGCTCAGATTCGCATGATCCATTCTCACAAGTGACGGAGCTAATCCCCATCACCATCCAGTGTGTCTTCCCAGGGTTGTGTTCTCTTGATGACACTAATTCCCGTCAATGATCGTGCATCGTTGGCGTCGACATGGCGTGTTGTCCAGCTGACACGATGTTCGTAGTCCAGAAATCGTCTTGACGATGCATGGTTTTGGTCAGATCGCAACTTACATGGCATGTCATCTTCCAATACGACGTGTTGAAGGAAGCATGTTTCATGCCTACTCGGCGTGTCAGATTTTTAACATGGTGTGTTGACAAAAATCTATTTTACTCATCTGACAATCTTACACATCGTGTTAGAATCTCCACATGGCAGTTGGTTTGAGCCTGTCATTTTCGGCCAACAAAGTTATACATGCTAGGACTTCACATTGCATGTCTACTTCCAGTTCAAGTTATGACGTCCTCCACAGGTGTAACGACCCCCTCCTGTTATACCTAATTAAGGTGAACCGAGAGGGCAAAAACTATTATCATATTTATAGGATCGAGGTTTATCAATTAAAAAAAGAATTATAAATTTTACTAGAGGGAAAAAGAGCTTGATACCCTATGAAAGCTGACTCTTCAGAAAGGAGTTACAATATATAGGAATCTATTGTTTGCAACATGAAAAATAAAACTATTTAAATAAATCCTCTATGATAGCTTTAAATATCTTTCCTTTTAGTGCCTTCTTCTCAGGTTGTCCATTTGCAGAATAATAGCAGATTAACCTAAAATATCGTGAAATAAAACAACTATCGATATAACAAGTTATACTGGTATGTGGGGGAAACAAAATATCCGCATGTAGGTGTAAAAGATGTACAACCCTGTCTTATATATAAGAGCAAGGGAGAAACCCTGACACTTAGGACAAAAGTAATCTAAATGGGTCGAGATACTAAAGGCCCACTAACTAATTAACCTATTAACTAAATAGGCTAATATTTACTCTCTAACACAACCATAGCAACAATTATGATTACAAAATTGAACAAGCATTTTCTAGTTTTAACCTCACCACCCTTATCCTCTTTTCTCAATGGTGTGCCCTCTTTTTAGAGGAGCCTCTTTATGGAGAACCCTCTCTAAGGGTTGTGTTCCCTGCAGTGGACAATTCACAACCTTCCCTCTCTTGGGCTTGGTTTCATACATAGGCCTTCTATTCCGAGCTTGCCTTCAGGTGACCTTCCATTCCGGGCTTGATCACCAATCATCCCCATGATGACTTTATTTACCCCATGCTCTTTAACGCACCAGAAATCGATATAGGGTTTGAGCAGGTTACAGATATATACAGTGATATCCATAGTGACTTTATAGATTGTAGGAATTAAATAAACAACCTACAATTTATTTGCAATCATTTCGGAAAATCTTGGAAAACCACGAAAACCGTATAAGTCAAGTAGTCATATCCCCGTAACCACATACCTTTTCCAGATGTAACACAAAGTCCAAGCGATAAGTGAAGTTTGAGATTAAGCAAGCAATCAACCTAAAATTAATGCATAACACCCAAGTATTACTATTTTGTTCGTAAATTCATATTAGCACTGACTTGGGCTCCAAGTTAGGGTTTTGGGTCAAATTAGGGTTTCATTAGGGTTTTGGCTTTCCAAACCCTAATTGTCACATTTAATGCTCTTTTAATTCGAAATCCTAATCTTGATGTTATATGCATTATTGATCTCAAATTAGGTCAAAGATGTCCCTTTTATCCGAAAAGACTAAACTTTATCCTTAAGCATATTATGATCATTAAAGCCAAGAAATTAGGGTTTTCATGTTTCAAGTAAGATTAATTGATTTTGGCCAATTACAAGCAGCCACCTAATCAGTGGACTCGGGTCTCGGCCTTGCCAACTAGACTGGGCCGAGCCAATGGGCCTCACGCCAATTCGGCGGTCTGCGCTTGCGTGGATCTTCGCTAGTTAGGCGAGAAAGAGAGGAAAAGGACTGACGAGTCCTTACCTAGAAAGAAAAGAGGTTGGGGGCAAGGGAGTCTTTTCACTCCATGTCGTCTTCTTCCTCTTGCTTGTTCGCGAGCAGACAGAGTGAGTCAACTGAAGGGTTGACTGCGAGATCCTATCCCGGGAGCGACTAACAAGGGCACCAACACCTTTGTCTGACCTCGACGAACTCACCGAGGGTCTCAATTGCCTTGGTGATGGTCGGAGTTGAGTGGACGACAGAGAGCAAACTCCAATGAGGTAGGAGAGAGAGGTAGAGGTGAAGAACAGGTTTAGGGGAGGAATTGAGGGTAGGGAGAGGAGCGCAAAGTTGAGCAGAATCTCGCGAGCCAATTTGTGGTTTCGCAAGAGGGTCATAACCCTATATATACCCTTGGCTATGGCGGCAGGGTTATCCATAAAGTTCGTGAATTGGGCAAATCTTCTAGGGTTTTCCAAGTGAGGCAAAACCTAAGGCAGGTAGGTTTGCAATGATCTCACGAATCCAATGGACAAGTTCCAGAATTGCTCGATCATTGATGAGGGAGAGAAGAGCTTACTGTTTTGACTTGCCTATTTTGTACGAGGTAGACGATGACTTTGTCATCATCGGATCCCGATCCAGTGGTTTTCGTGCCACACGAAACAGAAAAGGATTGATTTTATTTCCAAATCTATCGTGACATTTAATGTATATTTCCCATAATCTATTCACTTTAGGATTTCTTGAAAAATCCATATCTCTCTCTCCTTTTATTTTTCTAATCTCAAAATTTAAAGGAAAATCTTAAATACTTTTATCTAGATGTGGGCGAGATTAGAGACCAAAATACTCTCAAAATACTCAACTTAAAGGCGTTTTTCTTTGTCTTCAAGTCCCCTTCTTTATTTCATTATTTAAAGCATCAAACCAATTCTTTTCACTTTCCTACTTTCCCCATATTTCTTATTTTGCCTACTTTTCTCACTAAAAACAATGTGGAAGCGAAACCAATCCATTTGTTGCCTCCAATACCACTTTTTCTAAAAAAGTCCACACAATTCCATATTACTCACCCATTACTTTTAGTAATTCATTTATTATGGGATTTTCTCTCAAATTTCCCCGATGCCTATTATTGGATTATTGAAAACAGTAAAAAACAAGAAAACTATTGCGATGGAGATTTTGCAAGTGAAATCTTTGCTTTTAAAGCAAAACACTAATTTTTTAATATATCCTTTATTATTCAAATATTTGCATTTCAAATATGTAAATACATGTGAAAAAACAATGTTATAACAAAAGGTCTTTCTCTCCTCTAATACCTAATCATAATCAACTCCTATTTTTCTTGTCCTAGTTCAAAAAAATTTGTAGGCTTTGCCCCTACACCCCTTTTAGGGTCAAGAAAAGATCCATTAAATGTTTCTATCTGAATCTTATAATTGGGCCGTTTTGCATATTCGTTCCGGTTATCAGTTTCTCTTCTCTACATACTACACCTCATTTTGCATTTTCCTTTCCTACCCTCCCACCCATCATGTGTGCGTCTCTTTTCACATGCGGAGGGGGGTTATATGTCTCTTTTACACACCACCCACTTATTCTCTTCGTATTTGGTGTGTGAGGGAATATAGAGGAGAGAGAGAATATGCAAGAGTATATAAGGAGACAAATGAGAGTGATATATTCCAAACTCTCTTCATTGAGCTTCGTATTCTTTAGCACATTTTCTCTTCTAATGTCTTTGTGGTGCGTCATTCCTACTAAGCTTCACTTAGATGTGAGTTGGCTATCTTCTCTAATTCCAGTTTGCCACCGCTTTCAAATGACGTTGAAGGATCTTAAGCAGGATTGACACCAAGCTTTTCGCGCTCGTACCACATTATGTATGTCAGGTTTGCTACACTAATTCTGGCCTCTAGTTCCCTCTGGTGTTAATGATGTTTCAGTTGATCATTCTCGCTGCATTCCCATGAGACAAATGGTTGCTTCTTTACATTAGAAGCTCGTAAATGTCTAGCCTGTGCAGTCTGTATCTGTAAGGATTCATCCAGATTTATCTTCACTGAGCTACTTTCATTACGCCTTCTCCGAGTTGCATCTGTTGACATGGCTCTTCTGCTGATCTTTTTGGGTTTATCCTTGATGATGCCCTTCATTCTTGCTAAGCCCCCAAGGTTCATGTGTCAGATTTATGGAACTAATATGGCAGCCATCGACACCTCGTCCAATTGATGTTTGTGCCACGTGATGCACGTATGTGGTCTTCTGCACAAATTCCCAGTGGGCTACACTTCTTAGACGATTTGAAGATATCTTTATTGCTACATCGACATTTTGCTCGTTTGTGCCGTGTTATGCACGTGGGATGTGTTGATTGTGTGCTTATACCACTCACACATTCTTATTTAGTGAAGATGGCTTAGTCATGGGGCTTTTGATCGTCTGCTCTAGTTTGGTTGTGGCGAGTGTTTGCTGTGGCGTTTTAGGTTCCATTTATCACATGTTCTTCATTTGAGATGCACTTCAATGGCCTTCTCCAAAGCTTAAGTATTTCTAGCCCGCAGAACACAACTCAAAAGAGGTGTCATCATATCTTTAGTTAGGAAGTATTGTTCAAGGGGCAACCACAAACTTTTGCATGGGAAGTGACATTTCTATCGTCTAATTGAGTCCTGTAAGTCCAAGCTAGGACATGAGTTTCATCCATGCTCCAACTTGAGGGGGAGTGTTACAAAGTGCTATTAGCCTATTTATAATATGATAATTAATAAATGGGCATAAGTGTCTCAGCCCATTTATCCTGCCTTGAGTCCCAAGTTTGTAATGTCTCCACCCTTTCTCCTATATATAGGATATAGGGGTGTGCCATTTAATAGAATATCACAAGTGAATTTTCCCCTCATACCTTTCAACGATGAGGAATAACGAGAAAGTAATAAACAAAGAAGTTGATTGTTATCATCATCTTATCCTCAAGCCAAACCACGTCGGGGTTGGCTAGATAGATCCTTCTAATCCCTCTAACTTGGTTATATGACTTTTCTCATCAAGATGTACAGATTCTAAACCTCTCCTTAGAAGCTATCCTAAATCAAATGTAGGCATGCCTTTGAACTTTGCTTGATTCAAATCCAATAGCATTTCTTCAAATTGTTGTAATTTGTTAGTTTGCGTAGCACATGATCGTACAGTCTTAGCTGATCCTCATGTAATTTATGATGGATGTTGCCGCCCCCACTTTATTCCTTGTCTAGTTACTTCTTAAGTAAACTTTCCTTCTCTTAGCGCACATATTTCGACCATATTCATCTTGTTGACACCTTGATTCTGCATCACCCAACATTCACTCACATACCACATGGTTGGCCGAACCATTGCTCTATAAAATTAACTTATTATTCAGAGTGAGATTGTTGCTTGCATACAATTCCAGTTACACCCAATGTCAACCATCACACTCTGATCCTCCGAAAAACTACTTCTTGAACACCATCCTTTGAATGATAGAACCCAAGTAACAAAACTTATCACATTCTACTATGTCCACTCCATCCAACTTGACACCACCATTTGCAACTCTAGATTGGCTGAAATTACAATACATACACTCGATTTTGCTTTTATTGATATTGAGTTTGGTAAAGTCGAACGCATTTCTCCGAAGCTAAACCTTTTCATTCAATCTTTTTTTAGTTTCATCAATCAACTCACTACCAACAAATAACATACACCACCAGATTCTATGTACTTTATCAACTCATTCGTATTAATAAGGTATGGGCTAAGAGTCGATCACTGATGTACCTCAATTGTGTTTTGAAAATTGGTGTTCCATCAGGATTCTTGATAATTGCAATTGAGGCATCCTTCATTGTCTTTAGTTAATTCAATGTTTTGGATTGAAACACCCTGTTTCTCTGAACCCACTAAAGCATTTCCCTCAGTATTAGACCATAAGCAATTTTCAAATCAATAAAAACCATATGTAGTTCTCTTTTGTTTTCTCTTTACTTTTCCATAAGCAATTTTCAAATCAATAAAAACTATATGAAATTCTCAGGAAAACCACGTCTATGTGGATCTTGTAGATATGAAACCAAAATTGATTATTTGATAATTGTTAATTTAAAAGGAAATGAAAACTAAGTATAGAACATGGTCAATCAATACCAATACGTGCAAAAGAGGAAGCCAGACCTACTTCAAAGATGCACCCTCACAACAAGTGTATCATGCAACCAAACATGTATAATACCCTCCAAGTTGCTCCTCCCTTCAAGATAAACCTCTCTTCAAGGCCATCTCATGCAAGGATGAAAATGTCTAATTTTGATGCCTTTGCGGTGGCCACATGAATAGAATTTACTAAAATTTGACAGAAATTTTGATAAATGCATGCCTTATGTTCCGACGGCAAAATTAACGAATTAATTTATAAAATTTACCAAAATTTGTCTACTGGTGCAGATCTACTCAAATATGCAAGAATATTTCATATATAGAGGAAGCACATATATTCAGCAACATCAAGGGGAATGTCACAACCATGATATTCATTACACAAAATAAAGTTTAAATAAACCATCACAAGATCAAAATCACAATTTCTCATTCTCAAATCTTAACAAAGTTTACATATGCATAAACATGGTAAAAAGACAAAGATCTATAAACTGGGTATGGTTGGCACCCCACCAATGCTCTTCTCCTTGAAGGTCCTTGAGCTAGGGTTTCCTCCATAGATGGCCTTCCCTCCTTAGCTAGCTTCCAACTTGCAGGCATCACGCCCCAGCCATGCATCAAACAAATGGTAAGTGGATTGAACATGTTATAATATAAAGAAAACTTGAAAGCTGAAAATAAGCATTTAACATTGAAGATTGAAAAGACATGCAATTTCTTTTAGGTCAATTTCTTTTATCTTAACCTATATAAGTGTCCTCGTGTTGCACAAATGTGCCTCTTAGGTTGCACCAAGGTGCCTCTTCTCTTATGCACCGAAGTGCCTCTTCTCTTATGAGGAACTTATATAAGTCTTATCTTTTTACATTTTCTTTCTCTTAAATCTCTTAACATTACTTTTGACTTATCATTAATGATCATGAAGGTGATACAATATACAACATGAAACTCAATTCATCATAATTTTACCGACTTTAGCAAATTAAAACAGTAAATAACATAAACACGACATTCATGGCATATCCATACATGCATACATAAATCAACCAATTTAACTATGTTCAATTGCATGGACCACTTGCCTTTTCACTAGGAGATTATCTCCTCTCTCTTCCTATGTTGAGTAAAACTCTAATCATGATCTTGGGGGTTGGGTAGCCCTAATCACCTTGTTTGCAACATATTTCACATTATTATACATTTTATTCACCAAATGAAACCCTAATTTTCATTCCCTATAAAACCAACATTTGGCGATTTAGAAACATACTCTAAAACCTCGATATTCAAATTCCTCTCAAAAAATCATATCCAAAACATAATTTTGCTCATTTTTCTGAGCATCGAGCGATTTACGACGAATTTATGAAAATGGGCCAATTAGAAACCAAAGAAATGCCACGTAGGCAAGCATATTCCGAGCTAGGAGTGTGACCTGGCATAGATCTGACCCAATCAAAGCCGGCCGCTTGGCCTGAGCTTAAAATCGCGGTCAAAGGGCGAGATCAGGCTGTTAAAGACGTATATGCCCTTGGTGGCATTTACTAGCTATGGTGTGACACATGTACATCATGGTCATTCCGGGGCCTGGATTGTTCCTGCTCCAGGTCATGGGTTGTGAGCAGCAACACAGGCGATCCCGACAGGCGATCTCATGGAGTAACTCGACTCAAGCCAAACGGAGAGGAACACTAGCTCCGTCTTGTCATCACGAAACTAGAGACCCTTTACTGAGTGTCAAACCACGGCTGGTGCGACGAGCTCGACTCACCAAAAAGCGAACAGGTCTCGGCATGGCGAGGGAAAACAAGGCGAGAGGGAAGGAGGGAGGCTCGAGCCTTGAAAGCTTGATCGAAGCGCTGTGAGGCCAAAACAAAGTGAAGGCATTGGTGCACAAAGCTGAAAACACCAGCTAACCAAAGCTTCTTCGAAAACGCTAAGAAACAAGGGAGGCGTTGGCAAGGCCAAACCCAGAAGGGCAGAGTGAAAACGCATAAGCTGGAACTCGAAAAGCATCCGCGGAGGCCGCAAGATGTCAGGGGTGGTGCTCCCTCAGGAGGAGGGGCCCTGAGGCGCCGTGGCGTCAAAATGCCGACCAGGCTGTTGGCTGCGGCTATAGGGTTCATCCACTGGGGACAAGGCAACCGTTATAGAAATGAAGAGCAAACGTTATAGATGCTTACCGCTCTCACAATCGAGCCGATGTGCACGGAGGAGGCCGGATGAAGCTGAAGACGCCGGAGATGGAGGAGTAGGTCGGGGAGTTCGGGAGCGCTACGAGTTAAATTGGAGGTGGAGTATTTCTTCAGGTCAGGGGATGGAGCACGACCCTTTGGAAGGGCGCGAGAGTGACTGTGGCGGCGACTGTGTGAGCTGGCGGAGGGGCCAGCGCAAGCCCTGATGGGCGTTTTATGTATAGGGCACGAGAGAGTGCGACCAAGGGCTCGTTCGGAGCGGAAGAGAAAAAGGAAACTGGTGGCGAAGAAATTTCTTAAAATGATGGAGAGATGAGCGAGAACCGATCAGGGGAAGATACTGCAGTATCTGCATGCGACTTGCCTAAGTTGGCGGAGGTAGGGGATGAACCGGCTACCGTCAGATCGAGATCATGAGGCCGAAAATTATGCACACATAAGGAAATAAAATGGTAACGCATGACAGAGATTAACAACCGGAACTATAGGGAATTGAGTGTATTAAATGCAAATTCTAATCAAACTATATTCAAAACTTTCATATTTTAATTGGAGGGTCAAACAAACTCCAAATGAGTCCAAATTTGGACCATTGGCTAACTAAATGGTCTAGAATATTCCTAGACAATTAGATTTAGGTTTCTTCAACGTTAAGTCTATGATTTCTATTTTTGTCACTCTTTCTTAATTTAAATTTACAAACTAATTAAATAATTAAGGGGAAACTTTCCTGTGTGGCTTTTTACTCCAAAATTCGAAAGGATCACTAATTATTTCTTTTAAAGTCATGGCATATTTATTCCTTGCCTTATTATGTACTTTCTTTGGATGAGAGAGAAAACAAGGGCAATATCACTTCCCTCATATGCTTTTATAAAAATAAAAGGGAAAGTGGCTTAGTGATGCCAAGAGAATATATTTTCTCATATTTTCGAAATTAATGAATAAGGGGCACATTATGATTCCTTTTTGGCAAACCCAAGAAGAGGAGAGAGAAAATGAACATTAGAGGTTTTATTTTGAAATATATAAAAAGGAAAGGCATACTTATTGTCCAAGTGATTTAAATTTCAAATTTCTTTCTTCTTTCTCTTTCTCTTTCTCTTTCATTCCTTTTTGACTTATTTAATAAAGGAAAAACACATTGATATTATTACACAAATATTTGCAACAAATTAAAATAAAGGGAAAACTTATTTTGAGTCCTTTTCTTATTTCTCTTTGCATTGAAATCCTTGAAGTAACACTATTTTGAACTCTTTGCATTAAGACTCCTAACAAATTTTCATTTAGGGAAAACTCAAAACTACATAAAAAATACTCATAAAAATTGGGATGTTACAGCAAAATTAACGAATTAATTTATAAAATTTACCAAAATCATCTACTGGTGCAGATCTACTCAAATATTCAAGAATATTTCATATTGGATATGTGGGGGTGGGGTCTCCTCATGTGTGAGTGAAGGATCCTGAACTGTTTCGATGGGGATTTTGATGGAGAATTTGAATTCAATGGTGAAATCAATGAATTAAGTCATTATAGTTTGCAAGCACAATATATAGACTTAAAGACAGCAAACTATGCAAAAAAAAAAACTCTAGGTAGTCCATATAACACATTAAAAAGAAAGACAAATTTCAATGGCTGGTGTGTTTCAACAGTGAATTTGAATGTCCGATGGCGATTGGTATGGAAATAATCAAAATTTCACCGAAATTTTAAACTATGATTTCATGTTTCTCTCAACAATGGAGGAATTGAGTGCATTAGGAGTATAGGAAGTGGTATTTTTTGTCTGTAATAGCACCAACAACCAGCTACGTGCAACTCGAGCAAGGGCTGCTGGATCTCCTATAGCTTCCCACCCAGCAGACCGCCTTCCCATATTATAGAGGATGAAGGATAAATGAAAGCATGGGTAGAGGTCTCCAATACATATATAACAGACAGGAAAACAACAACTGTTGGATATGGTTTGAAAGTATTAACTATTAATCTTGTATCGAAGAGCTTCAAGATATTGTGCTGTCTAAAACTTGTCCAATATGGAATATGGATAAATGGATACTTTTGAAGCATCCTTACTTAAGAGGTGAGAGGAAATAAATTGCTTTTCTTGTCCCCTTGAGGTGTCACCAGGTCTTTCAGTTCATCCCTTTATTCAGGGTGTGGACAACTTTAATAGGATACAAATCACAATCTAGCTTAGTTCACACCAGCTTCAAGGTTGCACTGTCACAACAAGTGTATTATGCAACCAAACATGTATAACGACCTCCAAGTTGCACCTTTCTCCAAGCCACATCTCTCTTCTAGGCTTATTAGTATATATGCTTTATGCTTTATGTTTTATTGTGTGCTTTAGACTTGTCTTTAGCTTTTCAGCATATTGAATAAGAAAACCTTATATTTGATGTGTCTAAAACAGAAGACACTCTATTTTATAGGATAAGAGAGTAAGCGAGAAATAGAATTAGGCAATATGGGATAAAAGAAAAGCTAAAGATAAATCTAAAGCACACAATAAAACATAAAGCATAAAGCATATATACTAATAAGCTACTTCAAGATTCTCTCACCAAAGGAGGAATTGAGTTCCTTAGGAGTATATGAAGTGACATTTTTTGTCTGTAATAGGAACAACAACCAGCTATGTTAAACTAAGGCAAGGGTTGCTGGATCATCTCCTCCTATAGCCCCCACCCTGCAGACCGCCTTCCCATTTCAGAGGATGAAGGATCAACGAAAGCTTGGGTAGAGAAATCTCCAATACATATTTATCATACATGAAAATAACAAATGTTGGATATGGTTTTAAAGTATTAATTATATATCTAAGAGCTTCAAGATGTTGTGGTGTCCAAAACTTGTCCGGTATGGACAAATGGATAGTTTTTGAAGCATCCTTACTTTAGAGGTGCGAGACATATATTGCTTTTCTTCTCCCCTTGAGGTGTCATCAGGTCTTTTGAGTTAGTTCATCCTAAGGTTGTCAGAACCAAACCGGTCAACAAACCAGTGAGGCCTCTGGTTCTTGGTTCACTGGTTCAACCAGTGTTCTAACCGGTTCAACCGGTGATGTCAACATGACGTTACTAATAGTCTAAAAATATATAAAGGTCTTTGATACTCATGGAAAATTCCCTGCAAAAGTTATGAAACATGAATAATAGCATAACTTCTCATAGTAACTTGATAAACAAACCAAATAGCAAATATTATTCCATTCTTGGACATACATATACCAACATTTATGTACTATTCAAAATTAAATAACGGAAAATGGCACAAACGATACATTTATCTGCTTAGTGAGAGAACCGGCCGGTTGGGATAAAACCGGACAGGTTCGCCGGTTTGATGCCGGTCAGACTTCATTTCCGCCTTTGGGAAGGAAGTGAACCGGTAGAGTGACCGGTTCCCGGCTCAACCGGTTCAACTGGCCGGTTCGGTTTGGTTCTGATAACCATGGTTCATCCCTTTAGTCTGGGTGCGGACAACTTTAACAGAATATAAATCACAACCTAGCTTAGGTCTATCAACAACAACACCTAGATTAGTCATAAATATCATTGTGCAAATTTGAAAAAAAGTGTTTTTTTTGCCAAAAGAAGGGTGCAACTACTGCCATTCAAGTTTGTACGTGGAAACAAACCAAAACCATCATGGCAATTCTCTGCTGAAGGGTTTTATCAGTGTTTTGAAAAGCGGCCCTGGCACCCGCCTGAGCGGCCAAGAGGCCCAACCGCCTGGTTCAGGCCTTGAGCGGCCGCTCAAGCAGCAGCCCATTAAGCGGCCGCCTGAGACCCGCCTAACCCGCCTGGATTGCTTCTTTAAGCACCCGCTTTTGGCCGCCTATTTTCTGGGCATCGGATTTTTGTATTGTTGCTTTCTTGTTAATTTTTTTGTACTCAAATGTTGTTGCTTCTACTATATGGTGACTTTCTATATGTGCATGACTTACTATATGTGCATGTAATATATTATAATAGTATATAATACATTGCTTTTGTACATTGTAAAATATGAAACATTACTGTATTACATTCTATAATACATTAATACATACATTATATATTTAGTTATATATTGCGTAGTGTATTTCTTTATAATATGAAACATTACTGTATTATACATTCTATAATACATTACATACATTATATATTGCATGCTGTATTTCTGTACCTTTCTACCTTACATAATACATTAATACATTCTATACTACAACATATATTCTACTGTTTATTGGATATTAATAAATTATATAAAACATTGTATGTATTCTATTGTTTACGGCATAATGTACATTAATACATGATATATTTTCTACCGCTTACTGGATTTTAGTATATGAAGTTATAAATATATTTACTACAACAACGAGTAATCTATTTGGGTGTTACAACTGTGTCAAAAACTAATTGGGTGTCTTATTTTGTTGTTTAGGGTATCCATAAGTATAAAATTTCCTTATAAATATATTATTTATATGTATATTTTTCTATTAAATTATATAAGAATTTAAGTACCCGTTTTTTCAAAAAGCGCCCGCTTGACTCTCAAGCGGCCACAAGGTGCTGTCCGCACGCCTCCCACTTCCCACTTTCTAAAACATTGGTTTTTATGAAGATTTATGAGCTCTAGGCAATCTTGAGATTTTGGTAATTGATTTTTGAGCCTTCAAAGCCTGCTTTCACCATATTATACATTACCAGATCAATCAGTTATTTGTGAATTGTGATTGCTTGGCTCACCGAACCATTCTATTTTCTCGTGTCATGGTTGTTAATTATAGTTAGAACATAAAAAAAAAGGATTATGACAACCTTTACAGGCTGCCCCCGCGTCCTTTGCCCAGCCATAGCCCGGATAGCTGGCGGGTGGTAAATACAGCGCTTAGCATGGGGCACGAACCCGGGTTCCCCCCGGAGGGGGACACCGTGCCTACCACATGAGCTAGATTTCATTATATCTGCACTGAACGTGTAAGATAAATACCATACTAACCACTATTAGTTTCCAGATAACACTGTCTGTTTTAGGTTATGTCCTTGTTCTCTGATGTTTCTTGTTACATTCTCCGGCATGCTAATCTATCAATAGCTTTATTTTTGTCTCATCTGTTTATTTTATCTAACTTCATGTTTTAGTTCATGCTTAGGGACATCTCGGATTCATATTTAGTGTATGTTAGAATAATAATAAAGATATAATGTGTATGCATACAAATCATTCCCCCTCCATCCAATCAGACATTTATGCATAGAAGCATGTGTCTGCATACTGCATACATTTTATGCAATATCCTCTCTGGAATGCATACCATATGGAGGATATATGAAGACGTGCTGAGGTCTTTATGAAATTTTCCTATATATGCTTTTCCGTTAAACTAACATCAAGCAAGCAAGTCAAATGGATTTAGTTGCACAATTGATTATATTACTTGAGCTAGGTGACATTTCAAGATATTGCCATGCATGGTTGTTTGGTGTAAAATGTTAATGTGTATGCATACAAATCATTCTCCCTCCATCCTATCAGACATTTATGCATAGAAGCATGTGTCTGCATACTGCATACATTTTATGCAATACCCTCTCTGGAATGCATATCATATGAAAGAGGATATATGAGCCCATGCAAAGGTTTTTATGATATCACCCTATGTATGTTTTTTGGTTGGCTAACATCAATCTACTCAAATGAATATAGTTGCACAATTGAATACATTACTTGAGTTAGGCAGTGTATCTGTTTGGTGTAACATATTCCAATGCACAGTTGTTTGTTGTAAAATATTTCTACGCGTGGTTATGTTTTCGTGGCTTATAATTTCCACAGACGTTTCATCCCCTCATTTTTTGAAGATGTCAACGGTAATGGGTTGTAGTATCTTAAACCTTATCTGATGGATGTCTGTAAGCTGTTCTTGCATCTTCTTTTGATTTATGCAAAATCATGTGTTTACTCAATAGCAATAACATCTTATTTGGCTGTGATATAGGACACCGACATCATGTGGTTTCGTGATCCATTGCCAAAGTTCTACATTAATGGCGATTTCCAGATTGCATGTGATCACTTTGTTGGGAATTCGTTTGATTTACAAAATAGCCCTAATGGAGGATTTAACTATGTCAAGTCTAACAACAGAACCATAGAATTTTACAAGTTCTGGTATTCCTCAAGATTGGTGCATCCAGGTTATCATGATCAGGATGTGCTTAATTACATCAAGAACGACCCTTTTCTCAGTGAGATTGGACTAAAAATGAGATTTTTGAACACCGAATACTTTGGTGGGCTCTGTGAACTTAGCAAAGATTTTAACAAAGTCTGTACAATGCATGTTAATTGTTGCATTGGTCTACCCAGAAAGCTTCATGATCTTAGAGTTATGCTTGATGATTGGAAAAGGTTCAGGTCTCTCCCTCCAAGTGTAAAAGGTTCTCGGTTGGCAGCATGGAGCGTACCGCAAAATTGCAGGTAACACGATGATGCTAATTAGAAGATGTCTTGGATTTATGTACTTTTTTAGTGAGCTACTGAGTACGCTATTAACTTCTGTTCATAGCAAACTAATTGTTGTTCTATCATATTTTCAGTCTCGAACCGTTTCATCCCTGAATATTTGCAATTCGTGGATTCAACAAGGTTATCTTTTGATTTGTGCAGTCGACGGGATCCTTTCTGTAAAGGTGAGTTTGATTTATTTTCCCATGTTATTAACGTCTTGGTACTTGCAGTTCGGGATTCCTTGCACAGATTCAACATTGCACTGTTTGTATTTGATATTATGCTGTAATCCTCAATCTTTGATAACTATTTAAGAATTTCCGTATGAAGTCTTTTCAAACAATAATATTAAGTTGAGAAAGCTAGACTTGGTTAAAAGATCTCGATTTAAGTTTATGCCAAGTATTTTCTTTACTTTACGGCATAACCATGTTCAAGGTTTGGTCTAAAGATCAATGGGCATCCCTCAAACATTTGTGCATAAGCTTAGGATCAGGTTTAAATAATGTTTGTTCTCCCAATTAGTGAATTAAGATATGTTGCAATGTATTGATCTTCTCCAGGTTATTTTGTCTTTAATTCTATGGAGGTTGATACTTTAAACTATAAACTTTTTGCCAACATCTGTTACCGTGTATGGGGTTTGCCAAAAAATGGCAGTTACGTCTTTTGGATGCAAACGTTTATGAATTTACTGGCTAAGTGATTCTTTGGACTTGTCCCACTTTGATTGAATCATGAAATTGATCATGAATATTCTACCATATTAGTTATATCTGCTATAACATCCAAGATGCACTCATGTATGTTTCATCATGTACTACGTTTGCACTTGCAGATACAAGAGTTATTCATCCATTTAGCGCATAATTCATGTTGAAGGCAGCCGTATTGGATTGCACCTGGATGCCGTGTATACTTTAGCAACAGTTTTACTACCTGGGAATTTCTAGATAAGAAAAGAAATAGAATAGATCTGATTTACACTCTTGAAAGCTACCAATTTCTGCGGCAAGATGAAAAAAGATTTGATACTGCAGGACGTCAGAGCTGTTATTCTGTATGTTGTCAACGGGCTGATGTTTGCCTATAATACAAAAGAAATGTCCTGTGGAATAAGTAGATATTTCTTTTTCTTTTGAGAACCTGGGATAGCTTGGGATTGGGAGTACGTATATCTTCAAAGTTTCGTATTGCTGCCTCGGCACATACCTGTTGGTAGTGTCCAGACTGGTCGCGATGCCCCATCCCTTGCCTACAATACAAAAGAAATATCATGTGATCGCCCCATCCCTTGCCTACGATACAAAAGAAATATCATGTGGAATAACTTGATGTTTTTTAACCTAGAATGCCTTGGAAGTGAGTATATCTTCAAAGTTTCTTACAGCCGAGACCTATAATTTGCTTCACGGTGTCCAGGCTGGTTGAAATGACGGCCCTGGCCCTTACGTTCTTTTGCGGGCACACCACGTTTTCTAATGCTACATGTAATACAATTACCGTTAAGAAAGTGTCACACTGTAAGTAAAAGCAGCCATTTCACCTACCAAATGAAGATACAAAATTAGCGTGAAAGATTGTCCTTGAAAATGTTGGATTGACCAATAAAGGGAAAACGAAGCAATCAGGGTAAAAAATATGTAGTGTAACTCGTAAAAGAGCAGACGTTCCACTGGCATATGTACTTGTGATAATAAGAAAAAGTAACTCGTAAAAAAGCAGACGTTCCACTGGCATATGTAGATTATAGGTAAACTACAAATCACATCATATATAACGGTTTGTGAAAATTTTAAACTGAACTGTACCCTTAATTAGTCCAAAATTAATTTTTGTGATTTGGTTCGGTTTAATTTGATTTCAAATTATTATTGAGAAACAAAAAAACTTTATATTTTTTGTTGTTGAAAAGTTCAACCATTTTTATCATCTGAATCAATGCATCTAGCATGATAAACAAAGTTTAGATAAAAAAAACTTTATTTAGAAATGGATGATATAGGAATACATATTTAACTATAAATAGATAACATCCTAACTGATTCCGAATAAATATGCCATATCTCTGATTTTATTTATTTAGCACTAATTTCACACATTAACATGCACAAACTTATCATCATAAAATTTTGATTAAATAAGTATTTTCACAAGATAATTATGTATATATATAATAAAAATATAGACATATACATTAGTTTGATTTGAAATGGATAAATTGCACCTTCAAATTGAGCCAAATCATTATTTAATGGTGTGAATAATTTTAAGCAAATCAAACCATTCAGCAGATTTAGTTTGCTTTGGTTTGGTTGAATTTAATGGTTTAATTTGATTTCTGGCCCAGTCCTAAGTCTAACTGAGTTGATCGTCAATTAGATACTATTGTGTGGCTGTAATTCTAACCCAACTTCATTTTGGGACCTTCCCCACGTTGCCAATGACGCATATGGTTGTTTGTCAAAGAAAACAACCTCTCATTGTGTTTTATCAGTGATTGGCCAAAATAGGACCTAGATTTGCTTTATGAAAGTAGCTAAATAACTTAGCAAGAGATGACCGGTTGGATTGCTATATAGACATCGACCAAAACCAGAACCAACTCAGTTTGAGACATCCTTAACTTGTACCTGACGTGGATAGAAAAATTCCAAACCCAGAAACGATTTTTTAAGTCGCACTGGGTTAGTTCCATGAATCTGAATACACTGTTGACAACTTTTTTACACTACTCATTGTAATGTGACTGTTGGCAATAGGAAATATTGAGGGGAGAAACTAATGGACCATTACATTTATAACAACCACGTCATTAGAAACACAGAATCGTTTTCTCTCGGTCGGGCCAGGTTGTGTTCATAACCCGACTTTTATGACAGCGAGGGCGAATAGAGATTTATTATAATTATTCAAATTAGAGGGCGAAGTAGTTGGAAGGAAGCAATTAGGCATGCTTACCGATTTGCAACCGTGTTAGATGAGATGGTCCACATTTGTCAACCGAAATTGATCATGTTTGACAAAATGTAAATTCGAGAAACAAATACGGTTTAGTTTAGACGTCAACTACCAATTTTGGGCATAAGATTTGAACCTATAATTATTTTTCATGGTCAAATCAGATTAGTTTCAGAAGTTCAAACGAATATTGACAGCCCGGGTTCTATGAGGCGCAACTATGTGTCTGAAAGCGCTGTTATGCTTTCACTGTATCCTAACCATATATATATAAGGATGAAGAGACTGCAAAATTAGTTGAAGGAAAAAAGCAACCAAGCAGATGACAACTAGAAACACATCGGCTGCTGCAAAAAGTAGCCACCGAAAACTGACACGTCCTTATTTATAGGGCAGTGAAATAATAATTAAAAGGATCACGTTGCAACTCGCAACGCTACTCAGGAAGGACGTCCACATTTCTCTCTCTTAAATGATGATATTAAATTCATAATTCAAATCAGCAAGGCTTATGGCATTATTCAAGCAGGAGCTCATATTGTTTAATACGTTGCCCTTTTCGGTGAAAATTTAAATATGCGAATTCTATCTTCAGATTGATTGTCTGACTTACTCCGATATATTCAAGGCAATGATTTTATATCTGTAGATTTGTAGGTTTAATTATTATCTAGTTGTTAAACCGATGAAATTTATAGCTTAATTTTCTTTGCTATCTATCCATATAAATTTATGACATGATAGGATTTTGTCTCTTATCCTAATTGGATAAGAAAAAATATTTAACAATATTAGGAAAGTGCAAATTAATGTTAGACTTGGAATTCTTATTTCCTTATCCTTTTGTATTGTCGTTTCTTAATCCCTATAGAATAGATATATCCTCTCGTACTATTTAACTGAGAGTCTTTATCTATTTAAATAGGGGTAGACACCATTGGAATATGGTATGCTGATGTGTGGGGGTTCCAACATGCGTTAACTTCTGATGTATCAACATAGGTCAACATCGCGTGTCAAAAATGGGAAGCCACAAAGGATAGCTAGAAAGGGGAGAGAATAAGAGTGGGTTACAAGATACTATTGTGGACACGAGATTATGAGAAAGCGACAATCCTTGTAATCTTCTTGAGGTTGCTCAATAGAATTCCGCGGTCTTCTTCACAAAGATTGCTTAATCTGTGGTCTTTTTCGCCAATCATGTTCTTTGCTTGGTTATTGGATTTTTCGACGTGGGTCATCGTCGTTTTTATTGTGCATGCTTGGGCTGCATCTCATGTGATGTTTTTCTTGGTCTTGAAGCTTCTACAAATATCTTCAAATGGTATTAGAGTAGGGTTCATGCAAGATGATCAGAAAGCATGGAAGACACAGAAAAGCATGACGACATCAACAATTACCGTTGGGGGTCATCCAGTAGAAAATCTTGATGGCAACATTATCATAGAATCAGGAGGGCGTGAATCTACTAGTTGTGAAATATCAATGCGGGGTGGAGTTATGCTACTTACTTGCAAGGGGAAAGTGGCCACAGAGGCTACCAGGTTCTGTCAACTGATTGGATATTTTCTAACCAAAAGAGGAGTGGCTGAAGAGAGGTTTACCGACACGGGAGGCGTAGATGAAGCTGTAACATTGGAGGGGGGTGTCATGAACCCGAAGATTGCTACATGTATACAACTCTCATGGGCAGTCTAGTGCGAGATTGTAAACTCGGCTGTAAATTTCAACAGATGTAGAGGCGAAGTTGTCAATTGTCAGAAGGGAGAAGTTGTGGTTAGACCGATCACGCAGTGTCTTCGACTGTGAGTGATTCAGAGAAGGCACAACCCTATGACATGGGGGCCAAAGGTGCGAAGGATGCAATTCTTCCAACCGTAGGTGGAGGCAATGTAGTTTTTTAAACTGCACATCATGAAAAGATCTCACATGAAGAGTCCAGACAGCCATATCTACACACACACTCCATGCAAGCGTGCATGGTGATACTCTTCTGGAAACAGAAGCGGCTTCTGAGGGCGGAAGCATAGAAGAAGAACGAGAGAAGACTTCTTGGAGGAGCAACTTCAGCATATAAGATTAAAGGTGGAGATTGTTAGGATTTTGTCTCTTATCCTAATTGGATAAGAAATAATATCTAACAATATCAAGACTTAGAGTCCAAGACATTATTTCCTTATCTTTTTGTATTGTCGTTTCTTAATCCCCATAGAATAGTCTTATCCTCTCGTACTATCTAATTGGGAGTCCCTATCTATATAATAGGGGTAGATATCGTTGGAATACGGTACGCCGATGTGTGGGGGTTCCAACATGTGGTAACTTTGGGTATATCAACACAGGACAACATCGTGTGCTAAAAATAGGAAGCCACAAAAGATAGCCAGAGAGGAGAGAGAACGAGAGTGAGTTACAAGATACTATTGTGGATAAAGATTGTGAGGGAGCGACAATCCTTGTAATCTTCTTGTGGTTGCTTAATAGAACTAACCAGTCTTCTTCACCTAGGTTGCTTAATAGAATTCTGCAGTCTTCTTCGCCAATCATGTTCCATGTTTGGTTATTTATTTATTGGTTATTGGCTTTGTTGACGTGGGTCATTGTAGTTTTTATTGTACATGCTTGAACGGTATCTCGTGTGATGTTTTTCTTAAGCTTGAAGCTTCCATAAATCTCTTCATGACCATCAATTCTGAATTTGTTATTATTTCAAAGTTAGAGAAAATGACAATACAGACAGAGAACGGTGTGAAGTGCGAGTTAAGTTATAGTTAAGAATTTATTCCTTACCGTGTGGCTGTAATTAGCTTCATTTGACAAAACGATGGCGATTGTTGGATAGCGATGGCCCACTGACAACATGCCAATCACGTTATCAAACACACTGTTGCCCACAACTCTCATTTTACATTGTATTTTTTATCTGTAGCATTCGACAAACTTTACGGACTGTCCGTTTCTCGCCGTGAGAAATTATTATGATGAATCAATCACGTTGCCAAACACTGCATAAAATATATAACATAAGTCATTTGTTTTTCGTCTAAAAATTTTCAGCAACCAAAAAAGTGAATTGGAGTAATGAATGAGGGTGGGGATTGAAGATGTTGGGCTGTGGAGAGTCGAGAGGGTAAATATAACATAATGACAAGATATGAAATGAGGGGAGAGGTTTGAGGGATCTGCACATCCGACGGACCGATATGGTAGCTTTGATAGTTTTCGCTGTATGGGGACACTAGCTATTTGTCATTGTCGTCTAAGTGTCAAAATATAACTCCCTACATAATTAAAATGTATTCAATCCAAAGAAAAAACAGAACAAGAGAAAATAATAAGACCTGTTAATAGATATACGGAATATACATATTTAATCTATTTGAATATGAAGTTTTGAAAAAAAAATCCGATATCTACCAAATTCAGATTTCGGGTAACAAATTTTGGTTATTATCTGATTGTTGGAATTGATGAAATTTGTAGCTTTAATTGTCTTTGCTATCGAAGTTCAATCCATATAAGTTTTGGCCATCCATTCTGAATTTGTTATTATTCCAAAGTTAGAAAAAGTAAATTATTTCTAGTAACTCGGATAGAGAACGCCGTAAAGTGCATAGTTGAAAATTTATTCCTTACATCGGGGTTGTGATTAAAATGTATTTAAACACAAGCCATTTGTTGTCGTGTAAATGTTTTCAGCAACCAAGAAAGTAAATTGGAGTAATGAATGAGGATATGGATATTTAAGATGTTGGGCTGTGGAGACTGGAGAGTCGTGAGGGTACAAGCAAGGAACGAGGCGAGAAGTTTGTGAGGAACCGGCATATCCGACATAGCAGCTTTGATAGTTTTTGCTGTATTGAGACACTAACTATTTGTCATTGTCGAACACAACTCTACATAACTAAGGCCCTGGTTGAGCTGCGTTCGAACATGTTCAGTTTCAACTCACTGTGATTTCTATTTTCTAGCGTTTGGTTTGATGTGGTTCCAGCACACGGTGTGAAAAGCAACCGCACAGTGATGTTTAGTTATACCGATAAAGTAAGAAAACGAACATCCCCGATTTTGGGCGCGGTTGGTTTTCTCAGTTGCTACCCGCCGGGGCTATCATGTTGGTCTTATCATTTTTGCCTTTCCTCCTTAGTTTCTTGGTCCGTCGAGTGCAGGTTAGTATAATTGCAGCTTTAAACCGCCTAGAACCAAACTCAAACAATAAAAAACGTGTGCTGATTCTACATCTAACTAAACGGTTGCAGGTCTAGTAGCAACTACTTAAGTTTGATTTCCTGTTTTCCAACTATGTGTGGGTTGATTTTACACCCAACCAAATTAGCCCTAAGGGCACATTTGGTTGCTGTGAAAATCAAGTCGTTACGTTGGTTTTCCTACAAATTCTCAACTCATTGTGTTTGGTTGTACGCTGTTGCAAGTAAATAATGGAAAACGAAATCACAGCTGTGCAATTTTTATACAGAAAATTCAGAAAGCCAACTGTGCTCATTTTGGGCGCAGTTCCGTTTCCTCTCCTAACTGCTTGCTGCAGAATCGTCTTCTGACCCATATACTTATTAACTTTTCTCTGTCGTGTGTTGCAAGTTGCAACCACAAGGAACCAGACGAACTTTAAAACGGATCCGATCCAAAGAAAAAGAAGAATAAGAAAGTCCCGTTTGGTTGGACCGAAAGTGAACGCGGGTTAGGGCTAGTTTGGTAGGGTGTAGAAGGTGTGTAAAGTATGATTCAGAGAACACATAGTTTAAACTTAATGATTTTAAACCGAAATAAGATATTTGGTAGGGAGTAACTGGAACACACTGATTTCAAATGATTTTATTTGGTTGGAAGGTGTTTGGGTGTTAATTATACAGCAGATGCAGTCGTTTACATGGTGTGCACTGGTTTTACACCCGACCGCTCCCTTTTAGCGGTGGTACAAACTCCGTGAATTGGGGCCTGATCGTGCGTTCCAATTCGCAACTTATCTCTTCCCTGCGCTGCACCAAACGAAAAGCATACCTGAACTCTAGGAAAATAAAAGTAACGAGTCAGTTTTCCGTCCTACCAAATAGGGCCTTAATGATAAAAAAAAGTGAACGCGGGTTGCAATTCATCGGGTTTTTCAACTTTTTGTTAGATAAACAATTACTGTAACTAATTACGTTACTGTAGTAGCTCGTTACTGTAGCGAGGTTATTATAGTAATCACTTATTTAGCATGGGTTAAGCCCAATGTAGTGCAGTAAGTACATGTGAGAATGTAGTGTTGTTTCTAGTACAAATTGCAAAGAAGTTTTATCCCATATTGCTCACTCCTAGAACTTTTGTGCTCCTCATATGTAGGATCACATAGAGCACTAGTGTCCAAAGGAGTCCTAGGAGGGAGGTATGCTCGCCTCCTTGGTGGGTGGGATTACCACATCACAACGCGCGCGCGTGCCACACCACACCTCGCCTCGTCTCGCCGGGCCGGGCCGGGCCGGACCGGACCGGGCTCGGGCTTGTGGATTGTGGAGAATGTCTTCCGTCTTCTATTTACACTAGAATACGACTAAGTAATTAATTACTCGTGTAATTAATTGTTGCTTTCTTATTCGGATTTCTTAATCCTAAGTAGAAAGTGTTTCTCTTTTGCGGATTATTCTGTATTGTGTACAAGAGCAACCGAGTGTTTGCGTCTTACTGGGAATAGGATTAGGGACGTGCGTGACTATATATACGCATCCGGTCATTAAGGTTAAACACACCGAAAACAATCTTCTGCCGCCGTGTGTTTTGAGAGTCCTAATCCCGAGTGCAATAGTTGTCGTCCCCGGGGTCACTTTGTGGAGTTGTCCTCCTGCGCGAAGCGCGACTCCTCCTTCCTGTCGTCAAGACGCAGCTGTCAGGCGGTGGTTCCTGCGGTTGCTGTGCTGTACTGGTAGCAGTGCAACGCGACTACGTCGAGCGCGAGCGAGGCGTGCAAGTTCCAGGTTCGTGCCGGATCAAGACTGGGAGAACGGTGCCTATCCGCTGAGGATTGTCGGACAGTTATTTCTTTAAGTAACACGTTCGTTTCTCAACGAATGATCTGGTTTGTGAATCTAACTCCTGTTTTCTGTTCTCCTGCTTTGTTTGTTCTTCGATTCTTATTTTGGATCCGCCTGGACTGTTAATTACATTGCACCTGTCGCTGTTGCATGAACGACAATAACTAATATTAACAATAGTCTTAAAGAAATCAGATTTCTGTCGTTAATTAACAATGGCCGGTCAGGGTGGTTCGGAATGTAAAATTGATACAACCAATATGCCTGAAAAGTTTACTGGTATGAACTTTGCCCGTTGGCAGAGTCGTATGGAAATTTGGCTGAATATTGCGGGTTATGATCAGTATTTAGTTGAAACTGAACCTGTATCTGATGAAACAATTCCTGATAATGCAAACATTATTGTTAATTGGAAGAAGGGTGATAAAACGTGCCGCGGTTTGATTCTGTTTGGTTTAAATAACAAACTGTATGATTTTTACTCAAAGCCGCCAGTCACTACGTCCAAGATTTTATGGAAATTATTAATTAAGAATTTTAGCACTGAAAATCAAGGTGTTGAAAAATACTGCGTGTCTAAATTTCTCAAGTTTCAGATGGTTGAGGGTAAGTCAGTTTCTGATCAAACACATGATCTACAACTCCTAGTTCATGAACTCTCATATGCCAAGATGGTGTTGCCCGAGAAATTTGTTGTTATGTCTATCATAGAAAAATTTCCTAAAGACGGTGTTGCCTGAGAATCGTTTGGTATGTCTCTAAAGCATCGCAAAGGGACACACACCATGGATGAATTAATGATGGATATTAATATACAAGAAGAACACTTAAAGGAGAAAGGGGTCAAGGTGCCTACTGATGCAAATCCAACTGTTAATCTTACTTCTACGAAAAACACCAAAGATAAGAAATCTAAGAATGCACATAAACCCAAGACAAAGATCTAAAAGAAACTGAAGAACAAACCTTGTTGGACTTGTGGACAAGTTGGCCACTGGAACAAAGATTGTCCTACTAAGAAGGCAAAAAAATCTACTGCATCTGCAACTGTGGAGGCTGTGGTCAACATGATGACTACATCCTTGAACCTCAATGATGGGTACGTGTCTATTAAACCTGAAATTCTTTCTATTTTTGAACCACTTTATTGGATAATTGACACTGGGGCTAATGTACATGTGTGTGCTGATAAATCCCTGTTTGTGTCTTATCAGGCCTCTCGAGGTCGGTCCGTGACTTTGAGCGATTCCAGCTCTGCAGAAGTCAAAGGTGAAGGACGGGTGGACTTGAAGTTCCCTTCGGGGAAGGTTTTGACTCTTAACAGGGTCAGACATGTTCCAACCATTCGACGCAATATCCTTAGTGGCGTCATATTAGTTAGAGAAGGTCATAGAGTAGACTGTAAATGTAATAAGGCTATTATTACACGCCTTCGTGATTCTTTGTTTTTTGGTAATGGGTACTTATGTGATGTGGAGAACTTGTTTAAGATTCATGTTGAACCTGTTTCAAATTCCGTTTTAAATTTGAATGATTATAGTTCTGTTTGCATGAATCTTGTTTCATTCGATGTGTGACATTCACATTTGGGACATGTTAATGTTGCCTCAATGAAGCGTATGATGAATCTAGATTTGATCCCTAAATCTGAAATTAGCAATAATAAATGTAAAATCTGTGTACAAGCTAAATTGCCTAGGAAGCCTTTTCATTATGTGAATAGGAATTCGAAAATTTTGGATATAGTTCATACAGATATCTGTGAATTTAATGGTGTTGCTACGAGAGATCAAAAATATTATTTTATAACTTTTATTGACGATGCAAGTAGATACTGTTATGTCTTTTTACTTAGAAGTAAAGATGAGGCATTGGATAAATTCCAAATTTATAAGAAAGAAGCCGAAACTCAAACCGGAAAAGTACTTAAGCGATTAAGGTATGATAGGGGAGGAGAGTATACTTCGAACTTGTTTTTGGAATTTTACTAATTGCATAGTATAGTTCATGAGGTAATTGCTCCTTATTCACCACAATCAAATGGGATAGCTGAACGTAAAAACCGAACCTTAATAGATATGGTAAATACCTTACTCCAAACATCTGGATTACCCAACTTTATGTGGGGGGAAGCTTTGAATACGGCTTGCCATATTCTGAATAGAGTTCCCTATAAACATTCAGAAAGTAGTCCGTTTGAGTTGTGGAGAGGAAGGAAACCGAGTCTTAAATATCTTCGAGTGTGGGGGTGTCTTGCAAAGGTACTTGTCCCTGTACACAAAAGGAAGAAATTAGGACCGAAAACGGTTGATGCCATATTCTTGGGTTATGTAGAGATAAGCTATGCTTACAGATTCCCGATTGTAAAATCAGATATCTCTGGCATTGAGGTCAATACAATTGTGGAATTACGTGATGCAACATTCTTTGAGGATGTGTTTCCTATGAAAACTGGTGTGCCCAATGAAGTTTCTCAAGAAGATTCATTTACCACATGTTCCATTCCCGAGCACGTGGAAAGGATGACAAATGTGGGGGGTGACTCAGAACATGCTATTTCCGAATCTGATGATTCTGAAGAAATAGTTGAACCAAGGAGAAGTAAACGACCTAGGACATCCAAAGACTTTGGAAGTGAGTTTCTTACTTACAATGTTGAGGATGATCCTGTTACTTTCAAACAAGCTATGGAATCTCAAGAAGCTAAGTTTTGGAAAGAAGCCGTTAATGATGAAGTTCGATCAATTCTCTCGAATGGAACTTGGGAATTGATGGATTTGCCTCCTGGTTGTTCTGCAGTTGGTTGCAAATGGATTTTTAAGAAGAAACTTAATGCAGACGGGACAATCAATAAGTATAAGGCTAGGTTAGTTGCTAAGGGTTACACACAAAGGGAAGGAATAGATTATTTTGATACCTATTCACCTGTTTCTCGTATGACCACAATCTGAGTGCTTCTAGCATTGGCTTCCATTTATAATCTCTATATCCATCAGATGGATGTGAAGATCGCGTTTTTACACGATGATCTTCAAGAAGAGATATATATGGAACAACTTGAGAGATTTGTGGGTCGTGGGAATGAGTCCAAAGTGTGTAAACTTGTTAAGTCATTATATGGCTTGAAACAAGCCCCTAAGCAATGGCATGAGAAGTTTGATTCTGTGATATCATCGTTTGGCTTTATTTCTAATGAATTTGATAAGTGTCTCTACTGCAAGATTATCAATAATGGATTCATTTTGTTATGCTTATACGTCGATGATATCCTACTTTTTGGTTCCGATATGAAAGTAGTAAAAGAGACAAAGTCATTCTTGTGTAGCAAGTTTGAGATGAAAGATATGGGTGTCGCTGATGTGATTTTAGGGCTTAAAATCATAAGGTCTACTGATGGTATAACTCTCTCTCAGTCTCACTATGTTGAGAAGATACTTGAGAGGTTTGAGTACACATCACGTAAACCTGTTAAGACTCCATATGATTCATCCAAGCCCTTGTTCAAGAATGAGACTGGGGTTCCAGTGTCTCAATTACGATACTCTCAGATTATCGGAAGTTTGATGTATCTTATGAGTTGTACACGTCCATACATTGCGTTTGCCGTGAACAAGTTAAGTAGATACACCAGTTGTCCCGACAAGACCCATTGGGAAGCTCTTGACAGAGTTCTGAGGTATATCAAGGGAACACGTTCCCTTGGGCTGCATTATGGTAAACATCCTTCCGTAGTCGAATGATATAGTGATGCAAGCTGGATTGCCGTGAATTCTGGGAGTAATGGTGTCTCAGGATATGTATTCCTGTTGGGAGGAGGAGCTGTTTCCTGGAGGTCTAAGAAACAGACCATATTGTCTAGGTCCACTTTTGAAGCAGAGTTGTGTGCTTTAGATGAAATTGGATTGGAAGCTGAATGGCTACATGGACTTATGTCCAGTTTACCTATAGTAATGAAGCCGCTTCCTACAATTTCAGTTCAATGTGACAGCACTACAACTATTGCTAAGATAAAGAGTTCCAAGTACAATAAAAAACAACGTAGACACATCCAAGTCAGATTGAAATCTGTAAGGGAATTAGTGTCTAATGGGGTCGTGGCTGTGGACTACGTCGGTACCAAAGATAATACAGCTGATCCTTTCACTAAAGGTCTACCTTGGCTTTAGTGAAAAAATCCAAGTTGGGGATGAGACTGAAACCCCTATAGATTTGTAGGCAGTAGCAACCCAACCCAAAAGAGTGGAGATCCCACAAATTGGGTTCAATGTGGTAATAACAAGCTGTCGGGTAAATCGGATGACACTATGTATTCTTGTTTGATGCTTCTAACATCTGTGTGTCTATCTCCTGGAAACCTGTTAGTGTCATGACTGCAAGTTAGTAAGAGAGTAGTCTCTTAATGGTGTCAAGTCTTAGGACATGATGTTAGCACTACATCCTTGGAGACTCCAGCTAAGTGATTGATGTTGTGTAGGCCGCAATAGGAGAATTGGGTTGTTCTCTGTTATCAATCATGATATAAAATTTTGTATGCATGACCTTAATGCATTGTTTTCTTTACTACCATGTCTTTATTGTGTTGTTACCAACCTATACTCTTGTACCCAAGGTTTAGGTTCAAGACTTTTGTTCACCTAGTTCGTACAGGAGTCACAGTTGGATAACTCAGGTAGATTCAAACCGAAAGGTATCTGCTGAAAGCACAATATGGAGGACTGAATGGTAGAGCACACTACACATTGGACTTTGTGGGGGATTGTTAGATAAATGATTACTGTAGCTAATTACGTTACTGTAGCAACTTGTTACTGTAGCGAGGTTATTGTAGTAATCACTTATTTAGCATGGGTTAAGCCCAATGTAGTGCAACAAGTACATGTGAGAATGTAGTGTTGTTTCTAGTACAAATGGCAAAGAAGTTTTATCCCATATTGCTCACTCTTAGAACTTTTGTGGTCCTCATATGTAGGATCACATGGGGCACTAGTGTCCAAAGGAGTCCTAGGAGGGAGGTATGCTCACCTCCTTGGTGAGTGGGGTTACCACAACACAACGCACGCACACACGCACGTACGCGCGCCACGCCACGCCTCGCCTCGTCTGGCCTGGCCGGGCTCGGGCTTGTGGATTGTGGATTGTAGATTGTGGAGAATGTCTTCCGTCTTATTTTTGTAGTAGAATACGACTAAGTAATTAATTACTCGTGTAATTAATTGTTGCTTTCTTATTCATATTTTTTAATCCTAATTAGAAAGCGTTTCTCTTTTGCGGATTATTCCGTATTGTGTACAAGAGCAACCGAGTGTTTGCGTCTTACTGGGAATAGGATTAGGGAAGTGCGCGACTATATATACACATCCGGTCATTAGGGTTAAACATACCGAAAACCATCTTCTGCCGCCGTGTGTTTTGAGAGCCCTAATCCCGAGTACAATAGTTGTCGTCTCCGGAGTCGCTTTGTGGAGTTGTCCTCCTGTGCGAAGCGCGACTCCTCTTTCCCGTCGTCAAGACGCAACTGTCAGGCGGTGGTTCCTGCGGTTGCTGTACTGCACTGGTAGCAGTGCAACGCGACTACGTCGAGCGCGACCGAGGCGTGCAAGTTCCAGGTTCGTGCCGGATCGAGACTGGGAGAACAGTGCCTATCCGTTGAGGATTGCCGGACACTGATTTCTTTAAGTAACACGTTCGTTTCTCAACGAAAGATCTGGTTTGCGAATCTAACTCCTGTTTTCTGTTCTCCTGCTTTGTTTGTTTTTCGATTCTTATTTTGGATCCGCCTGGACTGTTAATTACATTGCACCTATCGTTGTTGTATGAACGACAATAACGAATATTAACAACACTTTTTTTTGTTTGGTACCATTGAATTCCAACTCAGGCTGCGGAACCACCGAACTCCAACTCAAGATGTGGAAACTAACTGCATGACGCTACCTATTTCTATACAAAATTCTGGGGAACGGACCGCGCCCAGTTGAGGCGCAGTTCCTTCCCTCGTTTCCAGTAGCGGTGAAGTTACCTTCTCTCTAATTGCCTCACTACCTTCATCGTAACCATAGTTAGAAAATGGGTGGAAGAGAACGAGTAAATGAGAGGTACACACACCATCGGTAAGCATATCTGAAACCGCTTCCAACCAAACGTAAACACGCAAAAACACTTGTGTTGACGCCACATCCAACCAAACGATGTAGATGCACATCAAAATCTTATTTTGAATTTCCTGTTTCTGGAATCATCATCCGTCTTGCAACCGGAAGCAACCAAACAAGCCCTAAGAGGAAATAACTAGACCTGCTAATGGATATGCGGAATTTGCATATTTGATCTCTTCAAATTTGAAATAAAAAAAAAGAATCTGACATCGACCAGATTCAGATTAGATTTCAGATATCAAATTTTAATTATTATCTAATTATTAGATTCAATAAAATTTATAGCTTTAATTGTCTTTGTATCTAATGTTCGATTCATATAAATTTTGGCCATCAATTCTGATTTTTAAGTTAGAAGAAATGGCACTAAAAATATTTTTAGATAACTCAAATAGAGAACGGCGTGAAGTGCTGCTTCAATTGTAGTTGAAAATTTATTTCTTATCGCATGGCTGTGATTAAAATGTATCCAAACACAAACCATTTGTTTTCATCTCAAAGTTTTCAGCAACCAAGAAATCGAATTGGAGTAAGAAAGGAAACGAGGCGAGAGGTTTGAGGTTACAGGCACATCTGACATAGTAGCTTTGATACTTTTTGCTTTATCGGGACACTAACTATTTGCCATTGTCATCTAAGAGTCAAAACACAATTTACTACATAACTAAAAGGGATGCAATTCAAAGAAAAAGATGATGAATATAAATTTCCTGTTAATAGATATTCGGAACCTAAATATTTGAACCGTTCTAGTCTGAGTTTTGAAAAAAAAAATACGACATCCGTTGGATTCAGATATCAAATTTTAGATATGAAATTTCATATTGAATATCAAATATTGCTATATCTACTTTGAAAAAATTTCAAATCTAAAAAATATACATATATTATTAGATATATGATATTTATATATAAACATGTAAAATTATAGATACTTTATCATATATATTTAATTTAATATCAATATTTCATGTATGTAACATACATATTAATACTAAATGTATGCTTTTTAGTTCAGGATGAGACATTTATCTTAAATCCGAAATTGTCCATTCAGAACGAGTTTGAATGTCAGCATATGATATCTATCAGGTATCAAATCAGACATCAGATCCAATGGTTTTAAAAAAAAATTAAAAATATAGGAGTTTTCATTCCGTATTCGATCCAAGATCTGATAATAACCCTATTATATGTAGGAAACATCTTAGGAAAATTAAGGACAAACATAATTTATTTTGGTTCAATTTATCTAGAAAACTGTAGATCGAACCATTACACAGCGGTTTGCAATTCTTGTTAATAAATGTCGGATGGTCAACTAGTCCAAAATTACAACAAACAAAGATGTTAGTTGGTAGTTGCTTTGATTTGGTTTGATTTGAAGTTGATACATAATAGTTTGATATACATACGATGGAGAATCCTACAATTTGTTGTCATTTTTATTTATCCATATATTGTGTGTAGTTTAGCAACATCGGATCTTGAAACTACTTAGAATTATGCATAAACATAATCCAATCAACTTCAAATATATATGAAAACATATTGCATATTTTCTGTTCTAGAATTTGAAACTTCAAGTTTATTTTGTTATGTACTAATAAATACAATTATACATACGAGCTTATATACTATTATACAATTAAACTTAGGGTATGTCTGGTTGCAAGTAAAAGAAAACCACACCATTAAATCTAAAATATGAAAACAAAATCGATGAACTGAAACATCAACTAAATCGTTTAGTTATTTGTAAAGTGAGCGGATTAGTTATTTTGTATCTGTTTGGTTGGCTGTAGTTTATAGATGCAGTCTGTATGAATACATCTGAAGCTCAGCCAAAATAGAGAAACAGGGAAGAACGAAGTCACATAAGGGCACGTTTGGTTGGGCTGCAAAGAAGCTCATCAAGTTGCAAGTACCTCTGAATTCGAACAGTTTGCGTTTGGTTGGATCTGGTTCCAACCCACACCTCGGAAACGAAGTACATCTGAGATTTTCGGCCTGTACAAAAATGGGAAAATGGACTGCAAGGTTTCTGGGCGCAGTTCCAATTCCGGAAGCTACGGTCTGCCTCTTTTACTCCCATCTCCTCTGAAAATCTCACTGGTTTAGGTAGCCCAGGTGTCTGCTACAACAAGGTAACAGCAGCCGGTGTGTGCTACGCCTTCTATATCCAAAACAACAGCAACAAACCAAACAAAATACAAACGAACTCTGTTGGTTTAATCTACTTAGAACCAAACAAAACCAGATGGCTTCCAACTCATCCATTACACTTTTCTGTTTTCGAATTCGTAATGTTGATTGGTTTTACACCTAACCAAATTAGCCCTAAGTACTGTTTTGCAGAGCAACGGTAACCTGATGAAAATGAACTGAGCCCCTTTAGCGAGCGGTTTGTTTTCCTCAAATATCTACAGGTCGGAAACGGCAGTGCAGTTTCTTATTGTAATGCTAGTTGAAACAACAAGAAACCAAACGAAGCAACTCAACAGAACCAAACGAGCTTTTAGATGAATAATTTTCCATTGATACATGTAGATCATGCTAGAGGTGAAAATAATTTAGGACTTGTATGATTTTAATACTTGCCCCCCAACAGATGTGATGTAAAATAGGGAAAAGAAAACAGAAAATGGACTGCGCGGTCATGCGTCTGGTTGGATGATGTTTAGACTCTGTACAATAGCTTGCAAATGTTTGGTTCGGAGCAGATTCAGTTGCCGAAGCTGCAAAAATGATAGACGTTACGGGCATGTCTGGTTGGAAGGAAAACCATTTCACAGGCAGAATTCAAAAACAGAAAATCTAAAAACATGAATTGAAACTGTAGCATGTTCATTTGGTGGACCGAACTGGAACTCGTGTGTTCGTTTGCTGCAGTTTGTTGGGATGTGGATTTATCATGAAGTTGGGATAAATGTGTATAGATATTTGATCAGCAGCGATCCACTCACCAAAATAAAATTACCGAGCATATACAGTTAAACCTTTGGATGGAAATGCAATACAGACGTCGGTATTTATATGGAACATTTACCTGGCATGATAGGCGGAACATACCACCAAATTAGGCATGGTTGCTTCCCACACTTTTATATTGTGTAACAAAGTCGTCATGTACTTCATTTCCGCACTGTGGGCTGCAACCTTGCTGAACCAAACAACCAAACAAACGAACTTCAAAAAACTTGTGGGCTGCAACTCAACGAATTCATTTTCAGTGCAACCAAACGAGCCCGTACATATAATTACAAGGTGTTGTGCAGAAAATAACCCAGTCGCAGGCAAGGAAAATGAATGGCTCCCAAAGGGAGAGTGAGTAACCCACACCATGAGTTCTAAAACAGAAAATTGAAGGTGGTGAGTTGGAACTCAATTGGTTTGGTACGATGTAATTCGAATTTGTGTAATTAATTAGTAGTACGTTTGGTACAGTGTGGTTTAAGCTATGAAACCTTGTTTCGTGCATGGATCAGCTGCTAGCTCCAGCCAGCGGAGAAAAATAGTTTAAAAAATAAGCCGATACAGGGAACTTGCTGAACGAAGCACCGTGGCTACCTTACGAAAACAAACTGCTCCCCTTTAGGTCACGGTTTGCTCTCCTGAAATCTCTACGTCCTGCAGAATGGCCGTATGGTTTCTTTCCATAGTGAGAGTTGGAACAACACGGAACCAAATGGAATGAGTTGGTAAACACAATGGGTTGGAAAACGTGTTCTGTAACTCAACTAAGGGCCTGTTTGGTTGCTAGTGGTTGGAAGCCACTAAATGAGTTGAAAAACGAGAAATGAAAAACATGTAATTAAACCCACGATATTACGTTTGGTTGAACGAAGGTTCAACTAAACACTTTGTTCTTCGTACGTTTGGTTGTAAGCAGTTGAGAACTATAATAACCAGCGGTATATATACCACCTCTAATAGCTTATGTTCATTATTTTATTTGCTATACTATCTGTAGCGGTAAGCAGAACGGGGGTGAAGAGAGTAGAACGTACGAACAATACTGACATACAGCCCCAGCCGGAAAACGAACCGCGCATGTTTCCGGCACAGTCCATTTCCCTGAACTTTGTACGTGAATGGGTGCTATCTGCAGTTCGTTTACGTGGTGTGAAGATGACCTACGTCCAACCAAACGCTAAAAGTTGTAAAACATCTTGCGTTGGAACTGCACGGGTTCATATGCAGCCCAACCAGACAGGGCCTAAGGGCCTGTCTGGTTGGGAGCAGTTCCAGCGGGCACCATGTGTTCCAAAACACGAAAACACAAACAAGATCTGGAATGCAACATTATTCGTTTGGTTTTGTGTAATTAGAGCTGACAACATTCATTCAGATTTCATTTGGTTGGAAGTAGAATTTGCATTGAATGACCACGGTAACGTTACCACCACAATACGGCCCAGTTAATATAGAGCATCTACTTGCTGTTCAGGTTGTACCCAGTATTATTGCTTGAGAGGTAAAGATACACAGCAGTAACAGCTGGCATGGAAAAGAAACTGCGCCCAAAATAGGCGCGGTTCGAGTTCTTCCTTTTTGCATGTCTCAAAGAGCAGCTGTGTGGTTCATTTTCCCAGTTCGGATAGGAACAACATGCAACCAAACACAATCAGTTGGAAAATCCGTTCAGTTCCAATTCGTGTGTTCAAACACGCCCCAACCAAACTGGCCCTAAGGGTTAGTTTGGTTGTGTAAACTCAACACGCACCAGGAATTAGAACACACGAAATGGAAGGGAATGAGTTGCTGTTCAACATTTTAGTTTGGTTTGATGTAGATCAGGTTCCTCTTTTTCATTTTCTATAGTTTGGTACTATGTAATTTCTGGTACGGAATCTGCGTCAACATTTATCAGGTCACCAATCTAAAGTTACCAGGCCGTGAGCTATCGTTTATGCCCCTCGGACACCAATTGCAGAAGACAAAGTATGGAACAGAATATATTATCAGATGGTGACTATAGTCGTAGAGCAGCCAGGAAAACGAACCGCGCTCTTTTCTCGCGCGGTTGCTTTTCCTTTAGTATTATATGTCATTTGTGATTATCGTGGGTTTCATTTCCGACTGCGGGTTGCAGCTCGGTCGAACCAAACGTACGAATCGGAAAACACAGCGTTTTGCAACTGATTACGTTTGTTTTCACCGGAACCAATCGTTCCCTAAATCAAACGAGCCCTAATTGGCCACGGGTGCGTCTTGCTCTTTAGGGCTACTTTAGTTTGACGTAAAACTAACACACTTAAAGACAACATCAAAAAAAAAACCAACACACTTCAAGAATTCAAATTCAGGAAACCGAAGAAAATGAATTGCAATTCAACATTTTTCATTTATTTAGTGGTAAGGGCTAGTTTGATTCTACGTAAAACCAACACAAGCTGGAAGTTCTAAAACAGGAAATGAAAGTACATGAATTGAAGCTGTTTTTGTTTCGTTTGGTTTAATGAAAGTTGAAGTCGTTAGCTTGGTTTGTTTTCATTTGGTATTATGTAGTTGGCATATAGATTCATGGCAACGTATCTGCAGATTTATGAACTAATGATCTGGCTACCACGGTAACATTTTTGTCACCATGCAAACCAGGTGACCAGCCATGCAAGCACCGGCATGTGAATGACCCTCGTACGGTGAGTACTTTTTCTCTGGATTGAAAGATACCGCTATGGTGTTGGGATAAAACAACAGCCAAGGAAAACTGACCGCGCCCAAAACGGGCGTGTATGATTTGAGTCCTTCGTGAGGTTCATTTTCGGAGTGTGAGTCGGAGTTACGTCCAACCAAATACGTAAAGTTGGAAAACACAGTGAAAACCAACAGCACGTCTTCAATTACGGCCCAACCAAACGGGGCCTAACTTGGATTCACCCAGTGGCGGAACCAGAAAATTACATTGAGGGGGGCTGAAATCATATATGTGTGCATTTTAATCCAAAGGGGGGCTGAAATCATATATGTGTGCATTTTAATCCAAATGGGGGCTGAGTCGAAAAATTAGATGTAAGGGCTAGTTTGGTTCTACGTAAAACCAACACAAGCTGGAAGTTCTAAAACAGGAAATGAAAGTACATGAATTGAAACTGTTTTTGTTTCGTTTGGTTTAATGAAAGTTGAAGTCGTTACCTTGGTTTGTTTTCATTTGGTATTATGTAGTTGGCATATAGATTCATGTCAACGTATCTGCAGATTTATGAACTAATGATCTGGCTACCACGGTAACATTTTTGTCACCATGCAAACCAGGTGACCAGCCATGCAAGCACCGGCATGTGAATGACCCTCGTACGGTGAGTACTTTTTCTCTGGATTGAAAGATACCGCTATGGTGTTGGGATAAAACTACAGCCAAGGAAAACTGACCGCGCCCAAAACGGGCGTGTATGATTTGAGTCCTTCGTGAGGTTCATTTTCGCAGTGTGAGTTGGAGTTACGTCCAACCAAACATGTAAAGTTGGAAAACACAGTGAAAACCAACAGCACGTCTTCAATTACGGCCCAACCAAATGGGGCCTAACTTAGATTCACCCAGTGGCGGAACCAGAAAATTACATTGAGGGGGCTGAAATCATATATGTGTGTATTTTAATCCAAAGGGGGGCTGAGTCGAAAAATTACAAACATTGAGAGTGGAACCTGAGTCTCTTAGTTTTGAAAACCAACTTTTTACCACTCCAACTAACTCATTTTTTTGTTAACTACTACGCAGTTAATGTATTTATTTACAGGTGATCTATATTTAATACTACAAGAACCACTACTTGTATTAATTTTTTGGGGGAGGGGGGGGCTAAAGCCCCGGCAGCCTCCCCCCTGGTTCCGCCCCTGGATTCACCCCTTTCCGTTAGTTGGTACTTTGAAGTTTGAGCTTGAAACTGCAGCATACATATACAGAGACTGTATGAGTATGATCTGTTACCAAAATATAGTTACCAGGTTTATCTGTCTTTTAGACCATCCTCGATCATCTGACACGACTAACGAGTTGTGCAGGGGAAGTTACATAAATATGGAAGCGTATATCACCGGAGGGTACAAATAGATCCAGAAAATCACACCAGAGGGGCTAAACTAAATGAGTCTCATCAAAATTGATACTTAATAATCGTAATATTTTTGTTTTACCAATCAATATAAAATAGAGTATGTAGACAAAATATTATATATGTTTTTTTTCTTCTAAATTTGAACATAAAATTGAGTAAATAATAAAATAGAAAGAGAAAGAAAATATCTAAATAGTGAGAGCTCTCCATATACATCATCAACATTGTTTTTTTTTAAAATTGCACTAAAGCTGTAAAACAATATAGAATTCACAAAAAATGAAAAGCAACTTCAATTCGTTTTCTCCTTCTTTATTTACTTCTTTATTTACTTATTAATAGAAAAATCTAGATGTTTCGCAATAAAATTCAGACACTAACTTTTTTTTCTTCATGAGAAATGATTTAAAAGACCTATGAACAAAAATTAGAATATATGAAAAGAATAATACATACATTCTTTTCAAAAATAAAAATCAAAATTTAAATAATAAATAAAAAAGAACACCAAGATAGTGAGAATTCTTCATACATTACATCAACATCGCTCTCTAAAAAGACATCTATTTAAAATGTCGAAACAATAAACAATACATGTAACTTAAAAATTTCTTGTTTAATTTTCTCCTTCTTTCTTTACTTATTAATAAAGGATTTTGAATAACGACACAAATGAAATGATCTTGTATTAATTTTTTAACAAAAAAATTGAGTTGTCGTTGAGAATAGAACCTAGGATTAACAAACACACGTCAATACATACCAGCTGCGATTTTAATAATTTTGTGTGGCATCAGATTTTATCAACATTGTTCAAGACCCTAGTAGAAAAGCATTGCCACGCCGAGAATCAAACTCGCATGTGTTGACCAAGAGTTTAAAGGAACGTGCCAAGACGCTTTTGTTTAGAAACGATACACATTATATATATTTCTTTCTTGTCTTTCTTAGTATAGATATATACTTCAATATATGAAGGCGGGGGGCTAGAGCCCCCCCCCCCCCCCCCCCCCCCCCCCCCCACAAATAGTCCAGGTAAAGAAACCGCGCCGGTATCCGACACAGTTGCTTTTTCGCAATTTCTATGACATCCGAGTTTGATCGTGCAGTTAGTTTCCTCATTGCGGGTTACAGTTTCGCCAAACCAAACACAAGAATCAGAAGTCACGGTGCACTTGCAACTTGTAGAACTCATTTTCTCCATAACCAAACGAGCCCTTATTCCCTAACCAAAAGCAAGGAGTTGAAAAACTTAATGAGTTGCTTAGAACTGCACATGTTGGTTTTTGGCCCCAACCAAACAATCCCTTGTATTAAGTGGGTCTATTGTTTCTGGGCAACAATATGTAGGCCCAGTGGGGTTTGGTCAAAGTCTTTTGTCATATCCTCTTCTATATAGGACTAGCGGAAGACACATGCTAAGCACGTGTTCTACAATCAAATTAACATGTGAAAAAAATAATTTCGCTAATATTTAGGAGATACCTTCTAGTTTGTAAGGTGTTATTAGTAAAATTGTATGTACTCTGACAACTCTCTACAATTTGAAATATGTGATTACTAAAGTTACTTATGCTTTAAAATTATATATATGTATATATAGTACTCACAATAATTTAAAAATAATGTGCTAAAAGAAAATATATCGATTAACTATCTGACCTCCGTCTAATATATATGTGTGATTATCCAAACTGACACCACTCTAAAAAATATGTAACCAATATTCACAATAATTTACTGACTCTACAAAATAGTATATTAATTACCAAGTAACTCTCTTCAACCTATGATTTGTCATTACTAAGGATATACAAGCTCCCCTTCTTAGACATTTAGAAGACACTAATTTGTAGTGTGTCATTAATAAAATTACACTTATTTTCCTTCTTGGGCATGTGACGATTGAGATTAACTGTTAGGTGACCCCTCTAACTTGTAGTGACTGACCACCAAAATTTTTATACTCTAAAAAATTATATACATAGTACTGATGATAATTTAAATACAACACACTAAAAGAGATCAAGTCAATTAATTGTTTAGCTGATTCCGTCAAACATGTATGTGTGATTATCAAAATTGTATCTACTTCAAAAAATTAAGTAATTAATACTCACAGTAATTTACAAACATCTCACTAAGAGAATAACTTGATTAATTATCATGTAACTCCTTCCAACTTGTAGTTTGTCATCACCAATGCTACCTGCACTGCCATTTTAAACATGTGCCTATTGATGACTAATTATATGATAAATAATTTATATAAAATATATTTAAAGCACAACTATTGTGTGACTCCCACCAACCTACAATGTAGGTTGTTCCAAGAAAATTATAAGCATGTAAGGACACAAATATGTTATACTACTAAGCTCACAGATAGACCACAAAAATATGTAGACAATGACAAATCACATATACGTGTTGCTAAAATGTATAGAAAAGGCTCACAAATATTCTGATAAAATAAGTAAGCACATTGATCCAAAAACGTAAATAATAAAAAAATCAATTAGAAAAATGAAAAAGAGAAATTAAGCAGGCTAACTATCTGTTTGCTGAGCTCTCACAAAGACCTCTCAAATTCACTCTTCTTTTGTTTATAGAGAGTGACGATCGGAAAGCATGTAGAAGTTGTCAACGTTGTTGCTTGAGAGGTGATTATAAAGCAAATATATATGCAAACAAACACGGGTGGAAAAAATAAACATGCAAGTTGATTTAGACGATATTTATAAGGTAGTAGAAAATAATTTAAAACAAATAACTCAATTTAGATAAACATAGCTGCGACACGCTCCGTCTTATCCGTTTGTTTCAATAGAGATAACCTGGCAGACAAAGTGTTGGAAAAGAAAAGCACACAACCATCCTGTTGTCTACTCTTATTTATATGGTAATAGAAGTAGGAGTTTGCCTAAATAATCTATTAAGTTTCTTCCAATTACTTCGTTCTTTTACTGTCGACATGCATATGTATATTGGCTATGTCTTAATTTGGTTTGACTGCACACAAATTGTAGGTAATTGTTATCTAACAATTTCAAAAATTAATAATTAGATCAAAATTTACCTCCTTCAAAATCAGACTGAACTACTCTGTTTGTTTAGATTTGTCCCGCTTTTAGAGTTTAATTTGGTTTCTTGCCTATCCCCAAAGAAAACTATGAATACTAAAAGAAAGACTAACAGTCTTTAGCACAACTTAAGGAGAATTTTTAATGGAATTCATCGAACCCTTTGACGTCCACCTATTTTCTTGTCAACAAAAGTTAATCTTTTTGAAGTCGCACATGTAATAAGGGTATTCAATAGCGAGTTAGAGATAGAAAACTTACAAAACAAGAAAAGACAGAATGAAGAGAGAAAACTGGTTATAGTGACTTTTTGGAATAACTCGCATGGTTCCAATTTGGAAAACAAAGAGGCCAACGATGACATGACATGACAAAAGACGCACTACAAATGCAAATGATTTGCATGGATCTATATACATTTGGTTTGAGAATCTTACACAAATGGTAAGCAAAACAATGTATAATAAAACAACGGTTATTCACGATCAGTGTCAAGTGTCAACGTTGTTGGTCTGCGTTCTCTTCTTTTTTTCTGAATAAAAATGCCAAAGTCATCATCGTCGTGCCCACCAATATTACAGTTTGGGCGTAGATCCTACTATTAGTTGCCAATAGTTATGTAGCGTTTGGCAATATGATTGTATTTATCGTTGGTATCCCATTACAAATGACTCATAGCAATAATTTCACACAATGAGAAATGAGCGCCGATAGAGTTTGTTGAACGCTCCAAAAAAAATACAATGAAAAATGAGAACGCTAAACAACCGTGTGTTTGGCAACTGATTGACAACAATTGACACACTTCCTTTAATTATCTATTGCTGTCCGAACAATCGTCACCACTTTATCAAACAAAGCATTATTAATAATATTAATATCAGTACCATCCATACTAGGTAGTGACACTATTCGTAAGCCGGTTCGGTAGGCCATTGACAGAATTTTAAACCCTACGCCTGATCAAAGGGGGATATATCTTCACTAAGAAATGACACCGTGACAACTTTGATCCCAGAAACAGGACTATAGTGGAGTTAGTACAAGTTATACGTACCAGATGAGAAAAAAACCGGTATCTTCCGCAAAGCTACTGCGATCTAGATTTTGAAAGATGAATTAATTCAAAGGGAACAAAAGGCAACATGTGAGGGAAACTGAGGACAAAGGATTTTCCTTTTGTCTCAACCTGTTATATACACCACCCCTATTACAACAGATGTGTTCAATGATCTACAACATGTATTAACTGTTGTATAAAATACATATATTACAACATGCGCAACACATGTTGTATAAAGAACCCCCATAAGACCACGCGATCTAATACAACAGTTGACACCCGTTGTAAAATGGAAAAATGAACTGTTGTAAAAACTATTTTTGTAGTAGTGTGAGTTTCTTAGTGTTACATCCCCTAGAGAGATTGATTTTGAAAATAATCTAGTTCCAGGTACACAACCCATAGCGTAAGCACCCTATAGGATGGCATCAACTGAGATGAAGGATATAAAGGAAAAATGGTAAGAGTTGTTGAAGAAAGGTTTCATATGACCGAGCACTTTCCCTTGGGGCGCTCTAGTGTTGTTTGTGAAGAAGAAGGATGGTTCAATGAGGCTTTTCATAGACTACCGATAGTTAAACAAGGTCACAATGAAGAACAAGTACCCATTTCCAAGGATGGATGATTTGTTTGACCATTCGAGAGGTTCTATAGTTTTGCCCAAGATAGATCTTAGATCAGGGTATCACCGGTTGAGGATCAAGGCAAATGACATACCTAAGGTGTAACACCCCTGACCTAAGTTATGAGGTAACCCTAGATTTTTTGCTTAAGTAAGATGATTAAAACCTTGTATTAATCTTTTGAAAAGCAATTAAGACTTAAGAAGATCTTAAGTTTCAAGTTTGGTCCTGTTTGAATGCTGTTTGAGCAATGTTTGTTTGTTTTGGACCAAAAGTGCAATTTATCCAAGATGAAGGTTTATCTTGAAATATGTCACATGATGGGTGTTCCCTTAGTACTTTAGCATCATTATAAAGATCATGGTTCTATGGGACGCCTTGTGGAAAGCCTAAATTCTAAGTTGAGCTTGTATGGTTGATGCTTGTGCCTTATGTGCCAGTTTTGGTGTGAATTGCAATTTACCCAATATTTGGGGACGATGTGCAATTTACCATCTCTAGAGTGTCCCTACTATCTCTTAGTATCATCTATATGAGATAGAAATGAGGGGGGGGGTTCCTTGTTTGAATCTTGGTTGGGTGATAACACTCTTGGTGATGTTAAAACCATAGAATGTTGAGGACCTTGAACCCTAGATGAGGTTGTGTCGAGTTGTGAGGGGTATATGGGGGTGCCTATAGGTTTATACACCATGGAAGGAGTACCCTATCAGTTTGGAAACTTTGGAATCATTCATGTTGGGCTAAGCTCCTTGAATAGGTGAATCCTATCGGTTTAAGACTTCCTTGCAAAAGTTGTATCGGTTTGTACACCAAGTGATGTCAAGTTGTGATATCTTGTCAACCAAGATACCCAATGGATGATATCTCACCCTTGGGTTATACACAATAGCCTTGAATGTTGAGATACACATGTTTGCAAAGTGTCACCATGCATGGACACATGTGTCACCCATGTACATATGGTGATGGCACCTTGCATGTACTCTCTTTCATGAACCTCAACTATATATACTCCTCTTTTCACTTCCTAGTGAACCTTTCTAATCCTTTATCATCTATTGCTTGGTGGACGACCCTAAGATCTCAAGGAGCAAGGAGGAGGCCAAGAAACTTGCCCAAGGTAAGGCCATGGTTATCTCCTACCTTGGATGTGCTATGCTTCTCGAACCATAATTCTTTATTTCTTTCCTTCTTCACCAAGTTTCTTACTATGGTGTATTATTTTCATATAGAGGTGTTATTATCAAGTCTTGGACTCTTTATAAGTCATATTCAACCTTGGGAACGTGGATCTTGAAGCTTTAGTGGTGATCTTGAGGCAGTTTATATAACTTGAACTCAACTTTATTATTAATCACCTTCTATTATGCAATTCTTGGTGATTCCTTCTCTACTTCGACTTTTCTTGTTTGAATGATGGTTCTATGAGCTCTAATGGATATTTTGGGCTGTTGTCCATGAACTATAGTTGTAATACCCCTGACCTGGATTATGGCCTAACCCTAGAAGTTTTGCTTAAATAAGTTACTTACCAACTGGTTCTAATCTTTTGAAAAGTAATTAAGGCTTCTTGTGAAGTTTGTTTTCAAGTATGAGCTTAATTGCAAACTATTTGTGCAATATATGAAAGTCTGGGTGAAAAGTGCAATTTACCCAATATGTGGGGTTAAAATGTAAATTACCACCTCTATAGTGTCCCTACTCCCACTATGTATCTTTTAGAGGAGAGAGAAAGAAGGGGGCACTATGTTTGAATCACCATTGAGTGATGATACTCTTGGTAATGAAAGACTAAGAATGAGTTGAAGGCAAGAGCTTATATGTGTTGTATCGAGTTCTAGACTTGATATAAGGAGCCCTATCGGCCAAGGAGCCAAAGTGGGAGCCTCCTGTCAATTTGTTGAGCCTTAGCAAAGTCCATGATGGGCAGAGCACCTCAAGGATGTGGCTCATGTTGAGTTTCAAAGCTCCTCACAAAAAGTGTATCAGGTTGCTTATTTAATGAGATAAAGATGATATAACTTGCCCAAGACGATAAGTAAGGGCCAAGATATTGTTTCTAGGTTATCCCCAAGACTTTTACATGGAAATATATACATGTGTGCATGCATGGCCACGTGTCAACCATGCATGACCACATGTCATCTAGTAGCTTAAGGTGAAGACACCTCTTATATGCTTTATCTCATGAAACCAAGTATATATACTCCACCTTTCACCAACTTATGAAAGTTTACGATCCTAATAACCATTTCCCTTGAAGATATCATGCAAATTCCCTTAGGTATCGTGTAAAGAAGCTCAAGGAGCTAGGAGATCTCGAACATCAAGCTTTAGGTAAGGCTTTGGTCACCTTCAACCTTGGTTGAAGTAGGATATCAGGTTATGGATATTCTTTTCTTTCCTTCTTCACTAAGTGCTTAACTATGGTGATATCTTGTCCATGGAGGAGTTGTGAACGAGCCCTGGACCTTGGATAAGTCCTTCTGGTTCAATTTGGATGTTGTTTGTGCAAATTATGCAATTTTAGGAAAATTTTGGACTTTATACAATTTACCCAATTAGGAGGTTTTCTTTGCAAATTATCACATGAATTATAATACGTATATATTACCTTACCATTCACAGGTTTTTCAACCATGGGGAGACTAATTGCACCTTGGTTTGAAGTTGTTTCTCTCCAAGGGAATTTTATGGATTACCCTCTTTATAAATGAGCTTATCTTTAAAAGCGATCAACCAATGAGGTTATTTCTTTGATTGGAGGACGGTGGGGATGGCCTAGAAGTCTCCATGGGATTTTAGAACTGAAATTTTATATAAAAGAAGTCTCTATATGAGATGTCCACTTGCATGGCCATGAAGCCCTAGGCTAAGGACACATGGAAAGTCCCATAGACACCTTAAGCTTGCCCCCTTCTTTATAAAGCCATATCTACTCCTTCCCACCTCCCAATTCAAAAGATCTTGCTCTCCTTCTCTTTCCCCCATCTTAGAGCATTGTTCATACTATGTTTGGACACAAAGGTGTTTTCCCAAGGTAAAAGAGAGTGCTTACCTTGGTGAAGAAGGCTCCTAGAGTTCCAAATTTTCTCTATTTAGGGTTTCTAAAGCTCTTTCTTGGTGATTTTGGCTAAAAATAGTAAGTTTCCTCCTTTCTATCCCTATTTTTATGCTGTTAGTATTCCTCCCACCTTCTTCCAGGTCGGAACCATGACCTTCCATGGTGAAAACCCACCTAGAGCCCTTAAACACCTCATCTCCATGTTATTTTTCTAGGGGTTTTCACCTCTACAGTGGAGAAGGTACTTCTTGCTCGAGATAGGAGCTTTGTTGGAGAAACTAACCTCTCTAGCTTGGGAATATTTTTGCTTGAACTTGACCACCTTCCCTAGAGGTGAGTTTTATAACCCCCTTCTCGTATATTTCTTACTACATTCTTAAAACTCATGCTTCTATGTTTAAAATTGATGATCTCCATCTCTATTTGCCACATTCTTCTAGGGTTTTGGTTTCTTGATGTTTTACCTTCTCTATAAGCTCTAGTTTGGTCACCTATGAAACTCAAAACCTGATCTTGGGTCAAATGGTGTTTTCTCCCTCCCTCTCTCCCTCTTCCTCTCTCTCAAAGATTTATGACTTGTCATTTCCTGATTGGTTCAAATTGAAAAATTCATATATTTTAATCCACTTATCCAAATTTGATAAATAAATATGTTTTGGAATCAGAAAATTAATATCTATATAATAAAAATATTTTCAAGATCTGATATTGAGGTTTGACAAAGGGTGATTTTTTGGAAAATGAATTTAATGCATAAAATCCATAAAAAGTACATCTGAATCATCAAACTCCAAAAATAACATAAAAATGTTTTCTTGATTAGGAGAACCTAATAAGTTCTTCAATGAGGTTTTCAAAATCTAAATTTGAGTTTTGCTAAAAAGTTTTAAAAGTAGGGTTTCTATACATTAATGTGCATTATGTACTGTAATACATGTTAATACATTGAAAATAGGCAAAGAGGAACTTGGACTCAATTAAAGTGGTGAAAGTTATAATTAATATCAGTAAGAGAGGTATGCGTATTCCTAACACCCTATGTAGGTATAATTTCAACCAAACCCTATATTTCCCTAATGAGGCTTTAATAAACCCTATTTCCTCTATTCATGATTCTTTTGTTAAATTGCCTCATAATCAGTAATGATATTCTTTTTCTTGGGTCTTGTACCCCACTTCCATGTTTTAAATATACGATGCTTTTACTTGCCATGTTTTCTTTCATAGAATGTTGATTTTATGAACTATTTATTTATAGTAGTGGTACTTATGTACAACCACCCATAGATAGGGCATGCATTAATTCACCTTGGGGAATGTCTTATTCTCCCCCATAAAAATATGTGTAGGTGTCTGGGAATGTATTAATTCTCCCCTCACCTATAGGTTGAGGTCCGATAGGTGCCTCAATCCTACTTAGTTAAGGTAGTCATAATTATCCTGCATGCAACCCTTTTATTATATTTTGTTTATGGCAAGCATCTATTTAAAAATAGCCTCATACTCTTGAAATCTTCATCTTATGATGAAAACTAGCCTTTATTTACATATTTTCTTTTCCTTGATATCCTATTCATATTTTTTGACACATACTTTGTTTTCCTTTCCCTCTTGGTGGGTGTTATTCCCAACCACCCATGTTTAGATTGAGGTGTTGAACATGATCAAGGAGAACATAGCTTCCAACATGGACCTAGCTCTTGGAGATGTTGCTTGGAGACACATTTGAAGTAGTTTGGACTTCCCTCTACTTAGATACTTATGTTGTATCATACATGTAAACCCTTATAGGATATTATGATATACTTTTGTAATCTTTTGTGAAAATTAAATATAGTCATTTGTTTAATTTTGCTGCTACACTTTAGTTGTTTTGAATACCATTTATTGAAGTTTGAAAATTTTGCACCTATTTCAGCATACCTTTGAGTTTGTTTGGAATGGATGCTTTATTATTCAAAATTTTAAAATAGGGAGTGGATCCCCCCTCTTGAGTCCCACTCCTTATAGAATGGTATCAGAGCCCATGGTAGTTCAAATCTGACTATTTCAACTTTGTCTCCCTAATTAGAAACCTTGCCTCATATTGTTCATCTTTAAGTGACATGTTTTCCCTAGAATTGTTCTATACTATTCTGGAGATGATAAACGATTGATTTAGGATCATAAGAGTTTTGCACTAGAAACATGTTTAGTTAACCATAATGTGATGAGCATATTAGGTAGCTATTAGGGCATAAGTTGAAAGCAAATGTGTCTAGAAAGGATCAGGGTTTGGGAGCTGACAAGATTTTCCTTCGCACCACTAGCTTGGTTTACGAGGACTCCCGGATCCATACAAAACATGCCTGGCCTGAACTAATACCGACTGTCTAAAATCGCATGCCTATAGATAGTAGTAGCCTTAGGCACCTAAGTTGGATAATCCTAAGAATCTAATATGGTGACCTTGTCTTTTAGGTGTAATGACCTGTTTGAGGATGGATACCCAATATAGTTCTCTTATGTCCCCTAGAACCACATGTTTGGATAGTCTGTCCCTAAGAACCTAGACTTTGAAGTTTGGTGTTTAGTAAGCAATCAGAGTGCACATTGGAAGTGTGATGGATCTTGTGCATGGCTTAGTTAGACTCACCCTTTTACCTCTAGATTAGTTTGCCTTGGTAGGTCAAACCTTTTAAGGGGTGGAAAGTAGTTGGTTTGATGATGTTTGGGTAGTTAGATTTTGAGGACGAATTCCTTTTAAGGGGATGGAGTCCTATAACATATCAAAATCTAGACATACTGGCTCTAGAAACTCTAACTCCATGATTAGGAGGATTGTTTTCTTGGATCCTTAGTTTTGACTAAACAAGTCATAGTTATAACCTAACATGCTTGTTTATATACTAATGAACATATAATGGTCATTTAATGAATAGTTTACATATTTGAACCCTAATGAATATCTAATGCACATAATATGAGTAACTCTCATATAATACTAATAGTGGGTACACACGAGACTAAACATTTCTTGGACCAATAAACCATAATGAAATGGTGAGCAAGATAATTGTAACCGAATCTTGTATTTAATGCATACTAAGAATGTATAGATGAAGAATAATGATCATATTGACCTAAACCTTAAGTTGTAATCATATAAACTTAACCTATACATCCTTAATGCCATTCTTGATACATTAGTGACATTAGGTGTCATATCAAATAACATACTTTAATACACATAAATGATATATACTCACCTAATCATAAATTAATAAGGTCATATATATGAAATGCATATCACCTTGTTCTCTAATACACACCTAATTAATCACCTAATCATTACTTGGTTTGTGAATCAAATCATTAATATGTAATATGTCCCACCTTGATCACTAAAATACATATAATGACTTCAATATGGATAAGAGGTAATTGGATTCACATAAATGTGCATAATCAACAATAAGAAGTGAATAAGCATGAGAAAATGATTAATGATGACATTAATGTAAAAAAGAGGTACTATGACAATGTTTAATATAGATATAAAAAATAAATGTGACATTATTTGGATTAATTGTAAATAATTAGATAAAATGTCTTATTTCATTCAAAATAATATGTTATAATTCAATATGTTGATAATAGAGACTAAATCCAAATTATAGGATAATAATCAAGTATATTGAGATAATTAAGTAAACCCTAGTTGTTCTAAAACTCTTATTGAGATAAATAACAAATGTATATGACTTTGTGTACAATAATAAGATATAACTCTTTTGGAAACAAAGTAAATATAACATGACACAATTAAAAGAATAATAAGGATGATATAATATCATAATGAATATAACATTAATAGGCCTAAAATGTTAACTGTTTTATATCTAATAAAAGTAAATCTTGATAGTGGATCTCTTAGATATTAATAGTAAATCTGAAAGGAGGAAACTTACTATTTTTGGCCAAAATCACGAAGAAAGAGCTTTAGAAACCCTAAATAGAGCAAATTTGGAACTCTAGGAGCCTTCTTCACCAAGGTAAGCACTCTCTTTTACCTTGGGAAAACACCTTTGTGTCCAAACATAGTATGAACAATGCTCTAAGATGGGGAAAGAGAAGGAGAACAAGATCTTTTAAATTGGGAGGTGGGAAGGAGTAGATATGGCTTTATAAAGAAGGGGGCAAGCTTGATGTGTCTATGGGACTTTCCATGTGTCCTTATCCTAGGGCTTCATGGCCATGCAAGTGGACATCTCATAGAGACTTCTTGTATATAAAATGTCAGTTCTAAAATCCCATGGAGATTTCTAGGCCATCCCCACTGTCCTCCAATCAAAGAAATAACCTCATTGGTTGATCGCTTTTAAAGATAAACTCATTTATAAAGAGGGTAATCCATAAAATGCCCTTGGAGAGAAACAACTTCAAACCAAGGTGCAATTAGGCTCCCCATGGTTGAAAAACTCGTGAATAGTAAGGGAATATATACATATTGTAATTCATGTGATAATTTGCAAAGAAAACCTCCTAATTGGGTAAATTGTATAAAAGTCTAGAATGTTCCTAAAATTACATAACTTGCACAAACAACATCCTAAATGGTAACCCGATATGCTACCTAAGATGGATGCCCGATATGATACCCGATATGGATGCCCGATATGGGGCATATCTTGTGCACAATATGGCACTAAACACAAAGCTTATATCTGATATGGGGTCAAGAATCTAGGTCATACCCGATACAAAATTAATCTGAAGTTATAAGATCTAAGTGATAGTCAATCTGATGTGAGTACATAATATGCTGATTAGGGTTTTCACCCTCAGAACATGAAATGGTGATGTGGTTATACCACATGCCGATATGAATATACGACATAAAGTAAAGGATGTGGTTTAAAGTATAATATGATAACACACACATCTTGATACCAATATGGAAGTGACACTTCAATCATTTGTGATTGATCAAGTGACATATGTTGAACGTGGTGTTAAATGAAAGATAATTTGAATTGTTAATGATGGGCTAATATTCCTAAAAAAGGAGGATCAAATCAAAAGTATGATGTATTCGATATCCTAGTAAGGATGAGATAGAAACACATGCTTGTGTTGTTAATCATTTAATGATAACTGATAAGAAAATATAAAAGTATGATTGAATACTTATGATATCAATATAAGCTCCTAGATGTGTGGAGCAATGAATTAGGGTTTGAATTATTAATATGAACATGAAACCCTTTTCAGCTATAAAGGGAAACCCTTTTTTTTAGAACCAAGGCCTGTTATTTATTGATCCTGTGCCCTAGTACAGGAGGAAACAAAAGCAGCAGTTGCCTGAATATCACAGCTGAGCCAAGTAGGCTGCAGTGATGAGGAAAGGGAGCGCCTAGTTCTTAGAACATTTTTTGCTATGATATCCGCAATTACATTGTGATTTCTAGGGATGTAGACAAGCTTGCCCCAATCTTGTCTTTTGAGATCACGGTATCTCCGGATCAGGGGTATAAATCTGCCTTCTCCTTTGCTGCTTCCTGTTAGGTGAGCTACTGCCAGTTGGGAATCCGATAGGATGACATAGTCTGCTATGTTTTGTGAGGTACAAATGTACACAGCATGAAGGATCGCGTGGACCTCGGCTTCTAAGCTGGAGGAGCTTACCGAGGGAAGACCTACAAAGAGAGTGTGCTGTCCCCCGGAGTCACTTATGAAAGCGCCAAGCCCAGAGTGACCAGAATGAGCCTGGTAAGCTGCATCGACCATTGCCATGTATCTGTGAGGCGGGATGGTAGCAATATCTCTTGGTTGCCTTAGATGGTTCTGGACAGTCCCCGCTTTCCGAATCGAAAGGGAGCATTCTTGGATGAACTTGACCCGACTAGCAATCGGGACAACAATATGTTCATGGATGAATTTATTCCTCAAGGTCCAGTTGTGCCAGCAAGTAACAGCAAAGATAGGCGCATCTGGAGTGTCACGTGATGACGAAGAGATACAGAAAGCTATCCAATCATTTTCAGACAAATCGAAGTGTGAGTTGTCCACAACAAGGTCCTTCCATGTCTGCTTGCATTGTGGGCAGTCGCGTAAGGCATGAAGAAGAGTCTCGTCCGCATTGTTGCACACCGGACAGAGGGAATCAATGTCCATATGGCGGCGAGTTCTTTCTACGTTAGTCAGCAGAGCTTTATGTTGCAACAACCAGAGGAAGACATGAAGTCATTCTGGAATTCTGGTTTTCCAAATCAGGTTCCAGTTGCCAGGAGTATGATCAGCAGAAGTAGAACGTAGGAATTGGTAGGCTGACCGGCTGCTCAGGTCACAGGAAACCTCCAGGGGCCAGGACCACTTATCCACGCCACCATAGGGGCAAGGAGGCGGGATGGTTGCGATCATATCCCACGTCTGCCTAGGTAGGAATGCCTGGATGAAACCCCAATCCCACTCCCCATTGTCAAGGGCCATCGAGCTTTCTTGCAGAGTCTCCAAGGAAGGAGGAATGTTCCAATCGGGAACAATATCAGTGATCGACCGATTTTTTAGCCATTTATCATGCCACACATTGGTAGATAATCCATTATTTATAATCTTCCCACACAGTGGACGAATATCAACTAGCTTACTTTTTATGAAGCACCATGTAGGCGAGCCAAGCTTCTTTAGGATTCTGCCATTGGACATGTACTTTTCTTTGAGAATTGTAACCCAGGGTTTGTCATGGTCATTGAGGAAAGACCATACATTCTTCATCATTAGAGACATGTTTTGGTCTCTGGCATCCTTGATACCAAGACCTCCCTTATCTTTGCGCACTGTGATCTTTCTCCACGCAACTAAGGATGCTTTCCTGTCGCCTGAACCAGACCAGATGAATGTGCGGATATGTTTATTAATGTCATCACATAGAGCTGGTGAAATCTTCACGGTCTGCATGGTATAAGTAGGCAGAGCCTATAGAGTGCTCTTGGCTAAAGTGATGCGGCCAGCCATAGAAAGGTGTCGCATCGCCCAACCATTGAGACGACTTTTGATAAGGGTTGTAATGTGACTATGCGTTTGCTTATTAACCCTGTTATGAAGAACAGGGATCCCAAGATATTTTCCAAGGTCAGAAGTCCAAGGGAACCCCAACTTGCCACTCACTTGCTTGTGTTCAGCGTTAGTAACATTGCTAGAGAAATAGCATTTGGACTTTGCACCGGAGATGATATGTCCTGATACAGTAGAGAAAGCTTTCAAGACCTTGTTGATACAACGAGCCTAGCTGACAGTTGCTTCAGCAAAGAGTAAGATGTCATCCGCAAAGCAGACATGCGACACCGGCGTTCCTCCTCGAGTGATTTGGATCAGTTTCCAGGAACCAGTCCTAACTGCACTTGTGATAGCTTGAGTGAGTCACTCCATACAGAGAACGAACAAGTAAGGGCTTATGGGATCGCCCTGGCAGACATCATGAGTAGCTTTGAAGGGCGGCAGCGGTTGTCCCTCCCAGAGGATGGAAGATTCCCCAACAGTGATAATCTGCATGATAATCTTGGTAATTTTGTCAGGGATACCCATTTTTACCAAAGTATCATTAACAAAACACCAATTCATTCTATCAAAAGCTTTGGCGAGGTCGAGCTTGATGCACATCCATTTCTTTTTGACGTTCTTTGCTTTCATCGAGTGTATTATTTCCTTCACTAGAAGAACATTGTCACTAATTTTGCGACCAGGGATAAAGCTAGATTGCTGGGGTGAAATCCATGTGTTTGGGGAAGGCTTGATACGTTCCACCATAATTTTGGATAGTAATTTGAAGCAGCCATTGTTTAAGGAGATGGGCCTCAAATCATTGCAGGATGTGGGAGCTTTAACTTTAGGAATGAGCACAAGGTGAGAGTTGGCTATGGTAGCATCGACGACGCCTGATTCATAAGTGTTGATGATTGTCTTAATCAAGGAAGGACCAACCGTGCCCCAATTAGTCTGTATGAATTCGTTGTACACCCCATCTGGACCAGGCGCCTTGGATGGTGCCATCATAAACATAACATCTCGAATTTCTCGTGGATTGGGGGTCAGTTGAATGCGGAGGCGGTCTACATCAGTGAGTTGCACGAACACTCCAGGATACTGTTGAATCTCCCTAAGGTCAGGTTGAAAGGAGCAAGACATAAGATCTGCAAAGTAGTCGCGCACGTGTTTACAAAGGGCGCCAGGGTCGGTAATCCATACCTCCGCCTCATTCTTCAGCTGTGTAATTTTATTGTGATGGATTCATGCCTTAACAAAAGATTGGAAAAATTTTGTATTACTATCGCCATGGCGGAGCCAATTAATATGTGCTCTTTGTTTCCAGTCAATCTCCTCGCTAAGGAGAAGCTGATTGTATTTTTCCTGCAGCTCAATGTCAAGAAGGTTAGGAGATGCATCAGGGGTTAGTTCCGCTTGTACCTGTATGCGGTGTATGTTGGCGAGAAGCTTATTCTTTTCTTTGTTCTGTTCTTTCATCTGGTTATGGTCCCATTTCAAGGCAGGCTTTTGGAACGCAGTGAGGGCCTCTTGAAACGGGAGGGCTGAGTCCCATTGAGGCAACACAGCGGTTCAGAAATCAGAATTCAGCAACCAGCTGGCCTTGGTCTTGAAATGCTTGCAATGTTTCTTTTTAGGGCTGTGAAGACGTAGGAGCAAAGGGCTGTGATCAGAGAGTAACCAAGGCAGAACGGTCACAGTAGCCTCGTTGAAGAGGTTGAGCCAATCATTATTAGCTATAGCTCGATCGAGCCTTTCAAAAAGAGTGCCTCGTCTAAAGGTGTAAAGATTGCCTTGGGTTTTGAGATCAGAAAGACCGGTGTTCATAAGGACTTCATTAAAGCGATCACACGATCTTCTATCAAAGTATTTGCCGCCCTTCTTCTCCGAAGTATGGAGCATGGTGTTGAAGTCACCCATGACAATCCATCCAGAGTTGATAGTAGAAGAAATGGACTCAAGGTGGTCCCAAAGATGATTCCTGACCGTCGAGTTGGGGCTGCCATAGACAATGGTTAGAAACCAACTCTTGTTTATTTTCAGATGAATGAATTGTCTGTGATTGAGGATGACCTAAACATCACACTTGCGATGATCCCAAAGGATCCAAATACCACCCAAGAAACCTATTGCTTCAACTCTGTGGGAGGAGGAGAAGCCCAGTTGACGGATGATGTTAGAAGCATTGTCACCACTGCATCGTGGCTCGACAATAGATAAGAATTGCAAATTATAAGCATGTTTCATTGCTTTGATATGCCGAATCTTCTTTCTCTTACATGAGCCTTGAATGTTCCAGCAACAAAACATTAAAAAAACAAGCGAGAGGAAAAAGGTTGCTGCTTCAGATTGCAGCGAGCAATCCTTCAGATTGCTCCTCATTACTGTCTTGCATTTGATTGTCGATGTCACTCTTGTTCTGTTCGTCACCAAACACAAGAGTTTTCTTAGAATGAGGGGCATTGACGACATCTCCATCTGTCTCGTCCGGTGGTTCAGCCTCACAAGAATCCGTTCTGCCTTTTTTATGGACCCTATCTGGGCTAACCACAATTTGGTAGATGATCTTACGATTCCTCAGTATGACGAAGCCATTGCTATTGTCACGCCCTTGCTTGCTAAAGGGTTTCCGAGGATTCTGCCCTTGGATATGAGAAGAAGACTGGAACTAGAACTGTTGTCCCTCATCGGCCTGGTGGGAACGACCAACACTGGTTTCATTTCCTACCAGGTGCACGACGGAGTTATCGGCCTCCTTGGGTAAGGGTGCAGCGTGGCCGGATGAGGCTGCTGCTGCTTTCTTTTGCTTTTGCTTTTGTTTCTTGCTTATAACTTTAGTGAATCCCTCCTCGTCAACCTCGGTGTCTGAGTCTACGACTGGGATGGGCTTCTCTGCAGCCTTGGCGGGAGGTGTCGTGGTGACTGTTTTCTTTGGTGCTGGCTTCCTCGGTTCTGGCTTCTTAGCATGGATTGCCATGGTGTACGTGACACCAGGCAGAGGAATCGGGGCGGATGTGGAAGCTCCAGTGGTCTCGGTGCGTGTTGCTTGCTGACATTCTTTGTCTGCATGGCCAACCCTCCCGCACTTCATGCAGACCACTGGGAGGTTCTCATATTCGAGCCTATAATGCTCCCCGTTGATGAAGACAGCCGGTAGAAGGGGCTTGGAGGTATCCACTTCGACGGCAATCCTTGAAAACTTCCCACGGTGGCCCTGGAGAGTGTGGTCGTCAACCTTGATTGTCTTCCCAACCGAGTTGCCTATCGAGGTTAGCAACTGGTTTTGGAAGAGGAAAATAGGCAGTTCCGGGATTCTTACCTAGACCACAAGCTTCTTTGGGATTGGGTCAGAGGGACGGAAGGCTGGTGACCATGACTGAACGGACAAGTAATTGCCGAAGATCGTCTAGGGACCCCCCGTCATGGCATTCAGATAGTCATCGTGCCCCGAGAATTGGATGATGTAATAGCCGTTTTCCAGATCAATAACTTGGAACTCCTGTTGAGGCTTCCGGATGGTGTATATCTTGTTAATCAAGGCCTTGAAGCCCACATAGATGCCGATCGCTTTAACTATGACGGCAAGCTTCCACAGCTCCAATAACGGTTGAAGCGCCTCGTTGCGGACTGAAAAGGATGGAAGAACCCCGCCGAGGTCGACGGTGATATCTGACTCGCATAACAGATCCGACGAGATCGGGTTTTCGTACGTAAGCATGCCAATCGGTCGTCTAGAGACCTTCTCGGCGTATGATGGCTTTGCACCGGCGTCGGCACTCACATGCACGTCAGTTTCCATAGGTGCAACTTCAGATGGTGCGGTATGGATAGCCTCTCCGGCTACATTAGCGGTTCGTTGCTCAGAACGCCCGTTATCATGGATACCCATGGTGTGATCAGGCGGTCGATCGGTGTGGCCTCTGCCACGACCGCCGCCAAGGTTTCCCCCGCGGCCGCCGCCTCGGGAGAACCCTAGACGAGAGGACATTGTAAACATTCAAATTGATTCTGGCTATAAAGGGAAACCCTAACCCTAATGCTGGGAAGGTTGTATTTCTCTTATTACATGAGCCTTGTAAGGCATGTTAAATACTTGTATAACAAGTATCACAATTAATGGCCTTGTGAGCCATATGAATAAGTTGTTACCTAGTGAGAGGTGATAAGATGTGTAATGGCCTTGTGAGCCATATGATTAAGTTGTTGCCTAGTGAGATGTGATAAGATGTGTAATTTCCTTGTGAGCCATATGATTAAGTTGTTGCCTAGTGAGAGGTGACAAGATGTGTAATGGCCTTGTGAGCCATATGAATAAGTTGTTGCCTAGTGAGAGGTGACAAGATGTGTAATGGCCTTGTGAGCCATATGATTAAGTTGTTGCCTAGTGAGAGGTGATAAGATGTGTAATGGCCTTGTGAGCCATATGATTAAGTTGTTGCCTAGTGAGAGGTGACAAGATGTGAAATGGCCTTGTGAGCCATATGAATAAGTAGTTTCCTAGTGAGAGGTGATAAGATGTGTAATGGGCTTGTGAGCCATATGAATAAGTTGTTTCCTAGGGAGAGGTGACAAGATGTGTAATGGCCTTGTGAGCCATATGAATAAGTTGTTGCCTAGTGAGAGGTGACAAGATGTGTAATGGCCTTGTGAGCCATATGGAATACTTGTACAACAAGTAAAATGAATACCTGGGTCTGAGGACCTAGAGGTAATGATTATCTGTTATAGAAATAACAATGTTGTGTGATGATCCAAGGGTTTGAATACCCAGATCCAGTAACCATGATAATGATGATGTGAAGGGATGAGAATTCCCAGTAATGTGATAAGGGACTGAGATCCCAAGTATCACATGTTTTAAAGAGTTGAAAAGTACGTGATAAATGTATTACACCTTTCTTTGTAGCATTTGTTGTGATTAATAATAATAACTTGTTTGATGCGAAAAGAATGCTGCAATACATGTAATACATCATTAGGAACTATAAAACATTGCCCTGACCATAGATTCATCTGTGTCATACTTTGCTGAATGGTGAAATGGGTTCCCCGCGGCATAACCCAAAACACATATTTTTAAATATGTGGAGCATGGAGCCTAAGTGTCCATGACTCAATAATGTCATAAGAATGTCTCAATAAGAGCATAGTGAACTGACCCGTGGCTCAAAGCATGGTGCCCTTATGAACATGGCTCAAGAGCATGGTGCCTATGTGACCATGGCTCAGAGTATGGTGCCTGTGTGACCATAACTCAATAACTGGGGATGGTTGTGGTAGATGTTCCCCTAAGAGAGCACAGTTGATGCTGTAACTCTAAGCAAGGATGCCTACGTACCCTGGCACAACTATTTGTAGCCGACACAAGATGTCATGTTAAGCCTATGTGGTCTCATACTAACCGAGACAAGTGAGGTCATGGCAACCAGATCTCCCATTGACCTTGTATGGTACCGACTTGTGAGAAGTTTGTGTTCGGTTGGAGATGAATGAGGTATGCTTCATCTCCTCAGGACATAAGCATGATTGTTAAAATACGTTCAACCATGTAGCAAATCTGCTTAAGGATTGATTACGGAAAACATTGATCTATGTGCAATTCAATTATACATCTTAGTTGATAGATGTTATTTATGATTCTTTACATTCTTTGCAAAGTAGATAGATGAATTATGCCTCTTACATGGGTAGATGCAGTGTTCTCCTTGAGAAAGGAGATTATCTTATTCTATTCATACAATGATTAATCCTACTTGTTAACATAAAGGAACCCCTACTTAGTTTTTATAATGTTTATCATCAATAATAATATGGTTGACAGAGAGTTATATCTCTCGCTGGGAAAATTGTCTCACCTAGTGGGATCCACAATTTTTAGGTGGACAAGCACGAAGCGGTGGAGACCTTTCTGTAGAGGAGAAACAACAACTGAGGCAACAGTGATAGCTCAGGTTGAGTGTACTGTCTGTTGTGTCTTGTGGATAGAAGTCCTATGTGTCATCTTTGTACTCTCAGGTCCTTGGAGTTGGTTTGTATTGGTTTCATGAATGATATGAGATTTTAGCTTGAATTCTTTGAGGCTTTATGTTGCTCCAGTATGTGTTTTGATAGAGCAACTGTTATATGTTGTCCTCGAGATGAGATGAAACAATGTTGTACAATGTAAATCATGATATGTATGTGTTTTGTATCTTTTAGTAAAAGTTTTTTGGACAGGGATCTCCTTGCAAAATGGTTTTAAATTTTAGTGATTTTTGTTAAGCTGCTGTTTATGTTTATTCCTCTTAATTAGTAATGATTTGTTTGTCGGTTTGATGACAGTCGTTACAAGTTTGGTATCAGAGCTTAAGGTTCGCTGAGTCTACAGAGACATAGGACTAAGGAGTTGAGTTTGTTGTAGTGTCCTCCAGTATATCTTATAGTGACTTCAGCTTATGTAAAAGATAGAGTAAAGCTTAAAGATGTCTGGAGAACCCAAGGAGTACATTGTTGAAAGCAATGTTGCTACACTAACAGAAGGTGCAAGGGACCAGGTGAGAGAAGAATGACTGCCTGAGAATCCCCAAGATGATCCAACTATGATAAGGAATCCTTCTTTTGATATCACTACTGGGAAAGTTAGGACAACAATGATGTGTATAGTGGACTGGGTATTAGCAACACAACCTAGATTACTAGCCCCCAATGATGAAATTTTGGACTCCAACATGATTCTTGATCAACATCAGCATGTTGGAGCAATAGAAAATGTTAAAAGAAATAGGTTACAACCCAAAATTAGGGTTTGCTACAGGTGTAGGCATCTTGGACATATCATAAAAGACTGTCTAAAAAAGGATAATGAGGTAAGAATTAAGAAAAGGCCTATCCAAACTTAAGAACAGAGGCCTAGTAGTTCCAAAAAGGGGAAGTTTTTGGTACCACCGATACAACCAGTGTCTAGTGTACCGGGGCAGTGGCTACCCAGAAAGGGTAAAGGACCAGATGTTCCACTAGTTAGAACTCTTAGTTTGGCCTCTACATCGATTGTAAGGCCAAAAAAGCCGAGGAATGATTATAAGATGTGTTATAAATGTAAATAGATTGGGCACATTAGATCCTCTTGTCCCAAAAAGAAGGAGGAAATGACCCAACCGCTGAGGTAGAGTCAACAAGACCCTCAAAGGCAGTGGTCTAGTAGTGGCATTCGAGGATGTAGACAGATGTCATGAGCAGGTCCATCTGCACTGAGCAATAGAGCACAATGTTTGAATCAAGGAACGAAAAGATTCTATGAAAAGAATCATCCTGAGGCAGTAAATAAACCATGAGACAAGACAGATCAGATGAAACAATATCATTCTGATATGTCATTTCATGATTCTATGTGTTAAATATAAGAAAGTAGTTGTTATTGAGCTTCCTTTGACTAGTCCTATGAGGATACAAGGAAGATGAGGACTTATATTTTGCTAAGTATTCCTTTAAATGATTTATAATTGCTCTTATCTGTGTGAAAAAGGATAAAGTATATGTGTAATGCCTGGAGAAAATCCAGGAATGCTAAGTCCTATATTTTTGATGATATGAAAAGTAAGGAACATGACAGTAAACAAAGTGCATACTACCTAATCTCAGTACTTGTATACCCTGGCCAAGTATTCAACTATTGAAGATAAGGTAAGTATGGAACTCTTAGAATGCTATCTTTCTGATTACTCTGATCAAGTAATCATTCCGAGACAATCTAGTGAGTATAATGAAACTAAAAAATATGGTATGGACATTTGTATCACATCCTAAGTGTAAACATTCGTAATTGGAGGGAGAATGGGTCACGGCCGCGGCCGCGGAGGAAAGGGGTGAGGGCGAGGGCGATCGGTGACATGTAGAGTGGGCGATGATCGGACCACTGAGTCTGCGACTCCTCCACCTTGCCAATCAGTGGTGAATGGAGAAGGTGGTCCCTCGACTCAGGGTACATCAACAGATCTTCTGTGCAAGGACACGGAAGTGTCCGCCGACGCCAACCCTACTGAAGTGCTACCCGGATCAGGAAGGGTTCCTTCACCACCTCGACTCGCCGATTGGTTCCAGTTCAGCAGATTAGATCGCAAGGAAGTCGAGTTGGAGTTGTTGGATTTCGTTGAGCTGACTATCAGGGACGGGAGAAGCTGTGCCTCCATCTCAAGCCAGGGCAGTGTCGCGCCTGACTGGGAGGCTTACTGCTTTGTCAGATTTGTAGGTCGGAAGCCCTTCGCTGGTCAATTGTTGGGTTGGATCCGTCGATAGCGGAGACCTAGCGGCCCAGTAGAAGTCATTGCTGAGGAACGAGAAGGTTAAATTATCAAGTTGCCTTCCAGCAGCGAAAGGGACAAGATCTTGGATGAAGCTCCATGGTTCATGGACGGGTCACTGATCGTGGTTCATTTGTGGAAGCCGTGCATTCTTCTCCAACCTCTCTCCTTCACTCATGTTCCTATTTGGTTCAGGGTTGAAAACTTGGGGATTCCCTGGACTCGCCAACACATTTCCTGTGTTGCGAGCACCATTGGGCGACCTGTGGATGCAGATGATCTCTCCATATCTGTAGGTTTCCTCGGTGATGCCCGGGTGTGCATTGAGATGCAGTTCGATTCCAAGCTTCCAAAGGAGACGATGGTAGAGGTTGAATCTGCTCTCAAGACTCTGAAGGTGGAGGCTCTGGCTAAGCTGGTGACTTGTCCAAACTGCAAGAGGTTTGGACATAGAGCTACGGTGTGCCCTATGAAGACGAGGAAAGCTCCACCTGGAAATGACCTCCAGATCCGAGTGGGGAAACCTCCAGGTGCTCGAGACTTTGCCAGAAAGAATTCTAAGAAGGCTTCTATGGCAGGTCAAGGGGTGATAGAGTTGAAGCAATCGGAAGCCGATGCCAATGACTCTGCTGCAGTAGATGGTGCCCTCCGCATGTCTATTGCTCAACAGGTCATGGATGTTGTTCTTTCAGCTACTGGTATGCAAAAGCCTCACACCCCTCCCGACAATCCAGAATCGGTTACGGCTGGGTCATCACAGGTCTTCTGTGCTGGGAGTCCCAACCATGCTGGGGAGCTGGATTTGAGCAGGCGAAGCAGAGCTGAGATGAGTTCCTCTTCATGGAATATTAATAGAGTTTGGAATAGCTGCGAATTCTCCACAAGTTTCATTCCGGAAAAGGAGAAGCTATTTGACAAAGATGATGAGTCTATTGCAGAATCCAATTATGAGCTAGACCTTGATCTTTGGGAGGCTGACTCACTAAACAAGTTCAGGCCAAATAGGAGGAAAAAAACTCCTAGGAAAAGGAAGGATGGGGATTAACCTTCCTATCATTCCTCTTATTATGTTCCTGAATCTGGCGTACCAATATTCGATTCCGAAACAGATTCTTCTGCTAATTGGATTTCTGGAGGTCTGCTTGGTTCTTCAGCCACTCCTTTCTGGTTGCGATTTACTGTTAGTGATGGGGGCCTAGGTTTCGATCCTTTAGTGATTCTTTTAGCTAATCTACCTGTTAAAGTGGATATTGTGTGGCTGGTTTAAGGAGGATATGTGCCTGTGGCAACCGATTGTTTCTTTTTGTTCCTTCTGGTTCTGTTTGAGTTTCTACGAAGCTGTGCTGACGTGTGATGGTTTGGAGGTCTGCATTTGGTTTCCTCCTCTTTCTACCTTCAGTAAGTGTGCTTAACGCCAAGAGGGAGGGGAGTCATATTCCTATCTCTAGATTTTGATACCGATGCACAGTTGCTGCAGCTGCTCTTATGATCTAGCTTGGTACAGAAGAATGGTGCTGATGATTATTCTCTTCATTAGCAATAGCAGTTTAAGGTATTGTGGTTTGAAGCCAACATGGGTGTTTCAAGTCAGCGGATGCCCTCCTTTACAACTATAAAGTCTTCACAGTCTGTGGGTGTGCTTATTTAAAGTGGAGCTCCTTTTTATGTTTGGGTGGAGTACATTTTCTGTATAATGATCCTATGGTGTCTGTCTTTGTGTATCTCTCTTTCTCTAGGGTCTTGTATACAAGACCGTTGATCTTTTGTTTGCCTTGGTAATCCTCTCTTGAGGGTTAGGGGGTGCGCTTATATTTGTACCTAAAGTTTTGGAATCAATAGCAACAGAGTTTTTTCGCCGACCAAAAAAAGTGTAATAAAGTGGAATCTAAGATTATCTCAGATCAGTTTGTGTGTATGAGGAAGTAAGGAGTATAATACTCAAGAAATGAGAATGAGAACAAGGGAAATGATCCATGTTTGATAAAGTCTATGTGAATAAGTAAAGAACTTTTCCCATAATGTGGAAATGGGGAATGTGATAAAACCATGAAATGTTAATGTTAGACAATAATAATGAAAGGGATGACGATATATAATCATCCATATAACTCCTATGCAGATGGCAAGGAACCTGAGATGCAACAAGTATAAATGACTCATGAACGGTAAAAGTTCATGTAATAATCCTAGGAGATGATGAGGTCTCCTCTTTGATGAATAACCCTGGGTAATGATGGGGTGATGAAAGGAATATGTTTCTTTGTAAAGTATCATTTTGTCTTGGACTTTGGTTCTAAGATAAAGATATGTGTAACAAATTATGTCCCAAGATAAGAAATTATGGTATCCAAGATGTGCCAAGTGGTATGGGGAAGTGAGAATATGACTTCTGATAAGATGAATAATGTTTGGTTATCTAGAAGGGAAAACCTTGAGATACTCTAGTAGGGAAATCATATGTTAGGGGTTTATGCTCTGCATAAAAATAACTTTGATAAAGATATATTAATTGAAGGAATAATTGTAGAATCATTTGAGAAAAAGCTTATCAAAGCTAAAAATGTATGATAAGACCTGTAGTCCCAAGTGGGTGAAAAAACATAACCATAATCTCTCCATGAAAGAGAAATGTTAAAACTAAGTGGGGTTTAACACATGAATAATTCAAAATATGAATAACACTTCTTTGATACAGAAGGTGTTACCTGACACAGTATATATATTGCAAGTCAATAATGAAAAGGCAGTTGAATATATGTCTAGTATGACAGATTCAAATGATAACCCTAAGTGGAAGGACTTTGTACTGGTCAAAGTTCTATGGAATCACCATCACATCAAGATGCTATGTGGAGATTTGATGACATGGGGCATGAATGACAATTGTCTTCCTTCATATGGGATTTCAGGGGTGAAATCCTTATTAGGGGTTTATAATTATAATACCCTGACCTGGGTTATGGCCTAACCCTAGAAGTTTTGCTTAAATAAGTTACTTACCAACTAGTTATAATATTTTGAAAAGTAATTAAGGCTTCTTGTGAAGTTTGTTTGAAAGTATGAGCTTAATGGAAAACTATTTGTGCAATATATGAAAGTCTGAGTGAAAAGTGCAATTTACCCAATATGTGGGGTTAAAATGTAAATTATCACCTCTAAAGTGTCCCTACTCCCACTATGTATCTTTAGAGGAGAGAGAAATAAGGGGCGCTATGTTTGAATCACCATTGAGTGATGATACTCTTGGTAATGAAAGACCAAGAATGAGTTGAAGGCAAGAGCTTATATGTGTTATATCGAGTTGTAGACTTGATATAAGGAGCCCTATCAGCCAAGGAGCCAAAGTGGGAGCCTCCTATCAGTTTGTTGAGCCTTGGAAAAGGCCATGACAGGTAGAGAACCTCAAGGAGGTGGCTCATGTCGAGTTTCAAAGCTCCTCACAAAAAGTGTATCGGGTTGCTTATTAAATGAGATAAAGATGATATAACTTGCCCAACAAGATAAGTAAGGGCCGAGATATTGTTTCTAGGTTATCCCCAAGACTTTTACATGGCAGGATATACATGTGTGCATGCCTGGACATGTGTCAACCATGCATGGCTACGTGTCATCTAGTAGCTTAATGTGGACACCTCTTATATGCTTTATCTCATGAAACCAAGTATATATACTCCACCTTTCACCAACTTATGAAAGTTTAGGATCCTAATAACCATTTCCCTTGGAGATATCATGCAAAGACCCTTAGGTATCATGCAAATCAGTTGAAGGATCTAGGAGATCTCGAGCATCAAGCTTTAGGTAAGGCTTTGGTCACCTTCAACCTTGGTTGAAGTAGGATATCGGGTTATGGATATTCTTTTCTTTCCTTCTTCACCAAGTGCTTAACCATGGTGATCTCTTGTCCATGGAGGAGTTGTGAATGAGCCCTGGAACTTGGAGAAGTCCTTCTTCAACCTTAGGATGTGAAGCTTTGGAGATTGGAGCCTTGAAGCTGATCACAAGGTGGGTTATATAACTTGAATCCTGTCATGTTATTATTCATCACCTAAATTTCTATGCTTAAATGAACTACTTTTAATTCCGAAATCTTTTGAAATAATTAATGAAATTATGAGTTCTAGAAGTGTCCTAGACATGTTTCCATGAATTTTAACTGTTAGAACAGAAGTCTAGATCTTGAAGAAGATGGTATCACTTTATAAAGTGATATCGGGTTCAAGCTTACACACAAGTAGCTCTAACCCGATATGGGTATGTGTAGACTTTCCTTGCCTGATATGTTTGCATGATATACTTACACGATATGCTTGCATGATATGCTTGCACGATATGGAGTCAGGAATAGACTCTCTGCATGATGTAAGGTTTAAAGTATACTTGGAAGCCGATATGAAACCCTAATTTGGGTAACCCGATATGAGTAAAGAATAGCAAGTTCTCTTGCATGATATGATCATGTAATGTATCTATGGTACCTGATACCTTGAAGTACACACATCTGATCCACAATATGAATGCTTAAGTAAACCCTAACGTACGATACAAGGTATGGATTTAAGAACAAATTGTAACTCGATATGGTTGGAATACATCCACCCGATATGAAACCCTAGATAGGGTTAACCTGATATGAAGATGGATGCTAGCTCATACATGATATGAGTCATGCTTGTTGCATGATATGAGAGATACCCCACTTATCCTTATGCACGATACAAGTCTAGACTACACCTCTTACACGATATAGAGGTAATGAACACTCTAATCAACATAGAGTTGGAAACCCAAGATGATGGGTAAACCGAGATGAGTGGTGGATGATACCACATGTATGAGATGAATGATATTTCTAGATTAATAAAGAATAGCTCCTACTTTTATCTTGTGAATGATATGAAGTTCAAACTCATACTTCATGCACGATATGGCATGATGTAACCAATTTAGTGGAAAACCCTAGATGAGGGATTGGAATCTGATATACCCCCTTTTTGAGTAATGAATGGTGATATGAGAATTTAATAAGACCATTAGCTTGTCAAGTAATTATATGTAAGGATGATCCTTGAAGGAATGAAGGGGATATGAGTTTCAGGGTCTACCTAAAATGGTAACCCGATATGCTACCTAAGATGGATGCCCGACATGATACCCGATATGGGGCATATCTTGTGCATGATATGGCACTAAACACGCAACTTATATCCGATATGGGGTCAAGCATCTATCTCATACCCGATACAAAATTAATCTGAAGTAATAAGATCTAAGTGATAGTCCATCTGATGTGAGTACATAATATGTTGATTAGGGTTTTCACCCTCAGAACATGACATGGTGATGTGGTTATATCACATGGCGATATGAATATATGACATAAAGTAAAGGATGTGGTTCAAAGTATAATATGATAACACACATCTTGATACCAATATGGAAGTGACACTTCAATCATGTGTGATTGATCGAGTGACATATGTTGAACGTGGTGTTTAATGAAAGATAATGTAAATTGTTAATGATGGGCTAATATTCCTCAAAAAGGAGGATTGAATCAAAAGTATGATGTATTCGATATCCTAGTAAGGATGAGATAGAAACACATGCTTGTGTTATTAATCATTTAATGATAAATGATGAGAAAATATATAAGTATGATTGAATACTTATGATATCAATATATGCTCCTAGATGTGTGGAGCAATGGATTAGGGTTTGGATTAATAATATGAACATGAAACCCTTTTCGGCTATAATGGGAAACCCTAACCCTAATGATGGGAAGGTTGTATTTCTCTTATTACATGAGCTTTGTGAGGCATGTTAAATACTTGTATAACAAGTATAATAATTAATGGCCTTGTGAGCCATATGAATAAGTTGTTACCTAGTGAGAGGTGATAAGATGTGTAATGGCCTTGTGAGCCATATGATTAAGTTGTTGCCTAGTGAGATGTGATAAGATGTGTAATTTCCTTGTGAGCCATATGATTAAGTTGTTGCCTAGTGAGAGGTGACAAGATGTGTAATGGCCTTGTGAGCCATATGAATAAGTTGTTGCCTAGTGAGAGGTGACAAGATGTGTAATGGCCTTGTGAGCCATATGATTAAGTTGTTGCCTAGTGAGAGGTGATAAGATGTGTAATGGCCTTGTGAGCCATATGATTAAGTTGTTGCCTAGTGAGAGGTGACAAGATGTGAAATGGCCTTGTGAGCCATATGAATAAGTAGTTTGCTAGTGAGAGGTGATAAGATGTGTAATGGGCTTGTGAGCCATATGAATAAGTTGTTTCCTAGGGAGAGGTGACAAGATGTGTAATGGCCTTGTGAGCCATATGAATAAGTTGTTGCCTAGTGAGAGGTGACAAGATGTGTAATGGCCTTGTGAGCCATATGAAATACTTGTACAGCAAGTAAAATGAATACCTAGGTCTGAGGACCTAGAGGTAATGATTATCTGTTATAGACATAACAATGTTGTGTGATGATCCAAGGGTTTGAATACCCAGATCCAGTAACCATGATAATGATGATGTGAAGGGATGAAAATTCCTAGTAATGTGATATGGGACTGAGATCCCAAGTATCACATGTTTTAAAGAGTTGAAAAGTACGTGATAAATGTATTACACCTTTCTTTGTAGCATTTGTTGTGATTAATAATGATAACTTGTTTGATGCTAAAAGAATACCATAATACATGTAATACATCATTAGGAACTATAAAATGTTGCCCTGACCATAGATCCATCAGCGTCAGAATTTGCTGAATGGTGAAACGGGTTCCCCGCAGCATAACCCAGAACACATATTTTGAATATGTGGAGAATGGATCCTAAGTGTCCATGACTCAATAATGTCACAAGAATGTCTCAATAAGAGCACGGTGAACTGACTCGTGGCTCAGAGCATGGTGCCCTTGTGACCATGGCTCAAGAGCATGGTGCCCATGTGACCATGGCTCAAAGTATGGTGCCTGTGTGACCATAACTCAATAACTGGGGATGGTTGTGGTAGATGTTCCCCTAAGAGAGCACAGTTGACGCTGTTTCTCTAAGAAAGGATGCCTACATACCCTGGCACAACTATTTGCAACCGACACAAGATGTCCTACTAAGCCTAAGTGGTCTCGTACTGACCGAGACAAGTGAGGTCATGGCAACCGGCTCTCCCATTGACCTTGTATAGTATTGACTTGTGAGAAGTTTGTGGTCAGTTGGATATGAACGAGGTATGTTTCATCTCCTCAGGGCATAAGCATGATTATTAAAATATGTTCAGCCGTGTAGCATATCTGCTTAAGGATCGATTATAGAAAACATTGATTGATGCAAAATTCATTTATACATCTTAGTTGATAGATGTTATTTATGATTCTTTACATTCCTTGCAAAGTAGATATATGAATTATGACTCTACCATGGATAGATGCAATGTTCTCCTTGAGAAAGGAGATTATCTTATTCTATTCATACAATGATTAATCCTGCTTGTTAACATAAAGGAACCCCTACTCAGTTTTTATAATGTTTATCATCTATAATAATATGGTCGGCAAAGAGTTATATCTCCCGCTGGGACAATTGTCTCACCCTGTGGGATCCACAATTTTTAGGTGGACAAGCACGAAGCGGTGGAGACCTTTCTGCAGAGGAGAAACAATAACTGAGGCAGTAGTGACATCTCAGGTTGAGTGTACTATCTATCGTGTCTTATAGATAGAAGTCCTATGTGTCATCTCTGTACTCTCATGTCCTTGGAGTTGGTTCGTACTAGTTTCATGAATGATCTAAGAGTTTGGCTTGAATTCTTCGAGGCTTTATGTTGCTCCAATATGTGTTTTGATAGAGCAACTATTATATGTTGTCCTCAAGATGAGATGAAACAATGTTGTACAATGTAAATCATGATATGTATGAGTTTTGTATCTTTCAATAAACATTTTCTGGACAAGGATCTCCTTGCAAAATTGTTTTAAATTTTAGTGATTTTTGTTAATCCCCTATTTATGTTTATTCTGCTTAATTAGTAACGATTTATTTGTTGGTTTGATGACGGTCATTAAAATAGGAGTAATGGATAAAGGGATGGAGCTTGAATATGATGGAACTGATATGCACAAAATGACATTCGTTTGTGGAAACCCTAACCCGATACAAGGGTATAGGCATGGAAACTAACACACATGTACTCCTACTTCCACTATTGGTTTGTTACATGTATAGGACTGATGTCCTTTCAATTGTCTAACCTTTCACCTAAGGTTAAGAATAGGATAGGCCGATATCTTAAAGCTAACTAAGTCGATACACATACTTGCACCATAACATGGATGGTCGACATGACTGGTGATACTCTAAAATGATATGTTGTTGTTAGGCAGATATGCTTGTCACCATAAAATGACATGCTTTCATAAACTCAAGCTAGTCATGACCAAGAGATGCCTAGTGATGATAGAGTATTAAATCATGTTGCCTTAGTTGTGTGTAGAGACCGACATGGCCAACCCTAACCCTAATCCAATACATTCTCAATCTGACACCCCTCTAGCCCGACATACCATGTGAAGGTGTGGGAAACACATTCCTTAATGTCTTGGCCGACACACAAAGTAGTGGTGAGGCCAATAGGTGAAAGAAGTAAGGTGTTGGATAAGGGTTCACCTGATACAAATCAAACCCTAGAGGCCGATATCCCATAGTAAGTTATGTTGCCAATACACAAAGGGATAGCTAGGCTGAAACCCTAGTTGATGGTGTGACTGACACACTAGTTGATTGAATGGCTGATACCCTAAAATACACCATGGCCTATATACCTTCTCTAGCACCTTACGACCGATACCACTTGATGTACCTAGGGCGACACTATCAAATGTGTCTAGGTCAATACAAGGCTTGATATGCTTTGACTGATACAAGTAATGAAGCCTTGACCGACACAAGTACATGTGTCTAGGATGACACAAGGTGTAACATGTAGGCCGATACACCTAGGCCGACACACCTTGATAAACATAGCCCGAAACACCTTGATGAGTGTATATCGGTACACTTTGATATAACCAATTGATACACTACAAAGTAATGAGATGAATTCACTTCACTATGGGAATGATAAACCCTAAAGTGAATTCAACTAATGTAATAAGTGTGTTGAGATCAATATTCTAGTAAAGATGAGAGAGAAACATGTACATCTCATATGGGAAAGGTAATACCTCATGTTGATAATCAATTGATGATGATTAATGAAATTAATTAAGTATGCTTGAATACTTATGGTAATATTATAACTCTTATGATGAGAACTAAGGTGTGATTGATAATTATGAACTTGAAAACCCTGATTGGCTATGAGAGGAAATCCTAAGCCTAATTATGAGGAGGATGGAAGTTGAATGATTCTCTATATGACATGGTGTTGCCATTATTGCTGTTACCATGAAACCCTAATCGTGCAAATATTATAAGATGATGAGCATAGCTAGATATGCACTATGATGATTAGCATGAAACAAATTATATAAGGCTTTGTGAGCCATGTGGGATGATTGCACAATAAATATGATGTATGAGTCTAATGACCTAAAGATAATTGTTTCCTGGGAAAAAGGGTAACATTGTTCAATAATGAACTAAGGGTCTGATACCTAAATCAGGTGTAATTTGTATGAGGCCTAATTCTGATTAGAGATCTTATGATACTTTACTTGCATTAGTTAAAGGGTTTAAATGTATTTTTATATATCCTCTTTCTAAAAATAATGGTTAAAGGTAGCTATGGAAAGTACAATTGATTTGGCATGAGTAATGATTGACATGGGAAATGCTTATATGCATAATGAGGCATGATGAAATAACAATGAATCACCATGTGTGATGTGATGGGTCTTAGGACCTAGTAAGGGCTTAATGCCTAATTGAGGTGATATCCTCTGGTAGTGATATAAGGAATTGATATCCCATGATGATATGTGATATTGATACCCATGTGGCTGGTAGTAATATAGAGTTATAAAATGATGGAAATCAAATAATAGTTTAAACAATGATATTCATAGTTGTGATACTCTACCCCTTCCTTTTTATAGATTTTTTGGTGGATTGTACATTGTAACTTGATTGATGCTAAAAACACTTCAATTGGTTTAATTAATCAAGTGGAACTAAAAATGTAGTTGCCCTGGCCATCGATCTGTTCGGCGTCAGAACCTACTGAATGGTGAAATGAGTTTGACTCAGAGCACATATTGTTGAATATGCGGGGTATAAGTTGTATCCTGAATTCACAGGATTGGCTACGGGCCATACGTTGAAAAGAGTGTAGTCAAGGCTATAGCTCCAATATAAAAGAAGAGTATGGCTATGGGAAATGACTCAATACACATAAGCAGGATTGACCAAAGGTCATACCCTATACAAAGAACATGCTACATACTATATCTCTATAGTGAAGAGCATCTATATGTCAGGCTAGCTATAATGCAGGCTGACTCATATGTCACTACCACACTCGTAGTGAGTGAGAGAAGGTGAGGTTGCAGATTTCAGCTCTTCCATAGACCTTTATGGAACTGATGCTTTACTTTGCAATGATAACCTAGATATGAAAGGTATATTCTGTGGGCTCCGATCTCCAAAACCACGATATAAACTCAGCGGAAGCATTTGATTAGCAGTGGAATACAAAAATCATCGGAAATTAAAAATTTTTGAGACAAGATCTTGAAAACCATAAAACTTCTTTCATAGAAAGGAGATAAACTGTTTAAATCTCTGTTAAATTACTTCTTGAGTAATTATACACAACATGATACAAAATCTCAAGAGTCAAAACCAAAAATCTCAGACCACTAACTCCAAGACCTGAGAGTACAGAGACGGCATAGGACTATCTAAACTACTAACTCAGCAGTCAGTATCTCCACCTGAGATTCATTGCTGCTCCTGGTGCTTCTCTTGCTGGTATTGGTCACATGTAGGCTAGTTTCTCTGTCCTCGACGACCACCTAAAAAGTTGAAATCTATGGGGTGAGACAATTTTAAATAATTGTCCCAGCGAGAGTTATAACTCTTCACTAGAAGCTTTATATAGCAATTCAAAGAATAACATAAGCAATAAAAGCTCTCAAAGTATTCAACAGTAGTTTGGTAATAAGCAGAAGTTCATCATTTAAGAAATATGAAGAACATGTGTACTATACAGTGTAACATCAATCAAGTATCTCATATTTAATCCTAACAGATATACTATGCTGTTGATTATGTTTTACAAACATTATTATGCCCTGCGGAGATGAGGTATACCGCTCATACTCCAACAGATCACTGTTAAGTCGCATCGGTATCATACATAGGTCATCAAAAGAGCCAGATTCTTATGACCTCATATTTCTCAGTCAGTGTGAGAATAAACATGCAGGACATCTTGTGTCTCTGCTAAAGTAGCTCACCAGGGTAATCTGGTACTTCACTATTAGAGTCACAGTGGCATTCTGTACTCTCTTCGTCATCGAAAGATTTCTTGTTTATCTCTCATCGATGCGGTATATAAGGATTTCCTCGAGAGAATTGTATTACAGCATAAACATATAGTGAAGGTTTGATGGATTAAGATACATCTACATCAATTCCTACACTAGGATGTAAGGATTTACACATCCATATTCCCTCACATACTCAAAAGTATGTGATCCCGGAGTTCCCTTAGGAAAACTTGTTTCACCATCATATTGCTTCTGACAATGATGGATCTATGATCAGGGCTCTACATGGTATGGTTATACTTGATTAGTTAGGTACATTTCAGTATTCTTTTAACATCATACATGTTCTCAAACATTAATCATTAGCATAGAAGCTATGAAAATAGAATACTAAATGTAACAGGTCTAACTCACATCAGATATCATTTCTTAGTCATATCATCACAAGTCATCTAATAAGCATCACCTTGATGATACACATGGCTCTCACAGCCTAACAATCTCATAAGATGCCACTTACTGAGCAACATGGTATTTCACTATTCATAAAGCTAAAGCATGCTTTCAATGAATATAGCATCATAATCCATACCTGGATATGATCATCATCTCATAAAAACCTGCATGGTTAATTCAACTGATAACAGTAAACAATTCATATCAAGAGTTATACCTTCCTACTCATACAAGAGTTAGGTTCCCTGATTCCTCAACAATTAGGGTTTACTATTCACATTTCATGTCATCACCCTAGAATTAGGGTTTACTATTCACCTCATGGTGAATTGAACTCATAACATCATCATGTATGATAAACATCATCATTGATGCCCTCAGATTAGATTAAGATTCATCAATTATCATAATTAGGGTTTCCATGATCTCACATAGGTGGATCATACCCTAATCATGTATATTGACATGTATTGAAGGTACTTTACTTGATTTTCAACCATAAATGATACTTTCTCTCTCCTCTTACTAATAGATGGTGATTACACCACTCTAGATTAGGTTGGGTCAAGTCCTCATTGACTATCATAAGCCAAATCACCACTATCAGGTGATTAGGGTTTGATTATAACAAGACATCCTTTGATTTAACCCTTCAAGGGCATTTAGGTAAATTACACCATTGATCACCATCATGGGTCAATTCATTAGTCACTTAGTAACTTAATGTCCTAAGGTACCATTAGGGTTTGGATCAAATCACCATTGAACCCATTAAAACCTTTAAAGTACTAACCAATCACAACCCTAAAGTCTCCAATCGGTTGCACACATTCAACCTCCAAACGGTCAAGACCGTTTGGATGTGTTGACCGTTTGCTAGGTTTGACTCCAAGACCGCATGACATTCAAGGTCGTTTGCCCTCAAACGGTCTTAAGACCGTTTGGGTGTGTTGACCGTTTGGGGAGAGTTGACCTCCAAACCGTTTGAGCTTATACGGTTTGAAACCGTTTGATTCATAACGACCTTGAGATCGATTGGTTCAAACGTTACAATTGATTATGGTTATGTGTGTTGAAGCCCTCAATTGGCCAAATCCATATTAACCACTTACAAATTGAGTCAATTAGGATGAGACTTAATCAATTGGACACCAAATTGACCCTCAATTGAAAGCCAATTAGGGTTAAGTCCCCTTCTTCGACACCATGATGATTCCAAAGGACTTTCACAAGGCTTATATCTTTCTTCTTTAGCTTTTTAATTCTGTTATCAAGGATTGACACTGGTCCTTCCTCATAGGTTATATCTTCATTCAATTCTACTTCCATAGGTTGTAGAACTGACTCGGTGTCTGGGTGACATTTCCTCAGCATAGAAATGCGAAACACAGGGTGTAACTTCTGCAACTCCTGAGGTAACTCTAGTCTATAGGCTACCTTTCCAATTCGTTCAATGATTGGATAAGGACCCATAAATCTAGGAGCTAACTTCCCATTCCTTCCAAAATGAAGGACCCCTTTCCAAGGTGAGACCTTGAGGTACACTTTGTCTCCAACCTGGAACTCTAAGGGTCTACGACGTCTGTCGGCATAAGACTTCTATCTATCTTGTGCAGTCTTAAGCTGTTGTTGTATAACTTTGATCTTCTCTATAGTTTTCTGCACAAGATCATGACCTAATAACTGATGCTCACCAGTCTCATACCAACATAAGGGTGATCTACAATGTCTACCATACAAGGCTTCATAAGGTGCCATATCAATACTATGTTGATAGCTATTGTTATAGGCAAACTCTATCAAGCTTAGGTGTAGATCCCAACTTCCGGTAAACTGGAGAACACATTCTCTCAACAGATCTTCCAAGGTCTATATAGTCCTTTCTGACTGTCCATCAGTCTGTGGATGAAAGGCTGTACTAAACCTTAACTTGGTGCCTAAGGCTCTGTGTAACTGCTCCCAAAAACGACTTGTAAACTGGGGACCTCTGTCAGAAACTATAGTGACAGGAATTCTGTGCAAACACACTATCTCTTGGACATACAACTGTGATAACCTTTCAGCAGTATAGGTTGTTTTGACAGGTAAGAAATGCACTGTCTTTGTCAACCTATCAACAATTACCCAAATGGAATCATGTCCTTTGCTTGTCCTGGGTAGGCCAACAACAAAGTCCATGGTCACATGGTCCCACTTCCACTGTGGTATGGGTAAAGGTTGCATTGTCCCTGCAGGCTTCTGGTGTTCAGCCTTAACTTGCTGACACACAGGACACCTCAGAACAAACTCAGCCACATCCTTCTTCATCCCTGGCCACCAATACATATCTTTTAAGTTTCGATACATCTTGGTGCTCCCTGGATGCATAGCATACATCGAAGAATGAGCGTCCTCCAGGACTAACTTCCTCAGGTTATCAACATCCGACACTATCATCCTCCCATGATAGCATGCCACTTAATCATCTGAATCATGAAAACCTTCTCGCTTCTCATCACCATACTCAGATCTGATCTGCTGAACCATAGCATCAACTTGCTGTGCCTCCTTTATCTGCTCTCTTAGGGTAGGTTTAATATGCATCTCAGCTAACAAACCGGTTAACAATGACACCCTTAACTGCACATTGTCTTGCCTTAAAGAGATAAGCATATCTCTCCTAGAGCATACTAAGGAACTTAGTTGTGCCCTATCCATGGTTGATGTTGCTGATTTCCTACTCAAGACATCTACAACCACATTGGCCTTTCCTGGATGGTAATCAATTGTACAATCATAGTCCTTGATTAACTCCATCCAACGATGTTGCCTCATGTTAAGCTCATGTTGAGAGAAGATATACTTAAGATTTTTATGGTCTGTGAAAATCTGGAATGTCTCTCCGTAGAGATAATGTCTCCAAATATTCAAGGCATGAACCACAGTAGCCAACTCTAGATCGTGTGTCAGATAATTATCCTCGTGTTTCTTAAGCTGTCGGGAAGCAAAAGAAATCACATGTTTATCCTGCATCAACAAACATCCGAGTCCATTCTTGGAGGCATCACAGAAAACCACATATCCTTTTCCTTGCTCAGGTAGCACAAGCACAAGTGCACTTGTCAACCTCTCCTTCAACAGTTGAAAAGACTGTTGACACTTATCATTCCAGGAAAAAGGAACATCTTTCCGGGTTAACTTGGTTAAGGGTAAGGCTATAGAACTGAAGTTCTTAATAAACCTTCTGATCCTTTCTTCTTCTGTGGCAGCCATGTGCGGACAAAACCGCAGCAACTCCATGAACTTAGCTTCGTACTCACTAACGTTCATCATGCCCTGCCTTAATCTCTCGAACTGAGAGATCTTCTCGTCCAGGAAGGTCTTTGGAAAATATCTATGGACAAATTCCCGATGAAAGTTTTCCCACGAGATCTCTATTCCAGGTCTCTTATGCTCTTCCATGGTCCACCAGTGACCAACACTTCCTTTGAGAAGATAGACATCATGTCTAACCTTCTCAGCTTCAGGGATGTTCAAGATTCTGAAAGCTTTCTCCAACTCGGTTAACCACAGATCAGCATCTGCAGGATCCGCTGTCCCAAAGTATTCGGTAGCTCCGACACGATGAAGTCGCTCGAACGTCTTACCGATACCTTGTCCTTCAGGCTAGACAGGTGCCCTAGGTGCAGGCATGGGCATCCTGTCGGTTATATGTGTCATGGCAGTCATAAACTGCCCGAACATGGTTTGAACAACTGGGTTACCCATATCAGCTGGGTCAAACTGAGGTGGCTCAGGTACGGGTTGCTCCATTTCTGGGTTCCTTGCACCTTCCCGAGGTGCAACAACACTACTCTCCACCACGTACTCCTCATGTGGCTCAGACATCCTTATATATCTTCTTCTCCTGAGGAGCATAAGATTCTATTAGATTAGGAAGAAATACTAGAGATAGACTCGACATCCTAAGTCCTATGTCTATGTAGACTCAGCGAACCTCGAGCTCTGATACCACTTAATTGTGGGCTCCGATCTCCAAAACCATGATATAAACTCAGTGGAAGCATTCGATTAGCAGCGGAATACAAAAATCATCGGAAATTAAAACTTTTTGAGACAAGATCTTGAAAACCATAAAACTTCTTACATAGAAAGGAGATAAACTGTTTACATCTCTGTTAAATTACTTCTTGAGTAATTATACACAACATGATACAAAATCTCAAGAGTCAAAACCAAAAATCTCAGACCACTAACTCTAAGACCTGAGAGTACAGAGACGGCATAGGACTATCTAAACTACTAACTCAGCAGTCAGTATCTCCACCTGAGATTCACTACTGCTTCTGGTGCTGCTCTTGCTGGTATTGGTCACCTGTAGGTTGGTTTCTCTATCCTCGACGGCCACCTAAAAAGTTGAAATCTACGGGGTGAGACAATTTTAAATAATTGTCCCAGCGAGAGTTATAACTCTTCACTAGAAGCTTTATATAGCAATTCAAAGAATAACATAAGCAATAAAAGCTCTCAAAGTATTCAACAACAGTGTGGTAATAAGCAGAAGTTCATCATTTAAGAAATATGAAGAACATGTGTACTATACAGTGTAACATCAATCAAGTATCTCCTATTTAATCCTAATAGATATACTACGCTGTTGATTATGTTTTACAAACATTATTATGCCCTACGGAGATGAGGTATACCGCTCATACTCCAACCGATCATTGTTAAGTCGCATCGGTATCATACCTAGGTCATCAAAAGAGCCGGATTCTTATGACCTCATCTTTCTCAGTCAGTGTGAGAATAAACATGCAAGACATCTTGTGTCTCTGCTAAAATAGCTCACCACGGTAATCTGGTACTTCACTATTAGAGTCACAGTGGCATTCTGTACTCTCTTCGTCATCGAAAGATTTCTTGTTTATCTCTCATCGATGCGGTATATAAGGATTTCCTTGAGATAATTGTATTACAACATAAACATATAGTGAATGTTTGATGGATTAAGATACATCTACATCAATTCCTACACTAGGATGTAAGGATTTACACATCCATATTCCCCCACATACTCAAAAGTATGTGATCCAAGAGTTCCGTTAGGAAAACCTATTTCACCATCATATTGCTTCTGACAATGATGGATCTATGATCAGGGCTCTACATGGTATGGTTATACTTGATTAGTTAGGTACATTTCAGTATTCTTTTAACATCATACATGTTCTCAAACATTAATCATTAGCATAACAGCTATGAAAATAGAATACTAAATGTAACAGGTCTAACTCACATCAGATATCATTTCTTAGTCATATCATCACAAGTCATCTAATAAGCATCACCTTGATGATACACATGGCTCTCACAGCCTAACAATCTCATAAGATGCCACTTACTGAGCAACAGGGTATTTCACTATTCATAAAGCTAAAGCATGCTTTCAATGAATATAGAATCATAATCCATACTTGGATATGATCATCATCTCATAAAAACCTGCATGGTTAATTCAACTGATAACAGTAAACAATTCATATCAAGAGTTATACCTTCCTACTCATACAAGAGTTAGGTTCCCTGATTCCTCAACAATTAGGGTTTACTATTCACATTTCATGTCATCACCCTAGAATTAGGGTTTACTATTCACCTCATGGTGAATTGAACTCATAACATCGTCATGTATGAGAAACATCATCATTGATGCCCTCAGATTAGATTAAGATTCATCAATTATCATAATTAGGGTTTCCATGATCTCACATAGGTGGATCATACCCTAATCATGCATATTCACATGTATTGAAGGTACTTTACTTGATTTTCAACCATAAATGATACTTTCTCTCTCCTCTTACTAATATATGGTGATTACACCACTCTAGATTAGGTTGGGTCAAGTCCTCATTGACTATCATAAGCCAAATCACCACTATCAGGTGATTAGGGTTTGATTATAACAAGGCATCCTTTGATTTAACCCTTCAAGGGCATTTAGGTAAATTACACCATTGATCACCATCATGGGTCAATTCATTAGTCACTTAGTAACTTAATGTCCTAAGGTACCATTAGGGTTTGGATCAAATCACCATTGAACCCATTAAAACCTTTAAAGTACTAACCAATCACAACCCTAAAGTTTCCAATCGGTTGCACACATTCAACCTCCAAACGGTCTTGAGACCGTTTGGATGTGTTGACCGTTTGCTAGGTTTGACTCCAAGACCGCATGACATTCAAGGTCGTTTTCCCTCAAATGGTCTTAAGACCGTTTGGGTGCGTTGACCATTTGGGGAGAGTTGACCTCCAAACCGTTTCAGCTTATGCGGTTTGAAACCGTTTGATTCATAACGACCTTGAGATCGATTGGTCCAAACGTTACAATCGATTATGGTTTTGTGTGTTGAAGCCCTCAGTTGGCCAAATCCATATTAACCACTTACAAATTGAGTCAATTAGGACGAGCCTTAATCAATTGGACACCAAATTGACCCTCAGTTGAAAGCCAATTAGGGTTGAGTCCATCTCAATTAGGGTTTCAATCGGATAATCATCAATGTTCAACAATGTGAATCAATCAAGGTTGAACCTATCAATTGACCTCCAATTAGGCCCAAACTTGTCCCAAACGGTCTTGAGATCGTTTGGATGACCTCCAAACGGTCTTGAGACCGTTTTCCCAAAGTTTGACCAAAAACCAAGTCGGTTGGATAAGGGTTGAACCCTAATTAGGTCTAAAATCAGCATTTTTATCAATTCATCGATTTATTGTAATTGGACCCTCAAACCATCAAATTACCTCAACCCTAGACCTCCAAACGGTCTTGGGTTGTCACAAAACTGTCTTGAGACCGTTTGGATGAATCCCCAAATGGTCTTGAGACCATTTGGGTCCTTCAACCCAAAACTCAACAAGATCTATACTTGAAATCAGCAATTTCAGCCCGATTAGGGTTAGGGTGTTGAAGTGCCTTCAACTCTCAATTGGTTTGGAATTAGATTGTAATTCTTTGTAGGAATGAAATTCAATATGTTACCAACAGACCCTCAAATGGTCGTCCCTTAATCAACCCTATAAAATGGTCTTGAGACCATTTTGATCCAAACGGTCTTGCAAGATCGTTTGAGATCAAACGGTTTGAGACCGTTTGATTTCAAACGGTTTGCAACCGTTTGGACCAAAAGGGTCCAAGGTCATTTGATAATGCTACCTAGGAATTCACGCCCATCATCTTCAACCTCTTTTCAGGTCGGTTACTCCACCGTTTTGCTTGCAAAAGTGCAAGGAAGAAGGGAGATAGAAGAAGAACTAAGTACAAGATTGCAAGAACAAAGATATGCATATAAAGCAAAGAGTTTAGAGTTATAAAACCCACCTCAAACATTGTTCCTAGAGCTCCAAGCTTCCAAGATTCAAGCCTTTAATGGCGTCTTGAGCTCCACAAGTTGGCCAAAGGTGATTCTCCAAGGAAAAGATGTGGATGGTCTGCTAGAACAAAGAATCTAAGTAAGTTAACCATAGAACCAACCTTATATGATGAATTCATCCAAGAATCCGAGCTAGAAGATGGTTCCTCCTCACCTTAGAACTAGTTGGTCGTCTCCCTGAGCTCCAGAGCTTTGCCTTGTTCAGTTGAGGAAGATGAGAAATGAAGAGGATAAGTGATACGTTGAGTTGGTTTTGCAAGGGTTTTAGCTTATATAGTTTAGGCTATTTTCCATCATAAGGACCTCCAAAACATAGAATTCTCATCCAAGTCCCTCCTTGTTTCTGAGGCACGCCCAAGATATCCAAACTTATGCAAAGATCATCTAAACTCAAGATCTAAGGGCAAAGGAAACCAACTTTCAACTAGGGTACATATATGAAAGGTCTCCATTCTCATACTTAGTGAATTTTATGCACAAAGATCATTTTTCTTATCTGATTACTCAGTCATGTGTCCCTTTCATCATTTCTACTCTAAATGATGTCAAGAGTCATAAAAGATGTTCTAGATGGTGTATTTTATAATTTGCACCCCACAATTTGGGTAAATTGCACTTTACTCCAAATTAGGGTTTTTAAGCACTAGGATCATTCCTCAAGCTGCATCTTGATGCCCAAGCTTGGGAAATCCATCATACCTCATCATATTCACTCATATGATGTCTCATTATCAGAGGAACATCTTAACCTGTGAAACTTTCAAATTAATCCCCTTAATTGGGTAATTTTCACATAGGTCCCTGCATTACAAAATAATACTACAACTTTGTTATAAAAAAAAGACAAAATTGAAAGTATATGTTCCTGAGGAACTTAGTTACATGCCAGGGAGTATTCACAAGTATATAATTACATATTTAGGCAAAACATCTAGGGTTAGGTTATAACCCAGGTCAGGGATGTTACATATTCCCATCTCCACTGGGCATAAGATTGATTGTTGAAAATGTAATAAGCCGTATAGCGTATTTGCTTAAGGATCAAATACAGAAACACTATTTGAAGCCTTGCTTTGCTTTTATACTATTTAGTTTATAATAGTTATACATGTTCTTCATATTCCTTCAAAAGTAGTTACTTGATCTACTATTCATTCATGGTTATCTAAACTGCTTAGTTATGATATTATCTACTATGTTTACCTTTTGACTAAATAACAATATACCTGTGATAATAATATTGTTAGCGGAGAGTTATATCTCTTATTGGGACTTGTTGTCTCACCCCGTGGGCTCCACAACTTTTTAGATGGATGTGCACAAGAAGATAGTGGACGTGGAGCTAAGAGTGGACAACAGCAACAAGAACAGTAGTAACAACTCAAGTTGAGTGTACTCTTATGTGTCTAATAGAATAAAGTCCTATGTGTCATCCCTATACTCTCAGGTCCTTGGGAGATAGTTTTCACATCTAGTTTTATGATTGATTTGAGATTTTATTTAGGAATGCATCAATGTATAAAGTGATTTTGTGTATGTTTTGTTGAAGTAACTACTATCTCATATCCTTGCTATATGAAGGAATGATGTATGTATAACTTGATAATGATGCATATGTAAATATGATCTTGGGCCTTTTTGTGAAAAGTTCTTGGTAGTAGATCTTTGTGGAAAAATGGTTTTAATTTTTAGTGATTTTTGGTAATTCATTGTTAATGGTTGCTTTCACGTGGTTTTACGTGATGATTGTTGTCATTTGGATAGTGGTAAAAATGTCACATAAGGTTGCTTTTAGGACTAGGTATGGTCATTATGAGTTTGTGGTTATGTCATTTGGGATAACAATTGCACCAAGAGCATTTATTAACTTGATGCACAAAGTGCTTAACTGTATCTTGATTAGTTTTTGGTGGTGTTCATCGATGACATCTTGATATACTCTAGGGACAATCAACAACATCAACAACATTTCATCAAGGGTTGGAGTTGTTGAGGCAACATCGATTGTATGCTAAGTTTAGTAAGTGTGAGTTTTGGCTGACCAATGTGGCTTTTCTTGGTCAAGTAATCTCTGGAAAGGGTGTTTGTATAGATGCTATGAAAGTGGAATCAATGTTGGGGTTAGATAAATCCAAGACACCAACTGAGGTTTGAATCTTCCTAGGTCTAGTTGGTTACTACATGAGGTTCATAAGAACTTTAGTATAGTTGCTCCACCTTTAACTAGTCTGACTATGAAGGGTGTTCCTTTAGTTTGGGATGACAAGTGTCAGTGTTATTTTTAGTTGTTCAAGGAGAAGTTGATGAGTGCTCCAATGTTGGTGTTTCCAGAGCCTAGGAAAGGCTACATCATTTTTTGTGATGCTTCTAAGAATGGGTTAGGATGTGTGTTGATGCATGACAAGAATGTGATTTCTTTTGCTTCTTGACAGTTTAAGAAACACAAGGAGAACTACCTAACTCATGACCTAGAATTAGAAGCCATGGTTCTTACCTTGAAGATATGGAGGCACTATCTATATGGAGAAAAATGTCCAATCTTCACAAACCATAGTAATCTTCAGTGGATCTTCTCAAAACATGAGCTGAATATGAGGCAGAGAAGATGGATGGATTTGATCAAGGTCTATGATTGTACTATAGACTACCACTTTGGAAAGTCAAATGTAGTGGATGATGCATTGAGTAGGAATTCATCTTCATCATCATCCATAGATAAAGTGCAGTTGCATTCCATGGCATGTCACAAGGGGGACATGTTGGTGTCGCTTAGATAGGTGAATGTACAGTTGGAGGTCTCCTTGTTAGCAGGTTTTTTGGAACATTTATAGGTGAATCTGACTTTGATACAACAGATCAGAGATGTGAAAAAGGATGATAGCATGAAAGAAAATGTCAGATCATAGTTTGGCAGCGAGAAGTATGATGGCTTTCATGATGCAGATGATGGGACAGTATGCTTCCACAACAGAATAGTCGTTCCTTATGTTGGCATTCTAAGGGAGGTTGTACATGAGGATGCTCATTCCTCAATGTACACGATGCATCTTGGTAGTACAAATATGTATCATAATTTGTAAGATTTGTACTGGTGGCCAGGTTTGAAGCATGTGTGGCATTGTTTATGGCCAAGTGTCCAATTTGTCAATAGGTCAAGGTGGAGCATCAGAACCATGCAAGGACGTTGCAACCTTGTCCAATTACACACTATAAATTGGATTAAATAACCATGAACTTTGTGGTTTCCCTTCTAAGGACAACCAAAGGCCATGATTCCATTCGGGTGATCGTTGACCGATTGACAAATTCAGCTCAATTTTTTCTAGGAAAGGCCACCTACACTAGAGAATTTGTCATAGATCTATGTTGATGAGATAGTACGTTTGGATGGAATATCAACTATGATAGTATGATAGAGGTCGTTAGTTCATGAGAAGGTTCTCAGAACATCTACATACAACATTGGGGGCACATTTGAGAATCCATACAACTTTTTACCAGCAGATATATGGCCAGTCAGAAAGGACCATTCAAACATTTGAGAATCTATTGATAGCATGCATTCTTCAATTTCTTTGCAGTTGGGATATCCAACTGAGTCTGATTGAGTTTGTCTACAACAACACCTACTAGAGGAGTATAGATATGGCACCATATGAGGATCTATACAGAAGGCATTGTTGATCACCTCTTTGTTGGTATGAGACAAGTGAGTATCAACTCTTGGGCCCTGAGTTAGTTCAACATACTATAGAGAAGATTAAGGTGATCCAACAATAGTTAAAAGTAGTTCAAGATAGACAAAAGTCATATGCCAATAACTTCCATAGACCATTAGAGTTCCAAGTTGGAGATTGTATGTATCTCAAGGTATCCCCTAGGAAGGGAGTGATGGGGTTTGGTAAGAAGGGTAAGTTGGCTCCAAGGTTTATGGGACCTTACCCTATCATGGAACAAATTGGAAAAGTAGCATACAAGCTCGATTTACTACCAGAGTTGCATAGGTTGCACAATGTTTTTTATGTTTCCATGTTTAAAAAGTGTCACCCTAATACAGAGCAGACGATACAACTAGTGGAAGTAGAATTGGATGAGGATGTTTCTTATGTTGAAGGTACAATTTTGATCTTAAATAAACATGTGCCAAAGCTGAGGAAGAAGGACTTAACCTTAGTGAAGGTGTTGTGGCATCATCATGGTGTAGAGAAAGCCACATATAAGTTATAGGAGGAGATGTGTACAAAGTACCTATCCATGTTTGCATAGGAATTCAGGGGCAAAATCCCTACTAGGGGTTTATGGTTGTAAGACCCCTGGCCTAGTTTAATGCTTAAACATACTTTTTTTAATTTCATTTAGGTGCTAAGTTTCTTTATTATACATTATATGTTATTTTGAGATCATCTGACAAAGTAATGTTTCAAATTTGGACCAAATCGGGCTCCGTTTGCTCAAGTTTTGCAAATTTATGAACTTATGTGGACCTATATGCAAATTTTCCTTTATAGGGATCTAATTACAATTTTAAAAGATGAATAATTTTTTTTGGTCAGTAAAAAAACGTGTAATATGTATGGGAGGAAGTGTATATCTCCTAGTTGTTGGTATGAAGTTGGATAAAGATAGATTGTAGGTATGGGATTGGTGAAAGGAACAATAGAATTCCCAAAACTTTGGGTACAAGAGAATGCGCCCCCAAAACAAACCTAAATAGAACATCCAACAACTAGATAGACTAACTGAACTACTACTAAATCATAGTAACTAACTACCTAAACAACAGAGGGGGGCAGATCCACAATACAGACTCAGAGGTGGCCAGAGATACAACCTAGACCCACAATACAACTCATACTGACATAGGCAATAGATCCTTCCTCTGAAAGTATGGCAGAATGAGAAGCCAGAGTCATCAGTTCAGTATCCAGGAAAACCCATGAACAACATGGTAGGAAACCCAACTACTATCATCTAGGCACTATATCTGGCGATCAAAAGAATTAATCAAGAAAGCCTGTAGTGCAATGGTCCTTTAGCACAAATTAACTCAGCAAGCTAATCATTCACACACTGGCTTTAAAAATTGCATCTGAAAGAATGTGGAATAACCAACCAGCAAAGATAATCTGAACCAGACAAATCAAAGTCCTAGGCTCAATTGATCACCTCTTTTACTTAACCAGAAACCAGATATGATCTCCAGCAGGCTAAGCAATCATCAATAAGAACCAAAGAGCTGGTCTCATCAAATCATTGGGCCCAGATGACTGACTGCTCGCTCATTAACCTTAAGCTCATTTCCTGAAAATATGAGGGCTGATCAGCAACCTGAGAGCAATATGAAACTCAGACCCCAACTCTAAGATATCAACTGATAACTCCTTAAGTCCAGCTCGAGACCAGCGACAAAACAAGACCTGGATAGAGATAAAAAAGAAGCACCTCAACCCCCATCCCTCTTCATCTTTGCTGACTTCTTTTTCCTGTTGTCCCAAGATTCCTCAAACTCCAGATATTCAACCACCAAGCGGTCAGAATCAATCCCTGAAAAGGAGTCATCCATAGAGCCATCATCATCATCGAAGAGTTGTGTCTTCCTCAGTTGGTAGTCAGTCGAACAACCACTACTTTCCCAGATTTTGTTAACCTTCCACGAATCAGAACAGCTGCGAGCAAGTTCCAATTCCCAATCAAGATTAAGGCTATCTGGATAAAAGATGAATAATTTGCTTCAATGTATGATTTATAATCTGGATCATTTTCATTTGATTTGGATGCTTTTAAACCTTGTTACACAAAGATACCAACCCTTAATGTTAGTTTTGTGTGGATATGATGGATGTGCCTTCTGATGGTTAGACTGGGTATGCTTTCCAATGGTTGGATTGGGTATGCCTTCTGATGGTTAGAATATGTGTGTCTTATGATGGTTAGACTAGATGTGCCTTTTGATGGTTGAACTGGGTATTCCTTCCAATGGTTAGACTGGGTGTGCCTTCCGATGGTTAGACATAGTGTGCCTTCCGATGGTTGGACTGGGTGTGCCTTCTAATGGTTGGACTGGGTGTGCCTTCCAATAATTGGAGTGAGTGTGCCTTTCATTGGGAGTTTTGCATGTTCGTTAACCAATGATTTTTATAGACGGCTGAAGCCGATGGAGAACCTGACCTTTGACTGAAGGAGAGGTAGTTTTCAACCTTTGACCTCCTTTCTCTTTCATCTTCACTATAAATACCCTCCCTACTTCCCTCAAATGGCCCTTTCTACCCCAAACACATTCTTTCTACTAGAGAACATTGAAAGCCATCAGTTGACAAAGGAGGAGCTTCTCGAGGTCAAAGATTTCAGAGATCATGGTTGCATGTGGGTGTAAGCCTCAAATCTTGCTCTCTTAGGGTTGTTCAAAGCTTTCTTTCTTAGTTTCTTTCTCCATACACAAGATCTTTCCTCCTAACCTCATTTTCTTAATGTCTTCCTTCTTCTTCTATCTTCTTCCATGAATGAAATCCATGGTACTCCTTGCTGGAAGCTCGAGCATATGGATGAAGAACCCTCTTTCTTCTCTCTTTTGCTCTAGATCTACCTCATTCTTGAAGATAGGAGCTATCTTGGAGATTCTGGAGTATAAATCTCATGTATTTCCATGTTTTCTTCAAGATTTCTTTCTGTTTGGACATTCTTCTTCCCTTAAGGCAAGTGATATAACCTTTAATACGTTTCTTGCCTGCTCATATCCTATTTTACATTAATCTTATTCTAGAAAACCCATAATATGAGAATAGATGGCCTCTTTGTGCATTTTTTGATATGAGAATAATGATAATATGAGTTCTCAATTCTCCCTTATACCTTATGAACGTTTTTGTTCTACAAATGAGCTTTTCTTTGAACATGCAAGGTCTGGAATTTGAAAATATAGATGTAATGACTCCTAAATATGTTGTGTATGCGTTGTTTTGGTACCCAATGCATATAAGTCCAACTCACACTTTAAACCTCACTATATAGTGGTTAATCGATGGTAGTTTTAATTTTATTTACTATCTTGATGCTGATAGGATAATTGGATGAAAACAAAGTATTAAAAGTAGCTCATCCATGCCAGGATTCAAACATATAAATGCCCAATTCTTGGAAATACCATAACTTTTACATCTGTTGAACTTTCACACAGAAGGTTTTGGGCTATATATTGTCTATGACTCCTTAGAATGTCGGTAAAATTTGAGAGGATAGTGATATTCCTACAAAAAGTTATTACCATTTCACCTAAATGACATTTTGGGCCGTTATGCACCCGATTTTGAGATCTAGTCCTTTTTATGGATGGGGATGGATGAACATACCATGATGGAGTAACATGGAATAGGTTTCATACATTTTATATCTTTGGAAGTTGTATTCTACAATTTATTTTGTAAGCGTAGTATAAGATCTTGTACGTAACTTGATTGATGTAGTCAAAATACTTATACAACATAATTGATCACATGTAACCCTAATCATGTAGTACCCTAAAACTATAGAGCTATCACAGTGTCATAACTTGCTGGATAGTGAAACAAGTAATCCTAGGAGGAGCTCAAAGTCATATATGGTTGAGTATATGTGATTGCATGGAGGGTAGATGTCTGCCATTTAGATCCCACAGTTTAAGAGAGCAGTCGAGACCGTGTCTCAAAGTTTATATGTGTTGAGAGCGACTATGGTCATCACTCAGGCTTTTAGGGTTTATACCCTATTTTGTAGCGCCTGTGGCATGTGTACCCAGGACAAACTAGTCTGGTTTAGTAGTTGGGCCGATGTGCCACTACGGTTGTTACTTGCACTGACTGAGGGAAAGATATGTTAGGATTCCATTCATCCTAGATCTTGTATGGGTCTGAATTTGACTTCACATTAGTCAGCTAGTAGTTTGAGTGATATGCCTCAAACTACTTTGGACTTAATAAAACATGTAATTTAGCCATGTAGCATAACTATTAGGGTTATTTGGAAAATCACATTGGATGATGAAACTTGCTATGATTCTTTTGATTTATAGGTGTATTATAATGTGGTAAGAGAAATGAAATACACTTATGATTCAAGCTATGCCTGATCTTTTCTGTAAATTATACAATCCTTCAACTTTGTAATATTATATGCTTTAATTATTTAAATAACACAATCTTTCTATAAGCAACATATGTTATTAGAAGTTATATCATATCACTGGGATATGGGTCTCACCTCATGGGTTTCCACACCCTTTTTAATTGATCTGCAGTGCTTTCAGAATCATGGTGGTAAGGAGGCCCAGTTTGGAGACCAGTAGAGCTCAAGAGGTTGGTGTGGTTTGATATAGAGTTCTAGAGTCATCCTTGTACTATAAATTCCGGGTAGGGGGGTTTGAATATCATGTATATAAACTTAAGATTTTGGTTGTACATCATGATCAATGTAAATTTGTAAATGTTTGGAAAACATTTTTGTATGCAGGTTATGGTTGAGGCCACCAGTCTCATGTAAATTTACCTAGTAAGAAAATACTTATAAAGTTGGACCCTTGTTTAAAAGTTTCTTTTGACATATTTGGAATTTTTTATTCAATTTTAATTATGTACCTTTTTGGTAATGTTATTATTTAGCACTTGAGTAGCACTTTGGTTTTGAGTAATCTCATTTATCGTGGTGGGTTGCCACATCACATGTATGTCATATGTAGTCAAAAGAGTATATGTCTATTTTATGTGTTATATTGGTATAAGATCTTAGTCAATCATGGAAAAAGCATTAAAAAATTACTAATTTCAAACTCAGATGATCGTATGATAGAAACATAGGTCAAAGTCCCACCATTGACTAGTTTACCTCATGGATGTACGTCAAAGAATCATTTTTAGGTCTAGGAGGTCATTATAGTTACATAAAGAATTAAAGATGACCCAAAGCATTAAACAATCCCAAGGTGGATTAGAGTTACTGATCTAATAGCTAAAAGAGTATATGCTCATTAATGATTCAAGGAAGGCACATTAGGACATTAAAATCAATGTTTTAGCATAAAAGTGCATATTATGTAACATTAGAGTGAAAGATCACATTAGGGTACTCAAAAGGGGTCAAGGCCAAATCTTGGATCATCATACATCAAATTTTAATGATTCTAGTCATAAACATTGATTGAAGGCATAAAAGGTCATGGTTAAGAAATTTTAATGAATCTAGTCATAAACATCGATTAAAGGCATAGAAGTTCATGGTGAAGCATTTGGTATCACTACATGTGTGAAAGAGATCACATATCAAAAGAACTATGACTAGGATTAGTTATGGAAACCAAATTTAAAAGGTATATCCCATTTTTGTTTTATCAAAATGGTGTTTAAGTAGTACCAAATTGGTTAAAGGAATAATTTTAATGATTTTCCAAAGTTTTTACCTTGATTCAAGGGATGTGGACCCTTAGATCTCAATCTAAGGGGTTGGTGGAGGGCTCTAGGCAGCCGCTGGGCCCATCCCAAAAGACATAATGGCTTAGAGTTACCCATTGCCTTGTCCCAACCACCTACCCCAACCCTAGAGAGGGGAAGCACCTTCCATTGGGAATAATGACACATCGTCGTTCAATCTAGTTGGACTGAGATTGATGGCTGCATACCTTATCCCAGTGCATTGAGCATGGTAGCACATGTTGATATGACATGAGGAGACCTGTCTATGGCTCTATTGACTGGTGGTCACAGTGGAAAAACAAGATAGGGGGGAGTAGTGTGGACCCGACGTACTCTATCGATCGTAAACTTCCATTAAAGATCGATGTCCACACACTACTTGCCTGTGATCCAGTGGGTGCGATGTGGGTGCGGAACAAGGTGTGTCAGCTTTTGTGTGAGGTTGCTAGAGGGCTCATGGAAAGAGGGGCTACAAGACCCCATGTCGAATGGAAACTGACTACCCAATCTTGTAAATCCATCGCAAACTCAACAAAGGCAGTGGTTAGGACTGAGGTGGCATGATGTGGAAATACCCAAAAGGGATTAGTAGGCATGGCAGAAAATCCCTGCCTGACCCTACCCTACCCTACCCTACCCGACCGAATCGACCCGACCTGCAAAATGTGGATTTTTTCGGGTTCAGTGGTTTCTCAGGCCGGGGCTCGTGAGTGCATCCTCGTAGACACATGTTTTTGGTGGAAGTCAGCGGGTTCTATTGGACCCACACACTACACTCACAGACTCACTCACTCAGTTTCCACTCACGAGTCACGACTCCCTCCTTTGGTCCATCCCCCAGGCTCACCTCCTTGATTCCCTGTCTGCCTCTCCTCTAGGGTTTCTAAATCCATTTCCTTCTAGTTCCTCATGTGGCGGACCCGTCTTGCCGTCTCCACCCTTTCACAACTTTCACAGGCTAGCCGCTAGAGGTTGCGGTCCCAATTCAAGCGAAGATTCAAAGGAGGTGGTGATAGAGCGGGGAGACTGACGATAGAGAGAAGATGATTGCCGAGTCAACTCCGGTAAAGTGACGATGGCGACTACAACGATGGAAGCTTGACGAAGATAGATAATCCCAGGTGGGTTTGTCTAATTGAATTGTTAGTTTATAGAAGAGGTGGAATCTGGGATGGGGGATGAGGGGGTGAAGGAGGAGGTGATGCAGGTCCTCGACCTCTTCCAGGTATTACCCCGTCTTGTCGACTTTGATCTAGATTACACCCTATCCTATCCTATCCTATCCTCTCCGTTCTTTGATCTTTATTGAGTCGGACCATTTCCCTCATCACGTCACTGATAATTTCCTTCTACAACATGGATCGACTTCTTTATTGTTCGCAAGACTCAATTCGGCGTGTTTCTGCGTGCTTTTGTTATAGTGTATACTAGAACTTACTCTTACTTCCTCCCGCTTGGCCAACCATTTATGTGATCAGAGAAGAATATACATCAGAACATGATTAGTAATCATGTACAGTAGCACCATCATATGGATAAGTAGATATTTTTTGAGACCTCGAAACCTTGGTGGTATGGTTTTTGGTTTGTGCTTTGTTTACCTTACTTGCATGGTCTATGTGATTCACCATTCTAGATTAATTTTCAATTGCTAGAATAATGTGATCTACTTGGGTTAATGCGACTGTTTTGGAGGCATAAATAAGTTTTCTACTTGGCTGGAGAGGATGTTGCTACTCCATTATTCTCCAAGCCACACCATTCCTGTTCAGGTCTACGCCAATGCCCTTTTTCTTTCTTCCAATGATTTCTGATTCAATTATCCTCCAAATCTCAGGCCCCTATTTTGTGGTTCCAAATCAAGGTTGAAATAAGCCCCTTGCTGCTATATTATCTGTCATTATATCTACAATCCTCTAATAGGACTCGATCCTTTTTGTTTATTTCGTTTACCCTTTAAATAAATGCTTGCATAGATAGGAAAGTTTAACGCCTAGCAATTCTACATTTAGCCTTATGGTGTCAGTGTTTTATTTGTTGAACTGAAATATTTTTTGTTGGTATTTAAGTGGTACTTTGTTTTCAGTTTTTAAATAATGGAGCAGAGTTGGTAATTTGTTTGTGTATATTTGTAGGTAGTCAATTCGTTTCATTTCTATGCTACGAAAACATGATTGAGTTGCAGTTCAATTCTCTGGATGCTAGGAGGATGAGCTGCATCCTTTGTCCTCTCTGATATTTCTGGTTCCAGATGTTGCTTTGATTAGTACTTTGGTGAATTTGAATTTTTTAGTTTGTACTGTGATGTTTGTCAAGTGAGTAGTACTCTGGTGCTTGTCAAGTGGTTAATAGGAAAACATGGTATTCTGGTGTTTGTCAAGTGATTAGTATTTTAGTGTCTGCAAAGTTAATTTGTAGTGTGCATGTCAAGTGATTAGTATTTTGATGTCTGTCAAGTTAATTTATAGTGTACTTGTCAAGTGATCTGTATGTTGGTGCAATATGTATTTGTATTTTCAACTAAATTGTATTTTATTTTGAAAATAATTATGTACCCTGTTGCTTGCCAATCTGTATTTGTTTCTTCGCTCTGCTGTCGGTGCTTAAAAGATTAACCCAAGTTGATAATTCTGTCATGCAATTAGTATTGTTCTTCTTATTAATTAGCAATTTAGCAGCAGTCCACGTGAGTTCTGTTTAATAGGTTGAGTGGACCGACCTTGTTTAATTCATTGTAGACACCAACAAAAAATACATGCGTTTGTAGGTTTTTCAAGTTCTACTGTAACAATAGCATTGTCGCGAAGAAAAAAAATTTGCAGGTTTTTGCGATTTTTTTAAAATCCGTATTTCGGGTCATGTTTTTTTGGGTTTGGTATTTGCTGGTTTTTATGAGTTAGTATATTTTTGGGTTGGGGTCTGGTTCATGTTAGCTGAAGATGGGTCAGGTCAGGTTTGGGTCGGGTTTTAAAAAACTCGACCCATTTCCATGCCTAGGGATTAGTGGTGGCGCCACCATGGGTGAGGGAGAAAGAACAAAGAGACGTGGCTGTAGGGTGCACACAAATGAGTGAACAAGGATGAAAATGAAAGAGGGATAAGAGATGGATTAACATAGGGTGTTAATTGGGAGCAAGAGGGCCCAAATTGGCCATGGTTGTAACATATAGAAACTTGGACAATATTTTCTTTTTGACCCTTTTCCAAGCTTTTCCTATCATTTCTATCCTTTTTGGCCTTGATTTTTAAATTGTGAAATTTGTAGTGGTTTGGTGAAAAATTGTCCTATAATTATACCAAGGGACGAGTTTATGCACAAATACCTCATTGAAATCTTATTTAAGGATCTAAAATGCAAAATCACCACTTAAGTGGAACGACAGTAAATATATTTGTGTCAGAAATGTAAGGCCATAAACCTTGCTTAATGTATTCAACAATCTTAATTACCATAATTAAGTGCTGTAAACATTTATCTAACTTTGTGATGTATTTTGAAATCATAAAATGAGCCTAATTTTTAAATTTGGTTCAATTTGGATGTTGTTTGTGCACGTTATGCAATTTTAGGAACATTCTGGACTTTTATACAATTTACCCAATTAGGAGGTTTTCTTTGTAAATTATCACATGAATTATAATACGTATATATTCCCTTACCATTCACGGGTTTTTCAACCATGGGGAGCCTAATTGCACCTTGGTTTGAAGTTGTTTCTCTCCAAGGGCATTTTATGGATTACCCTCTTTATAAATGAGCTTATCTTAAAAAGCGATCAACCAATGAGGTTATATCTTTGATTGAAGGACGGTGGGGATGGCCTAGAAGTCTCCATGGGATTTTAGAACTGAAATTTTATATACAAGAAGTCTCTATGAGATGTCCACTTGCATGGCCATGAAGCCCTAGGCTAAGGACACATGGAAAGTCCCATAGACACCTCAAGCTTGCCCCCTTCTTTATAAAGCCATATCTACTCCTTCCCACCTCCCAATTCAAAAGATCTTGCTCTCCTTCTCTTTCCCCCATATTAGAGCATTGTTCATACTATGTTTGGACACAAAGGTGCTGTCCCAAGGTAAAAGAGAGTGCTTACCTTGGTGAAGAAGGCTCCTAGAGTTCCAAATTTGCTCTATTTAGGGTTTCTAAAGCTCTTTCTTCGTGATTTTGGACAAAAATAGTAAGCTTCCTCCTTTCTATCCCTATTTTCATGCTGTTAGTATTCCTCCCACCTTCTTCCAGGTTGGAACCATGGCCTTCCATGGTGAAAATCCACCTAGAGCCCTTAAACACCTCATCTCCGTGTTATTTTTCTAGGGTTTTTCACCTCTACAGCGGAGAAGGTACTTCTTCCTCGAGATAGGGGCTTTGTTGGAGAAACTAACCTCTCTAGCTTGGGAATCTTTTTTCTTGAACTTGTCCACCTTCCCTAGAGGTGAGTTTTATAACCTCCTTCTCGTATATTTCTTACTACATTCTTAAAACTCATGCTTCTATGTTTAAAATTGATGATCTCCATCTCTATTTGCCACGCTCTTCTAGGGTTTTGGTTTCTTGCTGTTTTACCTTCTCTATAAGCTCTAGTTTGGTCACCTATGCAACTCAAAACCTGATCTTGGGTCAAATGGTGTTTTATCCCTCCCTCTCTCCCTCTTCCTCTCTCTCAAAGATTTATGACTTGTCATTTCCTGATTGGTTCAAATTGAAAAATACATATATTTTAATCCACTTATTCAAATTTGATAAATAAATATGTTTTGGAATCAGAAATTAATATCTATATAATAAAAATATTTTCAAGATCTGATATAGTGTTTTAAAAAAGGGTGATTTTTTGGAAAATGAATTTAATGCATAAAATCCATAAAAAGTACATATGAATCATCAAACTCCAAAAATAACATAAAAATGTTTTCTTGATTAGGAGAACCTAATAAGTTCTTCAGTGAGGTTTTCAAAATTTAAATTTGAGTTTTGCTAAAAAGTTTTAAAAGTAGGGTTTCTATACATTAATGTGCATTATGTACTCTAATACATGTTAATACAATGAAAATAGGCAAAGAGGAACTTGGACTCAATTAAAGTGGTGAAAGTTATAATTAATATCAGTAAGAGAGGTATGTGTATTCCTAACACCCTATGTAGTTATAATTTCAACCAAACCCTATATTTCCCTAATGAGGCTTTAATAAACCCTATTTCCTCTATTCATGATTCTTTTGTTAAATTACCTCATAATCAGTAATGATATTGTTTTTCTTGGGTCTTGTACCCTGCTTCCATGTTTTAAATATATGATACTTTTACTTGCCATGTTTTCTTTTATAGAATGTTGATTTTATGGACTATTTAGCTATAGTAGTGGTACTTATGTACAACCACCCATAGATAGGGCATGCATTAATTCACCTTGGGGAATGTCTTATTCTCCCGCATAAAAATATGTGTAGGTGACTGGGAATGTATTAATTCTCCCCTCACCTATAGGTTGAAGTCCGGTAGGTTCCTCAATCCTACTTAGTTAAGGTAGTCATAATTATCATGCATGCAACCCTTTTATTATATTTTGTTTATGGTAAGCATCTATTTAAAAATAGCCTCATACTCTTGAAATCTTCATCTTATGATGAAAACTAGCCTTTATTTACATATTTTCTTTTCCTTGATATCCTATTCATATTTTTTGACACATACTTTGTTTTCCTTTCCCTCTTGCTGGGTGTTTTCCCAATCACCCATGTTTAGATTGAGGTGTTGAACATGACCAAGGAGAACATAGCTTCCAACATAGACCTAGCTCTTGGAGATGTTGCTTGGAGACACATTTGAAGTAGTTTGGACTTCCCTCTACTTAGATACTTATGTTGTATCATACATGTAAACCCTTATAGGATATTATGATATACTTTTGTAATCTTTTGTGAAAATTGAATATAGTCATTTGTCTAATTCTGCTGCTACACTTTGGTTGTTTTGAATACCATTTATTGAAGTTTGAAAATTTTGCACCTATTTCAGCATACCTTTGAGTTTGTTTGGAATGGATGTTTTATTCTTCAAATTTGTAAAATAGGGAGTGGATCCCCCCTCTCGGGTCCCACTCCTTATAGAATGGTATCATAGCCCATGGTAGTCAAAATATGACTATTTCAACTTTGTCTCCCTAATTAGAAACCTTGCCTCATATTGTTCCTCTTTAAGTGACATGTTTTCCCTAGAATTGTTCTATGCTATTCTTGAGATGATAAAAGATTGATTTAGGATCATAAGAGTTTTGCACTAGAAAAATGTTTAGTTAACCATAATGTGATGATCATATTAGGTAGCTATTAGGGCATAAGTTGAAAGCAAAGGTGTCTAGAAAGGATCAGGGTTTGGGAGCTGACAAGATTTTCCTTCGCACCACTAGCTTGGTTTACGAGGACTCCCAGATCCATACAAAACCTGCCTGTCCTGAGCTGATACTGACTGTCCAAAATCGCATGCCTATAGATAGTAGTAGCCTTAGCCACCTAAGTCGGATAATCCTAAGAATCTAATATGGTGACCTTGTCTTTCAGGTGTAATGACTTCTTTGAGGATGGATACCCAATATAGTTCTCTTATGTCCCCTAGAACCACATGTCTGGATAGTCTGTCCCTAAGAGCCTAGACTTTGAAGTTTGGTGTTTAGTAAGCAATCAGAGTGTACATTGGAATCGTGATGGATCTTGTACATGGCTTAGTTAGACTCACCCTTTTACCTCTAGATTAGTTTGTCTTGGTAGGTCAAACCTTTTAAGGGGTGGAGAGTAGTTGGTTTGATGATGTTTTGGTAGTTAAATTTGAGGATGAATTCCTTTTAAGGGGATGGAGTCCTGTAACATATCAAAATCTAGACACACTGGATCTAGAAACCCTAACTCCATGATTAGGAGGATAGTTTTCTTGGATCCTTAGTTTTGAATAAACAAGTCATAGTTATAACCTAACGTGCTTGTTTATATACTAATGAACATATAATGGTCATCTAATGAATATTTTACATGTTTGAACCCTAATGAATATCTAATGCACATAATATGAGTAACTCTCTTATAATACTAATACTGGGTACACACAAGACTAAACATTTCTTGGACCAATAAACCCTAATGAAATGGTGAGCAAGATAATTGTAACCAAATCTTGTATTTAATGCATACTAAGAATGTATAGATGAAGAATAATGATCATATTGACCTAAACCTTAAGTTGTAATCATATAACCTTAACCTATACATCCTTAATGCCATTCTTGATACATTAGTGACATTAGGTGTCATATCAAATAACATACATTAATACACATAAATGATATATACTCACCTAATCATAAATAAATAAGGTCATCTATATGAAATGCATATCACCTTGTTTTCTAATACACACCTAATTAATCACCTAATCATTACTTGGTATGTGAATCAAATCATTAATATGTAATATGTCCCACCTTGATCACTAAAATACATATAATGACTTCAATATGGATAAGAGGTAATTGGATTCTCATAAACGTGCATAATCAACAATAAGAAGTGAATAAGCATGAGAAAATGATTAATGATGACATTAATGTAAAAAAGAGGTACTATGAAAATGTTTAATATAGATATAAAAAATTAATGTGACATTATTTGGATTAATTGTAAATAATTGGATAAAATGTCTTATTTCATTCAAAACAATATGTTATAATTCAATATGTTGATAACAGAGACTAAATCCAAATTATAGGATAATAATCAAGTATATTGAGATAATTAAGTAAACCCTAGTTGTTCTAAAACTCTTATTGATATAAATAACAAATGTATATGACTTTGTGTACAATAGTAAGATATAACTCTTTTGGAAACAAAGTAAATATAACATGACACAATTAAAAGAATAATAAGGATGATATAATATCATAATGAATATAACATTAATAGGCCTAAAATGTTAACTGCTTTATATTTAATAAAAGTAAATCTTGATAGTGGAACTCTTAGATATCCATGAGAACCTGACCTATGTGGAGTTTCTTGAGAAGATTCTGAACTCCCAAGTTAAGTAGTTGAAAAATAAGGAGTTTGAGTTAGTGAAAGTTTTGGTGGAGGCTTTATGGAAACAACCTGGCAGTTTAATGTTGGGATGTTACATACTCACCCTACACACTTTGCTTGTGATTTTGAGGATGAAATCTTCGTTAAGGGGTGGAGTGCTGTAATATACCGAAACTTGGACAATATTTTCTTTTTGGCCCTTTTTCAAGCTTTTCCTATCATTTTATCCTTTTTTCCTTGATGTTTAAATTATGAAATTTATAGTGGTTTGGTGAAAAATTGTTCTATAATTATACCAATGGAAGGGTTTATGCACAAATACCTCAGTGAAATCTTATTTAAGGATCTAAAATGCAAAATCACCACTTAAGTAGAATGACATTAAATATATTTGTGCCAAAATTGTAAGGCCATAAACCTTGCTTAATGTATTGAACAAGCTTAATTACCATAATTAAGTACTATAAACCTTAATATAACTTTGTGATGTGTTTCAAAATCATAAAATGAGCCTAAGTTTCAAAGTTGGTTCAATTTGGATGTTTGTGCAAGTTAAGAAATTTTAGGAACATTTTGGACTTTTATGCAATTTACCCAATTGGGAGGTTTGCTTTGCAAATTATGACATGCATTATAATTCTTATATATTCCCTTACCATTTACGTGTTTTTGAACCATGGGGAACCTAGTTTCACCTTGGTTTGAAGGTGTTTCTCTCCAAGGGCATTTTAGGGGTTACCCTCTTTATAAATGAGCTTATCTTTAAAAGCTATCAACCAATGGGGTTATTTATTTGATTGGAGGACAATGGGGATGATCTAGAAGTCTCCATGGGATTTTATAATTGACATTTGATATACAAGAAGTCTCTATGATCTGTCCTCTTGCATGGCCATGAACCCCTAGGCTAAGAACACATGGAAAGTCCCATAGACACCTCATGCTTGCCCCCTTCTTTATAAAGCCATATCTACTCCTTCCCACCTCCCTATTAAAAAACTCTTGCTCTCCTTATCTTACCCCATCTTAGAGCATCGTTACTACTCTGTTTTTCCATGAAGGTGCTGTCCCAAGGTAAAAGAGAGTGCTTACCTTGCTGAAGAAGGCTCCTAGGGTTCCAAATTTGTTATATTTAGGGTTTCTAAAGCTATTTCTTGGTGATTTTGGCCAAAAATAGTAAGTTTACTCCTTTCCTTCCTTGTTTTCATGCTTTTAATCTTCCTCCCACCTTCTTCTAGGTTGGAACCATGCCCTTCCATGGTGAAACCCCACCTGCAGCCCTTAAACACCTCATCTCCATGTTCTTTTGCTAGGGGTTTTCACCTCTAAAGTGGAGAAGGTACTTCTTGCTCGATATAGGAGCTTTGTTGAAGAAACCAACCTATTTAGCTCGGGAATCTTTCTTCTTGAACTTTTACACCTTCCCTAGAGGTGAGTTTTATAACCCCCTTCGCATATATTTCTCACTACATGCTTAAAACTCGTGCTTCTATGTTTAAAATTGATGATCTCCATCACTATTTGCCATGTTGTTCTAGGGTTTTAGTTTCTTGCTATTTTACCTTTTCTAGAAACTCTAGTTTGGTCACATATGCAACTCTAAATTTGATCTTGGGTCAAATGGTGTTTTCTCCCTCCCTCTCTCCCATTCCTCTCTCTCAAAGATTTTTGACTTGTCATTTCTTGATTGGTTCAAATTGAAAAATTTATATATTTTGATCCACTTATCCAAATTTGACAAATAAATATGTTTTGGAATCAAAAAATTAATTTATATCCAATAAAAATATTTTCAAGGTATGATTTCGAGGTTTTACGTAGGGTGATTTTTGGAAAATGAATTTAATTCATAAAATCCTTAAAAAGTACATCTGAATAAATATAACTCCAAAATTAACATATAAAATGTTTTCTTGATCTAGAGAACCTAATAAGTTCATCGGTGAGGTTTTTAGAATTTAAACATGAGTTTTGCTAAAAAGTTCTAAAATTAGGGGTTCTATACATTAATGTGCATTATGTACTAATGCATGTTAATACATTGAAAATAGGAAAAGAGGAACTTGGACTCAATTAAAGTGGTGAAAGTTAGTAATTGATATCAGTAAGAGAGGTATGTGTATTCCTTACACCCAATGTTGGGATAATTACAACCAAACCCTATATTTCCCTAATGAGGATTTAATAAACCCTATTTCCTCTATTCATGATTCTTTTGTTAAATTGCCTCAAAATCAGTAATGATATTCTTTTTCTTGGGTCTTTTACCCCACTTCCATGTTTTAAATATATGATGCTTTTACTTGCCAAAATTTCTTTTCTAGCATGTTGATTTTATGGACTATTTATCTATAGTAGTGATACTTATGTGCAACCACCCATAGATAGGGCATGTATTAATTTGCCTTGGGGAATGTCTTATTCTCCCCCATAAAAATATGTGTAGGTGAATGAGAATGTATTAATTCTCCCCTCACCTATAGGTTGAGGTTCGGTAGGTGCCACAATCCTACTTAGTTAAGGTAGTCATAATTATCATGCATGAAACCCTTTTATTATATTTTTTTATGGCAAGCATCTATTTAAAAATAGCCTCATACTCTTAAAATATTCATCTTATGATGAAAACTAGCCTTTATTTACATATTTTCTTTTCCTTGATATCCTATTCATATTTGTTGACACATACTTTGTTTTCCTTTCCCTCTTGCTGGGTGTTTTCCCAACCACTCGAGTTTAGATCGAGGTGTCGAACATGATCAAGGAGAACATAACTTCTAACATGGACCTAGCTCTTGGAGATAGATTTGAAGTAGTTTGGACTTCCCTCTACTTAGATCCTTATGCTGTATCATACATGTAAACCCTTATTGGACATTATGATATACTTTTTTAATGTTATGTGAAAATTGAATATAGTCATTTGTTTAATTCCGATGTTACACTTTGGTTGTTTTGAATACCATTTATTGAAATTTGAAAAATTTGCACCTATTTCAACATACCTTTGAGTGTGTTTGGAATGGATGTTTTATTCTTCAATTTTTTTAGTAGGGAGTGGATCCACCCCCTCGGGTCCCACTCCTTACAGTGGTAAAAGTGACTGGAAAACTATTGTACTTGCCCTAACACAAGGTATAAGACAAGTTAAGGGCCGTTAGTGTAGTCAATCCAAGGGAAGGGAGGGTGGATCTATGGTCCCAAAATCTAACACTCTATTTGATCCAAAGCATCTCCCATGGATTGCTGACTTGTTTAAGTCAATTCAAAACCATGCTTCTTTGGCAATATTGCAAAATTCATATCTCTCAAACTATAAATATGATTGAGATGAAATATTAACCATTGGTTCAAAAATTTCTTATACTTATTATATTAAAAGTTTGGATACAAAATAATTATTTTGAAACTAACTTTAAAAATTAATATTCAAATGTTAAATTATTCACTACAGTCAATGGGGTTTAATGTGACACTTAATCAAAGATAGAGAATCAATTGAGCATAAAGTGACTCAAATCAGCCAACTGAGGGTTAGGGAAGTTATTAAATATAACTGAGCATCTAATGAGTCAAGATGTACATGATTAGATAAGACAAAAAATTTGGGTTGTCAAAGAAGCCTCTCTCATAAATTTCCCAATAGAATTGTCAAAATAAAAAATTCTTCTTTTTTCTAAAGATATTCAAAAGTCTTTTTCCTACAAAAATACATAATTTTTAGATAAATATGAAGGATAATCTTGAATTGGCATCTTTTTCACTCCGTTAATTATTTTGTTAAGTTTTATTCATAATATGCATTTTCCACAATTTCTATTTAATTTTCTCTAGAATGATCCTAAATATTTAGAAAATCGAGACACATGTTTTTTTCCTACCTAGGCCACTCAATGGATGTAGACATCTACCAAGTGACATGTGGTAGATTGGTTCAATTTGTGGGTGCAACTTTGTGGTGCATTGTCTTGTTCATCTGCCACTTCCAGACTCTTCTATCAGAAGACCTGAAACCATAAAGCTATCTTATAAATACCCTCATATCCAATGTACTCTAGCCCCCCTTTAACCCTCCTAAATCTGTAGGATCAACCATCTTCCTGTTTATTTCCTACATTGTTTATATTTAGAGGATCCTTCTTCTAACACATTGATAACCTAAGCACCATTAAGATGGACAATACTAATATTACATACCTAAACTATGAGTCACTAACTATTCTTAATTTTCATTATCTACTTGAGATTAGTCTTATTGATTCATAACTTCTTGTTCATCATCATGTGATTTGATTATATAGATTGCTTGTACTATGCAAATAAAAGCAATGATGGGAAAGCCACATACATCTCTAGTCCTAAAGATAAACAACATATTAAAAACTAGGACCCTTAGGGTGATGATGGGAAAGCCACATACATCTCTAGTCCTGAAGATAAACAACATATAAAATCACTTTTTATCATTTTTCATCATTTCATTTTCTTTTTGATTGAACCTGAAACCTTATACATCAAGAATGTTAAAAGATGGGTTCAATACCAATTTAACAAGAAACATGGGGGTGGGAAACCTTCCCCACTTGTAAAGAGATCATCGAATCTGATTTTTGGTTACACTTCCATATTTCTTATCAATCCAATGTCTGGATGCTAAAGACAATTGATTTCTACTGTAGGTTTAAAGCATTCATCTTGTTTTTCCTCATTGTATAAATAGAACAAGATGGCAACTCGAATCTCATCTTGTTTTATTATTTTTCAAATCAATCTTTGTATTATTTTCCTCACCAAAGATATATAATAGATATATATATTTTTGGGTAGGGTATGACAACTTGGAGACACTTAAACCACAATGATGACACCTAACATTTCCTTAGTCACTCTTGTCTAATGGTTTCTCCAAAGAACAACTCAGCTAGAATGATTATGGTATACACTTACAAAAGTGGAATATCTAAAGATGCGACATAACTATGTGTTTAAATCTTGAATGAATCTCACAGGCAGGCCATCTAATAAAGAAACCATCTTTTCTCTTCCATTGAACAACTTTATGTTTCTTTACGCCTAATAGATTAGACATCTCTACAATCCAACTTGTTTTCCATGCTACTATGGGCCAGTGTACGTGCTAGGGAAGCCAAGTGATATTGGCTACATAATCAAGATTGGGAGTTTGAATGAAGTTTCCAAAATGGAAGGAGTGACTGAGAGGGTCCTAGAAAGGGATCAAGACCAACATCAATTCTCTTGAAATGAGAACATAAGCAAGATGGCATAGGTGTCAGGTAAAGAAAAATCTCACTAGATCAACTTTGTCTCAGAGATATTTGTAATCCAACACAACATATAGGAAAAATTCAGGGGAGGACACCTCAAAAGCAAAATTTCACTTATCAATCGATGCCCCATGGTTTTGAATCTCGAAGACCAAGAGGTAATGGGTAAACAAAGATATGATATTCTATTTACATTCTTGAATGGAACCAATCGGGATAGACTTATTTCTTGAAGACATAAGGACTCCTTGTCCTTTCATGTTTTAGAATGGCACAATCTGCCACAACATCGAACTCATAGAGAGAGGCAATCCGTAAGATGTACCCAAACATTCCAAGACTCAACTTTGTGAATCAAATTCTAAATCAAAGAATTCTGAACATCACAATATAATTTAACTCAAACTCAAATTTCAATTTAAAGTTACAATTTTTTCATTGTCATACACATGATGAAATAAAACTAATACATAAATTTCTTGCAGAAGGGAAAATACAACATTCAAAGATAAACGAGTGTGAAATACAATGTACATATACTTATTCAACTTCTTCTTTAGCCATCTTGATAGACAGTTGGCCAAAGGCCAATGATTAGCAGATGACCCTGAAGACTGATGTTGTCTACTCACACCTGAATTAACTGCATTAATGGACCATGTATGTCTAGAAGAAGAGCTTCTAGACTGTACCTAAACAACTAAAGCACATCCCAGTGATGAGAGGTACCTTTTCTAGTACTCATTGATGATGTATCAACAACTACTACCTACTCTTGGAGGTCTACAGTTGGGATTAAATCGTCTAGCATGGGGTAATCACCCATGCTTGTAGTTCCATGGAAGTATTGACTATGTCCATACCTCATTAGGATGCTCAAATTAAAGACCCCCTGATGCACTTATATATGCATCATCATCATCTTAAAGGATGAAGTCCAACCAAAAATACTAGGGAAGTGACACAAGCCTCCAATGCCAAAATCAAGGTGAGTTCATAGCTGGGGTAAGTCGTCACAACTCCTAGGAGCTATCGACAGAGAAGGTAGAGCTTCAATATGAAAGACTACCTCAAGATGAGGTAGACAACACAATTCATGTCCAAAGTCACCTTGCTCTTCACTTATAATTAACCACATGTAGAATGCATGTGAACTAGATCCTACAGGAACATGTAGACAAGGTAGTGAGCTAAAAAACATACAATGTACTAGCATCACCAAGATGAAACCTAGACAAGATTCTGAATCTGTCCTGATAGTGAGCTAAAAAACATACAATGTACTAGCATCACCAAGATGAAACCTAGACAAGATTCTGAATATGTCCTGAGAAATAACTAACAAACCTGAAGTGTGCTAAAGTACATCCATACAAAATCATACAATATTAAATTTCTCTACACCTATATGTGTAGAGAGTGTAAAATGCATAGAGAGTAAATATATGGAACTTTACTTTGGTAGAGGATTAGGAATTATGGAAATTCCATTGCCATAATTGCAAAATGGAAAATATGGAATAAAAGTGTTTTTGTTTTATAAAAGATACAAAATTTTAATGTTCCCCTTGCTTATATGTTATTGACAATCAATACATTATTATTCCAGTAACATTGTTTTACTAAAAGCATACAATTGCATTCATAGTGACATTCTTTATTTTTATATATTAGGTAACAAATATGATTATTGAAGACCTAACATATTTACTACTTTTGTACTACTTGATGAATATGCTACATTCTTGAATGTTGAACAAGCACCACCAGACTATAAATCAAAGAAAATTATAGTGAATAAATGGGATAGTGATGTAGTTTATTTAAGCTTACTTCTCCTCAACATATTTTGTTTAATATTTTCTTAGGGACCATTTTTGAAGACATTGGTTCATTATCAATAAAAGTCAAAATGTGTTGTTATTATTGCATATGTTGTGACAATTATTTCTGGGCCAATTGTATACAAGCACATCAATCACTTTAACACTACCTACCAAGGAAATGGGTTTTGGGATTTGTGTATATATAGTTTCATGACATATATAGATGGTATATATTTCATATGATGATATATGACAAGAGTTGTGCATCCATCTATCTAAGAAGAGCATTGGATGCAATTGGTATATGTTACCTACCTAAATAGTTAAGCTGTGGGATATAAGCTAAATCTAAGTCATGACATGATGAAATATGGTTCTTGGCCCACTTAGAAGATTGCTCACTAATATTTTTCAAGTTAATAGTGATGGATTTAATTTGATATAGAGTACGAAGTGATATTTTAAGTTAAAGGTAAAATTAATATCAATAAAAAATTTCAAACCAACATTTATGTTCTATCAATTTTTTTGATCAAAGGGTAAAAAAGACCACTTTTCATTTTGACTGGTCCTTGTAAAACAAAAACTTAATTGGAATAAATTCCTCAGTTGGTACAAGACTTTGAAAATTATTCTCGTAGACATGAGTGCAAGCTTTATATCCTAGATACATGATTACCAGAAGAATCAACTCCAAACAAGCCTAGGATAAAAAGTTGAAGCTATAGTAAGAATGTTGATGGTGCCATGACATCAAGTGTATCCTATTAAATTCCATGAATCATGAGCTTCAAAAGAAACTAAGAACTTGGGTGTTTTTAGGAATATGTTGCAAGAACAAGTGAGACAAGAGTGGTATGAAATATGCAAGGAATTATTTAAGTGAAACATGACAAAATGTAATCCAACTAGCACCATGTACTCAAGTTAATTGATTATATGAAGAGCCTAGAATGACCAATATTTTATTCAGACCGAGAGTTGTCCACGGATGTGTTCCTACAATCATTTCTAGAATCCTATAGACATTTATCATGAATAGAAACATGAAACTTTTTATTAAACCATGGTTAGAGTTGCTACACATGTGCTTACAAAAGAGATCAAATCAAGGAAGAAAAGTCCAAATATATGTTGATAGCCAAAAAAGAAAAAGAAAGTCCAAAGGAAAATGCAAAACTAAGATGATATATAAGACTAGACAAAAGTCTAAGTCTTTTGCACTTAAAAAAAAGGAGGAGTAGGAAGGAAGGCAATTCTCACCATTTTCATTAGGGAAGAGATTGGAAAAGAAACTACCATCTCTACCTAGAACAACAAAGCAAGGAGGAGATATATATATCCACATCAGGTGTGTATGTTAAAGAGATAAAACTATCTACTTATTCATAATGGGTATTGGATACATATGTGGATCTCACATATGTTTAAATATACAATATATAAAGAGGCAGATGTTTAAAAAATGGGGAGGTGGATCTATGCATTGTTAATGGGGTAAGAGTTGATTCCAAAATAGTAGGAAATACATGTCTATAGTTTTCAGGTATATTGACACACCAATACCACATATACACATTCATGTGTACATTCATCAAGTAGTAAAGGAAAATGAAACTTGTGAGATTATCAAACCATACAATATGGACAACTTGAAACTATACTTACTATAACTAATATTAGATTGAAAGAAAGGTTTAACTTCGGTTGAAATTAACCAATAATTAAATTAAACAAGTATCATTGTTTGAATATTGGGGCTATTTATTTTCTAAAACACTAGTTTTACTGCAACAATTCACTACTATAATATGCATTTAATCTTATCATATGTTAGTTATTTATCATTCTAACAAGCATTGCATATGAGTGTAAGGTCCTTCTAGAATATAAAACCATAGTTTTTTTTGAAGGAGCATAAAACCATAGTTAAAAGTGATGCATCCTACTTCTATGGTATTCAAACACAATTGCATCATATGTGAAAACAGTCTGCATTAACTAGATCCTCACACAGATAAATTTTCAATGATGTAATTGTTTGTTCATGGAGGAAATATGTCAAAATGTGTCTTATGACAATAAATCCTATCTAAATCATTGAATAAGGTAGATAATCATTTTCAACAAAATGTGTCATTATGTAGATGAATTTGAAAGCAAGAACTAATTTATCAGTCATAAGTTTTTGTTATAGTAATTTCAGGTCGGGCTAATTCCAGATCCTATAGAAAAAGAATTACATCCTCATTTATACAAATTAAAAGAAGAGAAATCCAAATGAAAAGCATGAAGCAGTGCATAGTGTGGTGTCTTCAAGTGGCTTCTAATGATCAAATATGCTTTCAGATGCTACACAGACATTATGGGAATGTCTTATTTTTCACTTCTTTCTATTAGTAGCCTTTAAATGTGAATCATCACATAGATGTGTTTTATCTAGAGTTTAGTCTTAAATTACCTATCTTTTATGATTAATCTTGACCATCGAATCATTTGGATCAAGTTTTCACTATCTGTAGGCAACTGGGTCAATGCACTGATGGTCAAGCCAATGATTTAACAAGAATTTGGTTGCGCTCTAAACCCAAGTCAACGATATCAACTTGAAGCCCATTTCTTGCTATAAAAATCATGCATGGGTTGATGCAATCAACTGTCCACATCTGTTCATCAACTCAAATGTTATAGAATACTAAACCTCCTATGGTATAATGTATGTTGATCAATACCATGAATATATGTGGATACATTGTGGTTTAAATATCTTCAAAGTAAAGAAATGATGCATAAATGATTAAATTTGCAATAGTAAACTCTACTAGTCTTAAGAATTGATTTTTCTTGAGTAATGACTCTCTTAGATTGGGTCAAAAAAATTAGCAAATAAGACAATCTATACCAGAGTTGATACTAAAATGAAAACTCCATACCAAAGGGATCCAAAACTAGTCTAATCCATCACTACAAAACTAGCTTCTTGAAACAATCAAATAATAAGTCACAGAGAATGTTGGAAATAAAACCTACATATCAATCACATATCACATGAAGAAGAAAAATCATCATGATGAGTGTTGACTGCATCACCATGCCTCCCTACAGTTACATTTCCCTTAATGATATCATAATCCAAAACGGATGCACTCCAGTGATGAAAAATGAATGAAGGGTGATCATATCAGTGGCATACCAAAAAGGGAAATGGGTGTATGGATTGGGTGACCTGTGTCAAGCCTTAAACCCAAGTCAATAAATATGCAATGGATAATGATGCCTACTAATATGTTGTATGAAATGGTCCATAACTAAGATAAAAATGCAAGGGTGGAATAATGCATGATCTAAGGACAAAAAATGCATGATCTAGAATGACTCATCCTAATAATGGTATTGTGGTTGGTTGGTTCTTCTAATGTGTCCAAATAAATTTCACACTTATATACATAAATGCTTAAGTATAGAGATCACTATGGTGAATACAGATTCCTCCATTCGACCTTGTTATTTCTATGTTATTCTCCTTTTTTCTTTTATTTTCTTTTCTCTTTCTTCATGATTTTCAAGAACGTTCCATTTATTTGTAAAATGATTCATTTATTGAAGGGATTCTATAAGATAAGAGTTAGAGGAATACTTAAATGTCCTAAAATCAAATGAACTATTTCAATAACTATCTGCCACAAGAACCATGTGATATGCATGTAAAAATGCATCTACATGAAACTTGTGAAAACTATTTACCAAATGCAATTTCAATGCCTGACTACTTATACATGCAATGAGGTGGAAATCTAAAATTAGCTCACAATCTAATGGTGGTGGGTGATCGAATGAAGGTGGTTAGGTATCACTACAACCAAGAGACATCATCCTACCTAATCATGATAAGACTATCTCAAAGTTGACTTGTGAATAATGTAAGCCTTGATACCTATCTCCGAGAAGCATGAAATAAGAACAACAATGCTATTTGATTGAATAGACTCAAATTTTCTTTCTTTTCACAAGCTATGGAGTTTAATTAAAGCATCAAAATGTATCTAAATCATGTTAGGGCTGATCAACCCAAGTCAAGTATAAGATGAAACATGCTCTAAAATAGACAGAATAAAATATTTTTAATGATCATGTGGATTAATTCCTAAATAAAAAATCATATTAAAATAAACCAAAGAAAATAAATAACTAAGAAAAAAATTCATACTAAAAAGACTGAAAAAGTAATATTACAATGATAGAAGAGATATGACAGACGACATTCCTTCCCTCCCCAAAACTTATCACTGACATAGTTCTCAGTGCCAGGAAGACTTTGAATAGGAATAGGATGCATGTCTTCCCAACACCATGTGGTGAAGATAACACATCAAACCCATGTTTGAATGGTTGTATCATTCATCAATAGATTACGTAAGTTAACAACACTAAAAAACATGCCAATTGCATTAATTCTTGTATCATGAATGACATTAATTCATTCCTATTTTTTCTCCAAACATAAAATAGTCTAAACATAAATTAAAGGTAAATAAAACTAATTAAAGGTGGGTTTCTATTCATACATGTCCTTGTTTACGATCAGAGTCTTGACAATATGAATCTCAACATGGATCATCTCCCAATAATTATGACTTCCTAAATGATTGCATGACTAGTGCTGGAAATGTGTAGACAAGCTGATCATCCTCATTACAAATGTTAGGAACCCTCTCCCCATATCAAATATCACATCTTATGTCACCTATACTTGTCAATCCAACAACAATTCTACACCATTATTTCCTACATATCCATCAACATGACATATGTGAGAAAAATGAATCAGCTAACTTTCACCTAGTACATCTCCACCTATTCCCAATGGCTTCAATATAGACTTGTTTGCAAGTTGAATAGTCATGCTTGTGGCTTTGGGTTCCTTAATCTCATATTTTTTATACTAGACCCTCAATCATATAATGTCTGAATGGAATAAGGGATGTTTAATTATCCTTGATATTTGCACATCTGTGTTAGATCCACCTATATCAGTTCACTAAACTCCTCATGCACCACAACCCTCACATCTGTGTCCTTGTATTCTACCTCATATTGATGTTGTCTTAAGGAATTTCCTATTAGAGGTTATTTGTTTTATCATATCTACAAACAAAATGTTTACATGACTTATTTTTGAAAGACCTCTACAAATTTCTTGAACTATTTGTGGACCTTCCTTTTTTGAGGCTATTATGGAAGAGAACTAAATCCATAAGTATAACGAACAATAACATAGAAATCGTACCCTATTCCATAATTAGAAGGATAGTGAGATCGGTTGCCTAGACTTGATCAAACAAGGATAAAAATTAAAACACAATTATATACCACCTTAATTATGTGCCAAATGTAAATAGATTTATACATTCATATGATGAAAAAATAAGAGGAATTAATGAATGAAATACATTAATTTAGTAAAAGGTGAATTTTTATTTATAATAATATATAAGTCTATTCTAACAATATACAAAATTATGGGACTCCAATAAGTAAGTGTTGAAAATAAAGATATAATATTTTGATAAAAACAATGCTAATGTCTCAAAAATTCCTAATGGTGCTATAACTCATAAAATGGAATCTCAAAAGTATAATATAATGGTAAAAACGTTTTCTATTGGTGCCAATTATCTTGGTTGCCAAGTTTCACATTGTTTACTTAATAATAACTATCTTAATTCTATTTAGAAGAGAAAATAAGAGAAAAAGAAAAAAAAATGTTACATCAAGTTTAGAATCTCCAAATCTACAAATAAATCTCAAATTCGAATTCTACATACTAAAATTAGCCTAGGTGTGAATTTTCATATTATTTGGACAAACTTGCTTATCCTAGTGTAGTTTAGGAGAGAGAATGTACATTTAAGTCCAAAATATTAAATAACATGTTAAACCATCCCAAAAGGGAAAATCAATGGAAATATGATTTCCTCATGTTTTAATTGGCCTAGATACCATGATTTTATTTAGCCCTTGTTTGAACCCTCAAAATAAATTAAGAAAGAAAGATACACATTATTTAACAAAAATACATTTAATGCTTTGAGTTACCTGTAGTTTGGATATGCCGCTTGATTTTATTAGTTTGTAATATCTCGGGCCAATTCTTGGTCTCTAGGTTTTGATCTAATGTCATCTGTTACTTCTTCCTCCTCACGCTTTGTTCTCTCACGCTCAACATTTTCCGCTTTCTATATCATGCTTCTCTTCTTGATTTTCTCTCCTCTCTCACCTGCTTTCTTCCTCCTTTGCCTCCAATATCTTTTCCCACATACTCCTCTCATCAACCCAGATGAGGAAACCCTCATATTTATAGTTTGGGTGACCTCTAATCTATTTTGTCCCCCACCCCTTTATACTCTATTCCTCCCCTATCTTGTTCTTCGTCTTCCTCTACTCACCACCCCTGGCCACAAGACCCAATAAAAATCTTCCCTCACCTTCATCAGATGTCCTAGAGTTGGTCCTCACCATTAGTTTAGCCTCTTATAGACCTGAGATGTACATCCCTACTCTAGTTCATCTACGCCGGAGATCTTGGGTTGGAGAGGAGGAGGCTGGCCTTAGAGAGGCCCAGAGATAACTTGGACAGATCAATCCTAATCACTCACAACTCTCTAACACTGCCATTTTAGTAATGCAGGTGAGATTCATGTTTCCCCAATTTTCATTCATCCGCCTGTGGCCACAGATTTTGGGTTACAAATTTCTACTTCGACTTACGTGCTGGTTTCATATCTTGCTTCTTTTCTTCTTTTGGGTTTGTGAACTATCTAGCGGGTAATATAATAGTTCATCTACCTAGATTCCATGGCAGAGGTCGAGGTAGAAGGTCTGTAGATCTCAAGCTTTGTTGCTTGGGATTCTTGAGATCTTCTGGTTATTGGGAACCTATTAGTATGTGTTTATAATAGTTTTGGTTGAAGGGATCATGAGTCTAACCCTCATCATTGACTTGCTATAGATTTGATCAGAGTTGAACTGCTTTCCTCACATAAGAATATGATTGTTTGGCATTTACCAATTATACCCTCATTCTCATTTTCACTTTATCACGTTCAAACGGGCAATTTCAACTGTTTCAAATTTTCTTTTGGTTTGATCACAAGGAGAACTCCTCTAGTTTGGCTGTAGGCCCAAGCCACATGTCATGCTCTTAGTGGTCCATCTCACTCTAACTTGTAATCATATGATGGCTTATATACATGGGTTTAAGGAATTTCCTAATAGGTCCATGTTCCAAAATTCATACTAAATTATATATAGCTTAAAAATGGAATAAAATATCTTCAAATTCATGCATTTATTTCCTAACTAATGGTACATGTTTCACAACCTAATCCTATTATAATAAATATGAAATTTTCATAAATTTTATTAATTTGATAAAACTTCAAAAATTAATAACTCATAAAATATCAATCATAAAAATAAAGTAAAATATGTTATGAACTCATAAAAATATAATCTACATTATGGTATGGTTTTAATAACCTAACTCAATAATAATAAAAATGTGATTTTTAGGGTTTATGAAATTAATGTAAACTTAACCCTAATTCTACACATATGGCTAATAGGTGATTTGGAGACCTAGGATTGGATCTAGGACTAACTTTGGACTTTTTTAGACTCTAAAGTGAGGTATGTTTGCAATACCTATTATTTACATTGAGTAGTTGGCCTACTTTTATCTTTCTCTTGGTCCAATGAACAAATAGCCTACACAATATCTCCTTCTTTTGAAAATATATATCAAGTGAAATAATTTATTTGCTTATGATCTTGTGATCATCCTATGTTGAATGGATATTCTTTTGACTTTATCTTATACTTTGTTCATGATGGAATTCTACTTGGTGATATGTTCTACTTTTGCCCACTTATGTGGTAGATGCTTATATTATCCATTTATGTGATGTCAATCTTGTTTAATCTGACTATACTTTTTACTTTCCTCTACATTAAGCATGTTATGTGACTCAATAACCCTATAGTAGTGTAAGTACGTTGGTTTTTGGGTTGTGTTCCCATGTATTATTTTTAAGATGGAGGTTGTGTGCTCCATACCCAAGTTTTGTGCCCACTTCTATAAATATTGTGACTCTAGAAGTATGTCATTCTCTATCAAGTTTCAAGGTTGTGAGCCTTGGCTGCCTTTGTTATTTGGATTGTTCTAGTTCTATGCTTGTCTTACATGCATGTAGGTTGATATTATTGTTACAGGTTTTGTGTCCAAGGATGTATATGTGCTTGTGTGGCACAACTCTAATATTTAATTAATATCAAGTATATCTTTTATTATATGATTGTAATTCATATCTCTTGATGCCCACTTGGATGGTTCTTTCCTTTTCTTATGGGAAAACTTGTTTATTTGATGTCCTTTTTCCTAATGTTTCTCAATCCATATTTAGTATGCACATATCAGCCTTATGTTGATGTATCTACTTTTCGCCTTCTTGTTGGGGTATGTTTTTCACCCCAAGTACAAGACATGAAGGTCATGTCTCGTTGAGATGGACCTAGCTTAAGGAGTTGATGCTTGGAGACAAACTTGATATGGTTTATATTTCCCACTACTAGATCCTTATGATGCAATATCCATGTAAACCCAATATGGGTGATGTTGTACTTTATAAAACTGATTATAGTCATGTTTTATATTCTACTTCTATAGTTTGGTATTTTTTATACAACATTTGTGATTTGAAAATTTTACACCTATTCCAGAATACCTTTTGTGTGTGTTTAGAATGGATGTTTTGTTCCCCAAATTTTAGTAGGGAGTGGATCCCCTCTCGGGTCCCACTCTTTACAAAAACTCTATTCTTCAGTGGTGGAATGTAGGTTTTCATGGGGGGATTTTCCTCCCCCAAGATTGTTGTAGACACAATTGTCTCTAGTTACTCAAGTGGATAAATCTCCTTCTAAATGGATAGAATGGATATGGTAATGATATTCTCATAGAAATCATTCCCTCTGGTGCATATGCCACCTCCATAGTCTTTTTGGTCCTTAATGTCATGCTATTGACCTATAGAAGAATTAGTTGGTCCTGCTATGCTGGATTCTTTTAAGTCTATAATAATTGTTGTCAACTATGTAATCTAAGTCTCAAAGATGTTCCATTTCTCAACAAGATTGATCAATATATAGTTCATTCTTCTACATTTACTTGTAGAACATGTCCTCCAACTTGTCTAACATTATAGGACCTCCGCCTTTAAATTTCACATATTGTTCCTTTGCTACTATTATCCTATATGCATAACATACTTCCTTATGGGATGTGTGTTTTGATTTTCAAGGGTACCAACTACTTTGTCAACACGCTGAGAAGTGAATTAGATTATGTCATCTCTGATATCTTCGTGGAACTCTTCACTACTTTTCAATTCTTGTCCTCTCTTCCCTAGAACTGATTTGTGGTCATGCATTCCAAGATCTCCGAGAATCTATCAGTATAAATATTTAAAAAGAATGTAACATACTGGATCTTTGACCCTAACCTAAAACTTTGACCTTTTGGACTTAGCCAAACAAGAATGAGGTTAGACCTAAAAGATGTTTAGTTTAACCCTAAAGAGCTAATGCATGTATATATCACCCTAATGTAACCTGATGCTTTTACATTAGGCTTAGGCCAATAATGGAAACATAAAATATGTCACATGATATAAATGGAGATTTCATAATAACTTGTACACAATAATGATATATAATTATTTTATTTGTAATATAAAGATATGGGACACAATTGGATGAATAATAATGATGATGAAATAATATTATAATAAATGTAATGATAATAAGCCAAAAAATGTTATAATTCATAAAAGGATATTACAAAAGATATTTCTAATGTGAAATTCGTGTTCCTTGGATCCCAATTAACTTGGAAGTCAATTCACATTATTTGACCTATAGTAACTACCATAATTTCTTTTAGGAAAGAAAATATGAGTTTTCCTTCAAAATATGAGATAAATAATTTAATGAATCCAAAGGTGGAAAATAGTCTTAGATTCATAATATGCACACCAAAATATAACTTTGGGTTAATTTTCACTCAATTTGGAGAATATTTTATTAAAAGATGAGATTAGGAGAGAGAAAATGTGTAAAAGCTACAAAAGATAAATAATATAATAATTGATCCTCAAAAGATGGAAATAAAGGAAAATTCATATTAAACACACTAAATTTTACTTGTGGATGAAGTTTCACCAAATGTGGATAATCCTAATGTCATTAATGCATGAGGAAAGAGAAACTAAGATTTGATTAATTAATACATTAAAAGTTTCCAAACATAAAATCTAATTATATAATTGGAATCTATATGCCTTAATTGGCCTTTCTGAAAAATTTCACTTAATTTGGATAAGATTTGGACCCTCAATTTAAGAGAGAGAAAAAGGAAATAAAATACAAATTTCACTTTATTTGAATTCAATTTGAATAAGGTTCTTTGGTCACACGTTTATTTTATTTGCCTTATGCGCAGGCCTTTCTAGACTATTAGATGATGAATCCCTCAGAGATGGGATCAACTCCTACCTCCATTCAGACTCATCTCTCTCCGCTATAGTAGTGCATATTCTCTCTCACCCATATCTCTCTCATACCTTGATGGTTTTTGGATTTTTCTTGGCCAGTAGTTTCCTGGCATGATTCTGCAGCTAATGATCCCTCACTCATGACCTAAATCTCACTAGTAAGAAAACACCCTATTCTCAATTCACCCATCTCATTCACCCTGATCCAAGAACACCTCGCACCACCTTCCCATATAAGCCCAACCATCCAGAAACAATGGTCGAACCTTGTAGTACCCTTTCCTACCTTCAATTAGAGCCTAAGGTCCGTGGAAAACAAGTAGGAACTCTACCCACCTTGCCGGTTATGCCGAGTTCCCTTGAGCATCTCTGTTCATCTTGGGCCAATAGAACTGGCGGTAAGAATCCTGTCATCTTTCTAGAGCTTTCCCCTGCCTAGATTGTTGTGGTTTTGTACCAAATGAACAACCCTCAAAACTGACCTCCTCAGACTATTCCGTGACAACCGGGATGACAATGTCACATGTTTGATCATATGTTTCCGCATTTCATCCAGCACGATGACCTTTGGGACATATTGAATTCGAAGCAATCTTCATTCATTGGTTTTACTTGGCTTATGGTTCTTCTCCTTCATGCTCCTAGAACCAGAGTTGACAGAGGTCCTTGATCGGACTCTAGTACCTTGTAAAGCTTGATCTTGGGGGTTGAGGGGACCGTAGGAGTTTCGAGAGTGAGAACATGGGATTTGTTCCTCGAGTTCATCACTGTAAATTGGTTTTGCAAATATTGAATCTTGTTGTTTCCACTGCTTCATCATCACCATGGCAGGGTGCTTCCTGGGGATGAATCCCCAACATGCTTTCCCTATTGTACCCTTCTTTTCCTCCTATTTTGATTTTTTGTGCTAGGGGCATTTTGGTCTTTTCACCTGCAGTTGTTTTGTTTCGATTCTAAGGCGAGTTGCTAGGGTGTTTAGTGGGGCTGACCGAGTTGGCCAACCCTAATTGGGCCAACTCCGCATGCGAGCCCACTCCCTCTCTCTCTTTTCCTCTCTTGATGCATAGAGCTGACGTGGAATTATCTGATTGGTCTATTTTCAAAATTTGTAACTAATTATATTTAGCTCTAAAAAATAAAATAAAATATGTTTGAAAATAAAAAAAATATGAGCTTTCCAGTGTTACTGGTTTTGTTTCCAAAATCCAATGTTATAAATACGTGATTTTAATAGATTTAATAACTTGTAAATTTCATAACTAAATATTTAAAAGTCAGAAAAATATAATAAAATATGTTCTGGACTCCAAAAAATTTAGTCTAAAACGTGGCATGATTTTGATAACCTAATTCACATGTAATAAAAAATGTGATTTTAGGGTTTGTGAAATCAATGTAAATCTAACTCTAATTTCACATACATGATTAATAGGTGCTTTGGAGACCTAGGTTTGGATCTAGGACTGAATTTGGACTATTTAGATTCTTTAGTAAGGTATGATCATATCCCACATTATTTCCATATTGAGAAATCTCTAATTCATCTCTCATAATGTATGTTTGCATCCCCTATTAATCCTTTTGAGCAATAACATATTTTGTTCTTTCTGTTGGTCCTATGGACATTAGCCTACACAATATTTTATTCTTTTGAAAATTATGATTCATGTGAACTACTTTATTTGGTATTGATCTTGTGATCATATTTAGATATTCTCTTGGTCTTTTCTTATGCTTTGTTCATGATAGAACTCTATATGATGACATGTGATATCTTTTTCCCACTTGTGAGGTGGATGTATATGTTGGTCACTTTTATGGTGACTACTTTGTAAAATCTGACTATAATTTTTACTTGCCTCTCTATTAAGCATGTTATGTGACCTAGTAGCCCTATATTAGTGTAATTTCATTAGTTTTGGGTTATGTGCCCTTATTTTATTTTTGATATGGAGGTTATGTGCCCCATACCCGTGTTACAAATTTATGAGGTTTGGCCCACACACTTTATGTTGGGGAGTCTGGTTATGTGCCAATCTCTATCAGATTTCAAGTTTATGAGGCTTGTTCACCATTGTTATTTATATTGTTCTAGTGCCATGCTTATCACGCATGCATGAAGGTTGATGATGATTATATGGGCTGTGTCCCCAAATTCTTTATATGTTCTAGTATGGCATGTTTTGTTTATTTTATGGCAAGTATCTCCTTAATTGTGATTCTTTTATTTAATGCCCTCTTTGGGTAGTCCTTATCTTTTCTATGGGAAGCCTTTAATATTTGATGTCCTTGATTCCATAGATTGTTGAACTCTATTTTTAGTATGCACATACCAACCTTTGTTGATGTCTTCTATTATTTCTCTTCTTGTTGGGGTATGCTTACAACCCTAGGTGAAGGACAAGGAGGACATGGCATGAAGTTGTGGACTTAGCTTAAGGAGTTTAAAGCTTGGAGACAAACTTGTTATGGTTTACATTTCCCTCTTGTTAGATCCATATGTTGTATCTTTCATGTAAACCCTTTGTTGAAGGTTATGATGTATTTTGTAATCTTTTGTGAAGAATAGAATATAGTCATTTTTTTATTCCACTACTACACTTTGGTTGTTTTGATTATCATTAATTAATATTTGTCCAAGATACATTTTGGGTATACTTGGACTATAGGTTCTATTCTTTAAAGTTTTAGTAGAAAGTGGATCCCCTCTGGGTCCCACTCATTACAAAGAAACTTACATATGTAGAGTCAATCATATCCCTCTCTTATAAATGTAGCCCATGGTAGAAATCTTTCCTTATAATATATGTTGATCCGATGATGGAGACACTAATAAAAAATATCTCCAAACTACTCCCATGCCTTAGAGTAGGATTCAACTAAGCTCTGTTTGAAAACATGAGTTTTACCTACCAATCCATCATATTCTGGGATGTGAAATAATGATAAAAAATTATCCATCCTATGGTTTCATGCATCTATCAAGTTTGGTTCCAAGATATTGGTTTATCCATCAAGGAAAACTTGAAGAGATTCAAGTATACAATTGTTGATGATACCCTATCAATCTTCAAACTATAGTAGCACTCCCCAAAATTAGAGATGTCTTGCATTGGTTCTTAATGTATATTACCATAGAATCCTTACAATTTCACCAGTTTCACACAACTTGTATTTATCATATACTTGCTCATATTGATTGCATGTTTCTTGATAAGCCCTTTTGAACTATGGTTGAAGATGATTTGATCCTTTCCAAATGATCTGCTATAGCTACTCCTCAGGAGGTTTGACATTTTCATCAGCCTTGTGGTCACTCATCTCCATATGTTCTACATTCTCTATTTATCAATGATTGGTTTAAATGGTGGAGAATTAAAATTATTAATTTTGACATGATGTGCTCTAGATTGTATGAGTACAATGCGAAGAACATCAAATGTGGCTTTGGTCCTTACTATGAATTGGTACCTTAAAAGAATATGGAAGTGGAAGATTCACAAAATATTAAAAGGATATGAATTTGTTTTAGAATTTTTTTTATCAAGGGGGTAGTGGCCAATCTTAGCATTCATAACTCTATTAGTTATGTTCACCAACTCCCCAACAAAGGTGTCAAAAACTTAAGAAGATAATATCACACATGAAGATTCAAGTTTATGTTTGTCAAACAGTAGAGGGAGTATTATCCTTGGGATTGTCAAACCAAAAAGAATTGGGCCATTGTAAATTATTACTAACTAGAACTGATCAACTATCATGTGAAAAATGTTGAATTTAGATTTTAATTAACCAATGGTTAACTAAACAAGTAACTAAAGTTGTTTGAAGATCATGGTGAACAATCTCTATAATATTGATTTCACCACAACAAGAAACCATTATATTTATTTAATTTGATAATATACCAACTATTGTGAATTTCACTTGGTGTTGCACAAGAGTGCTTAGTTATTCCAGTTCATAAAAAAATTATCTAAAAATGTTCAATCCTATTTTTGTGGTGTTTAAATACAATAAAATCCATTGTGAAAAAAAGATACAATTACAAAAGCCTCACAACACAAAGATACTTTCATGCTATTATTTACATGTGTGCATGGGGTATATTCAACAAAACACATGCATTAAAACTTTGAATTCTTTCTAACATATTGAATCTGGTGGTTAATTACATCTGAGGTAATGAATTCTTCTATTAACAAAACTAAAAGCAATATGAATTGTATTAGAAAAAATTTATTCATTATTGTAATTTCATGCAAGGATACTCTTGGGTCTAGAAAAAAAGGAATCAATATCGATGAATACTATTTTTTCTATGCAATCGATGCAATGGAGAATGAATTTTATGGTGAAATATTTAAAAGAAGAGAAATCATGGTGAAGATCTCCAAATGTGAATAATCAGATATATGTGTTTTCCTATGAGTTTAGGTCTTAAATGACATGTGTTTGATTATCAATCTTTGGATCATATGGAGAATATATGCCTTGATATGTCAAGTAAATGATCCAAATAGCATTTGGTCAAGAATATTGGGCCCAGGTTTATTAATTGACTTAAGAACTAATTCTTGATGCAAAAGTGTGCCTTGGCATCCATCAAATTTGCTTGCTAATGCATTGAATCCGGTGTGTAGAATGTTGAATATGTTATAGTAGAATGTATATCAATCAAAACCATGAAAATATGGATACATAATAATTAAATAGATTAAAAAATGATGAACTTTATGTAAAAATGATTATTTCTATTATAGAAAGCAATTTACTTGTATATTATGAATCATAAGAAAAATATCAGGAAAATTTCACTCAAGACATATAAAAAATATGATATAAATATGTGTACATAATATATCATAGACTTAGAGTACTGCTACTATGTACTTGCATAGATATGGTTATTTTTCTTATTTGGATAAGAATGGTTTTGGATTTCATACAAAGAATGGTTGATGTTGTATTTATAAAAATGATATTTATTATGGCAGTGCCCCAATGTCTTATTGCCTTTATTTGTTAGATTTTGAGACCAGTTTAGGTGACATAAATACCAAGATTCTTAAACTGAGTGGCTCTGAAAGACCTTATCTCAGGCATTACAATTTCAGTCACATAAATGAGAAAAACATTTCTAGACTAAAGAAATATGGATATATAGACTCATTTGATCATAAATCAACAAATACATGTGAGACCATTTTATTGTGAAAGATGATAAAAATAACCTTTTACCATTAACAATGAAAGAGAATTGATTTAGTAGGCTTCACATGAATTATTTAAAGATAACCTTTTACCTTTTAGAACAAATGCCACATGTGGATATAAATACTTTGTCACATTTCTTGATGAACTTAATAGTTCCAACCATGATTATTTATTGAAAATAAAGTCAAACTACATTGAAAATCTCAAGGAGTTCATCAACGATGCACATAATAAACTTGTATTAGTATTAAATATATTCAATCAAATCGAGGTGATGACTACTTAAGCCAAGAGTTTGAGTTCCATTTGAGAGATCATGGCATTGTGTCACAACTAACTTCATCTAGAACACCACAACATAACTGACTATCACAAAGATTGAACTATAACTTGTTGATGACTTTAGCTAATCTTTTGATATCCTTCTAAGGATATTCTATAAAAACTATAATATTTACAATTAACCACATACCTTCAAATTGGTTTAAAATACACCACATGATATGAACTAGGAAACATCCAAATGTGTCTTATACAAAGATATGATGATGTGAAGCTTATCTCTAAACATAGTTATTTGAAAAGATTGGACTTAGATCATATATTTGTTGAGTATCCTAAGGAGACCAAGGGATATTACTTCTATATTCCATCCAAAATTAATTTTTGTTGCTAGAACCATTGTATTACTTTAAAAGAGATTTATTTACAAAGGAACTAGTATGAGAAAAAAATAACTAAAATAAGTTTGAAACCAACATGATAATGTTGAACCTATATAGCTGTATGAGGAACCAAAAAATTCACAAGCTATTGTGAAATCATAAATTCCCCATCTAGTACAAGATTCTTGAAGGTCTAGTAGGACATGCCCAGAGAAATGATATTTGGATTTCCCGTGACTTAACAAAGTGATGACCTGGTCATAGATGATGATGAGACCAAAACCAACAATTAGGCTATTGAGGGACCAAACTCTAAGGAATAGCCTCAATACCTGAGATTAAGATGGACTCCATGTATAGCAACAATAATATGGATCTTGGTGCGTCCACTCAAAGGGGTAAACCTCTTGGGTGGAATTGGGTCTTTAATAAGAACACCAACATGGATAGTATTACACAGATCTATACATGGAAATTGCTTATAAAAGGTTTTAAAAAGTTCAAGGTGTTAACTATGATCTAACTTTTTCACTAATTTCCATGGGTAAATTTACTAGGATAATGGTGTCATTGAAGCTATTATGAGTATGCTCTCTAGAAAATTGGATGATAAACCACATCATTTGTCGGGAATATACTTGAGGATTTATACATGACACAACCTAAAGGCTTTATCACTCCACATGAATCCAAAATACTTTATAAAATACGAAATGAATTCCATAGGTTAAAGAAAGAATATAAAAGTTAGAATCTTTGTTTTGATAAGATAATAAAAGAGTTTGGGTTTATTAAAAAAAGATGTAACATGTTTTACAAGAAGGTTAGTGGGATCATTAGTGTATTGCTCATACATTATGTAGATCACATATTCTTGGTGGGGAATTAAATTTCTATTATAAGAATCATGAAAAGTGGTTGAAAATACCTTTTCTATGATGAACTTAGGTAGGGCATCCTATATTTTTGGAGTCAAGATCTACAGATATAGATCTATAAGGCTTCTTTGGTCTAAGTTAGTACACATTGACAAAGTCATGAAAAGGTATAGAATGAAATAGTCTAAGAGCAAAAGTTAACTAGGTCTTGGGGAAGAAGTCTCTGTAGAGCTCAATCTCCCAACTATCTATAAGTGAGGGCATGGATGGGTAGATTCCAAATCATTGTGCAAGTGTATCTATTATGTATGCTATGTTATGTACGCATCAAAACATCATGTATGATTTGAGAAAGACAAGTAGATACCAGTGAGATCCCAAAAAGGTCACTAAACTACCATAAAGAGCATCCTAAATCGATTTAGAAGAACTTAGAATCAATTATTTATTTATATATCTGAGAAAAGTTGGGTTTAAAGAGTTACACTATTGTGAGGTTCCAAAATTATAGGATGGTCCTTAATCACATTCAAGTTTTAGTTTTGACTCAACAGTAAAGTTGTAAGCTAGAAAAGTTATTAGAAAGAGACAATGGTTGTTTCTACAATGGAGAGTGAGTATATTTTTGCCTCCAATGCAAAAAAGGAATCTTTTTGTAGTGAAAGATTCATTAATTGATATGGAGTGGCTCCATCCATTCATAAAGCAATAAGATATACTGTGACAAAAATGGAGCTATTTCACAAGGTAATAAACTCATAGCACATTAGAATTCCAATCACATACTTCATCATTCCCATCTCATACAAGAGATCATTTAGTGAGGAGATGTGAAGATTTTTGGAGTACCAACAAAACACTATTTTTCTAATGTAGTTATAAAGGCACTTTCACAATAGAATCATGACGGTCATGTTATATCATTTAGAATTAGATATTTGAGTGACTGGCTCTAGTGCAAGTGGGAGACTATTGGGGCGTATGCCCTTAGATCTAGTTGGTGATTGTGATGGGATACTGTGAACTTGATTTTATTATTAATGAAGAAAATTCCATTTTTTATCCTTTTTTTCAGTATGAGATAATGATCAAACATAATATATTCCTACAAGTTTGAGTCAAGTATATATAATTTTGTGTTGATGATATGTGGATGGGATCATGTGCATGATAAGAGTATCCATATCTGTTTAACCCCTATTTGGATATTATTGTGAACATTAGGACAACAATAATACACCAAGGCTAGTATGAGTTGTGACTAATGACCATTTCCCATTAGTCATGATATTGGGTATCAAATCTAACACATAGGTAATCATTGAAGAACAAGTGTACTGGGTATACCCATCATGAGAATGATACACAGAGGCCATGAAAAGGTAGTTAGAGTCATTTCTTAAAGTGATAGTGGTCACTATGATCCTTATACATTGAATTATTGAAATGATCATGTTTTATTCAATGTACTTTAATATACACAATATTGACCCTAACTATTGGTTGTCGTACAAGTAGTGATTGAATACACAACGACACATGTAGACTACTGTGAATGACATAGATTGAATTTGTCCCTAATATTGGAGAGATTTACTGGCTACTTGATGAGTGATCCTAAGGAATGTATGGCCATGCTCGTGTGAGTAATATATTATATTAAGGTCATGTTTATCTCAATGGTTTACTATAGAACAATAAACATAGATTGAAAGCTAATAGGATGATGACTCAATGCATGGGGTTCAATCAAGATATCGATGAGAAAGATGTTGTACGGTCATGTTAACATTGGTCACATAGAGGTTGAAGTTATTATAAAATTTATCCAATCACTTGGGTGACAATTATGTGTTTATAGATATCATTTATTGTTTATGAAGTCATAATATAGTTACATACATCACTACTGATGTAATACATAATTAATAGTGTCACAAAAATTGGATGCTCATGGAAAAGGAGACAAACATCACAATAGCTTTGTAATGGTTATGAATCATTACTTGAGTATGTTCTATTAAGTTAAGCCATTAAAAGGCCTGATACAAACTTTTTATTGATCCAATTAATTGGTTGAGATGAAAAAGTCAACTGAGGAGGGGTCAACTGATCTTTGATTGAGGATCAAGATGTTTGTAGAAATCTTGGTTGATAAGTTGAGAAGTTAATTGTTTGTCTAGACTTTCCAATCAATCAAATGAGATATTGATTGGTTGAATAAAATATAATATGTACATATCAAACATGCCTAGTTAATAAACTAAAAGTCCAGTCAATCAGTTGGAACCTTGTCTAAGTCAGTCAAAAACAATAATTCTAATTAGGAAAGGGACTTAAGGTTTAGTAAAACTCATTCCAATTCCTCATATATATACGGGTGGTGGTATTAGATTAAAATACACACATTTCAATTATGAGGAAAAGAAAGTCCTTGGAAACTACACTGGATGAGAGGAAGAGGATATGTGGATCTGATGCTACCATGATAACCTACCCATCCTGGGTGACACATGAGATTTGTCAAGGGTTCCCATCATTTGTCTGGATGACATTGAGTCATTTTTTTATGTTTTATAATATGGAGGATCATCTCTACCTAAAAGGAGAATACTTGTTGCCCATTTTGTTGGTACAAGCCCGATGGTCTTGCTACAACATCTAATACTGGATCTAAAATCCATAAGTTTGACAATGACAACACCTATCTTGTTGTGTGACAAAAAGGCAATGATAAAGTATAATTGTTATGTCTGTATTCTTGTATCTAAACAACATTTTTTCCTATAGCGAATCCATGAGTTGGGAATATGGTGATTTTTTCTACTTCTCTAGTATCCACACTTTTCCAACATATTATGTTGTAATTACTAATGGAGTCTAACAATATCCTAGTTTTCATGCACTTTTCTGTGGGAGAATGGAGATTGTGATGCTAATATTCCTTTTTCCAATTTGTTCTACTTTATAGAGTCTAATATTTTACACATTTTCCCATGCTTGTTGTTTGTTGTATCAATTTTGAGTAGCAAAGAGACAAGGTAAATAGTTTGGTAGTATGAATTTCATTGTTCCCCTACACTCTAGGAATGGTGTAAATTGTTGAGATGGTCAATTTCAAAACTAAAAATTCTCCTTAGATTCCAAAGATATTCAAATAATAGAGATTTTTAAAAGAAATTTAAACTATGACAAGATGGCCATATGTGAATTATAACACTGGGACCTTATAGTGTGTTACTTGGTTTTTTTTGTTAAACTATAACTTCATTGATACATGTTTTTAGGGTCTTGGGAGTAGATAATGTAATGGAAAAAAAATTTCCCTAAGAAATCCTAAATAAGGATCCATATTATACATCAATATCATATTAGGGTTCTAATTTTACAACTTACCATGGAAGAGTTTGATGATTCAACTTAATTTTCTAATTGTATATCTTGGATATCCAATTGACTCACATATGTAATAGGATTAGAAAGAACAACTCATTTCTAGTGTCTCTAAATGTCTAGAGCTCACCTCAAGATGTCTTCCAAATCATGTTTTTTTATGAAAGAATGACATAATCCATGTAGAAAGTAGAATGTATGTGGAGGAATGTTTCATTCTACCAAATAGGGGTGAAAAGATCAATATTATAAAAGTAGCCTTAGCGGCTCTAGATTTGATCCTAGAGTCACTTGTGGTAGATCACATAACTATATGGTGTACTTATTATCACATAATGCATCTTTATATGGTTATGTACATGCAACACAATGTTTTGTTGAAAGGTGATAACAATTATTAAATCATTGTTTTAATGATGGATATCTATTCATTGAAGCATGCGACATCAATGTGGTTGCTCTTTTGAAATAGTCTTGGTGCACAAATTTATATCCATGATATCCATGTTAGATCCCAAAGATATACCTAAGATGGTAGTCTCGCCTCCCTCTCTCTCTAATTTCTTCTAGGGTTTCTCAAATGCTAGAGGCAAAAATGAGAGATGATATATTAGAATTGAGTGACTCCTGTCAGATACTTTACAATGATAAATGGAGATGCTAAGGTTTCCTATACCCTATTTGTAACGAACTTGCCCCTACTTGGTAGATAATTGAGGGTTATACGATCCTAAATTCAATTTCTAGATGTTTAATGTGAATTTAATATTAAATATCGATGTGTGTGCTCCTTATTCACATACATAGTTGGAAATATGTAAAATATTATTAGGATTCCTAATGTACAATACATTTATCTAGTTGAATCTCAATGTATTAATTTCAATAGACGGTTAATCAAAATTTGATGAGAAATTAAGTGGAAAAAATAGCAATTGGAGAAATGAATTTTAGTATTTTGTTGGTAGATCAAATTATTCTACATATTGATTTATATTAGATAACTCTTATGTGATAATATTCTAAAATTTCAAAATTTTTAGTTGATGAATGGGCATGTTTTATTAGCTAAGTTTTATTAGTACATATTCAACCGGCCATATTGAAATACGATAATTTTATCAGTATAATATTTGATTTATAGTGTTTTACTGGGACATAATAATTGGGTGAAATTTGTATTGGAGGTATGAGCATAAATACCAGACAACATACTAAATTTTTAGAATTTTAATATCTCATTAGAGTGGGTAAATAATTAACATACTATCTAATTTTCAGAGAGTCAATAGATGCAGCTAACTAGTTGTTAGCTTGAGGGTAAAATAGTATTTGACATTTTACGAATGGACTTAAGGGATAAAATTTGAGATGTAGATCCAATACCATGTACACCACAATCCCAAACACTAACTAGAGGCAAATTTGAAAGGTTTTTCCATAAGAGTGAAGAACATACTCTATTTTTTGAGACCAAATTGAGTTTTGATTCAATTTTGGTTATAGCATCCTACTGTTGTAGGTTCAAAATTTCATATAAATTAACTAGATACTCTTCCTCTTCTTCTGATTTCCCTCAAAATCTTCTTAAGAGGCTCTATGAAGTCCTATTATGGTAGGAAGGAGCTCTCCTAAGAAGAATTGACTTGATTGATGGTAAGTGACTAAAATAATCTTCAAATCAATTACACTTAATTAGACAATGCTAGTTGTAATTCTCAATTTCACCTTAAATAACAAAACAGAAAGTTACTATTCTTGAATTTAGTTCATGACAATTAATTCAATAATCCAAATATCCAATAATATTTATATGATCAGATTATGTATCAAATTCCATGTATGTTTCATATTAGAGAATTTAAATTTTATTTGGAAATTTTCTGGAAATCTAAACTTTTGTATCTTTTGCATGTTTGAATGGTAGTGTAACTGAAACATAGATAAATGCTAGCATGTCTTGCTTATGCATGTAGTGGATTAATTAGACATGTTTGATCAGTTTAATTTAATATATTGACAAGTTAGAGTTTTAAATTTATACAATGAATATCTTGTGAACAATAAGTAATTTGTCATAGAAACCCACTCTAGTATTGTTGTAAAGTATACATAGATAATTTAGTAGTAAATGACTGATTGAAATGATTCATGTAGTACCTAGGGTTTCTAGATGAATATTATTTTATATGCGTACACATGTTGATTTGTGTGATGAAAAGTCTCTAGCTCAGATCCTTGTAAAAAAAGAAATGAGCTTAAATGCTATTAAAAGTCAAAAGAAATGGCATTTTCTCACTTTGTGATTTTACTGATGCTACACATAAATGTGAGAAATGTTGAGTAGAAATGATTATATCGGTAGACATGATACCAGATTGAATACATGAGAAATTTTATATGCAAAAGATCAATGAGTAAACTTTAAAAGAAGGATGATCAATATATTATGCACTTCAGTAATGAGAAACCGTGAGACAAGGGTAATCAATATTTGAAGCATTCAACTCAATATCATCAGTGAATGCAGTACAATAGCCCAAATTATTAGTAAAATATAGAAATAAAAGAGGCCAATATAAGAGAAATATATAATCAGAACTTACAATAGTAGTAAATACCCTAAAATCCATAGAACCCATCCCTATATGTAGACAATGAGAATGGTGAAATAGACTATATACTATTAGATTTAGAAAGAAGTAGCCACATATACTAAGTACCTGACACCAACTGACTAGGTATAGATGGTACTTCAATTTAGTAGAAGAATACATGACCATTTCTAGTGATCTTGGCAGTACCATTTCAGTAATAGGGGTATCCAACAACAATCAAAGATTCTAGTTATATCCATGATAGTTGGAGTATGTAGCCCTTGTGGATCTACTCCTTCTAGAAGTTGCCCCGTATGGTGTGTTAGCCCTTGTGGTCCCTCATGACATGAATATATATAATTTTTATCCTAGAGGCATCCCTCCTGAGTACCCAGGAGAAGGGGACACAGTTTTACAATTATCTTTATAGATGTTATCAAGCCTTACAAGAAAACCTCGACCAAGACCAAGGAGTTAGTATCAGTCTTAAGGCCCCTGGTGTTACCTTAAGACTTGTATGGTGAGTCACGTAGCAGTGGCTTTCAATTGGAAGGTACAAACCAATAGAGTTTAGGGGAAAAGTAAAATAAAAGGTGGATTGATTTTAGTTGAGTTTAGGTAAAGAGTTCAGATAGAAAGATCAACCGGTCATGTTTAGTTGGCGAGCATAGTAGTATTTAGTTCAGTAGTCAAGTCAAGAAAAAGTTGATGAGAGATCAAAAAGATAAAAATGAGGAATATGTTTTTATATTTGCATATTGCTAATGATGAATGCTACAATGCTATTTATAAACATTTTTCATAGTTGATCTTCTAATCTGCATTACTACCTTGCCTTTATTTAAATTATTCATGAAAGCTAAATGAACATTATAGTGCTTTAGACTATTTTATTGTTTATTTATTCACTATGTGAGTATCTCACCCGTCTACTCACAAGTTTTAGGAAAACTGTGATGGAGTGGACTTTTGGAATCCTTTAATGTCCAATTACACAAGTGAAGTCATATATGCATGTTGAGTTATCTTGAGAGTTACAAGTGCTTTGGTAAGATTGGATGGTGATTGTTATTTATATCATGATTAAGATCCCTATATATTTATGTCTTTTGAGGAATTTAGTTGACAAGTCAAATAGCTGATTTTTGTCACCAAAATTAAGTAGAATGTAGCTCGAGATGTATTAAAGGTATGGTTAAAATTTGGTGGAAATCGGAGGATCCTAGAGGGAGTTAGTAAGGTTTGATATTTGAGAAATAATGTGCTTTATTGATGGGTAATAGACCTAAGTTCAAAAATCTAAGCCTAATCTAGGCTGTGTCACACACCCCTTATTTGTGGGTGGGCTGCATGGAGGTTTGTAGCCATAGATCTGAGATCTAGTGGCAGGAATTGCCTGCTTATGAGAGCCATGGATCCGGCCTATTTATGGGGCACTACTAGCCCTTGGATGACAATCAGACGACTAGGAGTTCTCCTCCTACCTCCTGTCACAATGGAGAATGTGGGTGGGGAGATGAGGCCTCGACCCACTTCCACCATGTCACAGATCATGGATCGAGAGGTTGGACTAAAGGAGTAGTTGATCCCGTCTCATCGAGATAAGAAGGATGACCCATTACTTGAGGGTAGTGGCTGAGAGACGAGGGAAATCAGAGTCCCACTCCCTTACCCCGTCTCCACTAGTTTTACAGCTAAAGGATCAAAGCACAGTAGGAAGAATAAGGAGTCAGAGAGTCGATCGCTCGTCGGAGGTGGACCGTGCAGCGGTGCCCGAGAGAAATAGAGGAACGCACACGGGCGTCCGTTGTGGGTGCGTTCTCGCGAGAAAGGGAAAGGAAACCTGAACCCGACCGACACCAAGTGACCTAGTGAACCAGCCGTCCAGAGGCCAAACCAGAGAGAACTGGCCCGCAATAGCAACCAAGGAGGTGCACCCTCCTCAGGGCCACGTGTCACCTCCGGATTGGCTCAAAAAAGGTAAAATCCCTAAAATGCCGAGTTCTTATATAATTCCTAGTAATTAGCTCCATTGTCATAAAAGTACAAAAATATATCAAAATTCTCAGAAAAATGATTAGAACAATATAAAAGCATAATATCAGGCTTTTGATGCACTAATAATAGAGATATAATGTAAGTGGTGAAATGCTCATATGATGGATAATAAATAGCAAATGACAGGCTAAAATTGTGATAAAATCCCAACAAATAACAAATAATATTTGTAATCTATCAGATGTCAGTAATAATGATGTTGATACATGAAATCTTGTAATGTACTCTATATGTCTATTTTAGGGCTAATAACCCTAAATAAAATGCAATAAACGCATACATGCTCAATTAATGATGAAATTTACAGAGTACATTCATATCAGTAATCTGAAGCTAATGTGGAACTCTGATATCTATTATATGCAAGAAATTCATGTCATATGAAGAGCACCCTTAATACATGGGATGTAACCTTAATATGGTTAGTGAAAGTGACATAATGGTAAATACGTTCACATAATAATGTGACACATGAGTATATCGAGATAATGAACCATAATCTGGAATATGACATCACTAAGATGATAAGACAACTAATGATGGAAATATGCTAACGAGATAAGCTAAACCCTAATGAACATGATTAGGGTTAAGATGAGATGTAAGAAGATGAGAACTTGATGATAGTATATGATCTTGTCTGGATCAGGGTATGACCAAGAGACATAGTTGATATTAAGAATATGGTTTAGAATGATCTATTTCTTTGGAAGGTATGTCATTACCTCTTACTTGGCTTATTATACATTATGCTTGTGTTATATGGTAGTAAAGACTTGGCATATGGTATTGATTGAAATGATTGTCTTATATGATATGTTGCTTGAATTTCCATGTGTATTGCTATGAACACTTCAAACATAATATATATGTTCCATTATATGAAAGCACTATATCTCTTTGGTAAGCATAGTGCTAGTGAGTGATCTATCTCTTTGGTAAGTAGATCACATGTACAATGATCTATCTCTTTGGTAAGCAGATCATGAGGTCTGGATGCATCTATCCCATTGGTAGGAAAATGCACAAGCATATAATAGCAAATGAGATTAAAATATGTGTTCTCTTTTGTTAATGAATATCTTTGTGCAAGTATATGCTTTTCATATATTATTCTATTACTGCCAAGTATTTGTTTTATCTTATTGCCAAGATATGATGAGAGGTATATAAAAGACACGTAGGCGTACTCAGTACAATGTTATTGAATCTTGTGCTGATGTGTACCACATGTAATCTTTTGTTTAGGTTGTGGTTATGCTCCTGAAGATCCAGGATAGTTGAGAGTTGCGTGGCGAGGTGATGTACAGGTGGACCTATTGTCTTAAGATCCTGTAGTTTTGTGGTAGTACATGTATATGCATAAGTTTGTTGTTCAATATGTAATATCAAATGTTGTAATAATTCATGTTGTAATGATATGTTGAATGGTGAATATGTATTGTGGTTTTATTTTTGTTCATGTGCATGTGATACAGATTGTTTCCTTTTGACTTCCTTTGATTTTCTTTTTCTTAGCCTAGTGTGTGGTGTTTAAATTGGGATTCTCCCTGAGGTGAGGGCTTCAATTTGGATGTCACACACCCGATTAAGTTTTATAAAATCCGGGGATGTCATAGGTGGTATCAGAGCATGAACAATAGCAAAGCCTGACATTTGCTCATTATGCAACTCAAAACTAAAGAACCTTGAACCTTAATAATCTTTAGGGTTAGATTAGTCGTCTTTTAGAGACTAGATCTGACCTAGCCTCTAGGTTAGCACCTAGATGTCTGAGAACTAGGTCTAGACTGGTGCTTGTTGAGTAGCAAGTCCTTAGATGTCATTCTTTCCTTGTAGTGCGGCGGTATGGGACGTTGCACTATTTGGAAATGACATGCATTAAGGGAAGAGAAACCCTAGACATATGGCAGTCGTTGTCTAGAGTAGCTACACTAGTCTACTCCACGTTCTCACCCCTTTTCACTAGTTTTCATGACACTGTACTCTCTACTATGTGTGGGACACTCATTTTTAGGATTTGGCTTTGGATTCCAATCGGGATCGAACCGTGATAGTTTTCTCTGATGCTTGTTTTATCAGAGAAAAACTATATAATATTGTATTATATATATGTATTACAAAAATGTGTCCCCACACAAGTACGAGTAGGAGGTGGTCATGTAACCTAAGTGAAAGTGAATGACATCAGTCTAGAAGAGAGTTAGTTCTAAATTAGATGTCTAGAGCCTTGTTTGGTATATTATGATAGATGGAATAGATGATATAAGTTTTGATGATATGATTTAAGTCTTATATAGAAGACATAAGATGTTTATGATGATATATGTTTGTCTTTGAGGACCCAAGTTCAGTTTGAGGATGCAAGATGAGTTTTGATGATGCAAGTAACTAGGATTTTATGTGATAAGTTATATTAAGTTAAGATAAGATGTGAGTCAGCATGAGCCTCAAGCTCTTTTACAAAGGAGGACCTCTAGTGTTAGGACCAGTTTTGGGGTTATCTCAAGAGAGAGTGAGACCCACAGGGAGAAGGTCAGAGAACCTAGACTCCACAATATGAGAAATATGAGATATGTGATATGATATGTCCTAAACTAGACTACTCCTGAGTGATTGAGTTGAGTTACTTAATGTATGATTCCTATAATCTTGTTGAACCCTAGATGTCCTTGGGAGGACAAAACCCTAGAGTTGGAGAGAGGTTGGTTATATGTACATATGTGAGTTTGAATATGAGTGCCTGCCATCTGGGTGAGGGAGAGAAAGTCCCAAGACCCTGGAGGAGGTAACTATGTTTTAGTTTGTATGAAGCCTCATGCTCAGGTTGGTGGTTTCCCACATAGGAATCTAGTGGTGTATATAAGAGAGCTTTGGGTAAGATGTTTCATGGTTAGAGATATATGAAGAGTATGTCATATAATGTTTTGGTGTGTGCTTATGTTGCTAGAGCTTGTAAGGCTATCACTAGTGCCAATGAGGTAATCTGAGAACCCTAGACTAAGAGAGGAAAGATAAAGTATATGCATATGAGATACTCATAGAGTTGAGTTAGCTCAGAGAGACTGAGCATGACACTATCCTCATGATATGGGTCCGAAGAACCTTAGTTGGACTAGATGAAGCTTTGATATATGTTTGATAAGATACTTGTATAAGTTTGTTAGCACAACCATGATATAATATATGTAAGGATATACTCTAATCTCGAGACGTGATATATATACATGATATGATGAAAACCTTGAGATGGTTTAATAGATATCAAGGCATAATTGGTTAACCATGTACATGAATAATGATGACTAATGTGAAACTGGTTTTTTATCTTGTAGTGAATTCACTAGTAAATGACGCAGTTTAGTATGAACAATGAAATATGATCATATGAATGAAACATGTTACACGAGGTGTTAATCTTAGTGCTTAACAAAGGTGGAAAATATAGTTTGACAGCTAGCACAACATAATGCTTATGACACCTTGATATAATGGGTTAACTTTGGTTAACACCTTTGGAACATGGTAATATGATTTTGAATAATAATGTATGGGTTACGATAAGTATGAAACCCTAATATATGAGATATGTAATGACATAACCTAAGCTCCTAAACCTTGAGTTCAACCTTGAATGGAGTGTTTATGCACCCAAGATGGTTGTAAACCCCCTAATAGTGCTTTGGATACATGGTTTTAGGTAACCTTTGTGGATATGTTACCCATAGAATACTACCTACGTGTCGATGATTCCAAGATAAGGTTTTCCTTGGAGGTATGAGTATGGTTTACTTTCGAGGATGAAAGTTCTTTTAAGATGTATATGATGTGAAAGACTGGATTTCTGGCTTAATTCTGAGGATGGAATTTCTTTTAAGGTGTGTAGGATGTGATGGAGTGGACTTTTGGAATCCTTTAATGTCCAATTAAACAAGTGAAGTCATACATGCATGTTGAGTTATCTTGAGAGTTGCAAGTGCTTTGGTAAGATTGGATGGTCATTGTTATTTATATCATGATTAAGATCCCTATATTTTTATGTCTTTTGAGGAATTTATTTGACAAGTCAAATAGCTGAGTTTTGTCACCAAAATTAAGTATAATGTAGCTCGAGATGTATTAAAGGTATGGTTAAAATTTGGTGGCAATCAGAGGATCCTAGAGGGAGTTAGTAAGGTTTGATATTTGAGAAATAATGTGCTTTATTGATGGGTAATAGACCTAAGTTCAACAATCTAAGCCTAAGCTAGGCTGTGTCACACACCCCTTATTTATGGGTGGCTGCGTGGAGGTTTTGTAGCCATAGATCTGAGATCTAGTGGCTGGGACTGCCTACTTATGAGAGCCACAAATCCGGCCTGTTTGTCGGGGCACTACCAACCCTTGGATGACAATCAGACAACTAGGAGTTTTCCTCCTACCTCCCGTCACATTGGAGAATGTGGGTGGGGAGATGAGGCCCCGACCCAGTTCCACCTCATCGCAGATCATGGATCGAGAGGTTGGACTCAAGGAGTAGTTGATCCGTCTCATCGAGATAAGCAGGATGACCCAATACTTGAGGGTAGTGGCTGAGAGACGAGGGAAATCAGAGTCCCACTCCCTTACCCCGTCTCCACTGGTTTTACAGCTAAAGGATGCGAGCACATTAGGAAGAACAAGGAGTCAAAGAGGAGATCGAGAGGTAATGAGCATAAGAAATCGAAGGTCAAGGTCACGGGAGTTGAAGACAACGGGTTCTATGGACCTAAGTGCCCGTATCGATGGCCGATGAGGTGGATCTTGGCCGGATTTGAAGTCCGAGCTCGAGGGTGGTCTGCAAGACGTGGTTGACGTTGTTTGAGATCAAATACAAGTTCCTTGAGGTGATGCAAAGCTTTTTGGAGCTTTAGATGGGAGCAGTGAGGAACAGAGGAACTTTTCCTCTTCTCTCCGCCGCAACCAGCCCAGGAGGCAGCGCCCTAGCAGAGAACCATCCCCAATGACTGATGAAGCTCCTCGAGGAGCCACGATGGTGCAGATCGGCTTCTCGAACCTTGTGACGGTGGTTTTAGTTGGAAAGGAGGGAGACGCACCACTCGATCACTTGCCGGATGTGGACCGTGCAGCGGTGCCCTGCAGAAATAGAGGAACGCACACGGGCGTCCGATGTGGTTGCGTTCTCGCGAGAAAGGGAAAGGAAACCTGAACCCGACCTACACCAAGTAACCTAGTGAACTAGCCGTCCAGAAGCCAAATCATAGAGAACTGGCCCGCAACAACAACCAAGGAGGTGCACCCTCCTCAGGGCCACGTGTCACCTCCAGATTGGCTTGAAAAAGGTAAAATCCCTAAAATGCTGAGTTTTTATATAATTCCTAGTAATTAGCTCCGTTGTCAGAAAAATACAAACAACAAATCAAAATTCTTAGCAAAATGATTAGAACAATATAAAAGCATAATATCAGGCTTTTAACGCACTAATAATAGAGATATAATGTAAGTGGTGAAATGATCATATGATGGATAATAAATAGCAAATGATGGGCTAAAATTGTGATAAAATCCCAGCAAATCACAAATAATATCTGTAATCTATTAGATGTCAGTAATCATGATGTTGATACATGAAATCTTGTAATTTACTCTATATGTCTATTTTATGGCTAATAACCCTAAATAAAATGCAATAAACACAAACATGCTCAATTAATGATGAAATTTATAGAGTACCTTCATATCAATAATATGAAGCTAATGTGGAACTCTGATATCGGTTATATGCACGAAATTCATGTTATATGAAGAGCACCCTTAATACATGGGATGTAACCTTAATATGGTTAATGAAAGTGACACAATGTTAAATACATTCACATAATAATGTGACACATGAGTATATCGAGATAATGAACCATAATCTGGGATATGACATCACTAAGATGATAAGACATGTAATGATGGAAATATCCTAACAAGATAAGCTAAACCCTAATGAATATGATTAGGGTTAAGATGAGATGTAAGAAGACGAGAACCTGATGATAGTATATGATCTTGTCTTGATCAGGGTATGACCAAGAGACATAGTTGATATCAAGAATATGGTGTAGAACGATCTATCTCTTTGGAAGGTACACCATTACCTCTTACTTGGCTTATTATACATTATGCTTGTGTTATATGGTAGTAAAGACTTGGCATATGGTATTGATTGAAATGATTGTCTTATATGATATGTTGTTTGAATTTCCATACATATTTCTATGAACACTTCAAACATAATATATCTATTCCATTATATGAAAGCACTATATCGCTTTGGTAAGCATAGTGCTAGTGAGTGATCTATCTCTTTGGTAAGCAGATCACATGTACACTGATCTATCTCTTTGGCAAGCAGATCATGAGGCCTGGATGCATGTATCCCATTGGTAGGCATATGCACAAGCATATAATTGCAAATGAGCTTAAAATATGTGTTCTCTTTGGTTAATGAATATCTTTGTGCAAGTATACGCTTTTCTTATATTCTTCTCACTACTACAGAAACAACATTCAGTGTCGCTTTTCTGGGCGTCAGTTCTTTAGGAAAACCGACGCCTACAATATTAGACGTCGGTTATTTAGGCAAACTGACGTCTATATTCGAAGACCAGTCAGACACGGGTACCGCTTTGAATACAACGTCGGTTGTTAATGACAAACCGATGCTTAAAGTCGCCCGCAAAATCCAATTTTTGAGCAAAAAAAATAGTGTCACTTTCAGCGTCGGTTATGTAGATAGAAACCGATGCCTATGTGCGATGAAAAGTTGTGCGAAAAGTGTCACTTTCAACATCAGTTATCCTTTTATAACCGACACTGAAAGTGGTTCCCGCCAAACAATTTCGTGAAAATATCGTCCAATTGGACGTCGGTTGTTTGAAACGACCGACGCTAAAGAGGTTTCGGCGTCGGTTGTTTGAAACAACCGACGCTATTTGGGAACTTAATATCCCGCGATCGCTCGACTCTTCCCCTTTCTTCTGTTTCATTGCCAGCCGATTTCCCTTTTCTTCTCTGCTGTCTCCTGACCACACCGCCGATTTCTCCTCCACGAAAACTCCTTTTTCCTCCACGATAGCGCCGCCGTGCCGCCGCCACACCCCCTTCTCCGCTGCCACTGCTGCTGCCTTCTTCCCCTTCTCCACGCCCCCTTCTCCGCCGCCACTACTGCTCCTTGCCGCCGACGCCGCTGCTCCTTGGTCTGCCTGCCTGACGCCTGGAGCTCGCCGCCACGCCGCCTTCCTCCTTGCTGCCACCCGCCGACGCCGCTGCTCCTTGCCGCCGATGCCGCCACACCGATGCCGATGCCGCCACGCCGCCTTTCCTCCTGTCTGCCCTACCGCCTGGAGCTCGCCGGCCACCGCTGCACCTGCCTGCCCTGCCGCCTGGAGCTCGCCGGTCACCGCCACCACTGCTGGGAGGTCAGTTGTTGTTGCTCACTCAGTAAGTGCCTTCCTCTTTATTAGACAACAAAACAGAGTTTATGTACAAGTAAGGTTTATAAGAAAATTGCAAACCACCTATACATCCGATCTATAAAAGAAAAACCAGCTCAATCATATAGGGATACTAGATCCCTGATGCTGTTCCAACATTTGTTATTGTCAAAAGATAAATTTCTAAAAGTTCTGTAGTTTCTGTCTTTCCAGATGATGAAAAGAGTAGACAAACTGGAATCCCATCTTCTTAAGATAATCCAGCGTAGGTAATTTAGCTAAGAAGATTTTCCACGCATTAATGATCAAAACTCTGGGATGGTCAAACCTCCAGATCCAACATGCCCAATCAGATTTAGTTCTAGGTCCTCTGAGGATGTTCCAAGCATCTTTAATTTTCAGAGAATGAAACCCTTGAATACTAATAGTATCATCATCATAAAGACTGATATCAACCTCTTCAACGCACTTCTTAAACTCCTTGAAACATCTTCTATCTGGAATGATCCATTTTTTCTCACAGATGAACTTGCTAAGGAAGCCATTCCAACCACACCCAATCCTTAGCACATTTTTAGTATCAATATACTCATCCAGAAATTTATTTCCAGGCATCCAAAGATCTTTCCAAATTCTAAAACTAGACCCATCCCCAATATGCAGCTTAATCAAAGGCAAGATAGTGCTTCTAAGGCTGCACAAATGCTTCCACATCCACAAGCTGTTAGATTTAACTTTATAGGACCAGATTAGATTCTGAAATGCTTCCACAAATGCTTCCACATCCACGAGTTGTGTATTTAATTTGGATGTATATGCTGAACCTAGATTTAGAGAGGACATGCTATAGTATTTTCCTAGTATGGTGAAAGATTTTCAATCGTGTATACATTATCTTACTCAGGAAAAGTATGTGTATAATGTAGGATTCGTTCCATATAATGGTTTGTTGCTTGCATATATTTGTCATATAATGGTTTGCACAACCTAGATTTTGATGCATGTTGAAATAATATTTAAACTTGTCAATTGTAGCATCCTAATTTGATTTGATTAAACCCTAACATCAATTGTGATGAAACCCTAACATTAATCGTGATGAAAGCCTAACATGTACATATCTATTATTGTGTTTGTTGGCCTAGAAACCCGTCCAAGATTGACTCATTAGGAGTAAATCTTGGATAGTCCCCGGTTTGGGACTGTTCTTGAACACCTAATCTGACTTAGGATGTAAGTGTATAATGTGTATTGGGTTTTCGAGAAAATTTCGGTAGCATTTCCCCGTTTGTTCTCTAAGTACATATGTACTTAGAGAACAGCGGGGAAATGATGTCGAAATTTTCTTGAAAACCCAATACACATTATACACTTACTAGTGAGATTAGGTGTTCAAGGATGGGATAGGTGGTACACATTTATTATATATAAGAATGACATCAAATGTGTCTGTTGGCCTAGAAACCCGTCCAAGATTGACTCATTAGGAGTAAATCTTGGATAGTCCCCGGTTTGGGACTATTCTTGAACACCTAATCTCACTTAGGATGTAAGTGTATAATGTGTATTGGGTTTTTGAGAAAATTTCGGTAGCATTTCCCCGTTTGTTCTCTAAGTACATATGTACTTAGAGAACAGCGGGGAAATGCTGCCAAAATTTTCTTGAAAACCCAATACACATTATACACTTACTAGTGAGATTAGGTGTTCAAGGATGGGATAGGTGGTACACATTTATTATATATAAGAATGACATCACATTATACACTTAGGATTTAAGTGTATACCCTAATCTTTTCCTAATATATACTTGTTTCCTAATATATACTTGTTTTCTCTTTGATCATAGAATGGATAGATCATGGATGTCCATTCGTAATCATTGCACCCCAGAGTTTATATCTGGTCTGGATTAGTTTATTAGATTTGCCGAGGAACATAGGAAAAACCTACAGATAGGTTCTACTGTCCATGTAGGCATTGCGGTAACAACTTGAAAGTCAACACTGGTGAGGAAATCAAAAGTCATGTCATGTGCAACGGGATTTTACAAGGCTATATAGAATGGCACTGGCATGGAGAGATTTCAAAATCGAAACCAGTAGATGTCGATAGCAGTGCTTGGGTGGAAGAAGAAATTGCCTCCGATGACGTAAATGTGAACGAACCAGTTCCAGCAGACATTGTTGATGCGATGCTGGATAGTTGTAGGGTAGAGCACACCGATCCACCTCCTATCTTTAGAAACATTGTGCATGATGCTGAGATACCGTTATACACAGGCTGTGCTAAGTTTACGAAGCTTAGCGCTGTGTTGAGATTGTATAAGTTGAAACCTAACAATAGATGGAGCGACAAAAGCTTCACTTCATTGTTGACTTTGTTGAAAGAAATGCTTCCTGAAGGAAATGAGCTGCCAATCTCAACATACCAAGTAAAGAAAATGGTGTGCCCAATGGGAATGGAGGCCAAGAAGATACACGCATGCCCGAATGATTGTGTATTATTTCAAAAGGACTATGTAGATTTGAAAGATGGTCCAAAATGTGGTGTGTCTCGGTATAAATTGACGACTTCGGGGGAGTCCAAAACTGGTTCTCCTGCCAAGGTGTTGTGGTATCTACCTATAATATCACGGTTTCAACACTTGTTTGCAAATCCGAAAGATGCGAAGAATTTGAGGTGGCATGTAGATGTTAATAAAAATAATGATGGGATCCTACGACATGTGTCTGATTCCCCACAGTGGAAGAAGATTGATCTATTGTACCCCAAATTTGGTGAAGAAGATAGGAATCTAAGACTTGGGCTTTGTACAGATGGGATGAATCCATACGGGACATTGAGCAGCCAACATAGCACTTGGCCAGTCATGCTTGTTATATACAATCTTCCTCCCTGGATGTGTATGAAAAATAAGTACGTTATGTTGTCGTTGTTGATATCGGGCCCTAAACAACCCGGAAATGATATCGATGTTTATCTTGAACCTTTGATTGATGACTTAAAGAAACTTTGGGCTGAAGGTGTGATGACCTATGATGCTTCAGCAAGAGAGATATTTCGTTTGCACGCTATGTTGTTTTGCACTATTAATGACTTTCCAGCATATGGGAATTTGTCTGGATATAGTGTCAAAGGAGCTAAAGCGTGTCCTATATGTGAAGAAAACACTGATTCAATAAGACTAAAACATGGCGGCAAGACTGTATATCTTGGTCATCGAAGGTTTCTTTCAAAATTCCATCCGTATCGTAGGAAGCGCAAAGCATTCAATGGATGGAATGATGAACGGAGTGCACCTAAACCTATACCAGGGGATGTTATTTATGCAAGAGTAAAAGACATTGTCAATGAATTTGGTAAGAAATCACAATGTAGTATGGCCACACGGAGTGACAATTCTTCATTCAAGAAGAAGTCAATATTTTGGGATCTTTCTTATTGGAGTTCTTTGACAGTCAGGCATTGTATCGATGTAATGCACGTTGAGAAAAATGTCTATGATAGCATCATTGGTACTCTGTTAAATATACCAGGTAAGACTAAAGATGGGATAAAATCCAGACTGGACCTACGTGAAATGGGAATAAGGTCAGAATTAACAGAATTACGTAAAATGGGTAATAAAAGAACATACTTACCTCCCGCTTGTTACACATTGTCTAGAAAGGAGAAGAAAACTTTTTGTGAATGCTTGGTAAATGTTAAGGTGCCACATGGTTATTAATCCAACATCCATAGATTGGTATCAATGAAAGATCTGAAGTTGATAGGTCTTAAATCTCATGATTGTCACACTCTAATGCAACAAATATTACCCATGGAAATTCGATCTATATTGCCGAAGCATGTATGGTTTGCAATTACCAGACTTTGTTTCTTTTTCAACAGTCTATGCAGCAAAGTTATTGACCCTGATACTCTCGATAATTTGCAAAGAGAAGTGGTTGTTACCCTATGTCAGCTTGAGATGTATTTCCCTCCTTCGTTCTTTGATATCATGGTACATCTTGTTGTCCACTTGACTAGGGAAGTGAAAATGTTGGGACCAGTTTTCTTGCATTCGATGTATCCCTTTGAAAGATACATGAGCGTTTTTAAAGGTGATGTTCAAAACCGTTATCGGCCTGAAGGGAGTATTATTGAAGGTTATGTGGCGAGAGAGGTTATGGATTTTTGCAATGACTTTCTCAGTGGTAATGACACTCCTGATAATGACAAGAATATCGAGGAGGGCAAAGGAATTTTGGGATCACGGGTGAAAGTAATCAGCCGTGAGCAGTTGGAACAAGCTCACTTGTATATTTTACACAATATGGATGAAGTGAGTGTTTATATCGAGGAACATACCAATTTCATAAAGAGACAACATCCTCGAGCAAGTTCAATGTGGCTTGCTAGAGAGCATAATAAGACTTTTACTAAGTGGTTTGAAGATAAAGTCTTACATCAACTATCTCAAACACCAAATGATATTAAAGAAACTATCAAATGCCTCGCCTTTAAACCAAAACCGAATGTTATGTCTTATGAAGGGTTTGACATTAATGGATTCACATATTACACAAAGCGCCAAGATGATAAGAGTGTTGTCCAAAATAGTGGGGTCACTCTTCAAGCGTCGACTATGTACTTTGCAAATGCAAAGGATAAGAGTCCACGTGAAGCTAAAATGTCATATTACGGTGTCATTGAAGACATTTGGGAGTTTGACTACATAGATTTCAAAATTCCGCTCTTTAAATGTAATTGGGTTGATAACACCAAAGGAGTTATAGTGGATGAATTGGGTTTCACTTTGGTGAACTTTGAAAAGATTGGCAAGAAGGGTGAACCATTCATATTGGCATCACAGGCGAAACAAATATTCTATATCGATGATCCTGCAAATGATAAATGGTCGGTTGTTCTTCATGGTAAAAGACAGTTCATTGAAGATCCTATAGATGAAGAAGAGTACTATGATAAGTATGATGACTCCAGTCCATTCTCAGTTGGGTTGCCAACTCCACAAAATATTGAAGCTAATGATGACTTATATGTGCGCGGAGATCACAATGAAGGATTGTTAATTGATAAAAGATCACAATTTTAGAGACATGTATGTTTATACAAATGCTAAATGTTTGCCTTTTTCTAGTTAATACAAATGCTAAATGTTTGCCTTTTTCTAGTTAATACAAATGCTAAATGTTTGCCTTTTTTCTAGTTAATACAAATGCTAAATGTTTGCCTTTTAATGACATTTTCATATGGTTGACCATGATGAGCATGATGTCCATGATGAGCATGAAGTCCATGATGAGCATGCTGTCCATGACGAGCATGGCAAGGATACCAATGTAAGTTCTAAAAACATATCCTGTATTTCTATAAAATTCATTATCTTCTAGTTATGTCATATATCCTATATTTCTATATTGGGCTAATTCAGTGTGTTTATTTTTGTCAAATTTTAGGTTGATGATGCACATGTACCCACTGAAGCACTGGAGCAACTTGATGCGCATCACCAAACACTTAACAAGAAAAGGGGCATCACTCTGTTGAAGAAGTTAATAGCGCTAAGTGGCAGTGGATCCAAATTGGTTGTGGAGTTTGATAATGGAGGAAATGCAATTGGAGTGAACCACAATAATTTTGTAAACTATCTTGCGTGTACCAATCGGAGCCATTGTGGTGTTAAGTATGATAATTGGCATAAAGTTCCTCAGGGGAAAAAAGACTTGATATGGAAGGATTTATGCGTGAGTTATTATTATTTGCAATTCTATTTTGGATACTAGTTAATAACATTTCTATTTTACAGAATCTATTTGCATTGGATGAGAAGTTGCATCGTAAAAGTGTGATGCAATGCGCTGGAAAGATGCTTAGGAATTATAGGACAAATATGAACAGAGAATACATAAAAGTGGGTGATAAGAAGAAGAAGTCAGCCCTTGAACAATGGAACTTCTTGGACAAAGAAGATTGGGACAATTTTGTTGCTTCAAGAAAATCTGAAGAATTCAAGGTATTAGACGTCACTCCCAATTTAATTAATATACATTGTATTCACCTATTCAAGATTAACATTTAGTGCTACTAACCAAATCACTAATGTGCATACTAACTAGGCCCTCAGTGATGCACAAAAAGCAAGGCGTGCACTGAATGTGCATGACCACACTATGGGTCCAAAAGGCTATGCAAGCGTTCGCCAAAGACTACAGGCAGAGTCTTCGGCTACTCAGGAGTCTGCTCCTACTCAGGAGTCTTCCACACCCATGCCTCGCCATGATATCTAGATAGCTGGGAGGCAAAACAAGAAGGGTGAAATAAAGAAGCCCGTAACTGCTGAGGCGGCTGCGAAAATGGTAAAATACAACTCTTAGGGCAATCGTTTGAATATTGATTATTTGTGGTGTTAACTTACCAATTTCTGTTGATGGTGATTAGCGGGAGCTGCACGAGCAGAGGAAACAAGGCACGTTTATCCCTCAGGGCACAAGGGATGAATTGACAGTTGCTCTAGGTAACCCAGAGCATCCTGGACGTGTTAGGGGTGCATGCTCTGGTGTGTGGATCAAAGCATTCTTTGGGCCATCCCAGCGCAAACCCAGAGCGGGACTTTCTCAAGAAGAGGTAACCTATTCTTTTTTTAGAATGTTACTGCAAAAGGAAATTCAATAATAAGAAGCTAATGTTTCTTTTATCCATGTATAGGAGAATAAGAGAGTCGAGGATATAGTTGCTAAGAAGGTCAATGATGTAGTTGCTGAGAAGGTCAAGGAAGAATTACTGCGGTGGCAGGCATCTCAGGCTTCCAATCAGCCTATGGCGACCCACTCTTCTCCTGATGCACAGACTGCGAGTAATCTTGGAGACCCATCGCCTAACACGTCTGCTGTAAGTATTGTTAATGACATTGTAGCTAGTCTTTTCAAGATGATATATTTTTAAGATGATATGTATATATGTATAACATTCTTTACGTAAATTTGTAGGCATTGAAGCCATTCCGCTTAAGAATGCAAGACTATGTTGTTGCAGAGGCGCAGGCTTACCCGTCCCTTCTTGGGGAAAGGTTTCACGGGACTCCAATGCCACAGGGCTATGTTCGTGTGGGCCCATTACGTGTGTTACCCGATTGGAGGGAAGCTACATTGCCATATCCCCACCCGGATATTGATACACTTGCTGAGGCAGAAGGCGGGGTCATATTGTGGCCCAAAGCAGATGTCGTCTATACTACTGAAATTGTAAGATAAATTTACATTGATTTAGACTGTTAATGTGTATATATGAGGTCAACTGATATGAAATTATATATACAGGTTAAAAAGAAGACACCAGGAGCACCTAGGCCTCCACATCCACTTCCCGCATTACCAAGTTGGGTTCCAACTGACCTAACATACCCGTTAGGTCCTGCTTGTAGGGGAATGGCATGTTGGCTACAAGCACATAATATACATTGCCCTATAATTGTTTCTTTAGATGCAGATTATGCAGGTCAATCATACGATAGCTCTTTATTTATACAAGATATTATTGAGCTGTTTATGTATGCTTGGCTGAATACATCAATGATAGAGACATGGATAAGGTGAGATCTTGTTTATACATCCATATACGTTGTGTAAGATCCGGTGATCTGGTTTCTTATATATTAATGCATACATAATACATGTTTTGCAGCTACTTAGTCGAAGATCAATGCAAACAATTTGCATTTGATCATGTGGGATTTTTGATTCCATCATTGATTAGTATGGTAGCTAAAGACCCTGATAGTGTTCAACAATACTGTATAGATGCTTTTACAATTTTTGGTCAACAAAAGAAGACGATAATAATAGCTCCATTCAATGTCAAGTAAGTTTACTTTATTTATAATTTGGACTTAAGAAAATTCCATTTTTATTGTGCATTTTGAGTTATTAATTGTTAACTTTTTACCTCTAGCGGTAGACATTGGGAGTTACTAGTTATTGTCCCCGGGACGTTCACTGTTTATTATCTAGATCCCGCGGGAAGTACATTAAACACTAAAATTGGACACGTAATGAGAATGCCATTATTCTGGTGAGAAATATTTCATTTTTGTATCTGTTAACATCTGTTATTACATTACTATTTACTTATGCAATTTACTGTGTTATATTAACATGTAGGGGTTTAGATGCATTCAAAAAGGCTGGAGGAACGGTCCCAAGGAAAAAGAACCAGCCAATAAATTGGCAGAACGTACAAGTAAGTTCCCGACTCCAATGTATATATTATTGATGTGAATTGTGCTTAGTTGTATTATTTTGTATGTTTCAATTTATAGTGCGCTACACAAGACAACGGCTAGGCATGCACATACTATGTGATGTGATTTATGCAGATGATTATCCGACATGCCGCATTTGACATCGATACCATACATGAGGTATTATATATAGTCTCATTAGTTAGTATGAAATATATCAATCTTATTTTTATATTATTACTTATATATACATCATTCTCTTTGCAGGTGTTTAAAACTGACCACACTATAGGTAAATGCTTAAAAAATGTACATGCTCCATATACGATGGAAGCATTAAATGAAATAAGAGAAGAATGGGCAAAAGTCATACAAGCAGTGGCAATTGTAAGATATAATTGGGATGTTGATAGCGATAATGAATGATACTTTGTAAATGAATATTTCTGAATGTTAATACATGTATTTGAATGTTTCTATATGTGTGAATGTGAGAATTGAATTGATGTCTGAATGTATCTACTTGTGTGAATTTTTTTTTGTTAATTTTGCAGGTTTGTGGCCTGTTTGTAGGCTGATATTAATGGATGTCGTAAACCTACAGTTCAGAAAACTGAACTGCAGGTTCTCATCCTGCTGACCAGCCACAGCAGGCCTGCAAAATGATATGAAAAAAAAAGATATAGACGTCGGTTAAGCAAAGACATACAGCGTCGGTTAAGCAAAGACATACAACGTCGGTTTTTTTTGAAAAAACCGACGCCTCATGTGGCCACGACAGTGCTGGAAACGGACGTGCTGGAAATGCCATATAGCGTCGGTTGTTTAGTTGTTCACCAACACCAAAAGGGTTCGCGCCACAGAAAACGGCGTCATCTAGGACACTTTCTGCGTCGGTTACCAATTAAACACCGACGCTATATTTATTATAGGCGTCAGTCATTTAGTAGATAACCGACGCAGAATGTGTCCTACATGACGCCATTTTCTATGGCGCGAACCCTTTTGGCGTCGGTTTTCTATAAACAACTGACGCCAGTATGTTAAATAGGCGTCGATTAAAAGACCGACGCCGAAGTGTTCGACCTTTAGCGGCACCCACATAGGCGTCGCTCAGAAACCGACTCCAAAGGGGGTTAAACAACTGATACTAAAAGGCATTTCTGTAGTAGTGTCTATTACTGCCAAGTATTAGTTTTATCTTATTGCCAAGATATGATGAGAGGTATATAAAAGACACGTAGGCGTACTCAGTACAATATTCTTGAATATTGTGCTGACGTGTACCACATGTAATCTTTTGTTTAGGTTGGGGTTATGCTCTTGAAGATCCAGGATAGTTGAGAGTTGTGTGGCAAGCTGATGTATAGGTGGACCTATTGTCTTAAGATCCTGTAGTTTTGTGGTAGTACATGTATATGCATAAGTTTGCTGTTCAATATGTAATATCAAATGTTGTAATAATTCATGTTGTAATTATATGTTGAATGGTGAACATGTATTGTGGTTTTATTTTTATTCATGTGCATGTGCTACTGATCGTTTCCTTTTGACTTCCTTTGATTTCTTCTTCTTAGCCTAGTGTATGGTGTTTAAATTGGGATTCTCGCTGAGGTGATGGCTTCAATTTGGACGTCACACATCAGATTAACTTTTAGAAAATCCGAGGACGTCACAGGTGGTATGAAAGCATGAACTATAGAAAAGCCTGGCATTTGCTCATTATGCAACTCAAAACTAAAGAACCTTGAACCTTAATAATCTTTAGGGTTAGATTAGTCATCTTTTAGAGACTAGATCTGACCTAGCCTCTAGGTTAGCACCTAGATGTCTGAAAACTGGGTCTAGACTGGTGCTTGTTGACTAGCAAGTCCTTAGATGTCGTTCTTTCCTTGTAGTGTAGCGGTATGAGATGTTGCACTATTTGGAAATGACATGCATCAAGGGAAGAGAAACCCTAGACATATGGCGCTCATTGTATAGAGTAGCTACACTAGTTTACACCGCGTTCTCACCCCTTTTCACTAGTTTTCATGACATTGTACTCTCTACTATGTGTGGGACACTCATTTTTAGGATTTGGCTTTGGATTCCAATCAGGATCCAGCTTTGATAGTTTTCTCTAACACTCGTTTTATTAGAGAAAAACTATATATTATTTTATAATATATATGTATTACAAAAATGTGTCCCCACACAAGTACGAGTAGGAGGTGGTCATGTAACCTAAGTGAAAGTGAATGACATCAGTCTAGAAGAGAGTGTAGTTCTAGATTAGATGTCTAGAGCCTTGTTTAGTATATTATGATAGATAGAATAGATGTTATAAGTTTTGATGATATGATGTATTTCTTATATAGAAGACATAAGATGTTTATGATGATATATGTTTGTCTTTGAGGACCCAAGTTGAGTTTGAGGATGCAAGATGAGTTTTGATGATGCAAGTAACTAGGATTTTATGTGATAAGTTATGTTAAGTTAAGATAAGATGTGAGTCAGTATGAGCCTCAAGCTCTTTTACAAAATATGACCTCTAGTGTTAGGACCAGTTTTGGGGTTATCTCAAGAGAGAGTGAGACCCACAGGGAGAAGGTCAGAGAACCTAGACTTCACGATATGAGAAATATGAGATATGTGATATGATATGTCCTAAACTAGACTACTCCTGAGTGATTGAGTTGAGTTGCTTTATGTATGATTCCTATAATCTTGTTGAACCCTAGATGTACTTGGGAGGACCAAACACTAGAGTTGGAGAGGTTGGTTATATGTGCATATGTGAGTTTGACTATGAGTGCCTGCCATCTGGGTGAGGGAGAGAAAGTCCCGAGACCGTGGAGGAGGTAACTATGTTTTAGTTTTTGTGAAGCCTCGTGCTTGGGTTGGTGGTTTCCCACATAGGAATCTAGTGGTGTATATAAGAGAACTTTGGGTAAGATGTTTCATGGTTAGAGATCTATGAACAGTATGTCATATAATGTTTTGGTTTGTGCTTATGTGTCTAGTGCTTGTAAGGCTATCACTAATGCCAATGAGGTAATCCGAGAACCCTAGACTAAGAGAGGAAAGATAAAGTATATGCATATGAGATACTCATAGAGTTGAGTTAGCTAAGAGAGACTGAGCATGACACTATCCTCATGATATGGGTCCGGAGAACCTTGGTTGGACTAGATGAAACTTTGATATATGTTTGATAAGCTACTTATATAAGTTTGTTAGCACAACCATGATATAATATATGTAAGGATATAATCTAATCTTGAGACGTGATATATAGACATGATATGATGAAAACCTTGAGATGGTTTAATAGATATCAAGGCATAATTGGTTAACCATGTACATGAATAATGATGATTAATGTGAAACTGCTGTTTAATCTTATAGTGAATTCACTAGTAAATGACGTAGTTTAGTATGAACAATGAAATAAGATCATATGAATGAAACATGTTACACGAGGTGTTAATCTTAGTGCTTAACAAAGATGGAAAATATAGTTTGATAGCTAGCACAACATAATGCTTAAGACACCTTGATATAATGGGTTAACTTTGGTTAACTCCTTTGGAACATGGTAATATGATGTTGAATAATAATGTATGGGTTAAGCTCAGGATGAAACCCTAATATATGAGATATGTAATGACATAACCTAAGCTCCTAAACCTTGAGTTCAACCTTGAATGGAGTGTTTATGCACCCAAGATGGTTGTAAACCCCCTAATAATTCTTTGGATACATGGTTTTAGGTAACCTTTGTGAATATGTTACCGATAGAATACTACCTACGTGTGGATGATGACAAGATAAGGTTTTCCCTATAGGTATGAGTATGCTTTACTTTCGAGGACGAAAGTTTTTTTAAGATGTATATGATGTGAAAGACTGGATTTCTGGCTTAATTTCGAGAATGGAATTTCTTTTAAGGTGTGTAGGATGTGATGGAGTGGACTTTTGGAATCCTTTAATGTCCAATTACACAAGTGAAGTCATACATGCATGTTGATTTATCTTGAGAGTTACAAGTGCTTTGGTAAGATTGGATGGTCATTGTTATTTATATCATGATTAAGATCCCTATATTTTATGTCTTTTGAGGAATTTAGTTGACAAGTGAAATAGCTGAGTTTTGTCACCAAAATTAAGTAGAATGTAGCTCGAGATGTATTAAAGGTATGGTTAAAATTTGGTGGCAATCGGAGGATCTTAGAGGGAGTTAGTAAGGTTTGATATTTGAGAAATAATGTGCTTTATTGATGGGTAATAGACCTAAGTTCAACAATCTAAGCCTAAGCTAGGCTGTGTCACACACCCCTTATTTTTGGGTGGGATGCATGGAGGTTTTGTAGCCATAGATATGAGATCCAGTGGTTGGGACTGCCTACTTATGAGTGCCATGAATCCGGCCTATTTGTGGGGCACTACCGGCCCTTGGATGACAATCAGACGACTAGGAGTTCTCCTCCTACCTCCCGTCACAATGGAGAACGTGGGTGGGGAGACGAGGCCCCAACCAACTTCCAACACGTCACAGATCATGGATCGAGAGGTTGGACTAAAGGAGTAGTTGATCCGGTCCCATCAAGATAAGAATGATGACCCATTACTTGAGGGTAGTGGCTGAGAGACGAGGGAAATCGGAGTCCCACTCCCTTACCTCGTCTCCATTGGTTTTATAGCTGAAGGATGCAAGCACATTAGGAAGAACAAGGAGTCAGAGACGAGATCGAAAGGTAATGAGCATAGGAAATCAAAGGTCGAGGTCACGGGAGTCGAAGACAACGGGTTTTATGGACCCAAGTGCCCGTATCGATGGCCGATGAGGTGGATCTTGGCCGAATTTGAAGTCGGAGCTTGGGGGTGGTCTGCAAGATGTGGTTGACGTTGTTTGAGATCAAATACAAGTTCCTTGATGTGCTGCGAAGCTTTTTGGAGCTTCAGATGGGAGCGGTGAGGAACAGAGGAACTTTGCCTCTTCTCTCCGCCGTAGCCAGCCCAGGCAGCAGCGCCCTAGCAGAGAACCAACCCCAGCGACTGATGAAGCTCCTCGAGGAGCCAGGATGGTGTGGATCGACTTCTCGAACCTTGTGATGTTGGTTTTAGTTGGAAAGGAGGGAGACACACCACTCAATCGCTCACCAGAGGTGGACCGTGTAGCGGTTCCCTGGAGAAATAGAGGAACGCACACGGGCGTCCGCTGTGGTTGCGTTCTCGTGAGAAAGGGAAAGGAAACCTGAACCCGGCCTACACCAAGTGACCAAGTGAACCAGCCGTCCAGAAGCCAAACCAGAGAGAACTGGCCCGCAGTAGCAACCAAGGAGGTGCACCCTCCTCATGGCCACATGTCACCTCCAGATTGGCTCAAAAAAGGTAAAATCCCTAAAATGCTGAGTTCTTATATAATTACTATTAATTAGCTCCATTGTCATAAAAATACAAACAATATATCAAAATTTTCAAAAAAATGATTAGAACAATATAAAAGCATAATATTAGGCTTTTGATGCACTAATAACATAAATATAATGTAAGTGGTGAAATTCTCATATGATGAATAATAAATAGCAAATGATGGGCTAAAATTGTGATAAAATCCCAGTAAATCACAAATAATATATGTAATTTATCGGATGTCAGTAATCATGATGTTGATACATGAAATCTTGTAATTGACTCTATATGTATATTTTAGGGCTAATAACCCTAAATAAAATGCAATAAACGCATACATGCTCAATTAATGATGAAATTTACAGAGTACCTTCATATCAGTAATCTGAAGCTAATGTGGAACTCTGATATCTATTATATGTACAAAATTCATGTTATATGAAGAGCACCCTTAATACATGGGATGTAACCTTAATATGGTTAATGAAAGTGACATAATGTTAAATACATTCACATAATAATGTGACACATGAGTATATCGAGATAATGAACCATAATCTGGAATATGAAATCACTAAGATGATAAGATAGGTAATGATGGAAATATCCTAACGAGATAAGCTAAACCCTAATGAACACGATTAGGGTTAATATGATATGTAAGAAGATGAGAACCTGATGATAGTATATGATCTTGTCTTGATTAGGGTATGACCAAGAGACATAGTTGATATCAAGAATATGGTTTAGAATGATCTATATCTTTGGAAGGTACACCATTACCTCTTACTTGGCTTATTATACATTATGCTTGTGTTATATGGAAATAAAGACTTGGCATATTGTATTGATTGAAATGATTGTCTTGTATGATATGTTGCTTGAATTTCCATACATATTTCTATGAACACTTCAAACATAATATATTTGTTCCATTATATGAAAGCACTATATCTCTTTGGTAAGCATAGTGCTAGTGAGTGATCTATATCTTTGGTAAGCAGATCACATGTACAATGATCTATCTCTTTGGTAAGCATATCATGAGGCCTGGATGCATCTATCCCATTGGTAGGCAGATGCACAAGCATATAATGGAAAATGAGATTAAAACATGTGTTCTCTTTTATTAATGAATATCTTTATGCAAATATACACTTTTCTTATATTCTTCTATTACTTCCAAGTATTAGTTTTATCTTATTGCCAAGATATGATGAGAGGTATATAAAAGACACGTAGGCGTACTCAGTACAATATTCTTGAATATTGTGCTGACGTGTACTGCATGTAATCGTTTGTTTAGGTTGTGGTTATGGTCTTGAAGATCCAGGATAGTTGAGAGTTGTGTGGCGAGTTGATGTACAGGTGGACCTATTGTCTTAAGATCCTATAGTTTTGTGGTAGTACATGTATATGCATAATTTTGCTGTTCAATATGTAATATCAAATGTTGTAATAAATCATGTTGTAATTATATGTTGAATGGTGAACATGTATTGTGGTTTTATTTTTGTTCATGTGCATGTGCTACTGATTGTTTCCTTTTGACTTCCTTTGATTTTCTTCTTATTATCCTAGTGTGTGGTGTTTAAATTGGGATTCTCACTGAGGTGAGGGCTTCAATTTGGATGTCACACATCAGATTAAGTTTTAGAAAATATGGGGACGTCACAAAAACCATGTGAGTTGAATATGCCAATGCATCATAGTAAATTTTCCATGAGAATGAAGTACTACATTATTGAAGAATAAGCTGGTGCTTATCACTCTAGGTCCTTGTAAGGGAATAACAAAGTTTAATTGATTATGTTTAACATAGTGTCTTTATTAATCGAGCATGCATCTAATTATTTAGACTTGTGTACATGGAAGTGTGGGAATTAAGAATGAATGTCTTAGCAATATATCATTATGTTTGAAATCACATTAGAGGAATCATGATTCAACTTCCTTTGAAAAGTTGGTTTATGTGATTGTATACGAGGAATGAAATAGTTCAAAAAAAGTTGAGTGATTTTTGCATTATGTTTAGTCAACTCATGCCCTAGTCTCATGATTAGTGGTCACTGTGAGATGTGGGTCTGAGTTTCTAGAGACCATTAAGTCTATAAGGGTCATAAGTGGAAGATTGGAAATAATATTATGAGGATCTAAATATTTCGGTATCATGGCCTTATATCTTAGTACTTGGATCAACTAGTATAAAGATACTATGTATATTCTTCACTATATGTCCTCGTCAGGCATGTAGTAGGAGGATGGGCTAGAGAGAAATACCAAAATTATGAGGGTTAGAAGATCAAAAGGTCACAAAATAATAAGAGCATAATGATGGAATGTGATACAGTTTTATTCTATATTGATGTTTTGATTTGAAAAGAATACAAATTCTCTTATGAGTATGAACCTAGATGTTCCATTTTCAATATTATATATGGTTATTTAAGATTGATGTACATCATGAAGTTATATAAGATATTTTTATATATTCCGTGGATCAAGTAGACTAGAACATATCTTTAGTTGAGTTTTCCCTAAGTGGATATTCTTTTCACATGTTTGAGATGAATAGGAGTTGGTAAATCCTGAATAAATGTTAGCTTCAAGATTACATGTTTGGCCTATTCTGGATGGAAGGATGCATTACTAGTTGTAATGACTCCTATAGTATTTAAATAAGAATAAGATATGATTATGCAATATAAAGATATATGAGAGCCTAAGAATACCAAGATACTAGAATTCAAATAAAATGTTAGGATAAGTAAGAAAACTCAATTGCAATTAGTAATCTAGTGATGACTAATGTTGATAGATTAGCCTAAGTCCAAGAAAAAATTGAGAATAAAAAGGTAACTCAAGATATGGATGTTTAGAGATCACATTATATTACATTTGTGCCTAAAATGGGTTATAAGAGCTCATGATGGTGTCTGGGATATATTTCAAATGTTATAACAATGTAAACAATTTGAAGTGCCCCTAAATGACTGGGAAGTCTTTCAACTAACTGAGAGTTGACCGAGGAGTCACTGAGTCAGGTAATTAGTGAAGGAAGTTAATTGAATTGTTTAAATACATGTATAGTTTTTGAAATATACTTTATAAAGGGATAAGTAATTTTGAATTAAAAGAAAAGGGTAAAATTATTAAAATTTTTGTCAGGAGATGGAATTATAAATTTATGACAATAACTCTAAATATGAGTTAATAAATAAGACAAAAGAAGCATACGTAAAAGGAATTAAAGAAAATGACTTGATTGAGAAGAATGAATTCCATAATTGTGCTCTTAGTTTTGCATTCCTTAACCGAGGGAACATAAGATGAAAGAGAAATGGAAGAAATTAAAAATTTCATTCAAGAATAATTTTTAGAGGATAGAAGTAAATAGAAATTTAACAAAAGAGACAAATCAATAAGATGTGAGGCCAATATTATAAATTTATATGAAATAACAAGATTAAGGAAAGACAATTATCACAATGCATATAAAAAAGGGATGTATGACATGATGAGTATAAGAAGACATACATCCCATGATAAAATGTAGTCATCCTTGTTTACACTTTATTTATATGTTCTTGTTGAATAATTAGTTGATTTTACTCTGACATACATACATAGTTACTTGTTGTTGGATGAATGTAAGAAGTATGAAGGTGATGTCCAACGAGTGAATGAATCACATAAATATGATTGATATAAACATTGAGGTGTATGCCTTGTCTTACATGATTCATATGAATTGAGATGAAGAGAAAGTCCTACAGTAAGTCTAATAAGGTGAAATTAACTAGGAAAATATCATCTCAAAAATTTATTCCACGAGAATATTTAGAACTATACAAATAATAGAATTACGAACTTGCACATATATATCTGTGAGAATTGACTAGCAAGAAATTTGTGAAGGATCATGATAGATGGAAGGAATGATGCATAAGAAGGAAATGATGTTGAGCAAAGCTCTGATGATATATAGATAATAAACTCATACCAAAACCTAGTAAGCAAGATATGAAAAAAAGAAAATGTTAATTAGTGAATTTTCTTTGATAAGAAATGACTATATCTAGATGATATAGGAATGCTAAGATTGCTAAGAAATAAGTATTTGGTGAATATTCAAAGAGTAAGATTTGATATACTTGAAAATCTCCTTGTCTTTTATATTTTATTATGTGAAAGTAAAATATGCAGGAATATCCACTACAAATGAAAGAATATGCAAGTAATAGGGATATTCATATGCAAAAATGATAAGAATTGCACAAAGTAATCTATGAGCTAAGATCATGTAATGTACAAATAATCAAGCCCTTAGTAGTGTAAGAAAATGAGTATCTAAAATAGTTGAGTCATATCACCCTAAGATATAACAAAATAAATTTATTTAAATTTTTTTATTACATCAAAGGATTACCAATCAAAAGTTTGTATATTGTAGATTTTAGAGATGCTTGTATTGTTTACCATATGAATGCATACTTGCATCTTGGATCCTTGTATAGATTGGAGAATTGTGATCCTAATGATGAAAAAATTAAAGTTTTGAACAATAATACAATACAAGATGATGATAATACTGAATCTTAAACATCATGAGAAACATCTCAAGCAAGAGTAATAATGATACATCACAATCTATAATACTTTAGTGGAACAATTAGAGAAAGTCTAGTACAAGGAAAAGAAACTGAAAGTATAGGAGAAAATTAAGATGCATGAGAATCTTAAAAAATGAATGGAATTTTAGAATAGAAATGAAAAATAACTTAAAGAGGCTAAGTTATGAATGAAGGATACATCTTAGGATGTTTGAGACTTACCAACTCAAGGCAAGTCATAGCAACTTGACCTTGGATGCCAATAAGGTTGTATGAGGAAACATGAAAATAAATATAAGGAAGGTGAATTAACTATTGTAAGTAACTTAAAGCATGAGAGATGTAATTCCTAAATGTGAGTGAAATTATGGAGATGATTAAGAAAGGAGAAAAATCGATGAATTTCAAATATAGAGGTATGAGTTAAATAAAAGTCAAGAATTATAAGAAGTCCATACCAAGTTTTGAGTACTTTAATATCATGGCTGATCATCTCCTTATAATATAATGAGAAAATGATGATAAATAAGAGTAGATAAGTAATGAGGGCTGAGAAATGAATCAATGGAACACATTATTTCAATAATGCTCAAACTTTTCTGAAAATGTAGACTGTGAAAGGAGTTTCTAGAAAAGTAAGGTTTGTTTATGTGGCTTTAATTGTGTATGATTGTATGGTAATTAAGTGAAAGGTATGGTTACCTATGGTCCATGTTACTCAAACATCATAATCATAGCTCAATATTAGAATTGTGTTATTCAAACCTTACGTCTTATGAGGGCCACAATGTTAAGAAACACAATAAAAAAGTAGTTTCTTTAGTGTTTTTTTCTTCTCTATAGAACAATAATAGAGAAATACTAGAAATATAAGAATAAGAGATACAAGAATAAGAGACATACTAGAAATTTTTTAAAGAGAGCAAATTGTTTTGACCCTACCCCTGCTTGGTAGATAATTGAGGGTTATAAGATCCTAATTTCAATTTGTAGATGTTTTATGTGAATTTGATATCAAATATATAAGTAGGTACTCCTTATTCAGATACATGATTGCAAATATGTAGAATTTTATTAGAAATCTTCATATACAATATTTATATCTTGTTGAAACTCAATGCACTAATTTTGATAGAATGATAATAAGAAATGTGATGAGAAATTTCCTGATAAAATGATAGTGATATAAATGATTTTTAGTATTTTGTTTGTAGCCCAAATTGTTCAAAACATGTCATTTATATTAGATAACTCTTATGTGATAAATAATTAGAATTTCCATAATCTGTGGATCATTTAGGGACCTGTTTAGATGCTAAGTTTTATCATCATATATTCAGCCAACCAAATAGAAATATTAAAATTTATCAGTATAGTACTTGATTTGTCCAAATTAGAAATAATTTTAACTATAAATAAGTAGATACAATTTTAGTTGTAGGTATGAACATGTATTTCAGACAACATGCTAAATTCTCACAATTTTTGGATCTTGTTTGATGTGTAATTCATTAACGTACTAACTATTTTCTGGAGAGTCAACATATGACGGCTGACTGACTGTTAGTTTGAGGGTAAAATAGTGTTGGACACTTTTTGGATGGACTTAAGGGCTCAAATTTGATCTACAACTCCATTATCATCTAATAAATGAATAAAAATCCTAAGATTTCTTGATATGGAGGGTTCTAGAGCTGATTTTGGGAGATTTAGGGAATGAGCAAAGGAAAATCCTTGTTCTTCATTTTAGAGACTAATCAAGGTTAGATTCAATTATAATTATATCTTGTTACTATTTTAGTTTTAGAATTTCATATAGATTTTCCATTTTCTCTTCCTTGTATTCTCATTTTCCTTGTATTCTCCTTTTCCACAAAGTCCTCTTTGGATGGATCTAAGGGGCTATATGGAGACCTATTATGCCGGGAAAAATCTATTATGTAGAATTAACTCAATTGAAGGCCAATTTGAATTTAAAAGAAAATTATAACCAAGATTAGAGATTAAGGTGAGAAGATAAAAGGATCCTTTACTGAATTGTACTTTATTAGATGTTTCTAGTTTAAGTTCTCTATTTCTCTACAAATGACAGTAAATGAAAAGATGCTATTCATGCATTCAGTTTACAAGACAATCTATTCAATGACTCAAATATGATCTAATAGCATTTATATTATGAAATGGATATCAAAATCCATGTATCTTGGATATTAGAGAATTTGAAGATTTATTTGAGTATTTTTAGGACATCCAAATTTTTATTTTTTTTGGGTGTTTGAATGATAGTCTAGTAAAAACCTAGATAAATGCTAGCATGGTCTTGCTTATATGAGTAGTGATTTAATTAGATATGTTTGATCTTTTTAATTTGATATCTTAACAAGTTATAGTTTTTGATTTATACAATACATATCTTTTGAAAGCAAGTATTTAGTGATGGAAACCCAATCTAGTATTCTTTTGAAAGTGTACATGTCTATTTAGCAACAAATGTCCAAGTAAAATGATTCATGCCATACTTTGGGTATCTAGCTGAACACATTTTTGTATGTGTAAACATTTTGACTTGTGTGATACAAAATCTCTAGTCAGATCCTTGTCAAGAAATGAATAAGTTGAAATGTTACTGCAAGTAAATGGAAACGACATTTCCTCACTCAGTGATTTTATTAATACTTTGCACAAATGTGAGATATATTGAATGAAAATGATTATATCACTAGACGTGATATCAGATCGAATATATGAAAAGTGTTAAATGTGAATGATTAATGTGAAACCTATAAAATAAGGAAGATTAATATGTTAAGCATATAAGCAATGTGAAACCTTAATAGAAGGTAATTAGTATTCTAAGCATGAAACTCAATATCATTAGTGAATTCAGTCTAGTATCTAGGTAGTCAGTAAAATAAGGAAATAAAAGAGATCCATATAATAAAGTCATAAATATCATAGAGCCCATACTTACATGTCTATAGAGGGAATGACAAAACGAACTATGGACTATCAAATATAGGAATAAATAGCCCGAATATTGACTACCCAACACCAACCGACCAGGTAAAGATGATACATCTGTTCAGTAGAAAAATATTGATGCAACCCTGTTTTAAGGTTTCATCTTGTGTCCTTTTATACACATATGTACTTGTTAGAATGCATGATATATCCCCTAATATATAGTTTACTATCAATCACAGCTATGAATGTTCTTTGCATGTTTTTTGGTACTTGGATCATGCTTTGGATGGATTCGAGAGATGGAGGATTATATAAGGGTTCCTCTACCCTTGAAGGATCCTAAAGGGAGTATCAGAGATTCCTCGACCTACCCCTAGTGGCCAAGCATAGACTTTGACAAATGACTCCAAGGATTGTGAAGTTGAAGTTCAAAGTGCAAGAAAAAACCCCCAACATGGCTGTGGTACCAAGGAACTATCGTGCTTCCTAAGCTAGAAGTGAGAATTCAATTAGACATGAAGTGTCTCATGTAAGTCCCCCACCATGATCGTGCCACCTCATAGCCACCATGACTATGGTGCCCACCACGACTATGACACCTCATAGACAACACGAACATGGTGCTGACCACGGCTGTGCCATCTCACAACCATTGAGACTATGCTAGTATCACTCCAAAACTCCACCCTCAATTGTGATTTTGCCCATTACTTAGTATTCCCATTCTCCCCCAACATGTTCGTGCTACCCTCTACCCACCATGTCCGTTCTACCTCAAACCCTAGCTCATTTTCTACATTGTTTTTTCCCATTTTTCTCCCACTTAACCCTAAGCCTACCTATCCCCTATATATACATGGGTTGCGACTGGTAGATGAAGGTCACTCTAGCACTTATTGCCACCTACTGGAGCATTTATTTGAACTCCCACTTACTCCCACCTAATCCCACTCCATTTTCACCATCTACCTCAAAACCCTAAATTTTTAGGGTTTTCTTGACTTCCATCTACCATTTCATATCATCCAACCAATAAGGAGGGATGAGGGTGAGATGTTGTTGCTAGGAGGTGAAGGAGGAGTCTTCATCAATCTTCCATGGCTATTCACTCCTCTATTTGTTCTTCTTCCTTCTTTTGTTTTGTTATGAGTTTCTAAGCCCCTTAGATGGGTTGTTTGGTGTTAAAATGTGACTTTGATACCATGTTGGGGGGGTGCGATAATGGGTAAACTCTATAATTTCGTTTTTGAATGATTGTCTTCTACTTAAATCTCATTTCCCATAATTGTCTTGTGGTTTGTGCTTGAAAATATGTATCATCTTGTGATTTGTTCTTGAAACCACCTAGGTCTAGGAGAAAATGGTCTTATCTACCTATTTTGATATTTGCTCCTAGGTCCAACTAGTGGATCCGTATCTATAACCCCATCTTACTACATATATATCCCTTCTCTTATGCCTATGTGTCAGATCTAGGTATCTAGTCTAGAAGCAGTTAGTGATATTGGCTTGGAGTTTTCTAAATTCTAGATGGTAGGTGATGTGAGGTGAAATACCCTCATTTCCACTGTTCATTACTACCCTTGACCCCCAATTTCCCTAAGAGATTCTCTCCTGGAAACTTAGAATTGATTGGATCCTAGAAGAATTTGACCTAATCCAAATGAGCCTCGCAAGGTTGGATAGGTGTGCTAAGGTCTGGTTCCCCATCACACATCCTATTCCTTTCATGTCCAATTAGTAGTTTAGGATAATTACGTAGAATATATCTTGTTGTTTGATTTAACAATCTAAATGAATGAATATGGTTTACATGTTATAACCCCCGACCTTGGTTCTAGTCATATTACCCTAAACGACCCACACTTCACAACTTACTGACCGGCCCAAATCACACATCCAAAATGGAGCAGATCTAGAGTAGTTGGACTTTTAAGATTATAACCCGACACTCAAGCCCCCACAACTATTATATAGGGACCGATGTAGTATTCAGGGTCGAACCACAGGGGTAGTGTTGGTAAGTGTTAAGTATGCAGAGTCTCACACTCTTACACTCCAAAAAGAAAGGTGGATATGGGGTGTTCCCTAAGAATGATGATGCTCCAAGAAAACAAAGAAAGGTAAAAGAAAGAAAATAAGTAAGAGAAAAATGTTAAACAAGTGGTAAGAAACAAAGGTATGGAAGGAAACTTGGATCAAGTTTCACCTACTAAGGTCTCTCACCAACATGCAAAACTCACACCCCTTCACATACTCTTATCAAGATTACAAGCAATCATAAAAAACGTCTATTCCCTCCCCTCTCGAGATTAGGATATATCTAGGTTTTAAGGTACTCTCTCTCTCGAGATGACGACCCAATAACCACAAAGTAAACCATATGACCGTTAGTTTTAGTATTCCAACACTTTCATGCATTCATACTACTCCATAACACTAGATAAGGTTGGTACTATTCTTTTGAGCTACCAACAATCAAACGTCACAAGATGGTAGCTAAGTATACAAGTGAAGCATTAAAGATAAGAGTATGGAGATAATCTTGATAAGAGCATATATATATGTATATTTAAAGGGGAGTAAGAATATACATGTTGGGAGAGCCTTAGTGACTACTCCCAACCCAAGTTACATGTTTAGCCACACATGTTGATGGGTAGAATAACAACATCATAGAAGGATAGATACATTAATAACCATGAAGAGGGAGTGTACAATGTGATGAAGATGATAGATTAAGATAGAGAAGGAAGAAGGCAATACACCAATTGTACTTCTTCAAGTCTAGATCTGGAGTGGGCACAGTTGTGGCAACTTCTTTCGTCAAAGAAGGGGGCGACCAATCTTCTCTCTCATTTGACTTCTCTCTTCAGAGATCTAAGACTGATGGGTATGAATGTGGATGACTCAAGGATTTGGCAGCACTTTGTGGTCCTTGATGATCTGATGATTTGGGGGGTGGAGGTGGGGGTCTATTTATAGATGTTGCGTACCGACTTAACCTCTAGGCCGTAGTAGTGAGGTATATATTGGTCGTGACCCCCATCATAGTCACAGTGCGCTAGTTGTCTTCCATGATCGAGGGGTGGTCTCGGTCGTGGTATGCTAGAGGGAAGCCTCGGTCGAGGAGTGGCCTCGATTGCGTGGAATTACTTCAGTAGGAGGGCCACGGTCATGGTGTGAAGAGGTGAGAATGGAGGCAATGACCACAGAAGAGATGTTGGTGGGCTATACAACCACGGTCGTGGCATTGACCATGGTCGTGGTGTAGCATGACCCTACAATAGTAAGAGACATATGAATTTAAGACTTTGACACTAAGGGACTAAAATAAGTAGAGAAATCCACAAAAGGTATACTAAGGAAGGCATAAATCATACTCAAAAAGTACACAAAATTAGATGTTATCAACTCCTCCAAATTAGGATAGAGCCTATCCTCAAGATAATGGGTAGGCTCGAAATCATAGAGACATGAGCTATGGGTAGCAAAATTTTTCAATAAACCTACCATTATAGAGTTATCTCATTCTTACAGCAAAAATCTCATGGAATGTCCATTCTAAATCCTAAAATTCTATTTCCTCCCTTTCGTATCCAGAGTTGCATGACTTTGAATCATTGCCAATTCCTTTTGGTAGTAAAGGGCTCTCCATCTCAATGATTTCCCCCTTCTCTATGCTAGGTTACTAGCTATACATGCACAACATCCCCTTGAGGGGTAGCTTTCACACCCTTCCTTTATTTTAGTTGGCCCTATGCTAGTGTGCTCGAGTAGGTTTTAGGCTTTAAGTATTTTCCTACACTCCTCAATTTCTCTCACCCACAGGTTGTCGTAGGGACAATGTTTCCCCAAGGGCTCCTGATGTTAAGTCAGGTAGTTGCATGAGGATTGCTTGGGAGTGTGGGTGGTTATACTTGGCTTCAGGATTCCACTTACGGGCATGACATATCTGCATTCATGAGTGCAACAATACACTGACAGTGTGAGATCCTTCGACATCTTTTAGGCACAACTCTCAATTTTTTCTTTGGCTTTTCATATCTATTCTCAGGTTTGGGTGAGGGGTTTTTAAATGATTTTCTGGGTGGTCAAGCCTCTTTTCATCCTGAAAGCGGGGATAATTAAACCTGGAAGGGGAAGATGTTTCCTTCTCGAGGGAGGTGAGGATTTTCTAGCTATAACTGTCAGGTTAGGGTGATTGGTTGGGAGTATGTCTTGTTAAAATTCTCTAGTTTCCAAGGATTCCGTAGACTTAGGATTGTTCCACGCACAACATTTTGTCATAAGAATGAGATAAAATTGTATTGTTGGGATTTTGTTTTTACTTTTATGTGTATTGGTAGCTCATTTGCGCCTCTCTAGAAATGATTTCATTACAACATACAGTAGGAGAACTGACAAGTCTAAGAAGGGGCTAAGCAAAACTAGTGACTTATAACAAGATTTTTGAATTTGTTTTTGAAAATTTTGTTTCTCATACTTAGTTATAGTAGAAGCAAGAATATGTATAAGATTTTTTTTGAAATTTTTAGTGACAAAATTGTACCTCTCATGCCCGTTTATGACTCCTCCCCCAAACTTATTATTCACCCTGACCAGGGGTGTCAAAATTGGAGTTAAATGTATAAACGAGCTTTCTTTATTACTGCTAGCTATTTGTTGTCGTCCATTTTGACTCGAGGAGCATGCTGGCATATACTCTACGTAGTAGGTGGTATTGTTCATTTTGCATGCCCTCCACCTTCATATTCATTGTAGCTAGGGTGATCATCCAAGCTAGACAATAGAAGCTGCAGTCATTGGATAGTGGTACTTGTTGAGGGCTTCTATGGCAGAACTGTGTCTTCTTGAAGTCTTTGCCTTCTTTATGCTTGTACCCTTTTCTGTGATTTTGAGCATTTCTATGACTTCTTTGGTGCACATGACTGGCTTCTCTTCTGTAGGTGCCTTTGCAGTAGTCATGTTCATGCGTTTGTTGAGTGCAAAGGCTGCATCTGAGCTATTATATAGAAATGCAGTCCTAGCTATAATACTAACTACTAGTAGAGTCCGATGACTATCATGTAGGATGGGTAGGAGTATATAGTCTGGGAGAGAGGTTTCCAGTGTTGCAGTAGGTGGTATTTTTTGCCTGACCTTTTATCCTTCAAGATATCGTCGACTAGGAGAAAGTAGGCCATATGCATGTTTGGCATGATGTCACTCAGCAGTGACTAATAGGTTGACATAATGCTAACAGAAAGGTACCCTCCTATATTCAAAGTATCTCTAATGTCATCCTTTAGTACACATATGCCATCCATTTTGAAAATTGCCTTGGCTGTGGTGTCACCTTCCCTTAACCACTTCATTATTAACTATAAGGATTCTAGTGACAAGCTTTCACAGCTCCACCTATCAAAAACTTTGAAGTTTGGCACTATTTCTCCCGCTGGCCCATGAGGTTTTATCTCTGGCATATCATCTTCATTTATCTCCCCTTCTTCAAGCTCATGAATTGGAGATTGTTCTTTGTCTTTTTCTACCAAAGGATAGTGTTATGGCTTTCTTTCAGGTTGTTGCTCTACTTTGTCAGGAGTGTCTGCCGCCCATCCTTCCTTCCAAGCAGTTGCCCTAGTGGGTTCTTCCGGATCAACCCATAGAGTTTTTATCCTTTCCTCCAAGTTTTCTTTTTCAGGTAGAGGTATTTCATGGTGAAGCCGACATGGTATTGTGCCTGAAGGCATCACCAGGTCGCTGAAGAAGTGGTGAGCATAGATAACTTCCATTGCATAAAAACCACATAAGCCATGTAAGTCTTCTATGTAGAGGTATTCTTGTGGGATTCACTTGTTGATTACTTCCATCATCCTTAGTACTATGAGCAAAATCCCCTATCTCAGCCTTTTCTTGAGGGATCTTTTTACATATTGAGAATTGTTTCCATATCCCTTGGTGTCGGTTGTCCGCTGTCTGAATAGCCCACTGTAGACGTAGTGGTACCTTTAAAATATCTCTTGCTTCCTTGTTTTTGTAAACCGAGGACATGCTATCCAATTCATCTTCATAACAATTGAACACTATTGTACATTTCTCATATAGGTTGATGACAATAAGGGCCCAATACTTTACATTCCTTATAGGCATAACTACAAATTTTATCTCCTCTCAGCTCACTACCTGTTGTAATTCTTTCACATCGGAAAATTTGTAATTTTTATCAAATAGTTGACCCACTAGATGTGTGGTGCCATTTAAAACTGGTTGCATTTTCTCGGGATATAGAAATTCTTCCAACAGTGTTGCGTAGAGTACTTTGAACAAATTTTTGTGTACTCATGCTCTTTTTTGAAAGATCCCTCTAAAATGGTCCCTGTTAAGCGACCTTCCTTTATTGTGGTAGAGAATATTCGTGCCTGGCAGGTTTTTATCGAGCACATCTGCTACTGCATGTGATTCTAAATAAGGAGGTCATGTCCATGCCTGCTATTTTGTAGAGTAGAGGAGGGGAAACATATAATGGTACAATATCACCTGGTGCGCTCTTCTTTTTGACCGACTTGTCTATGAAGAAAGATGCAAGTCCCCCTTCGTCATCTTTTGAGGTTCTGTCTCCTACTATTTGCATTGTTGGGGTCATACTTCCTCGTGGGAAGCTGTATCTTGGCATCCAACTATACTTGTTTTGTTGCTTGACTTTCATTGTTTGTAGATATCTCACCAATTAAGTCTTCTATGGGTATGTCAACCTTTGATGGCTACTCTAGTTGTAGTGAATTGAGTGCGCCTAACGTCACATCCATCTTTTCATCATAGAGGGTGTCATTGTGCTCGTAATGCGTCGGGTCTTGTAGAAAGTCGTCGTAGATGTCCATTCCAAAAGTCATGTCGTCTAAGAACTTATTGAGATCCCTCATTTGTCTTGATGTGAGATCTTCTATGGTAGTGCATTCTTCCCTGACAACAACATTTGGTTGAGGTTCCTCAGCTACAGCTTTGTCCTCTACTCGGCTGCTGTTCAAATTGAATATTCTTGATAAGGTGTTTTTCTTCTTCGTCTCGACATCTTGATGAGTTTTTGACTTTTGCAGTGCGTCTTTTATAGAAGGTTCCATCCTTGGGGTAGTCTTTACATTGGCACTTTCATCTTTTGAAGCTATGCCTACACATGTTCCTCCTATGTCATCATCATCTTTATCTGGGCTTGAGGGGCTTGAGAGGGCTTGTGATGTGGAAGGACTGGTTAGATGCTTTGACTTCTTTCTTTGCCACAAACCATCCATCTCTTGGCATTCTGTAGCTAGTTCTCGACATTCTTCATCTAAGTGCTGATGTTTCTTCTTTAAATCTTCTAACGCTTCTTCGTACCCCTTCCACATCAGTTCCTTATCAGCTCTCATGGCACCACTTTCTTTTATAAGGTCTGCCATTTCTTCTGTTAGCATCTTTAGAGCCCCCATCATCACATTTTGGATGTTGACGACCCCCTCTATGAACTGGGGAGTTCCTCAGTTCTTGCACTCAAAATTTGTACCTGTGTTGTTAGTGTGCACAAGATAGAAGTAATATTGAAAATAATCATAGAAGTGTGCTGCATGTGTAACCACATGGCATTGAATTTGTGTCCTAGACCGTCACCGAATGTCTGTGGGAATTAGTGTTGCTGCTCTGCATGCGTTGTTAATGGCGTCGTTGATGCTATAGGTTCCTTAGGTTGTTGAGCTAACTTGTTCTTTATTGGATCAACATTGGTTGCTTGGGTAGAGATGCTTACGTCTGGTTACTTAGGTACTTGCAACACCACTTCTGGGATCATTGGGTTGGGTGCAACTTTGGGGCTTTTGGACTCTTGACGGGGTTCCTTTTCACCCTCTAAGTGCTGTTCTTATTTGGAAACATCATCATGTGTTGGGTCACCTCCTTTGTTTACTTCCACTTTTGATTGGTCTTTGACCTCTATTGACATGCATAGTGAGGGTAGACTTTGGGTGGCAGATTTGTCTGATGTTTTCTTCTTACGCTTCCTTATTGCCAACTTCCTCCTTTCCACTGGCCTTTGCATATCCATTTATGGTGTCTTATCCCTCATGTTATTCTCTCCAGTGGGTGATACTAGGCTTGCGGCCTTGCTGGTGGTGCCTAAGTACATTTTATCTGCATACTCTTGTGTGGGCCATAGCTTATGGGCATCATAGTATGCCATCTCTGGTAGGGGTAGTAGTACTTTAGAGCAGCTCTATTTATAGAAAAGTGTGCTACTTTTCTGTGCCAGGATTCCTGTATTAATGAGGGACTTGATGTTTATCTTGGTATGCCCCTTGGTCTTCTTGTATTTCGTCATCAAGTTGGCATCTATACAATGGTAAGCAATTCTGGTTATCTGACTTCCCATGTAGAATTCTTTTGTCTACTTTGCTTCCCCTCCTATAGCGGCTGACAACCTCTCGATTAGCAGTCTTCCGATGTTCACCGATTTCTTGTTGAGTATGGACCATATTAGAAATAGGTCTCCCTTAGTAACTCCTCTAGTTTTTGATCTTGTGAAGACTATGTTGGTGGCTATTTTTTGTATTACTCTGATGAAGAAGATGGTGATGAGAGTCACCTTTGAATATTTTGAGTTGTGCTCAAGTTCTCCTGTCAACTTCTCCCACATCTTGTGACTGTTGTATCTGATAACTTCTTTTTCACCTGGCACAATTGAGCCAACTGGTGCCTCTTCTATCGTCTTTATGAATATAGTGTTGAGCATGGCTTCGGTAATTATATCAGCCTTGCCCCTATTCTCACTTCAAGCTTGAAGTCTCCGCCACCCTTTTTTCACTCGTTATTGCTGACTGGAAGTTTTTCCAGTGATTTCATGAACTCTGCCATCAGTTGTCTTAGTGAGGGAGCTTATGATTTACACAGGGTACACAACTTGGCACCTTCCAAGAAGTCTATCACCCTGTCGTATATTCCCATCTTCTTTAAGTCATCGATGTCAAGGTATCACATTGGTTTGAAGTTTTTAGTCTTTATCACCCAATCAAAGTGTGACTGGTGAAATTGATCTCTTAGTATGAATGCTGGTGCCTACTAGTTAAAGTCCTCTTATTCATCCTCTTGGACCTCCTCGGGGGCCGCTTCTTTTCCATGACCCATAGATTTTTCTACGGCCGTCAATTTCCTTGTTTTGCCATTTTTTTGTATCCTTGGCTTTGGATTTGCTTTTCTCCAACTTCTTTAGTTCTATTTCAGGTGGCTGGTACTTGGAGGTGTCTGTCTATGACATCTCATGAGATTCTTCAAATTTTTCTAGCATCTTATGGACCTGGATGTACTCATATTTCTTCTTCATTAGTTGCAGCTGAAGCTTCTTCGTTGGTGAGAGGTTGGGGTTATGTTTTAGCACTTTGGTTATTTTCTCTAGGTTTTCTAACGCACCCCTTAGTGAATTTTCCTTCTTCATCAAAGTGTTAATAGCTGAGGTTGACATTTTGAAAATTTTCACATTCAAATTATTGTCAGCAAGATTATATTTTATATTTTATTCATGGCATTTAGTGTTTAATTCATTTTTAATTTTTTTTCTTGAATATTGCATTTTCAAAAGAATATAATCACATGAGATGTCGTGACCGCGGTAGAAATGAAAAGAAATAACACGGTCAAGAAAGGTACCGCGACCGTGGTAGGTGATTATCTAAGCAAAAGAAACGCCGCGACCGCAGAGGGTGTTGTGACTGTGATCGATGTTAGACCTGATCAAGAGAAGCTTCATACATGGAAGGACCACGACTACGACCAAAGCTAGGATCAGTGCCATGATCACGGGCATAAAGATAACCACTCGACCACAATCACGATGATCGCGTTGGGTATTCCTGCCCAAACTCTGACCGACCAGCGATGATACCCCAGATGCATACGAGTAAAACACCACCATATGTTAAACTTTGGGTGAAGAGAAAAAGGAAAATTCCAATGAAACTTTGGTTAAAGAGAGAAAATGTTTTCAGTGATTCTCGTGGTATCCACACCATAGAGAAAAACAATTTTAGGGTTGTAGAAATAAGGAAGGAGATGAACCCCCAAAAGTTAATGGACAGAGAAAGCAGTAACCCAAGGAAGTGTGCAATGGTACCTCGACTTATTAGGGGGTTTGAAATAGGTGGTTAGGGAAGCAGTAGTAGATTTGGTGCTATCACGATGAGGTTACGGTGTTGGCAGTCAGGTTCACGATGAACGTTGCTTGGTGATTGATTGTCATAGTAGTTTCTTTCATCAAGTTTCTCTTCGGTTAGGGCTGCTCCAACATTTGAGAATCAGAAAATGAGAAGGGAAAGAAAACCCTAGCGTTGAGAGCATTTTTGTTTATATACTTGTAAGGAGTCACGACCGTGACCGAGTAGACTACCGCGACCGCAGTCAAGTCATGTTGTCAACCTTGACACGACCGTGGCCTTAAGTCATGTAAATCAGGTACCACGACCGCGGCAGGTGCCGCGACTACGGTGCACACATAACCATATTGATAGAGACAATTATTTAAAGCTAAAACATCTCTATGAAAAGAAGGCATTCTACATACTACATTTAACTTTTTGTAGATGTAGGAACCAAAATACCTAGAAGAAGAGAGGTACATAGCTCATACACTACTACAGAAATAACCTTTGGTGTCGGTTATTTAAGGCCTAAGGCGTCAGTTTCCAAGCGACACCCAAGTGGGCGCCGCTAAAAGTTGACACCTTCAGCGTTGGTCCCCCAACCGACGCCATAAACCTTCCCACCACAAAAAATGTTCCAGTAAGGGGACTATCGACATTAGTTCTTAAAGAAAACTGACAGGATAACCTTATTAAAAATGTCGGTTATTAAGTAACAACTGACACCATTCCCCTTCCAGCCACCAAAAAGGCGCCAGCAAGGGCATCATCAATGTTGGTTTTATATAGGTAACCGGCGCCATATCCACAGCCACAATGGCCGTGCTACCCAGTACGACTGTGGTACCTGACCAGAATCTACTAATAACTGACACCATCGATGTTAGTTTGTATGCTAATAACCGATGCCATATCTCCTTCCACCACGGCCGTGCTACCCAGTACAACATGGTACCTAGCTACAATAGGTGCTGGGTTTATAGATAACCGATGCTAGAAGGGGATAAAGACATCAGTTTTACACTAACGACCGATGCCTATGTGTTTTGTTGTCAGTTTTACACAAATAATTGAAGCCTATGTTCTGATTTTTTTTCTTATCAGTTTGCAGGCCTACTGTATGGTTGGTCAGCAGGATGCAGAACTTGTAGTTCAGTTTTGAGCTACAGGTTTACAACATCCATTGATATCAACCAACAACATGCCACAAACCTGCAAAATTAACAAGATAGACAATATTATATATTTATCATGTGATTCAAACACATCTATAAGCACATTTAATTCATATTATTTTTCATCACACACATGTAGAAACCAGTAGTTCCGTTTCAAATTTCCTCCATTTTCACACACATTTAGCAACCTGCATTTCCATTCATTTCATCTCTTTTCACATTCAAACACATGTAGAAACATTTATGTATTGATCATCTTCACATTCACACATATGACAATTCATAAAAAGTCATTCATATTCACACAAAAATAATTATGAGAACAAAGTTTAGAAATATCATTCTTTATTCATCATCGTCATTATCCCAATTATATTTAAAAATTCCCACTACTAGTAGGGCTTCTGCCCATTGTTCTCTTACATCATTTAACTCATCCATCATATAGGGAGTATGTACATCTAATGACTTTTCACCTGTAGTGAAGTCAGTTTTAAACACTTGTAAAGAGAATGATGTGTATATATAATTAATAATATATATTAAGATTGATATATTTCATATTATCTAATGAGACTACATATAATACCTAATGTATGGTATCGATTTCCATTGCAACATGTTCGATAATTATGGTCATAAATTGCATCACATAGTATCCACATGCCCAGCCGTTGTCTTGTGTAGCACACTATAAATTGAAACATACAAAATATTCAAAAACACAAATAAGCACAGTTCACATAAATAATATATACATTGGAGTCGGGAAATTACTTTCACATTCTACCAAGTTAGTGGCTATTTTTTTCTTGGGGATCTTTCCTCTAACTTTGGCATACTCTTGTAAAGCCCTACATGTTAATGTAACACATTAAATTGCATAATTAAATAGTAATGTAATAACAAATGTTAACGGATATAAAAGTATGAAATATTTCTCACGGGAATAATGGCCTTTTCATTGCGTCTCCATATATATTCAATTCCTTCCCCGTAGTATCTAGATAATAGACAGTGAATGTCTCGGGGACAATAACTAGTAAATCTCAATGCTTACCACTAGAGGTAAGAAAGTTATAAATTAATAACTCAAAAGTCACAATAAAAATGTAATTTTCTTAAGTCCAAATTATAAGCAAAGTAAACTTACCCGACATTGAATGGAGCTATTATCACCATCTTCTTATTTTTACCAAAATATTTAAAAACATCACAACAGTATGAAGTAACTAACCTAGGGTTTTTAACTACAAGGCTAATCAAAGATGGAACCAAAAATCCCTCATGGAGAAATGAAAAATTTGTACATATCGTGTGTAAGTGGCTGCAAAACATGTATTACGTATGCATTAATATATAAGAAACCATATCACCGTATATAAAATAAGGTATATGGATGTATAAATAAGATCTCACCATATCCACAGCTCTATCATAGATGTGTTCAGCCAATCATAATGAAACAACTCCAAAATATCTTGTATAAATATCTTGTTATCGTGTAATTGACCTACATTAATACAAATGTATTAATACGTATGCAAAACTTGTATTATGCATGCATTAATACATATGCAAAACTTGTATAAATAGATTGCTATTGTATGATTGATCTGCATCTTCCTCCAGAACAATAACATTTATAGGGCAATTTGGATCATGTTCGCCTATCCCATATGCCATACCCCTATAATTAGGACCTAACGAGGCGTGTATGTCCCTTGGAAGCTAATTTAGTACTTCAGGAGGTGGAGGTAGAGGCTGAGATGTAGCGAGTGTCTTCCTTTTGACCTTTATAAATAATTTCATATCAATTGACTCATATATATGTACACACTAACAAATTAACGTAATGTAAATTTAGCATATATACAATATTAATATAGACAACATCCGCTTTGGGTCACAATATCACTCTGCCTTCTGCCTCACCAAGCGTTTCAGAATCTGGGTGGGCATATGGCAATGTAAGATCCCTCCATTTGGGGACTACACTTATCGGGCTCACACGAACCGCACCATCTGGTACTGGAGTCCCATGAAATATTTTCCCTAGAAGGGGTGGGTAAGTCGACGCCTCTGTAATGACATATTCTTGACTTTTTAGACGGCATGGCTTCAACCCCTATAAATTTACGTAAAGAATGTTATATGCATATATACATAAACTCCCAACCTCTACAAACACTAGCTACTATGTCATAAAAATACTTACAGAGGATGTGCTAGGTGGTGGGTCTACAAGATTACTCCCAACCTCTGCAGTAGGAGTAATAGAAGCACGACACGTCACAGGTACCGTCTGAGTGGCTGTCTGAGACGCGTGCCACTTCACCATTTCTTCTTGGACTTTCCTCTCAATTAATTCATCTACCTATACATGGATAAAATTAATGCTAGCTATCGATTATTGAATTCCCTTTCACAATAACTTTCTAAAAAAGAATAGGTTACCTCAACTTGTGAAAGTGCCGCTTTTGGGATAGGTTTGTGTTGGGATGGCCCAAAGAACGCTTTGATTCCCACACCAACGCCTACACCCCTAACATGTCTAGGATGCTCTGGGTTACCCAGAGAAACTGTCAATTCATCCCTTGTGCCCTCAGGGATGGACTTGCCTTCCTTCCTCTGCTCGTGCAACTCCTGCTAATCGTTATCAACAAAAATTGGTAAGTAAACATAACAATAGTCAATATCGATCGATTTCTCTAAGAGTTGAATTTTACCATTTTTGTAGCTTCCTCAGCAGTTACGGGATTTGTTATATCTCCCTTCTTGTTTTTCCTCCCAACTATCCACATAGCATGGCGAGGCAGAGGTGCGGGACCAATAATAGAGGACTCCTGAGTAGAAGCAGACTAAGCAGTAGACTGAGCAATATACTCAGCCTGTAGTCTTTGGTGAACGCTTACATAGCCTCTTGGACCCATTGTATGGTCATGCACATTCAGTGCATGCCTTGCTCTTTGAGCATCGTTGATAGCTTTGTTAGTAAGTACATTGATTTGGTTAGTAACACTAATGGTTAATCTTGAATAGGTGAATACATAAGAACATATATTAATTAAATTGGAAGTGGTGCTTAATACCTTGAATTCATCCATTTTTCTTTGGGTAACAAACTCCTCCCAGTCTTTGGGGTCCAGGTAGTTCCATTGATCAGGGGCTGCCTTCTTCCTAAATTTATTTTTTAAAGAGAATACAAAAAAAAAATTATTAGTGTAGAGTTAGTCAAAAAGTGATCAATGTCTAGAATTGAAAATCAATCAAGAACCTCTTCTCAGCATCGCATATGTAATATCGGGTGAGATTTGTCCTATAGTTCCTTAGGACCCTCCCACAGTGTTGCATCACACATTTATTATGTAGCTTTTCATCCAGATCAAATATACTCTATAAAATAGAATTGGTATTAACTAGTAACCTAAAAATTAGTAATCTACAAAACTAGAATTGCAAATAATGATAACTCACGCATAGTTCCTTCCAGATTAAGTCTTTCTTCTCCTTAGGAACTCTATGATAGGATTCAAAAATAGGACTATAATGGCTGTGAGTAAGAACCCCAAGATATGAAATAAATGAGTTGCGGTTCACTCCAACTGGATTTCCTGCATGATTGAAATCCACAGTCAGTTTGGGTCCATTGCCCCTTTGCTATAGTAACTTGTTCACCATTGTGATGCCCCTCACTTTCACAATTTTTTTTTGCTGCTCATCAAGTGCCCCAATTTCTTCAGGGGGTACATCACCAACCTAAAATTTGACAAAAAAACACACTTACAAGATATAACTATAAATGTGAGGCGGGGTATATTTTTAAAACTTACATTGTGAGGCGGCACATTGACGTCCTCACTCTCACGATAATCATCAGCACGGTCATCATATGAATGCTCAACCATCTGAAAGTTCACATTCAGATTTTAAAGTTCACATCGTAAAGTAATCCACATTGTAAAGTTCACATTCACATTGTAAAGTAATTCACATTGTAAAGTTCACATTCACATTGTAAAGTTCACATTCACAAAAATAAAATATATAAAAAATATAAACATGCATGCCTCTAATATTGTGATCTTTTATCAATAAATGTGTACCACCTATTCCATTCTTGAACACCTAATCTCACTAGTAAGTGTATAATGTGTATTGGGTTTTCAAGAAAATTTTGACAACATTTCCCTACTATTCTCCAAGTACATATGTACTTAGAGAACAAATGGGGAAATGCTACCGAAATTTTCTTGAAAACCCAATACACATTATACACTTACATCCTAAGTGAGATTAGGTGTTCAAGAACAGTCCCAAACCGGGGACTATCCAAGATTTACTCCTAATGAGTAAATCTTGGATGGGTTTCTAGGCCAACAAATACATGTTTGCTGTCATTCTTATACCTACAATCCTAGTTTCATCATTCACATCCTAAGTTTTGTGTAACATCATTTAATCATGCTTGTCAATATATAATAATCAGTAAATAAACCATGATTCCATATATCAAATATTTGAATCAAAATGGAGCCTAATGGAACGTTGGGAGAGTGAGAATATTACACCTCACTTGAAGGTTGAAGAAGAAATATATGCAAATCAACAACAAGTCAACATCACCTGCAACAACACAAATGCACGATTCAATTATGTTATAATGCATTAATTAGGGGTCAATCTTGAAGTTTTAACTAGAGCTTCATATATCAACATACATACTGGGTCACATAATCATTTTAGAAATAGAAGACCCACATGCGAGTTAAGTTTGAGACATCAATGTATGTTTAACACACATGTTTCAAGGTTCAAAGCACATAATCAAATCAAATTAGGATGCTAGAATGGACAAGTTTGAATCTTATTTCAACATGCATCAAAATTTACTGAATTAGGTCAACCATGAGGATTAGAAGCACAAATATATGCAAATCAATATTTAAGTAAACACAAATCAGTATTTAAGTAAATATAAATCAGCACATAAGTAAATACAAATAAGTAGATAAGCAAATATAAATCAGTAAATAAGTAAATACAAATAAGTAGATATATAAATTCAAATCAGTAGATAAGTAAATTCAAATCAGTAGATAAGTAAATATAAATCAGTAGACGTAAATATGAATAAGTAGATAAGTAAATACAAATTAGTATATAAGTAGATACAAATCAGTAGATAAGTAAATACAAATCAGTAGATAAGTAAATACTAATCAGTTGATCGAAATCAGCAACTTAGGACAAAGTTCATCACTAAAGTCCCAAACTCAACATATATGCACAATTAGCATCAAATATAGGACAAAAGGGTACATTAGAACCCTAATGTACTCAAACATGTATAAGATCCAACACATTGCCCACTCCCTGAGGGTAGGGGGCCAAGAGTAGGAGCAAGGAGCAAGAAGAGGAGGAAGAAGGGTACCAGGAGCAGTGAGCGAGTGGCCGGAGTAGCAAGCAGGAGAGTGGGCGGCGGCGGTGAGCGAGCAACCAGGAGCAGGAGCAGGAGCAAGGAGCGGTGATTGGAGCAGCAAGTAGGAGAGCTAGTAGGTGGCCTGAGCTGTGAGAGGTGGCGGTGGCGGTGAGGAGAGGAGTAGTGAGAGGTGGTGGCGGCGAGCAAAGGAGCAGCAAGCAGCGGTGAGCAGAGGAGCAATGAGCGGCGATGAGCAGGAAATCACCGGACCTAACCTCAATCGGGAATGAAACAGAGAAAGGGGAAGAGTCTGGCTTGTGTGGGTGCTATTAAGTTAACCATCAACATCCATTATTTAAAAAAATGACGCTAATAACAATAGGCATCGGTTATCACAAAAACACCAACACTATGCTCAATGATAGTCGTCGGTTTCTACTATAAAAACCAACATCTATCTACATACGCCGACAAAAAAAATGTTCTCGAATTATGACCATAGTCGTCGGTTGCCATAGAAAACCGATGCCACAGGGGTGTACAAATTTTCACGCAGACAGTGTGGGAAAATACATCAGTGTCGGTTATTGGAAGATAACAGACGATAAAAATATCCCAATTTATGTCATGCAAAAAAACCTTTAGTCATTGGTTAATTAATTAATAACCGACGACGTATGTTAAATTTTGGAGGTTATTTTTTTCCAATGGAAATTTGGGTTTTGTAGTCAATTTTAGGCGTCAATTGTTTATTAAGGAACCGATGCTAAATTAAAAGCAATACCCGTATCTGGCCGCTCTTCACATATAGATGTCGGTTTGTGTATTCAACCAATGCTGTATGGTTTAGGCGTCAGTTTCTTGTATACAACTGACGCCTGTAAATGTGATGTTATAAGCCATTTATGTAATAGTGATAGATTAAAACACGAGATAAAGGAAAACTTGAATTATAAAAGAAAGAAGGAAAAACATGGGTTGCCTCCCAAGAAGTGCTAGTTTGAAGTCTTGTAGCTTTAATCTCTCTCATTCTAGTTTCATCCACCTTCAACTGGTGTCATACTTGCTCATACGTTTCATTTGTTAGAGGACTGGGTTCCCCCAAACTTAGCTCAGTCCTTCTCACAAAAGCCTCATCTTCATAATACATTTTTACCCTCTGCCCATTCACCTTGAAAGTTCCTGTCATGTCTCCAATTATTTCCATCATCCCTGACAGGTATATTTTTACCACGGAAAAGGGGCTGGACCATCTTATTCTCAGATTTCTAGGGAACAACTTGATACTTGAATTGAATAGAAGAAATTTGTCACCTTCATGGACATCCTTGCTCTTTACATGGGAGCATGCCATACCTTAGTTTTTTTCTTATAGATCCTTCCACTCTCATAAGCATGCAGTCTCAAATCTTCAAGTTCCTAAAATTGGAGAAATCTTTTCTTGTTTGCTTTGTCAAGATCCATGTTCACAAATATGATGGCCCAAAGGGTTTTGTGCTCTAATTCGACATGCAGATGATAGGACTTCCCACAAATCAACCTATAGGGTTTCTTTCTTATAGGAGTCTTATATGCTATGTGGTAAGCCCATAGTGCATCGTCGAGTTTCATAGACCAATCCTTCCTTGCACGACTTACAATCTTTTCTAGGATCTGCTTGATCTTCCTGTTACACACTTCGACTTGTCCTGATGTTTGGAGATAATATGGTGTTGCAATTTTGTGTTTTACTTCATACTTTCTGAATAGAGCTTCGAATTGCTTTTACTTGAAGTGAGATCCCCCGTTGCTTATAACAGTGTGTGGTACCCCAAACCATGGGAATATAGTTTTCTTGAATAGTTTGATTACTGCCTTGGAATCACAGGTTTGGGTAGCAACAACCTCTATCCATTTTGAGATGTAGTTTACAACAAGTATATATTGGTTTCATTTTGATGATGGAAAAGGTCCCATATAATCAATCCCCCATACATCAAAATTTCAACTTCTACCCAATCAACCATCGACATATCATTCCTTTGGCTGATGTTTCCCGTGAGTTGACACTCTTTGTAGGTCTTGACAAATGTTGCAGCATCTTTAAAAAGAGTCGGCCAATAAAATCTTGATTGTAGGACTATTGTGATAATTCTTTCCCCTCCGTGGTGGCCCCCATAAGGCGAGGAATGACATTCTTTGAGGATTAGGGGCACTTCTTCTTCCGGTATACAACAACGATATAAGTTGTCCGAGGATCTTTTGAACAGAAGTGGTCATCCCAATAGTAACTTTTTAGATTGGAGAATAATTTCTTCTTCTGTTTATAAGTGATCTCTGGTGGAAGTTTCCTACAGGCAAGATAATTGCAAATTTCAGCAAACCAAGGTTGGCTTTGTTCATCTGACTGAGCCATTAAGAGAGCTTCATCAACGTAGTTGTCATTTATAGGAAATTTATTTTCATCAATAAAAACTATCCCTGACAGGTGGTCTGCAACCACATTCTCTTTTCCTTTTTTATCAATGATCTCATGGTCAAATTCTTGCAGTAATAAGGCCCATCACAGAAGTCTTGGCTTTGTATCCTTCGTTTGCATGAGGTATTTTCTAGCTCTGTGATCAGTGTTTACTTTTACTTTTGACCCCACTAAGTATGACCTGAACTTATCAAAGGCAAATACGATAGCCAACAATTCTTTTTCAGTGGTGGTGTAGTTTACTTGGGCTTTGTCCAACGTTCATCTTGCGTAGCAAATCACGTGGTGCCTGTTGTCCATCTTCTGTCCTAGGACAACTCTAATAGTGAAATCACTGGCATCACACTTAATTTCAAATAGTAACTCTCAATCTGGCTCTTGTAGAATCAACGCTGTTGCTAATGCCTTTTTATGGACCTGGAAGGCATTCAAACATTTGATAGTGAATTTGAATTCAACATCTTTAAATCGTAGATTTGAAAGGGGTTTAGCAATCTTCGAGAAGTCTTTTATAAATCATATATAATATCCAGCATGCCCTAAGAAACTCCTTACTCCTATAATGGATTTAGGTGGAGGAAGCTTGGATATGGTCTCGATCTTTCTCAGGTCCACTTCTATCCCTTACTTGGAAACTTTATCTCCTAAGAAGATACCATCTTGGACCACAAAATGGCATTTTTTCTAGGTCAGAACTAAGTGTTTTTCCTCATAGTGTTGCAAGACTAAGGATAGGTTTCTTATACAAGCTTTGAATTCTATCCATAGACAGAGAAGTCATCCATGAAGACCTCCACTATGTCTTCGAGAAAGTCTGAGAACATAGATATCATGAAGCATTGGAAAGTTGCGAGTGCATTACACAACCCGAATGACATTCTCATGAAAGCATAAGTGCCATAGATGCAGGTGAAAGTTGTATTTTCTTGATCATTGGGATGAGTCAGTACTTGATAGAATATTGAATACCTGTCTAGGAAACAGAAGTAATCATGTTGCGCTAATCTTTCTAGAACTCGATCAATAAATGGAAGAAAAAATGATCTTTTCTGGTAGCAGCATTTAGTTTGCAATAGTCAATGCACATATGCTAACCTATCACCATTCTCATTGCCACTTCATCTCCATCCTCACCTCTTATCACTGTCATTCCACCTTTCTTAGGCACCACATGAATAGGGCTTACACAATTACTGTCACTTATGGGGTAAATGATACCAACATCCCACAACTTAATAACTTCATTCTTCACGACTTTCTTTAGCATTTGATTCAACTTCCTCTACAGTTGAGCTAAAGGTTGAGTTGTTTCTTTGAGATGTATTTTTTGCATTCATAAGGTAGGGTTGAGGCCTCTTATGTCTTCTATGAATACCATATAGCCTTCCTATGCAGCCTGAGTTCCTTTAGCAACCTTTCTAGCTGATCATCTGTCAAGTTAGCATTCACGATCATAGGATTTCTCTCCTCCTTATCCAAGAATTCATATTTCAGTCCTCTAGGAAGTGGGTTCAATTCTGGCTTTGGTCTCGGTGCTATCTTTTCTTCAGGTGTTTGTTTAAGTGAGGTATATTTTGCAGTCTTGAACGTTTCTTCATCCTCACTGAGCTCTTCTTCAGGTTGATTTAAGTAATCTAGGATTTCTACAACTTATGGGTCTTCTACAATAGGGTCAAGACCATTCAAAGCTCGCATAAGGGGATCAACAATTTCCTTATCCTCTTGCTCCTCTTCACAATATTGATTGTAGCTATCCATAAAGTAAGCTGACTCAAAGAGAGACGATCCTCTCATAGCGTCATGTACTAGGAAATCAATGTGATCATTCCCATTGCATAAAGTAATGATTCATTCTGCTACATCTATTAGAGACCTTCTAGTTGTGAGGAAAGGCCTCCCAAATATCATTAGACACTTATGGTCCTCGACTGTTTCGATCACTACTATGTTGCATGGTATAAAAAATTTCCTGACCCGTATTAGAACATCCTCCACTATTCCCATTGGTCTCGTAAAGGTGTGATCAGTTAATTTGATTCTCATGCCCATTTACACCATATTTGTTAACTCAAGCCATTATGCTCGAGTCAAGGGAATAAGACTAATGCTTGCTCCTAAATCGGCTTATCCCTTCCTCTCCACATTGTCTCCAACACAAAAGGGTATGTTGAATGCCCCTGAATCTCTCTTTTCTGTTGGTAACTCAGCTTTAACAAACATGCTTGACATTTTTGCTAATTGCACAGTCTCAACATAGTCTCCTCTCCTTCTCTTTGTGATTAAGTCTTTAAATAATTTTGCATATGTTGGCATCTCTTCAATTGCATCGAGAAACGTGACATCTAGGTGGAGCTTCTTTACTGCTTCCATAAATTTCTCGTACCTCTTCTTTAAATGTGCCTTTATCAGTTTGTAGGGAAAAGGGACTCTTGGGGCATAAGGATTTGTCTATGTAAAAACTTCTCTTATAGGATCTGAGGTCTTAACCTCTCCATCCTTCTTCTTTTTTCCATTTTCTTCTTCTCGGTTGTCTTCAACTGATCCTTGTCCCTTGGATTCTTCTGGTATAATTACCCTGTCAGATTGTTGCTCATCACAACTTCTTTCTTCTTTGGTGTTGTTGGTACTGGGATTTTCCAACATCCTCCCTGATCGGAGAGTGGCCATCTTTACAATCTCTGTATTTGACGAGATCTTCCCTAAAGGGTTTTTCATAAGTTCTGCTAATTGGGAAAGCTATTGATCAATCTGCCTTTGATGGGTTTGCATATCTGCTATCTGAGTTTGCATTGTAATTAACACTCCTGAATTAGTGATGGAACTTTGGGTAAGATGGTCATTTAACAAAGCTTGCCCCTTTGTAAAGTCAAACAATTGAGCAATAATGTCAGTTTGGTTGCTATCCTTGGCCTGGCTCGATCCTTGGCCTTGTCCTTGACCCTGTCGACTCATATTTTTATTTTGACTTTGATAGCTATTTTTGTTTGTCTGATAACTAGTAGTGCTAGTATAATGAGTTGGTCCTCCTCTTTTCCCGAATACTGGAGGTGGTTTAGATGAATTACTTAGTTGATGATCATTTTCAGTAGATTCTGTGTTTCCGTAGTTAAATCCAGGATGTTTCGGTCGTTTGAAATTTGCATAAGATATATTTTCAATTTCTTCTCCGCTTTCACTTTCTTCACTCTCTTTTGGCCATGTATAGATATAATTTTTGACTCCATGCCTTCCTTTTCCTCACGTAACATATTTCATGACTTTCTCTATGTGTTTTTTGCCCTTGCCCCTAATGTCTTTTAATTGTTTAAAATCGGTAGCAATTTTTAGAATCTGAGCTGTAATGGTTTCTAAATCCTTAACTTCCTTTGATGGTCCTTCAGAGCCCGCCTTCTTGGCTGATCCTCTATCATTTCTATCATATTTAATGCCTGCTTACAATGCATCCATGTTATCGATGATCTTCATGGTTCTTCTCGGTTTCTTACCAAGAAAGTTGCTTTCCCGTAGCTGCATTCAACAAAGTTCTTTTCTTAGGAGTTAGCCCATTGTCAAACGTGATCACCAGAAATCCTTTGCGGTAGTTATGGTGGGGGAAATCCCTCTGGTATTCTTAAAAATGTTCCCATGCCTCTTGAAGATTTTCCCCTAGTTTTTGTGCGAAAGAAGTGATCTTTTGCATATTACAAATAGTTCTTTCAGTGGGGTAAAATTTAGTGACAAAAGCATCTACGAGGGGTCTCCATCAACCTATAGACTGGTGGGGTAAGTTAAGGTAACAAGATAGAGCTTTATCTTCAAGAGAGAAATTGAATCCCTTGCAATATATGACTTCTTGGGGCACTCCCCTCATCTTGATAGTATCAAAAATGTTTTTGAAGGCATCAAGATGATGGTACAGATTTTTGTTCCTTGGGTTCCCACAGAAGGGCTTGTTTTGGATCATGGAGATTATAGCAGGTTTCAACTCAAAATTAGCTACATTGAAGTGCATGATGATAATTGGGCATCTTGACTTGTTGGCTCTCATCGCGGCTAGCTCTCTAAGATTTTCCCTTCCTCATCATCTTCAGTCTCACTGTTCTAGTCATCATGTTCACGTTCATTATCACATTCACGTTCCTAGTGATTCCTATGGTGCCTTCTATGGTGGTGGTGATGGCGGTGATGTCGATCTTCCTTGTGTCGCTCTTTCGCACAGTGGTGACCATCTGAATGACAATCTTCTCTTTCTTCTTCTGTCTCATGTGGCGATTGATTGTATTGAACCCTTGCATTTCAGTCATCCCCGGTAAGACTACCGTTTAAATGAGGTGGCATGGTGGCTTGAAGTTAAGGTGAAGAATCGAATAGATCTACTTCCCTCCAAGTTCCCTGAATAGACCATACAGTCGAGTTAGAAAGATGGAGTGTTAAAATGAACTATTCTATGTAATCGTAGGGTAGCAGATTTAAAGTTTTTGTGCAGTCAAGCTTATGGCTGAGCTTGAGGCTTGGGAGTATAGTGAGTCGACTCGTGTTCTTAACATTATCATTTGCCTTGTCCCCGATAATGGTGCCAAAAAACTGACTGACCCAAATCACATGTGCAAAATGGAGCAGATCTAGAGTAGTCGAACTTTTAAGATTATAACCTGACACTCAAGCTCTCGCAACTATTATACAAAGTCTGATGTAGTATTCGGGGTCGAACCATAGGGACAAGGTTGGTAAGTGTTAAGTACGTGGAGTCTCACACTCTTACACTCCAAATGAAAATGTGGATAAGGGGGTGTTCCCTAAGGAACGATGATGCTCCATGCAAACAAAGATAAAAGAAAGAAAATAAGCAAGAGAAAAATGCTAAACAAGCGGTAAGAAACAAAGGTAGATAATAAAACTTGGATCGGGTTTCACCTAATAAGGTCTCTCGCCAACATGCAAAACTCACACCCCTTCGCATACTCCTATCAAGATTACAAGCAATCATCAAAAGAGTTTATTCCCTCCCCTCTTGATATTAGGATAGATCTAGGTTTTAAGGTAGTCTCTCTCTCGAGATGACGACCCAATAACCACAAAGAAAACCATAAGACTGTTAGCTTTAGTATTCCAACACTTTCATCCATTCATACTTCTCTCTTCTTTGATTTCTATCTTCAGAGATCCAAGACTAATGGGTATGAATGTGGATGACTCAAGAATTTGGCAACACTTTGTGTTCCTTGATGATCTGATGATTTGACGAGTGGAGGTGGGGGTCTATTTATAGATGCTACCTGCCAACTTAACCTATGGGACACAGTCACAAGGTATAGATCGATCACGATCCCCATTGCGGTCGCGGTGTGCTGGTGGTCTGATGCGGTTGAGGGGTGGTTTCAGTCGCAGTGTGCTGGTGGTCTGCTACGGTCGAGGGGTGGTTTCAGTCGCGGTATGCTAGAGGGCGGCCTCATTCAAGGGGTGGCCTCGGCCATGGGGCATTACTTTGGTAGGAAGGCCACGGTCGCGGTGTGAAGAGGCGAGAATGGAGGCAACGGCCGCGATAGGGACGTTAGTGGGCTATACAGCTGCAGTCACATCATTGACCGCGATCATGGCATAGCATGACCCTACAATAGCAAGAGATGTATGAATTTAAGACTTTGACACTAAGGCACTAAAACAAGTAGAGAAATCTATCAAAGATATGCTAGGGAAGACATAAATCATACACAAAATGTACACAAAATGAGATGTTATCACTTACTTAAAACCCTAATTGCTTCCTTGCTAGTTAATGCTTGGTTAGTTATTTTCTTTACTTTACCTACTTAGTTAATTATTTTTTTCTTGGAAATTATCTCTCTCTAGGTTAGTTATTGTTCCTTTGTGCCTACTTGTTCTTTCTTTAGTTAGTTAGTTGTTAACCTAGGCCTTTTATTGTTCTATCTTGCTAATTGATAGTCTTGTAAATTTTCTTGCTTAGTTTAACTAGCTTCCATCTCTACTTTGTTAAGAAGGATTTCTTTGGTAGTGTATCTTAGTGTTGGTTCTTTACTTTTTTTTTACTTTGTCTAACTTGTCTCTCTTCTTACTAAACTTGTTTCCTTTGTCAATCGGAATTAACTATCTAGGGTTAAAGTAGGTTTCATTCTAGCTTTTCTTTTTCTTTTGAAACCTATGAGCTAGGTATTATTCATGATACTCTCAGTTAGCAGGTTGCATGTTAGTTACAATGGTAGAAGAATATTGAAGCTCCTCTTCATAGGTTTTAAGGACGAGTTTAGGGCATACAGACCATACATGATGTGCACTATTGATTTTAGCCAACCATTTTTCTAGAGTATCCACTATCTTGTTAGACGACCTCTTTTTATGGGTGATGTAGAAGTTGTTCATTAGCGTGAGTAGTTGTTGGAGTTATAGAAAGGTTATAAGTGTAGTGGTGCCAATGTAGCATTGGTAAGGATTTTGTATGCCATAAGACTTTCAGATTCTACTATGATATCTCTTGGCTTATCGATGAAGTGTTTGAAGAACCTTATGATAGCTTGGATCTCCACCTCAAGTGCATCTGTACAGGAGGTTGTCTGAATACCCCCACTGATCCATATCCCATTGGAATCTCAAAGGATGAAATTGGTGCTGGCTGAGTTTAGTCTTTTGAAAAGAGCAACATCCACATCGAGTTTCAACGAATGTTGGGGTGGCTGGGACCACAAGGTAATGGGGGAGGTCTGCTGCATGTCTTAGACTGGATTGGTGAAAGCCTGGGTCATAATGGTTACCTATTTCTTTATGATTTGAAGAGCCTCTAAGGTTTATATTATGTTGTTTTGAAAGACAAGTTTGTTTCTTGCTTTCAAGAGAAATTTGGTGGTTATAGCAAACCAAGTCATGTGGTTGCTTGAGATGTTTTTCTTGGTGTTCCTTGAGAACCATTGTGTTAGTGAAGAATCATTTCCAAAAATCACCTCATGTTGAAGGCTGATTTCCTTCCATATAATGGTAGCAAAAGGGTAGTCCTTGAGAACATGTAAGGTTTTTTCAGCTTGTAAATTATGGTAGGGACACCGTGTTAGAAAATCAGGGCATTAGATAAGGCAACATAAACAAAAATTTAAAGCTTGTTTCCCCAACTATCACATTGCATCAACAATAATGCATCTAGGAAGGAAGGTAACAAGAGTTATACCTGGTCATGGAGAAAGTTTGACAACAACTCTTAGTGCAGTAGCCTACTTATTCTTCTTCAAGTAGTAATGAGCTTCTTCTTCAGGCAACAACAACAACACTCGAACAGTCGTCACCAAAAAAATATTGATGCAACACCACAGATAGAGGTTGACATTGTCCTTCCAGTAAGATAAACTCCTCACCTCTAGAGTAGTCCATGTAGACCATTGGGAAATCCACACTGCACTACCTGAGCCAACAGTAAGGAGTTGTCCCTTCAAGCATCAGTGTATAACACTAATTCTCTCTCCCACAATTGTCTCTCCCTTGATATCCCTCCTTTTGACGGGTTGGAATTTCTTGGGCTCTCTATTAGTTACCACAACCAAAGAGGATAGAAATTGTCAGATATTATTTTTATATATGGGAAGGCCCCAATACCCCTCTATTTATAGGAGAGGCTAGGGTCAAGGTTTCCAGTCAGTCTGGGAGTCAAAGAGGAAAAATTTATAAATTGTATGGAAATTACAAACAATGAACCAATTTGTTTACTATCTAACCAGTCAGTTCAGAGGTGAACCAGTCAGCTCATTTCATGAATCGGTTAGTTCATGTACTTTCCTATTTAGAATCAAATTGGCATTCAATATTCAATTAATGCAAAATCATGGCACCAACATCAATCCTTGATCCAATCGAATTGATCATTGATCCAAACAACCAAAATGATGAAACGGTCGGTTCACATAATGAAACAGTTGTTTCACATCATAAAATGGTTGTTTCATATGTGAAATGGTCATTTCACATGTCTAACTAAGGAAAATATTCAACCAATTATGTTTTCAATTGACCTGACACTCCAACCAATCGGTTCAACACTTGAACCAGTTGGTTCATAATCCAATCAGTCAATTTTGAGCCTCATTTTTTAACTAAATACCAAAACACTTTTAGTAATCAAGTTAAACACCATTTAATGATTAACTTTCCAAGTGCATCTTACATGTGTGAACCCTATAAGTCCCAAATTACATGGGCAGTGAATGCCCATAACCAACTTATGACATCACAAGCAATGAGTGATATCTAGCAATCACATCATTCCTACCCAAGTAATTTGGAAAGTGGGAGAACAACTTCAACCTATAATCCACGATCAATGTTACTGTGATAGTATGCTTCCTTTGTCTCTTATATCTTTATTGAACTCAAGGTATGGAATAATTATCCTCTCAATGTTCCATCAATATTCCTTAAACTAGAGCAGACTATCTGAGATGCATGTGAGATCACATATCATATATTGAGTCACATGAGTATGTCCATACATTTCTCAGTCTTGCTTATCAAGAGGACTTGATATCAATCTCCTAAAGAAGGGACAAATCCCATCTATATCAGTCACACTCATTCCCCATGTGTCACAATGCACAGGAGGATCACCTTTATGCCAATATCCTTATCCAAGATCACATTGGATGATGTCTAAATGCATAGAACAACATGTGTTGAGTATAGTGACTTCAAATCTAAGAACCAAAATCACCACTATCACTGTGAGGCTGATTATGAATACCATTCCATGGTATCCATGAATCACTCTCAAGGTGGATATGTTTGATACACTATTCTCTAACATGTACATGTGCAGTTGACTTGATATCACATATCATGGCTAATGAGGCTTTGTCATCGATCAACACACACTCTAGTCTTATGTATTAATGATGTATATTTTGCTTCCACATTAATATCTGACTAGAGACATAACAAGAATGTATGTACTCTTATCATACATATGATTTCATTGTTCATGTCATCAACCTGAAGACATAAGCCATCGAGTATCATCATTCTTTGGACATTTATTATATCTCTATCATCATCTCATGATTGGAAAAACATAATAGATGGAATTACCTCTATTATCATCAAATAAGGTATCTAATGCCACATTCCAATCATCATATGATTGGCTGTATAGGCACACATATCAACAAAGTCCCACTTGTACTTAGAGCCAATCACCTATGAATATTATTCCAAGTGATCTTTAACATGTCCATCATGTTTATACTGCACAAGAGATTTTGTAGAGGCTTAGCAACATTTGCTTCTAGTCAGTATTTTGCAAGTTTTCACATCACCTTGCTGTACGACATCTCGTATGAGATGGAAGTGCCGTAGTATGCTATCTGAGTTTCCTTGCCTAACTAGTAGCTCCATTGTTGTCACAATATCTCTACTGTGTTGTTAATGGTTAGAACCTCCCACAAGTTCATCTATATGAACTTATAGATCTAAATAATATCCTATGGTGTTCTCATAACATCAAGATACTTGACTTTTATTGTATAATTCAACAACTCTCTCTTGCTCCTAACTTTTTTTAGCTTATAGTTTTTGTTTTAAGGTCAAACATAAATTTAGACTGTGATCATTAATTTTATTTTTCATTTTGGAAGCTTACATAGGAGTAACCCTTTACACCCAACTCTTCCTTATTACCATAACCATGGAACCTATTCTTTTAGTTCTTCTTAAGTACTTAAGGATGTTCTTTATAGAAGTCTAGTGACTTTTAGTGGGATTTGGTAGATGTCCTCTTATCATGTCCAATACATATGAGACAACTAGATGATTACATATCCTCTCGTCATGTCCAATACATATGAGATAACAAGATGAGTACATAACATTGCATATATGATAGATCTTATTGCAAATGCATACGACATCTATCCATGTGTTCTTGTTCTTCACAAGAACTGGGACACTATACTCTTGAGACACTAACTCCATGGAACATGGACACATTTTCTCTCATTGAGTCTTGCATTTCGAACCCTTTCAACATATTGCTAATGTATGTGCTCTTTATTAGGTCAAGAATCTTTTCATATCTATCTCTATAGATCTCAATTCCTATCACATAGGATGCTTCGCCTAAGCCCTTCATAGAGAAGGTACTTTCATTGCCATATTTTAATATATGTAGTATAAGGATGTTATTTCCCATCATTATGTGGAATTTGAATATGTCCCCACTAAATCTTTTGTAATCATATATTTCTTCTTTATTTTGACTTAAGTCAAATTCTTTGACTATCTTGTCAAATTGAAGATTCTAGCTTTGAGATGCTTGCTTCAATCACATTGAAGACCTTTGCAGCTTACAAACTTTATTTGCATTTTGGATTTATTAAACTTTAGGCTATTCCACACACACATCCTCATGAATATTCCTTTTAAGGAATGCAATTTTAACATCTATTTTGCTAAATCTCATAGTCACATTATGCTACAAAAACAAGCATTATCCTGATAGATTTAACCATGGCAACTGGTGAAAGGATATAATCATGTTCAACACATTGAACTTGTTTGAAACTCTTTGAAACCAATATACTCTTATAGGTATGTATACTACCATCCATGTCAGTCTTTTATCAAATATCCTAAGTGCACCCTACGTGTTTTACCCCTTTAGGTGAATCCGTCAAGGTCATACCTTGTTGGTTTACATGGAGTCCATCTTTGATCCCATGGCCTCAAGCCAAATCTCAAACTTTGGTTCCTCAATAGATTCTAGGTAGGTTGTTGAGTCATCATCTATGATCAAATCACTACCTTTTTGAATTATAAGATGTCACAATCTTTCAAACTCAAGGCGTGTTCTACCATATTTTTGAGGTTTAGTGTTACATGAGGAATTTGAATTTTGAAACAACTTGTGATTCTCATTATTCCTATTGTACCTTTAGGTTCAATGTTTTATTATTTATCTCAAACCTTTTGAGTTCTACTTTACTCCCACTAATTCCTTTCAAATTAAATTCCCTATAGGAATACATCCATCATAGAAACAAACAATTTTGTTGTAAGATTATAATATAAAGTAATATTTTAAAAAAATAAAATTTATGTGATTTTTGGACAAAGATTTTCAAGAAACTATTTTCTTACATAAGCTTTCAATCCTAATCCTTATAAAAGACTCATTGAGACACCTCCCATTCCATATCTCTTATGGTGTCTTTTAGGCCATTTTAGATGATACATAGTTTTAGTGTAAAGCATGTGCCCAAAAGGAATTCGATCTGCTAGATTAATTGACGATCACACCATGACTAATAGGGTATGATTCCTTATTTATGATACACTATCATTGAGTTTTAGGTGGAGTTCCTCATGATACACTATCATGATCTCCCACAAGGTCATCAAAATCTTGGTTTAAAATATTTCAACATTGATAATATCGAAGTGTCTTAATACTTTTACCAAGTTAGTTACATACCTCATTCATGATCTCCTTGAACACTTCAAGATATTCATACTTGTATTTAATTAAATACAAACTTCCATATCTACCAATAACATCTTTAAATATAATGAGGTACTGGTAACTACCTTTAGCATTGTATTCTAAAAGGTCTATATACATCAGAATGTATGAGACATAATAGAACAATCTCTCTCCCACTATATCTAGTGAAGATGCTTTTGTGATCTTGCCCAATGAATAAGACTTGCATGTATATATTAATTTAATAACCAAAAGAGTGTAGATAACCATCATTATGGATTCTCTAAATGCATTTCTTATTTATGTGATCTGGATGACAATGCTATAGGTATTTATTGTTTGTGTCATTGAGTCATTCAATATATGTGTCATTGTTGGTTGTTTACACTAACGAGTTTCAATCATTAAGAATGATCTTTTACTCAACTAGCTATATCCCACAAGTATACAAGAGTAGTTGTAGTCGAGGTCAAATACAAGGAGCGTTGGTTAGTTAGGCATAAGAGTTATGATTTTCAATAATCTAGATCGTTGTACACAAGGTGATTGGATTAGAACAACTAAATTATAGATTTAAAACAAAACAGTAAATTATCACTTAAGAAAGGTTAAGATTCAAATTTGGAAGGATCTTAGACTTGGGATTTCACTATAACATCATAGCTTATATTAAAATACGAATTTAAACATGTTAATTAACTTGCAAAGGAGGTTTGTAGTCATCACTCACCTCCCGGTGAAGTGATGACGATTTTAACTCCATACATCACTCTCGTGTATGTATTTCATTTCAAATCACAAACCTTGCTCCTCAACATAATCCTAGCCACTCTCGCGGTCAAGGACAAGTTGCCAAAAGAGTAACACCATACTCTCAAACACATCTTTTCAGATTATGAAAGAAAGCATAAAACATGCAAGTATGATGGCCAATCACACAAACAAGCATTTCAGATCTGAAATAACTCTTGGAACATGCAAGAAACTAACATTTAGTACGAAATTCATATGTTCATACAAGCTATGACATGAGAGTTACTCTCCCATGTCCAAGATTTGGATTCTACTCATCCATGATCATGTATTGCAGAAATGCTACAGAATTTTCAGAATTTAACATGGTTTAGAGAAGGAAAAGCTAGGAGAATTGAAAGTGTAACCCAAGAGAAGTAGAATTCTGTCTTGGGGACGAAATTCCACTCCCAAAGCTACTCCAAAATGGACTGGCTCCTCTCCCGAGAAGCTGCACGAAGTTGGGGAAGCTTGGCCGCACCTTGGAGAAGACAATGGAGAAGAAGAGAAGAAGGAATTGACTCCTTTCCCAAGAAACCACCCTTGATCTCCTCAAAATTGCCCTCCTCTGCTCTAGGCTTGCTCTGGGATAAGGGAACGTTCATAAATGACCGGGCATAACCGCCCATTAAGTTCCCACTTCGTTTTCGATCCTAGGTGCACGACGTGTGTTGAAGAAATGCACACCGTGCAACTTTCCAGAAACTTTCAGCTCCCAGGTGCACGCCGTGCAATTGCATGCACATCGTGCAACTTTCCAAAATTTTAAGTCTGCTCAACTCTTCCAAGTGCACGGAGTGCACTTGGTTGTTCTGGGCTGTTGTGTATTCTGCTCATAACTTTCAGCGTGTAGGTCTGAATTACATGCCGTAAAAAGTGGTATTTGTGTAGTTTCAAACCCCAAAACCTTGAGATACTTGAGGAGTGATCCAATAAGAGATAATATGATATATTCCTTATCATTTCATTACAAAATATAGTACCTACAATCCAAACCATGAGACAAGTAAGAATAGCTTAAAATATAGAATCTAGCATGAATGAGAGTGATAATTGAGTCAAAACAACATGAATATGCAACCAAATATGATCCAAAAGATGATATGATTTGTGCACATCAGTCATACACATTTGTCTTATAACTATCAAGTATATATTATGAGACATAGCCATATAAGTTTTCATCCTTTAAAATGAAACATCAATTTATTCTTAATATTCTTGTCCATACAAGATACATGATGTTTTAATTAGTGGAATGTGCATAATAGCAATTCACTAATTCTATTACATGCCCATATATGAAAAATTCCAACTGTAGTGGCATCAACTCTTACCCTAGATAGTTCTAATTTACTTCTTCTTAGGTCCATAAGTGGAGATCTCTATCTCCTTCTTTTTCTTGAGATCCTCCATAAAGAGGACAATTCCCTTCCAATGTCCAGGCAGGTGATAATGGTGATACTTTCCGTATTTAAGTGAAAAGGACATATTCCTTTTGCACTTACCCCACTCCATATCTTCAGTGTAGAAGACTTGGACTTCATCTTGTCCTCAAAACTCTTCTTAGCCTTGCCTTTTCCCTTGGAGTCACTTCTGCTAATCACCATCATAGATTTGTCCTTCTTCCTTTGTGCTTTGACATTCATCAACATGCCAAGCAATTTAGACAATAGTTTGGCCATGTTAGTCAAGTGATAGCATTTGATAAACTAGCTATATGATTTAGGAAACTATTGTAGAATCATATCCATGGCCAACTCTTGATCTAAAAGAAATCTCAATCTCTCTACATGCCCAATCATATTTAGCACACATGGCTCTACTAGATCTTCCTCTGTTAGTTTGCACTCAAACAACATCTTGAAGACATTATACCTTACTTGCTTTACATGATTATTTATATGTGTTATCATTTTGAGAATGTCCATGTTTTTCATGTTGTTCATGCACCTTAAAGTTCATACAACTCAACATAAGGTCTTTTATGTCTACAACATCATCAGAATGCTTCATGTAAGCATCCATTTCAGCCTTAGGCACATATGGAGTGAGTTCCTCTACCTCTAGTCTTTCAAGGACATATAATTTTTTCTCATTGGTGAGAACGCTTCTCATTGTCCTAAAATAGATGTGGAAGTAAATACCATCTAGTTTGTCCTACTCAAGCACTAATCACAATGATAACATGTTTGCATTTGCCATTAGGTTCTACAAAAGAAATTTTGCAACTTATCAACACATTTTGGATTAGTTTGATTTGATAAGTTTGACGATATTAATTAGGCTTTTAATTAATTATCACTCCCACTATTTTTTTCAAATTGATAACCCTCATGTCTCAATTTGGAAGATTGCAGTACAATATTCTAGTGATCCAAGACCCAAAGCAATTGAATTATTACCCAGCCATGCCAGCGTGCATAACTAATTATTAAGGTAGACACCTTTTTTCAATTGCTTCTCATGCAAGTCTTGGATTGATGATAAGCACAACTCCTTGCCATTCTCCATTTGTATGTTTCTAGGTGCTTAATTTCATTTAGGTCACCCAGTTAAGCCTGACCCAAAAGCCAACACGATAGTAATGCACCCCGCTTGGTAGGCCCACATAACTACCATCACACCTCCACGAGATAGACAACACACCACGCTTGCCGTGACCCCACATAGTCAGTCAAGCTTTTCATGCGTGTTACTTATGGAAAGAATCTAAGATTTAATATTTTATTGATAGATTTATTTTTATATAAATACATATATACATCCAATCACCACATATATGTAGTATGTATCATATACATGCTATAATCACAAATAAGGATTGTGCAATTACAAAACACAAGCGATGGTTGTGGCCATACTATTGTAATTCCTTGGATCCACAAAGACTTACTACCACCTAAGGTATAAATCACATGTAGCAACCTATTGTTAATGAAGATCAATGCTCAAACCAATCCAGGTTGATCAGTTCAACACTTGAACCAATTGTCTCACCTTCTGGCCACTTAGGTGGGCTCTTGAAACGCTTTCTTAGTCTCAAGTTCAACTGATGTCTGAACTCCTCTAGCTAATCGGTTGGGCCACCAGTTGATCAGTTCATCCTTTTGTCTTTCATCATCCCTGGTCCTCCAGTCAATCAGTTGGTCTCACGATCCAGTCAGGTTGTCACGTGCAGAACGTCTTCTCATAAAGAAACATAAATTAAAACTATCCTATTTCATATTACATTTTAAAAGGGAAAACCTCGATTTACATTCGAGGGGAAATAGGAAGAAGAGAATTAACTTACATTTAGAAAGAGGAGAGAGGCTTAGTATGCAAATAAAGATATAAATAAGAATAAACAATCACAACCATGCACATATATCTCTAGAGTTATTGGCCATAACCATGCTAACATCCACCATCAAAACCAACTTTTAGGGCAACATGTGTGAATTGCATATATATATATTATATTATATCATATATATTATTTTTGAATTGTATGTGGTATTTAATCAGATATGCACATTAATCAATTTATATTCACATCGTATACAATAAAATAAATCTGATCATATCAATTTAAATCCGGATACACAGTAAATTGAAGTGGCTCTGATACTACTGTTAGGTAATCAGGGTGACATATAAGGTAGTGAAAATAAAAAATTAAAGCCTGATTCCCTAACTAGCAGATCACATCAACAACAATGTATCTAGGATGGAAGATAATAAGAGTTATACATGGTACTAGAGCAAGTAAAAAAACAACTATCAGTGTAGTAATGTGCTTCTTCTCCAAGTAGCGATGAGCTTCTTCTTTAGGCAGTAGTATGCTCCTTCTTCACCAGCACTCGAATAGACGTCACTAACAACATCCTGGTACAACAACATGGATGGCAGTTGCCATTGTCCTCCTAGTAGTAAAAAGTCCTCATCTCTAGAGTAGTCCGCACGGACAACCAGGAACACCACGTTGCGTTATCAGAGCCAATGGAAAGGAGTTGTCCCTTTGAACATCAGTATACTAGCTCCGATTTTCCCTCCCACAATTGTCTCTCCCTTGCCATCCCTCCCTTTTACAAGTAGGAATTTCTCGAGCTCTCTATTAGTTACCATAACCAGAGAGGATAACAATTGTCAGAGCTTATTGTTGTGTCTGGAAGCGCTTGATACCCCTCTATTTATAGGAGGGGATAGGGTCAAGGTTTCCAGTCGGCCAGGGAGTCGAAGAGACATAATTCAAAACGTTTCTAGAAAACTATGAACGGTGAACCGAGCGGTTCCCTATCTAACGGGTTGGTTCATAGGTGAACCGGTTGGTTCATGTACTTTCCTGTTCAGAATTAAATTGGAATTCAATATTCAATTACTACAAAATCATGACATCAACATCAATCCTTGATCTATTTGAATTGATCATTGATTCGGACAACCCAGATGATGAACCAGTCGGTTCACATTATGGAACAATCATTTTACATCATGAAACAATCATTTCATATGTGAAATGGTCGTTTCACATGTCTAGGTCAGGAAAATATTCAGTCACTTGTGTTTCCAATTGACACGACATGACAACTGATCGGTTCAACACTTGAACCCGTTAGTGCATAGTCTAGTTGGTCAATTTTGAACCCCATTTATTTAATATTGAATACCTAAAAACTTTTAGTAATCAAGTTAAACATTGTTCATGAATAAACTCCTATTCTAAGTGAATCATATGTGTGTGACCATATAGGTCCCAAATTACGTTAGTGGTGAATATCCATAACCAACTTATGACATCACAAGCAATGAGCGGTATCTAGAAACACATCATTGCTACCCAAGTAATTCAAAAAGTTGGAGAACAACTTCAACATACAATCTATGAAAATTGTTAATACAATCATATAGTTCCTTTGTATTTGATATCCTGATTGAACTCGAGGCATGGAATCATCATCCTGTCAATGTTCAATCCATGTTCCTTGAACTAGGGCATACTGCCTGAGATGCATGTGATCCAACATATCATATATTGAGTTACATGAGCATGCCCATACATTTCTCAATCTTTCTTATCAAGAGGCCTGGATATCAATCTCCTGTAGGAGGGAAAAATCCCATCTATATCACTCACAGTCAATCCCCATGTGGTACAATGCACCTGAGCATCACCTTTATGGCAACCCTTATTCAAAATCATGTTGGATGATGTCTAAATGCATAGAACAACATGTGATGAGTATAATTACTTCAAGTCTATGAACCACAATCACCACTATCACTATGAGATATGATTCTAACTACCATTGAATGGTATCAATGTGTCACTCTCAAGGTGGGTCTTTCCAATATACTATTCTCTAACATGTACCTATGTGCTTGACTTGATATCACATATCATGACTAATGAGACTCTATCATCAAGCAACACACAGTCTACTTTTATGTATTACTATTGTCTATTTTGCTTCCACGATAATATCAGATTATGGACATAACAAGAATGTACATCTCTTATCATACATAAGATCTCTTTGATCAGATCATCAACCTGAAGACATATGTCATCAAGTATAATCATTCTATAGACATCTATTACATCTGTGTCATCATCTCAGGATTGAGACAAACATAATAGACAAAATTTCCTTTATTGTTATCAAATCAGGTATCTAATGCCACATTCCATTCATCATATGATTGGCGCTCTGGGCATACATACGGACACATTGATCATCTGAGCTGAAGCCTCTAATGAATTTGTTGTGGTTTGTTAGGATGCCTTTATGCATTGATTTATAGAGTAATAATCTCATGTGTTGTGCAACAGGTAGTTTCCATATCCTTTACCATTATCCTTGAGTTTCAATGGTCTATTTTTTGAGGAGTTCTTGATATATGATTGTAGTTTTGAAGGTTCCTTTTGGGTTAGATATATGGTGCCATTCATCTTACCCATTAGATAGCTCAGGAGGGATCATGTTCATGATTTTGTTGCAGGTTTCATCATCAAACTAGTGGGAAAGAAAGTCGATGTCCAACCTTCCATCATCAACTGTTGAGCTGACTTTGAGATCAACTAAGTCGTAAGGGATAGTTATATTGGGTTTTAAAGTAGGAATTTTGGAGTCATTTACCCAACAATCAACCCAGGTTGATGTAGATGTATTGTCCAAGATGAAACGTATGACATGAGATTCAATGGAATGTATGCGAGATTGTATGTGCTTCTGTAGTATTGATCCCATTGAGGTTCCTTTTTCATGGATATGAAAGTACTTTGAGTGCATTAGTTCTATCCATTGTATTCTCATGTGAGTAATGAAGTCCCAAACGTTTTTGGATAGAAGAGCCTTGTTTTGGATTTGGGTGGGTAGATTACCAAGCCTCCATCAGCTATAAGAGCTATCATTTTCTTCCAAGAGATGGTTTGTACTTTATTCATGTCATCTTTATGACCCCAAACAATGTTGTAGATAATTTGATCGATGCCATCACAACTTTCCATAGGGAGGTGAGCTAATTGCATGATATATGTAGGGATGGAAGTTAGGACACATTGGGAAAGGGTTGTCCTCCGTACCAAGGAGAAGATGTAGTTTGCCCAAGAAATGATTCTAGTGTTAATGATATTTAGGATTAGGAGATAGGTGTGTTTGGTTGCTCTTGAGAGTAAGATACAAATGCCAAGATGCTTTGCCGCAGTGCATCTTAGTGATTCTCATTCTTCTACATATTCTTCTTCTTATGGTGGTGGCAATATTCATTGAAAAAAAGATGGAGGATTTTTTTGTGTGGAAGGGGATGGACTTGAAGCTTTTAAAACTTCTTTAGTGTCCTCATGATTGTTGAATCCTGAAAAGGAGAGGCTTCCCGAGAAAGAATAATATCGTCAGCGAAGCAGATGTGGGTGAAGGTATTTTTCCTAAGAATCTTTGTAGGTTTTCATCTACCACTTTCTTCCTCGTCAACAATTGCTTGTCTTAGTCTGTCGAGGCATAGAATGAAGATGTATGGTGATTGAGGGTCACCTTAGCAAACACCTCTAGAGGATTTGAAGGGGGGAAGTGTGCTCCCTTTCCATGCAATTTCAATTTCTCCAGAAGTAATGATGTTCATTACTAATGTTGTTAAGGATTCAAGAAGGGTGGTTCTTCAAAGAGTATCCAGAACAAATACCTAGTCCATTCTATCAAAGTACTTGGATAAATCTATTTTTACTACCATGTTGCACTTCCTGTGGCTCTTGCTTCATGTGGAATGTATGATCTCTTGAACACATATAACATTATATGAGATTCTTCTTCTTGAGACAAAGCTTTATTGGAAGGCAGAAATCCATTTGTCAAGATTAGGTTTGATGCGTTCGACTGCTATCTTGGAATGAAATTTGATGCAGACGTTGTTTAAGGCTATTGTGCGCAGCTGATTGCAAGATTTAGTGATTTTTACTTTTGGGATGAGGACCAATGTGTATAGGGCCATTTAAGTGGGAATTCTATCACCTACAAAACACTTGGTAATGATTGAGCATAAAGAGGTGATGCACATCCAATTCTTTTGAAGGAAACCAACACCAATCCATCTGGCCCAGGGGCCTTGATGGCATTCATTTTCATAGGGGTTGTGAGAATTTCTCATTCTATAGTAGGGTGGAACAATGTTGTTGTTGAGTGGATAAAAAATGGAAGGATTTGATGCATGATTTGATATTGGAGGGGTTGTTATCATTATCATCCACAATTAGGAGCTTGTAGAAATAGGAGTTGATGAGTACCTGAAGGGCATCCTCATTCTTGATCCATTTGACTTAGTCATCCTTTAGTTTGGTTATTGAGCTTTTCCTAGTTTTAATATTCACTAAGGCTTAGAAGTACCATGTGTTGGAGTCTCCAAGGGTGATCCAATCACATCTGGATTTATATTTCCATTCTACTTCTTCCTGACTCAGGATATCAGTATACTCATGTTTCAAGAGGATGATTCTATTTTTAGAGCTTCAGTGTAACAAATTCCCAGGGAATTTTGTTTCCTAGTGATTGTGTATAGGAGAGAATCTTTATGTTTGTAAAGCTTGGTTATTTTCTCTTTATCACATTGTTTGGCTTTAGATATGAACTATTTTGATGTAGTTGTGAAATTGATCGATTTGTCCCATGATCTTGTGAAGAAATCACTGAAGGTTTGTCTTTTGGACCAGGAGACATCAATTTTTAGATATGTCTGATGCCATTATTAGTTGTATTAGACCTAACTAGAACTGGGGCATGATCAGAGTTGATTTTGGGAAGGACTTCAACTTGGCTGTTGGGAAAACTGTCAATCCAATCTATGTTGGAGAGGGCTCAATCAAGACATTGTTGGAGAAGCCCTTGTTTGAAGGTCATGTAGGGTCCTGAAGCATCAAGGTCCTCCAGACCAGTAGAGGAGACATCATCAACAAATGCTTTGCAACTAGTCACATTGATGGAGTCACTCCCAATTCTATCAAAAGAATGGAGTAGAAGTGAAGTCTCCCATTATAATCCAAGGAGGGTTGAGGAAGTCAAAATAGACTGGAGATGTCTCAATAGAGCACGATGCTTGTATTACTTTGGGATGGCATATACAAAAGTCACTAGTGATTTCTTATTGATGAGGCAGTGTATGAATTATCTGTGAATAGCTAGAACTTCAACATGGCCAATTCAATGTTTCCACATGACCCAGATGCCTCAGAAGTAGCCCCTAGCTTAATTGCGATGCAAATAATCGAATCCTAGGTTACAGATTATCTAGTCTATAGTAGCTCACTGGTTCTAGGTTCAAGAATGGCTAGGATGTCAATCTATTAAGTCACAATGTAGTATCTCACTATGTTTTGTCTATCTGTTGAGTAGACACCTTGCATGTTCCATGATGTGCAAATCATATAAGAGGATTTAAGGGAGGTTGTGGTGTTAGTTATCCCCACGTATTTTGGTTATTTGTGTAACTGTTGAAGATGTTTTTTCTACCTCATTTTCTAGGACCTTTCTTCTGGGTATTGGGGTTTATTTTCTTATTGCAGAGATGTATTCCTAACTTCCTGTGGGAGGTGATTGTCCACCATAGACAATTGTGTTGTTTTATGGTGACTTTGATCCAAAACAAAATGTGATGGGTTGCAATTTGGATACAGGGTCTCCTGGGATTATCACTATGTCGTCATCCATGATCTTAGTGATGGCGTGATTGTTAGGTGTAGATGTTGTGTTTTTGCTGTTGTTAACTAAATGTTGTGTGCCTGTTGACTGATTTTGGCTTGTGGTGCTTTCATTTATTTTTTTTATTCAAATATTTTGTCATGTTTTTGGCGTATATCAATTCTGGCTGATGCCTTCGAATGTCTGGGATAGGTTTTTGAACTTGTTGGTAGTTTCAACAACTTTCTATATCTCTTGGTTCGATTTCCTTGGTCTTCTTTGGGTAGTTTTGCGTACATATAATATACCCTCCCAGGGGAGGTATTGTTTCTAGTTGATTCTCATTAGATGAGTGTGGAACTATCGTTGATTGTTTTTTGATGTTGCAAGTATCTTATTTGTGACCCATGAATCCACATTGCATACATATTGTCAAGAGGTTTTCATATTCAAGGGTGTATCTTTCCCCTTGAACCATGATGGTAGGAATGAGGGGTTTGGTGGATTCTAGGTTGACTACAATTCTGGCAAACCACTCTTGGCATTTTAGATTTGTGTTGGAATCAACACACATGGTGGAGCCTATGTAGTTTCTAAATTTCTTGAGAAAATGTCTTTGATAGAGAAAGATTAGTAATTTGGGAATTTGGACCCATGCTAGTATGAACATGGGATCCTTAGTCAGAAGGTATGAATCCAGGGTCCCAAGGTTGGTGTAAGAACCCAATCTTTACCGTACCAAATTTCGACATAATTTTATCCAGGGAAAAATATAACAACCGTTGCATCATACATTACATCAGAGTGTGTGGAAGCATAATTTCTCTATATTAGAACTAGTAAATTATTCTCAATAATCATTCTAATCATGTGTCTAAAAGAGGACATATCTTGTATGTCTGTAATGACCCCACTTCCCGATAACCCCCAATTAAGGAAGACCAAGAATCTAGAGCCGCTATCCCAAAACATGATCAATGGTTTTGCAAATAATAAAAAATAATTGATAAATTCTACCAAAGACTAAGCTTAATGCAGGATAAAATTTTCTTTTCACATACCTTTCAAAAATAGGACATTGGAACTTTACCCAATGTAGAGTTCTATCTAACTAAATTTTCCTTTCTTTAATTAGCATTATTTTTCAAATATCACTTTATTGTTTGTCCACTTTCAAGTATTCCTAAAATGTCAAAAAAATAAAATGTATGTCAGTATAAATAATATACTAGTATGTGGTGGCAATCAAACTTTTGTACATGTTTCATACAACCTAATTACATCAAATAGTTGTTAAAAATCCAAGATTACATTTTCAATATAAATCCTATTGGTATATATGCCCATAGAGCCATCCTAAGCGATTGCATGGAGTCAGATATTAATTAATCAATTAATGTGATTATTTGATTAATTAATGAATTCCAGAATATTCTAATTAATCCACGAGCATTTTAATTAACGTAGTGTTTCTGTTTACCGATGGGTTTAGGAAACCCTACTTCCCTTTGTCTCCTATTTAAAGGAGGTTGATGACCGATGTCTATATAAGATATTGATAGAGGCTTTTCAATTTATGCTCACGTATGTAAACCCTAGCCATCATCATCCTTAGGAGAGAAAGGAGAGAAACACATCGCTAGCACGCCACCGCACAGACACAACTCCTTCCCGCCGGCTTAGGAAGCGCGACATGGAGTTCCAGTCCATCCCCGTGGACAAAGTAGAGACGCAGACGCTGAGACGCCTACATTCGGAGGACATCAATGATCATCTGTGTGCATTATGAGCGGCGTACATCATCACACGAAAGGAGCGCTACCAGATCTTCCTGCAACAATGTATGGGAGAGAAGTTCCGTCCGTGTAGGCCAGCGTCGTTGCACACCTTTGTGCAGCGGGACATCGCCGGACTTGCTCCTCGATAAGGTACATCCCACAAACACTTCTTCCGAATATGCTGTTGTCGACGAGATCCTGTGTCGGGTTGTGTGGATTTGTTTTGCTTCTGTCGCGCATGTTTTCTCCACAGAACCCAATAGTGGTATCAGAGCAGCATCGATCTACAATGTATTTGGATTCATTTCGATATGAACGAATCACTATATACTATTTTTATGTTACATACGATGCAAATTAAAATTGCTAATGTGCAAATCTAAACCTAATTCCACATACGCTGCAGGCTTCTGTTTTTGACGTTTTGGACGGGGTCGACTATGGAAAATATTGATTTTTCTAAGTGCACGGAAATCAAATTCCCCACGCAGGGGCACTGCCCCTGTGTACCCCGCATAGTCTGTGTGGGAGTCAAAAATTTATTTAATGGGAAATGTCCTGCATTAAAAGTACTATAATTTTAATATGTATATACGTATATGTAGATATACCTATGATAACATACACGTCGCCATTAAAATTTTGTTTTATGTGGTGAATGCATGTACAGTTATGACTTAGTATCCCCTTTTGTGAATGTTGTGAATGAATGTGGATGGAAATCTTGTGGATATGTTTGTTTTTGAATGCTATGGATGTATAATGATTGTATATGGATCCTTTGTATAAAGTATTCGGCTTGCATGCCGAGCCTCATCTCTTATTTCAAAGTGTAATTAATTCTTTTCTTTTATATTTTTACTCATATGATGTAATAGAGATACGATTAGTTTTAGTCTTTGTAAACTTGATGTAAGGAGGCCACTTGAAGATCCAATTCCAAGGAGTGTCCATGGAGAAGCACCATGAAGATCTAATTCCAAGAAGCAACCTGAAGATCCAACTCCAAGGAGCATCCATGGAGAAGCAACACGAAGATCCAATTCCAAGAAGCAACTTGAAGTTCCAACCTCACGAAGCATCCATGAAGTTGTTCATTGTAATGTTGATCATTACAGGCTTATAGGTTTATTCACAGGTGTTGCATGAGATGCATAAGACCATAGGTGGACCGTAATCCTTTGTTACTCCAAAGTATTACAATAGTATGGCCATAACCGATGTATTTGTGTTTGTGATTGCATGTCTATCGTTTGTGGTTGTGAATATAGTAGTATATGATACATAGTATAAGTATGTGATGTTTGGATATGTATATGTATTAATAAAACCCCTCAATTAATAATATTAAGTTTTAGTTGCCTTCCATAAAGCAACACACATGAAAAGGTTGATCGACTATGTGTGGGCACGCCTCCGCATGGTACACTGTCTATCTCGTGGAAGTGTGATGGTGGGTGTGTGGGTCTGCCTCCGTAGGGTGCACACTCATCGTGTTGTCTTATGGGTTGGACTTAACTAGGGAACCTTGATAGGATCAATTACCTAGAGGCACACAGATGCATCATGGCAAGGAGTTGTGCATGATCATCTATCCAATAGTTGCATATGATGCAATTGGCAAGAGTTGCCTACCTTAGTATTTGGTATTTGATGCCGGTGTTGGCTGGGCATTGATCTAATTATTTTGGGTCTTGGCTCACTAGAAGGTTGTGCGTTACAAGCTTCCGAGTTGATAGTGAGGGCTATCAATTTGAATAAAATAGTGGGAATGTAATTAATTAAAGGCCTAATTAATCTCGTTTATCAAATCTTTACAAGTCAAAATGTTTTGGACTAAATGCAAATTTTTCTTTTGTAGCAATCAAATGGCAAACAACACTCACACTTTCTCATTGCGATCGGTCCTCGAGAAGGCAAACTTACCAGAACCGACTTTCAAAATTGGTTTAGGACGTTGAGATCTATTCTCACACATGAGCGTAAGCGCTATGTCTTTGAAACACCAGATCCAGCAAAACTCGCCATAAATGCACCCAAGGCTGAAAAGGATGCTTACAAGAAGCACCTTGATGATGTCGTGGATGTCAAGTGCCTGATGTTGTGCTTAATGAACTATGAGTTGCAAGAACAGCATGAGAACATGAATGTCATGGATATGGTAACACATCTCAAGAACATGTATCAACATCAAGCAAGACAGGAGAGATATTATGTCTCAAAGGCTTTGTTCAAAAGCAAGATGAAAGAGGGAGACTCAGTTGGCACCCATATACTCACTATAATTGGGTACGTGGAAAGCCTATCCAAGCTGGGTTTTCCCCTAGGTCAAGAGTTGGCCACTGATGTGATTCTACAATCATTGCCTAAATCATATAGTCATTTTGACATGAACTACAACATAAACAATTTTGACAAGCCATTGTCAGAATTGTTGGGCATGTTGAGGACAGCTGAAGCGTAGATGAAGAAATACAAGCCCAAGTCTGTGATGATGATCAGCAAGACAAAGGGAAAGTCAAAAGGTAAAGGTATGGCTAAGACAAGTTCTAAAGCTAGGCAGAAGCCAAAGTCATCCATGCTCAAATCTGAAGGTGGGATCTCCAAAGAAGGCAGTTGTCACCATTGTCACCAGGCTGGACATTGGAAAAGAAACTGTCCTCTCTACCTGGAGGAACTGAGGAAGAAGAAGTAGGGGATAGAGATCTCCACTTTAGGTATATATGTTATAGAGATAAACTTAAATACTTCTTCATCATGGGTATTGGATACCGGATGTGGATCTCACATATGTTCTAATATGCATGATCTGATAAGAAGTAAGCCTTTACGAAAGGGCCAAGTCGAGCTGCGGGTCGCTAATGGAGCAAGAGTTGCTGCCACCACAGTTGGAGTTATTAGTTTTGTCTCTTCCTATGGGCCTTGTAATAGAATTAGAGAATTTCTTTTGTGTACCTGCCATTAACAGAAATATTATTTCTGTATCTTGTATGGACAAGAGTGGATTTGAATTTCACATTAAGAATGGAATTATTTCTATATCTAAAGATGATATCTTTTATGACAATGCCCCTATGTCTTATGGTATCTACTTTTTAGAACTTGAGACTAGAATATACAACGTAAATACTAAAAGGTTAAAACTTGACAACTCAAACAAAACATTCTTATGGCATTGTCGTCTTGGGCCCATAAACAAGAAGTGCATATCTAGACTCCATAAGGATGGTTATCTAGACTCTTTTGATTTTGAATTATTAGACACATGTGAGGCATGTTTATTAGGAAAGATGACCAAGAGTCCTTTCACTAGACACAGTGAGAGAGCCAGTGATCTTCTAGGGCTCATACATACTAATGTATGTGGACCTTTTAGATCAAATGCTAGAGGATGCTATCAATACTTCATTATCTTCACTAATGACCTCAGTAGGTATGGCTATGTATATCTTATGAAACACAAGTTAGAAACTCTTGAAATGTTCAATACTTTCATGAATGAAGTAGAGAAGCAACTTGGTAAGAGTATTAAAGCACTCCGTTTAGATCGAGGTGGCGAATACTTAAGCCAAGAGTTTGAGGACCTTCTGAGAGACCACGGTATTGTATCACAATGGACTCCACCTAGTACATCACAACATAATGGTGTGTTAGAAAGAAGGAATCATACATTATTATACATGGTACAATCAATGATGAGTTCAGCCGAACTTCCAATATCATTCTGGGGATATGCTCTTGAAACTGCAACATTTACACTTAACCATGTACTTTCCAAATCAGTTCAAAAGACACCATATGAGATATGGAATGAGAATCATCCCAATTTGTCTATGTTAAAGATTTGGGGATGTGAAGCTTATGTTAGGAAATAAATTCCTGAAAAGCTTGGACCCAAATCGGAAAAATGCTATTTTGTTGGATACCCTAAGGAAACTCGAGGATACTACTTTTACACACCAACTGAAAAAAAAGTATTTGTTGTTAGGATTGTTGTATTTCTTGAAAAGGAATTTATTTCCAAAGGAATTAGTGGGAGGAATGTAGAGATCAAAGAAGTTCGAGACCAACAAGAAAGCAGAGAACTTGAGGAGGTACATAAGGAACATGAAGACTCACAAATTGTTGTGGAATTTCAAGTTCCAAATGTAACACATGAACCTCATAGGTCTAGTAGGACACGAATTGAGTCTGAGAGATTTGGATTTCTCATGACTCAAGACAGTGATGAATTGGGCATAGAAGATGAGCCAACTTCCTATCTAGAAGCTACTAATGGACCAGAATATGAGAAATGGCTCGAAGCCATGAGATCTGAGATGGAATCAATGTACACCAATAAGGTATGGACCTTGGTGGATCCACCCGAAGGGGTAGAACCAATAGGGTGCAAGTGGGTCTTCAAGAAGAAGACTGACATGGATAAAAATGTTCAAACCTATAAAGGTAGATTGGTTGTGAAAGGATTCTGTCAAATTCAAGGTGTTGATTATGATGAGACCTTCTCACTAGTTGCCATGGTTAAATCCATCAGGATCATGCTTGCCATTGCAACTTATCATGACTATGAGATTTGGCAGATGGATGTTAAAAAAACATTCCTTAATGGGAATTTACTCTAGGATGTGTACATGACACAACCTGAGGGTTTTATCGATCCAAAGGAAGCCAATAAAATCTGTAAGCTACAAAGGTCAATCTATGGATTGAAGCAATCATCTCAGAGCTGGAATCTATGTTTTGATGAAGTAGTCAAAAAGTTTGGCTTTACTCAAAATGAAGATGTACCTTGTGTTTACAAAAGGGTTAGTGGGAGCACAATCATATTTCTCATATTGTATGTGGATGACATACTATTGATGGGAAATGACATCCTTACTCTTCAGACAGTAAAAGGTTGGCTAGGGAAGACCTTCTCTATGAAGGATTTAGGCGAAGCATCCTATATACTAGGGATCAAGATCTATAGAGATAGATCTAGAAGGCTTCTAGGCCTAAGCCAGAGCACATACATTGACAAGGTGCTAATGAGGTTTAGCATGGAGGGTTCTAAGAAAAGTAACTTGCCCATGTCCCATGGGGTTACAATATCTAAAGACCAATGTCCTAGTTCATGTGATGAACGGGCATGCATGAGTAAGATTCCATATGCATCATCAATAGGATCTATCATGTACGCAATGTTATGTACTCATCCTGATGTGTCGTATGCTTTGAGCATGACGAGCCAGTATCAGTCATATCCAGGTGAATGTCACTGGACAGCTATAAAGAACATCCTAAAGTACTTGAGAAGGACTAAGGATCAATTCTTGGTATACGGTGGTGAGGAAGAGCTCGTGGTAAAGGGTTACACCGATGCTAGCTTCCAAACTGACAAAGATGACTACAGATCGCAATTTGGATTTGTGTGTTGCCTGAACAACGGAGCTGTGAGCTGGAAGAGTTCCAAGCAAGAGACGGTTGTAGATTCTACTATAGAGGCCAAATATATTTCCACATCTAATGCTGCAAAGGAAGCTGTGTGGATCAAGAAGTTCATTTTTGAACTTGGAGTGGTTCCAAGCGCTGGTGATGCAATTGAGTTGTTTTGCGAAAACAACGGAGCAATTGCACATGCTAAAGAACCAAGATCGCACCAACATTCCAAACATATTTTATGGCGGCTCCATGTCATACGAGAGATCGTACAATGAGGAGATGTCAAGATTTGTAGAGTACCTACAGAAAGCAATGTGGCTGACCCTCTCACAAAAGCACTTTAACATCAGAAACATGACAGACATGTTTGATCACTTGGATTGAGATTCATGAGTGATTGGGTATAAGTACAAGTGGGAATCTATTGGTATGTATGCCCATAGAGACTATCATTCGATGATTGTAATGGGATACTATGTAAATGATTTGTAATACTACATTGATCATATCAATAAAGTCAAGTTTCCAATCTATATGTTTGTGTTTTATATTGTGAGATGACCATAAAACTTATAGATGTTTATATAATAATATACTCAATGACATATGTCTTCAGGTTGATGACCTGAATAGTGAGATCATATGTATGCTAAGAGTATGTATTCTTGTTTTATCCCTAATCGGTTGTTATTGTGGAAATATCCATAGACATCAATAGCACATAAGATTAGAATGTATGTTGGTTGATGGAAGAATCTCATTATCCATGATATGGATATATCAAACCAAATACATAGATACTTGTTAGAGAGCAGTGTATCAGATAGACCCACCTTGAGAGTGACACATGGATACCATGATTGGTAGTTAGAGTCACATCTCATAATGATGGTGGTGATTGTGGTTCTTAGACTTGAAGTCACTACACTTGTCACATGTCGTTCAATGTACTTTTACATCATCTACTGTGGTCCTGAATAAGGATTGCCATAAAAATGGTGCTTGGGTGCACTGTGACAAATGGGGATGACTGTGAGTGAAGTAGATGGAATTTGTCCTTCCTACGGGAGTTTGATATTCTGGCCACTTGATAAGCGAGACTGAGAAATGCATGGCCATGCTAATGTGAGTCAATATGTGATATTGAGCTTACATATATCTCAGACAGTCTGCTCTAGTTCAAGGAACATGGATTGAATGTTGAAAAGGATAACAATTCCATGACTCGAGTTCAATCCGGATATCAGTGACAAAGGAACTATACAATCACTGTAACTGTTGGGTTTTGTGGAGAAAACATGCGCAGTTGACACGCTTTTTACGTGCGTAGAAATGCAAGTGTACGCGTGAATGTAATATAGGCCTTTGTGAGGCCCGAGTCGAACTCAAGGATACATGAATTGTCGGAGACTACTACTAACTACTCGCAATCAGCTAGACCGATTAAAGAGTTGGCAATTGTTGTTAAAACTAAAAGAAAAAGAAAATAAAACAAAACAAAGCAATTGATTAAATGTTTGGTTTAATCAATTCAAAATGAGATCTTTAGGATTGCGGTTTCACCGCGGGTTTTCATTGTATTAAATTCTATGTAGTCACTCAAATTTATCTCTCTATCCGGGTAGTGGCCTGAAATCAGAATTACCCACTGTCGTGGTACAATTCACTACCTACGTCTAGGTCGGTTCCACCGTCGTAGTAACCTATACCCTAAACTAGGTGCATAAAAAACGACCTCTCAGTATCCACCATTAACCTTACTCCACCTTATTCAAGGGATTTGTCAATTAATGTAAATTCCGTCTCTTTTCAACCATTAATTCTTCTTACAAAGTAATTAAGGGCATTAGATTATTATTATGGTGATCAAGCATAACAATATAATTGAGAAAACAAAATTATACCACGGATTTAAGAGATATAATATGAATTACTATGATAAAATCGCCATACAATGAATTCCCGGGCTACTCTTGGTCCTAAAGACAAAGGGGATTAGCCCCGCATGTTCATCTCAGAGCAAAACGTGGAGTAGAAAAAGGGAAACATGGAGAAAAACGTGATTGAGTGGTGAAACCCTTGAATGGAGAAGATCCAAGCGATCCTTGGCGTAGAATACGCGCTCTCACCTTTCGGTGGTGGAAATCGTCTTCTTCGGCGTCTGGATCAGCTGGGGCATGCTTCTGGGCTCCGTTCTTCTCTCCACACCTTCTCGGGATGTGTGCAACGGCTAATGACGTGATCCCTTGCTCTTGGCCGCTGTCATTAGGTATAATCACCGAGTTAGGTCGCCAAAATATCACAGCCGTCAGATTTAGATCAATCTGAAGCAAACATGTATCTGACGGTGTCGATACCATCGACGCGAGTCGATGGTATCGACCCTGCACTGTATCGGCTGGATTTCTTTTCTTTTCTTTGTCACAACTGATGCCACCTCGATACCATCGACGCGGGTCGATGTTATTGACATTCATAGGTGTCGGTTTTGTCCTTTTACCGTCGTTGTAGCTCCACTAGGCGATGGTATCGACAGTTGTGTCGATAGTATCGACTCCCTCTTCGCCTGCAACCTGATGGTAAATCGAGACCATCGACTCTGCTGTCGCTAGTATCAACTTTCTTCTGCTCCTTGCGGCTGGAAACCTGTGGTCCGGTCGATGGTATCGACAGAAGCAGATACTTGTTTTTCCTGAAATTATAACACAAAACCACATAAGCCTACACAAAATGTATTCTTTTGATAATTTATACTCAAAATGCTGAAAAAAGGGAGATCTGACATAGAGAAGTAGCATAGACCAAAGTAGATGAATTATGCAACATTAACCACAAAAATGACTAATAAATGCATAAAACACATATAAAACAAGTCTACAAATGCGACTCAAAATAATCGCATCAAACTTCCCTAAGCTTGAACATTGCTCGCCCTCGAGCAACTAAACCTTAGAATAGAATTTCTAGAGTCAACTAAAGAACAAATGATCACAACAGACATCCCATATGATCCCCACCGGACATTCACATACCGGCCCTCACTCACCACAAAATGATAATTACCCTGCAGGCGACAGTATTCATCCATAAAAGATATCTACCTCAAAACTGATGAACACTATCAAATAAAGCAGCTAACATAATAAAATTCGCCGGTCCAGACTCGGTGCATCTTGTGATCTCTTATACTATGTTGCTCGCCCTAACTACCATCTACATGGAAGCAGTTCTCCTGATATTCACAAGTGAGGAGAAAATCATGATGGCCTACCAATTCGAGCAACGGGTGGATGGAATGGGTGGCTGATGGAAGAAATGGAAGCAATATACGGTTTCAACATGCATAAAACAAAAATGCCCTAAATGATGCAATTGCACATGAAAAATGCCCTAATGCCTATGATTGGGTGGAATGATGCATGCACTAACATCCCTTCTCAAAATGAGATGGATATCTAACTGAGCTACATCATGTACTTACTCATCTTAAGGCGCAGGTGATATTATGTTCCTTTCTCCCTCTTATTCTACTTGCTTCTTACTAACTTTCTCTTTTTTTCATTTTTCAGATTTTTTTTCTTCTTTTTTTTTCTTTTGGCCCTTATATCCACAAATGACAATGAGTAATTTGTTGGGCTTACTTTTTATGCATAACTCAAATATTTGAACTATTTAGAAGGTATGGAACAAATTAATTCACCATTAAAGAAGGAATTAGGTACATGATGTACTCTATGCATAAAAATTATGAATGAAACTAAATGACATGCACCTAAGGATAATGTGCATGTATAACTATTCTATTTTTTTTTCATACAAAACATATGAAAGTGGTTGCAATGCAAAACTTGTCTACATGACATGCAATCAAAAAGGTTAAAACCGTAAAGTACTTCCAATTCTTATGGTGGATTGTGAAAAGCAATTGGGTGGAAAGATCACAAGACTAATTGACTGAACCTTTGAAAAGTAGTATGTGTCCCTCCTTACTGACCTGTGTAGTAGTTAAGAGGTTTCTCTCTCTTATTTCAAATTAGAGTCTCATTATCATTTGGTCAGTTTAGGTTCAAACAACCAATTCCGTCCACTTTTCATGAATCATTAGGAATGTGCAGTTGTGATTTTCTATTTTAAAGTTGACAAAACCAATCATTTTCTTAGGTTATGTGCTCAAAGTTGAACAACACTCAAGCTTGCGAACACTCAAAAATTTTTAATTTTCCCTTAATTCCCATGTACATGCAACTGAGATGACACAAGACCTAAGACATTCACAATTACACTAGATAGAACGTGGATCCTACAAACAAACTAAGATTGCAAGAAATAACAAGAACAAAAGCAATAAAACTAAAAATAGAGAAAATAAAAGATAGAGATGTTCCAACACCCCCAAGCTTGAATTCGACTATGGCCTCATAGTCAAAAACAATCTTAAAGGTTGGAACAGAGATACCGATTTACTCTTCTGGCGGAGGCGGGTACTATGGAGCCGTAGGGTCCCAGGATGGGTACTCTCCCTGAAATCTCAGATCAAACTGGGATCTAGGTGGAGGTTGTGGATAGCCTCCAAAGTAGTTCTGGCTCCAATAGTGATCATAAAAGGGCTACTGTTGCATGTCCATCCTATGCAACCGACCATGAATCTGTTGTTGTTTGTCGAGGAGGAGGCACTCATTTTTTAAGATTGCCCTTTGATTGTCCAGTAACCGGTTCGTAGTCTCCTGAATATCGGTATACACTGCAGTATGATGCTGTTGCGTCTGCTGTATGTCTTGCAGCATAGCATACATGCCATGCATTGAATAGACATCCTCGCTTGGCTGCGAGGGCGGTGGTGGTGGCAGAGGCTGCAAAGATGAAGATGCACCCGGATGCATGAGAGGATGCTTCCTTGGTGCCACTCGTGCCCAAAGAGGAGTGTAGGCTTCCTCTTCCTCTTCAGCCTCATCATCATTATTTTTGCCGTCGTCGTTACCGCCATATTCCTCGGAGTCAGCAATGTCTATGATGGGCCATCGGAAATGTTGAGCCCCTTCGATATTGAAGACAGGATCGAAAAGCGAGCATTCTTGGTAAGCATGGTTTACATGGCAATGAGCATAAGGTAAACCATCCTGAAGCAGGATCAAATTTGATCGGTGAAGATGCTGCACATTAACCTTGCTTCTGCTGGAGAGTGGGGTCAAAGTTTAGAAATTCAGCCCAAGGTAGTGTGCCAGCGGAGTAATGAGTCGTCCAAAATGAATTGGAGCCTTCCGCGTGCTCCGCTTTACTGCCAAGACCCGCTGCAGAAAGAAAGATCCCCAGTTGCATTCTTAGCGCTTCAGGAGTTTATACAAGAAAAATAGGTCCGACTCCTAGAATTTTCTAAGGGACAAATCACCCCTAGCAAACAAAGTAGAACTCAGCATCTGGTGGATAATCCGTACGAACGGATGCTCGAAGTCGGCTACTGCGGCATTGTGGTAGCTCACTGATTTGCCCGGCAGCACCGTCACAAGCTTGGTGAAGATCGCGTCATAGTCGGTACAGTTGTCCGACCACCGGTAGTCAGACCGCGAATGATTCTAGTTGTAAATCTCGTTGAACTGACGGAGTGTAAGGTTGTAGTCATTGTTGTACAGCCAGAAAGACACCCGACCCTTGATCCACTCGTAGTCGGTGGCTATGATGTCGTTTGGCACGACACAGACGTCTAGCGATGCCATAAACTCAGCCACCAACTCCTTGTAAGTTGGCCACTCACCGAAGAACGACTGGCCATCGGCGTGGTACTCCAGCTCATTGGGCGTCCTACTCGTGTGTCGGGCCTACCCCTTCATAACGTAGGCGAGGTTGGCTTCGAACCCCAAGTTGCGGATTGTCTCCCGTTCAACATAACGGGTCGGCTCGATTTTTCTCTTCAGGATCTCCTCGTAGATCTTCTTGACCTCCGCGGATGGATGAATAAGCCGCGGGCGTGAAATCGAAGCGGTAGGTGGTGGCACGAACTCCGAGATGTCCATCGGGTTGGCGCGTGAAGAAGATGCACCAGCAACATGCACCATGGTTGTGAAAGAAGGAGGAGTAGAGAGAGCTTGGTGAAGATCAGAGAAAGAAATCTCTGCTCGCTGAAGAACGTGCTCCTTGTTGCTCGTCGTCGGGCTTAGATCACTCTAGAATACGCTCGGCCCAGGTGGAGGAGGATTGCTCTAGAGTTGTGACATCATATGACGACAATCCTTCTCATATATAGCCGTAGTCGGTGCTGCTGTATGCCCGTCGATACCATCAACGCGGGTCAATGGTATCGACACAGGTAGCGCAATCCGTACTATCGCTAGTATCGACATTCGTCGATGGCTGGATCTGCGGGGCCTGGATCGCTGATGTATCGATACTATCGACGCGAGTCGATGGTATCAATCCGTCCCCCAGATCAACTTTCTGGTTGCTGCGATCGCCGTAGATCTCTCCTCGCGGATTGTTGACGTGGCTCGTCGATACTATCGACGCGAGTCGATAGTATCGACTCTCTGATTAGGGAAAACCCTCGTGAGGCCATCTGCCACCTTCTGTATGTGAATGTGTCGATACCATCGACAGGCCCGTCGATGGTATCGACTTTACTGAGACGATTTCTTCTGAATATCTCCAGAGATCTCACGAGTATCGACACCCATGTCGATATTATCGACCTCTGCTTGCGATCTGCCTGTTGGTATGTCGATACCATCGATGAGGCCGTCGATAGTATCGATGCAGTGTGATTTCTACAGTCGCCAACCTGTACCACGGTTGATACCATCGACACAAGGGTCGATGGTATCGACTCTACCTCAGCCCTGCACATGTAGCAAACGATCACGATATATTTTTTACACTAAAAACAAAGTCAAAACAAATCAAACTACGAATGTAGAAGAAATAAACTAAAGTACCTATGGTTGGGTAGCCTCCCAACAAGCGCCCTTATTTAACATCTTAGGCTAGACGACTTGAAGCTCGTCTTGCATCTGGAAGTGCAATGAGTTTGACCTCATTCACTTTCCTCGTGTAATCTTCACCAAAATATAATTTCAACCTTTGTCCATTGACCAAAAATGTGGTCTCACCATCGCGCACCATGATTGCGCCATGTGGTCTGACCTCCTCTACCGTAAATGGTCCACTCCATCGGGATTTCATCTTCCCGAGATGCAACTTTAGCCTCGAATTGAACAAAAGCACACGATCTTCTTTCTTGAAAACGTGCATCTGAATGTGGAGATCATGAATCAACTTTGTGCACTCCTTGTATATCCTAGAGTTTTCATATGCATTCATTCGTAGCTCATCCAATTCATTTAGTTCAAGTAACCTCTTATTTCCCGCTTCATCATAACTCAAGTTTAGCTTCCTCAGCGGCCAATGTGCTTTATGCTCTAATTCCACCGGTAAGTGACAGGCTCGACCATAAGCCAACCTAAAAGGCGTGGTGCCTATAGGTGTCTTGTATCCCGTCCTGTATGCCCACAATGCATCCGGTAGTAGGGCACTCCAATTCTTCCGCGTGGAATTCACAGTACGCTCCAAGATCATCTTAATCTCTCGATTGGAGACCTCTACTTGTCCTTGAGTTTGCGGGTGGTACGGGGTACCAATGTTATGTTTGACCCCATATTTTCTCAATAGTGCCGAGAACCTTTGATTCCAGAAGTGTGTACCCCCATCACTAATGATCATTCGGGGCACACCGAACCTGCAGAAAATATATTCCTTAACAAACTTGCACACTACAGTGGAATCATTAGTCCTTGTGGGTATTGCCTCTACCCACTTCGACACATAATCAACAGCCAAAAGGATATACAAATTAGAATTTGAGGACACAAAGGGTCCCATAAAATCTATACCCCATAAATAAAATACCTCAACCTCCTGGAAAACATTAAGGGGCATCTCTTGTCTCCTCGAAATGTTACCCGCCCTTTGGTAGGAACCACATTGCATCACGAACTCATAAGCATCCCTAAACAATGTAGGCCAATATAAGCCACTTTCCAGTACTTTTTCTGCAGTGTGAGAGCTTGCATGATGGCCACCCGTCGGTAGCGTGTGACAATGATGAAGAACACTCTCGTATTCCACCTCAGGTACACACCTGCGTAAGACTCCATCCTTGCATTACTTCAAGAGAATAGGGTCATCCCAAAAATAATATCGTAGAGAATGGAAAAATTTCTTCTTCTCTTGAGACGTCCAATCATCCGGGATGATTTTGCAGGCAAGATAGTTCACAATATAAGAAAACCATGGGTCTTTAGAATTCACTTTCAAAAGCTGTTCATTCGGAAATGTCTTGGTAATGGGTATGTGTAAATCTTTTTCATCTACCCTCTCTATCCTAGACAAATGATCTGCTACCACATTTTCAATCCCCGCCTTGTCTTTGATTTCAATATCAAATTTCTGTAAAAGCAAGATCCACCTAATCAATCTAGGTTTGGCATCTTTTTTCTCCATCAAATACTTAATGGCGGCGTGGTCCGTCCATACCACGACTTTCGATCCAACTAGATATTGCCGAAATTTTTCAAAAGTGAAAACAACGGCAAGCAATTCTTTCTCGGTAGTCATGTAATTGAGTTGGGCGTCATTCAAAGTTTTAGAGGCATAAAAAATCACAGCGGGTTTATTGTCCACCATCCCAACACAGCTCCAATGGCGAAATCGGATGCATCACACATGAGTTCAAACGGCTTGGTCCAATCCAGTGTTTGCACAACCGGTGCGGAAATCAATTTCTCCTTAAGCACGTTGAACGTGTGTAGACATTTTTCATTGAAGTAAAAAACAACATCCTTTTCTAAAAGCTTAGATAAAGGTTTGGCGATCTTAGAAAAATCTTTTATAAAATGACGATAGAAACTGACATGACCTAAGAAACTTCGCACCCCTTTCACCGAATTTGGTGGGGGCAATTTGGAAATCACTTCAATTTTTACCGGGTCTACCTCCAAACCTTTGCTAGACACTTTATGTCCTAGCACTATTCCTTCACTCACCATCATATGACATTTTTCCCAATTGAGGACCAAATGTGTGTCCTCGCAACGTTGTAACACCTTATACAGATTGTAAAGGCATTCATTAAAAGATGCACCACAAACCGAGAAATCATCCATAAAAACCTCTAGACAGTGTTCTACCATATCAGAAAAAATGGCGAGAATACAACACTGAAAGGTCGCCGGTGCATTACATAATCCAAAAGGCATACGGTGGTACGCAAACGTTCCATAAAGACAAGTGAAGGTGGACTTCTCTTGGTCCTTAGGATCTATCGAAATATGATTATACCCCGAATACCCATTTAGAAAACAAAAATGTGATCGGCCGGCTAAGCGCTCTAAAATTTGATCAATAAATGAAAGGGGAAAGTGATCCTTCAGTGTAGCGGCATTCAATCATCGGTAATCTATGCAAACACGCCACCCGGTTACCAAGAGGGTGGTGACAGGTTCATTTAAGAGATTATGGGTAACCGTGATTCCCCCCGTTTTAGGGACTACCTGCGTGGGACTCACCCATGTCGAGTCAGAAATGGCATAGATGATACCTGTGGAAAGAAGCTTAATCACCTCCTTCTTCACAACCTCCATCATGCTCGGATTTTGTCGACGTTGCGGTTGAATCACCGGCTTGGCTCCCTCCTCGAGCCGAATCTTGTGTTGGCACAAAGTAGGGGAGATCCCCTTGATATCTGCAACAGACCACCCGAATGCTCCTCGGTGGTTCTTTAACATGATCAGCAACAAGTCCTCCTCCTCAGCACTCAGATAAGCAGATATAATCACAGGCAACTTTTCTTCCTCAGCTAGAAATGCATACTTGAGGTGCGGTGGCAACAGCTTCAACTCCAATTCTGGCGGGCTGATTAAGGATGATTGAAGCGGTGGTAGGAGTTCACCTAAATCCTCATAGTACCTCGCATAAAAGCATGGCAACATCTGAAGCATCTTGGCACACTCCTGCAGTGATTTGCTTCTCATCCAATCATGAGTGATATTGACTAAACATGCCTCAAGTGCTAATTCTGGATATGCGTCAAAAACCGAATTTGCTATAGCCTCATCTTCAGCAGAGGGAGGAATGTCCTCCTCCTCATCGTTAGGAAAACCTACAGCCTTGCAAAGGGATACCACCTTGGTCTGCTCCATGATATCCACAGCCAAAGTCCCTTTTTCCACCTTGGTCATTACATGAGCCATATCTAAAAATGGCTTCCCTAGACAAAGTGATATATTGTGATCAAAATGCTTTACCATGTGGCATTGCTCCTTGGCTTTAGGTGAAGTGGCGCTAGAAGGCATGACCATCTCGAATCAATCATTGGCTATACCTAAGGTCAACTGACCTCTCCCCATCTCAAGTATCATGTTAGCTGTATCTTGGAAGGGTCATCCGAGTAGTAGCTCATTGCCTTGTTCATCTTGCATCTCCATGACGACAAAATCTGTTGGAAATATAAATCGATCTACTTTCACGAGCACGTCTTTACAAATACCGTATGGCTTCACCACAGAATTGTCCGCCAATTGGATTGTCATGTTGCTCGGCCATGACTCTTTTAATCCCAACTTCTTAAATGTAGAGAGGGGCATCAAGTTTATGCTCGCCCCTGAGTCACATAGTGCTTCACCAAACTTAACTTTCCCAATGTAACATGAGATGTTGAAACAGCCCGGATCCTGCCTCTTTGGAGGCAATGTGCCCATGATGAAGGCACTCACCTGCTCCTTGAGCACAACAACCTCCGTGTCTAGGATTTTTCTCTTCTTGGTAATGATGTCTTTCAGAAATTTGTCGTAAGAAGGGATTTGCTCAATTTCTTCCAATAAGGGGATGTTAACTGAAAGCTTTCTGAAACTGTCTAGAAACTTTTTAAATTGGACATCCACTTTCCTTGCCTTGGCACTATTCGGATATGGGATCGAGACAGCCTGTGCCCTTTGATGCGGTGGCACATAAGGTGTCCTTTTCTGCGTCTCCTCCTTATATGCAATAGGATCTTCAGTAGCATCCACTGCTATATCCGCAACTAGTTCTGTGACCAGTATGGGCAGCTCCTCAGTGGCCTCACCTTCCATTTCTGCTTGGGGTTTGCTTGGTTCATCGGCTCTGGGATTTAACAGTTTCTTGCCACTCCTTAGAAAGATGGCCTTTGCCTGCTGGTTTCCTCCTGGAATATTAGTGTTACCCGGAAAACCTTGGTGTGCCAACTTCTTCAAATTGTCTATCTCCGCTGCCATTTGCGCCATGGACGTCTCTATTGTCCTCATTTGAGCCCCATGGCTCTACAGTGTCTGCCCAAATTGGTTCATAAACTCCCCTTGTTGCTTTATTTGCTGGCCAAAAGTAGTAATTAGTTCTTGATTTTGCTTTATCACTTGATTGAGCAACTCTGTGCTCTTATCCTCTGCTACCGATTGGGGTTTTGCATCTGGATCCTGCAAGAAGTTGTTTGGATCCTTCCAGGAGAACTTCTTGTCCTTCCTCCATGAATAATCATTATTTCTGTAGCCTTGCTAATGCCTCATGAATTTAACTTGAGCCTCATCCTCGGACTCAATATCCTCCTTTGCAAGCAGTTTCTTAGCGAGAAGATCCATCTTCTCATTCAGCTCCTTGATTGCTTTAGATTTTCCTGCCACTCGAACATGCTCCACGGCGTCCCTTTCGCCCCCCGATTGCTTCTTAGCCATGTTCTTAAGGATTTCCCAACACTTGGTGTCTGTGTTGTTCAAGAAGAATCCTGAGTCTGCTGAATCGAGGTTGCTTCTATCATGCTCGGAAAGAGCAAAATATAAGATCTTGACCTGTGTCTCCTTGTCAAGCCTGTGATGCGGGTACTGCCTAAGCATGATCTGAAACCTTTCCCAGGTCTCAGAGTAGGTCTCTCCTACATTCTGGGTGAAGTTGTGGATCTTCCTGATCATGTCATTGGTCTTCTCGGGGGGGAAGAACCTTTCAAAGAAAACCTCCACCATGTGGTCCCAGGATTCCACATATTCATCGTCCAGGTTGTGCAACCACTCTCGTGCGTTTCTCACTAGAAAACTCGGGAAGAGCTTCAAGTAGAGAACATCTTATGGAAATCTGTCTATTTTTATCATATCACAATTCTCCACGAATTGACTTATATGCGCGACTGCGTCTTCATTCTTAAGCCCATGGAATGCATTCGACTTCACTAAGTTGATTAATGCAGGATCAATCTTGTATGTTGGAATATTAACCGCCTGCTTCTTGATCGGCCCCTTTGAAGCAGATGAAGAAGAAGCTTTGATCTTCTCCCATATTGTCTGTGGCTCTGCCATTTCTTCTTGTTCAGATTTTGAATCTGTTTCTTCTAAGTGGTATTGATTGTGTCCTTCCCAGTCGTCAGGTCCCGTCAGTGGAACCTTTGGTGCTTGTTGCGTGTAGTCGGTACTACGCGTCTGCACCATGCACAGTACCTGCAAAAATAAAAATTTAAGTTTAGTACAGTGCTTGATGAGTACAAAAATTTAGAAAATAAACTATGATTTTTTTTGGAATGATAAAAAAAATTAAAATGTGGCCTAGAGTGGCCGCTTGCAGCACTCGTAGTGCTGAAAATTTGCAGTATCCCCGACAACAGCGCCAAAAACTTGACACGCTTTTTACGTGCGTAGAAACGCAAGTGTACACGTCAATGTAATATATGCCTTTTTGAGGCCCGAGTCGAACTCAGGGATACGTGAATTGTCGGAGACTGCTACTAACTACTCGCAATCAGCTAGACCGATTAAAGAGTTGGAAATTGTTGTTAAAATTAAAATAAAAAGAAAATAAAATAAAACAAAGAAATTGATTAAATGTTTGGTTTAATCAATTCAAAATGAGATCTTTAGGATTGCAGTTTCACCCCGGGTTTTCATTGTATTAAATTCTATGTAGTCACTCAAATTTATCTCTCTATCCGGGTAGTGGCCTAAAATCAGAATTGCACACTGTCGTGGTACAATTCACTACCTACGTCTAGGTCGGTTCCACCGTCGTAGTAACCTATACCCTAAACTAGGTGCATTAAAAACGACCTCTCAGTATCCACCATTAACCTTACACCACCTTGTTAAAGGGATTTGTCAATTAATGTAAATTCCGTCTCTTTTCAACCATTAATTCTTCTTTCAAAGTAATTAAGGGCATTAGATTATTATTATGGTGATCAAGCATAACAATATAATTGAGAAAATGAAATTATACCACGGATTTAAGAGATATAATACGAATTACTATGATAAAATTGTCATACAATGAATTTCTTTGTCGCAACTGATGCCACCTCAATACCATCGATGCGGGTCGATGGTATCGACATTCATAGGCATCACTTTTGTCCTTTTACCGTCGCTGTAGCTCCACTAGTCGATGGTATCGATAGTTGTGTCGATAGTATCGACTCCCTCTTCACCAGCAACCTGATGGTAAATCTATACCATCGACTCTGATGTCGCTAGTATCGACTTTCTTCTGCTCCTTGCGGCTGGCAACCTGTGGTCCGGTCGATGGTATCGACCACTGTCGATGGTATCGACAGAAGAAGATACTTGTTTTTCCTGAAATTATAACACGAAACCACATAAGCCTACACAAAACATATTCTTTTGATAATTTATACTCAAAATGCTGAAATAAGGGAGATTTGACATAGAGAAGTAGCATAGACCAAAGCAGATGAATTATGCAACATTAACCACAAAAATGACTAATAAATGCATAAAACAAATATAAAAAAAGTCTACAAATGCGACTCAAAATCATCGCATCAGCGGCGGAAGCAACAAAATCCACACTGCCTAAAACAGGATCTCATCGACAACAACATATTCGGAAGGAGTGTTTGTGGGATATACCTTATCGCGGAGCAAGTCCGGCGATGTCCTGCTGCACACAGGTGTGCAACGATGCTTGTCTACACAGACAGAACTTCTCTCCCATTCGCTGTCGCAGGAAGATCCAGCGACACTCCTTTCGTGCGATGATGTGTGATGCTCGTAACACGCACGGATGATCGTCGCTGTCCTCCGAACACAGGCGTCTCAGTGTCTTCGTCTCTACTTCTTCCACAGGGATGGACTGGAACTCCACGTCACGCTTCCTAAGCCGATGGGAAGGAGTCGTGTCTGTGCAGCGGTGTGCTAGTGGCGCATTGCTCTCCTTTCACTCCTAAGGATGGTGACGACTAGGTTTACGTATGTGAGCATAAACTGAAAAGCCTCTCTCGATATCTTATATAGATATCGGCTGTCAATCCTCCTTTAAATAGGATACGAAGGGAAGCAGGGTTTTCCAAACCCATCGGTAAACAGAAATGTTGCATTAATTAAAATGCTCGTGGATTAATTAGAATATTCTAGAATTCATTAATTAACCAAATAATCACATTAATTGATTAATTAATATCCGACTCCATCCAATCACTTGGGATGGCTCTATGGGCAAATATACCAACAGACTCCCACTTGCACTTAGATCCAGTCACTCCAATATTATTCTAATCCATTACATAAAAATTTTAGTAATCAATGTGATTCAGAGCAATTCCAATCAAACCCACAATTATACTCCTATTCCAACACATCCTATGCGTGTGACCCGGTAGGCTCCAAATTACGTTGGTAGTGATATCCATAATAATATTACTATTTCACAAGAAATGATTGGTATCTAGTAAGACTTCATTGCTACCCAAGTGATTGGAGAAGTTGGAGAACAACTTAACCTATCATTCATGACTGGTGTTACAATGATTGTATAGCTCCTTTATCGCTGATATCCAGATTGAACTCAAGTCATGGAATTATTATCCTTTTCAATGTTCAATCCATGTTCCTTGAACTAGAGTACACTATCTGAGATATATGTTAGCTCAATATCACATATTGACTCACATCAGCATGGCCATGCATTTCTCAGTCTCGCTTATCAAGTGGCCAAAATATCAAACTCCCGTAGGAAGGACAAATTCCATCTACATCACTCACAGTCATTCCCATGTGTCATAGTGCACCCATGCACCATCTTTATGGAAATCCTTATTCAGGACCATGGTGGATGATGTCAAAGTACACCGAACGACATGTGATAAGTGTAGTGACTTCAGGTCTAAGAACCACAATCACCACCATCATTATGAGATGTGACTCTAACTACCAATCATGGTATCCATGTGTCACTCTCAAGGTGGGTCTATCCGATACACTATTCTCTAACAAGTATCTATGTATTTGGTTTGATATCTTCATATCATGGATAATGAGATTCTTCCATCAACCAACATACATTCTAATCTTATGTGTTATTGATGTCTATGGAGATTTCCACAATAACAACCGATTACGGATAAAACAGGAATACATACTCTTAGCATACACATGATCTCATTGTTCAGGTCATCAACCCGAAGACATATGTCATTGAGTATATTATTCTATAGACATCTATAAGTTTTATGGTCATCTCACAATATAAAACACAAACATATAGATTGGAAACTTGCCTTTATTGATATGATCAATGTAGTATTACAAATCATTTATGTAAGTCCCTTGAACTTACTTAATGAGTTGAATGAGCTTAATTACCATAATTGAATGCTTAGAACCCTAATATAAACTTTTGATATGTTTTGAAATCATAAGACAAGCTTAAGTTTCAATTTTGGTCCAATTTGGACATTGTTTGAGCAAGTTATGCAATTTTCTGTTCATTTTGGACTTTTCTACAATTTACCCAATTGAGGGGTTTTCTTTGCAATTTGTCACATAAATTATATTCCTTAGTTGTTATATTATCATTCTTGAGATTTTTTATCCATGGGGATCCTAGTTGAGCCATGGTTTGAAGGTGTTTTTATCAAGGGTATTTTAGGGTTTTTCCCTTCATGGATGAACTACCTTTAGTAGCTATCAACTAAGGAATTATGTGATTGGCTGGGAATTTAGCCAAAGGAAAGCTAAGCAGGTCTTGAGGGATGGTGGGAGAGCTTCTTGTGTGTGTACTTATGTATTTTTAATAATTTAAAGCCATGGACACTTGGATATATACTAGAATTGCAACTTTTTCTTTTTCTTAAACGAGCCATTTCCTCTCCATTATCTCTTTCCTTCTCCCAGATTCATACTCCCTCTGTTCAGCTGCGATTTTTGCTGCCCAAGGAAGAAGAAAGTGGGGATTCTCTTGGAAAAAAAAAATTCTAGGGCTGAAATTGATTCTCTTTTTGGGTGTATGAAGCTTCCCCCTAGTGATATTGACCTAAAAGTGTAAGTTTTTCCTTATTTCCTCCGTCTAATTCTTTGTTCCTCTTCCTCCTACATCTATACAGGTCGGAACCATGGTTTTCCATGGTGAAAGTTCCTCTAGAACTCAAAACTCCTTCCTTCTTGTTTCTTTTCTAGGGTTTTGCTTGTTTGTGGAGAGAATTACATAGTTGGCCAAGTTTAGATCTGAATCCAAGGTTTCCTTGCCCTATTTGCTCGAGATTTTTGCTGTTGGATATCTAACCTACTCTATAGAGGCGCGTTATATAACATTCTTCACTTATATTGCTTACTAGAAGCTTGTTGGTTCATGATTATGCTTGAATGTGATGATCTAAGCATAGAGAAATTATGCTTGTTTAGAATTACGAATTTTGTGGTGTTTCCTATTTTATTCCAGTTCTATATGAACCTGTAAACATGTGTCCATCCTTTATAAGGTGTAACATGATCTGGGACAGGTTGATAGCAACAACCTATGGTGCTATGTACAAAACAAATGATAGTTCAAATTAGGGTTTTCAAGCTATTTCCTTCCCTATCACATAACTGATTGTCATACCATTCAACAACCAATAATGTTGCTATCTTGGCAACTGATGTGTTGGATAAATTGGATATTATGATAAATCCCTTTGTTTCAATGATGACAAACATTTCATTCTTGTTGATCTAACGTGCTACTTGAGTGTTGCAGGAATAAAGTGGATGACAAAGTTCTAGGGAAACTATACGCTTGAATGATTGTAAATGTCATGCAATGTAATCAATTGTAAACTTGTACAAACATATAATGTACAAGTACTTAGATCTCATGTAAATCAAGCGTTAGATCTTCCCTAGCCAATCACCACACTTAGACAGGTCATCCCTTTCAAATAGGTTCACAAATGCACACTCATACATTTACTTAGTGCCTAAATTGAAAGATTGAAACAGGGTCAATCTCGGTCGACCACACTCCTCGACCGAGACACTCTCGGTCGACAAACTTCTCGACCGAGAATGACCCAAGTAGCCGTTAGACACAACAGACAAGTTAGTTGGCAGTTGAAGAAAGACGTTGCAAATCACTTGTTCCAGAGAGCCTGTCGGTCGACAAAAGTTCGACCGAGTAGGTGTCTCGGTCGACCATTTGTCGACCGAGATGGTCTCTGACAGCAACTGCAGAATAAATTAATTAGCCGTTGTTAAAGCAACAACTTTGTACCTAACAGCTAGTTAAGCACTTGGAAACCCCTAGAAGTTGTCTAGAACGTCCTTAAGCATACTTAGGCCATTCCTATAAATAGGACAAGCCATAGGACACTAGAATTCACTTGTTACACTTGAGAATACACTTGAGCATACTTGAGCAATCTATTGCAAGCAATTTGAGCACTGTGATCATTAGTCTACATTCTCCTTAGCTCAATCTCGTGTCCTATAGGCTAGATTCTCCTACCCACAGCAATCACAAGTTCACACACTTGGTTAGGAGATCTATACGCTTGATCTAGGCATATCAAGCCTTAGGCTTAAAGGATAAGTTGTAATTTCCTTTTTTTTTCTTGTTCCTTTTTATTATTTGTACTCTCCTTGCTACTCCTAGGGTTGGAGGCTGCGGATTGGAGAGGGTTGACTTCTCAGGTGGAGAAGGGGACTTCAAGCTACTTCAAGAAGGCTATCGCAAGGGAAGCTACTTCAGAAGGCTGGTGCAACGGGAGTTGGTGCATCTACTTCAAGGGAAGGCTGCTTCAAGGTTGGGCGATTACTTCTAGGTGAAGGCTGCTTGAAGGGTTTGGGAAAAGAAATTGTATTTTATGTAAAATCTTTGCAAGGTAATAAAATAAATTTCTTTTCAAATCCCGGTTGGGTAAGCAACCGGGTAGTGGACTGACGGCTATAGTATTTGCTATAGTTGGAACCACTCTAAACCATGTGTCTCCTTGTCCAATATCTTCATTGTGGTTGTTTGAGTTTGAATTATTCTTAAAATCCTTATAAAACTCTATTCACCCCCCCTCTAGTAGTTTTCAGTTGGTATCAGAGCAGGCTTCAAGGAACCCTAACCAGGTCTTGAAGAATGAAGGGTGGAGGTGACTACAACCGCAGGCAAAGGAACAAATTGGACCAACCTACAACAAGTTGCAATTGGTGTCTAGGACCAAACCATACAACAATCGGTTGTCCATGGAGAGAAAAGAAGAAAGAGGAAAAGCACAAAAATTGTCTCATTGCTACAACCAATGAAGAAGAAGAAGAAGAGGTAAGCCTTCTTGATTTATCAAAAGAAGAGCTAATTTCTAGTCTTGAAGAAACACACAATAAGTATATCGAGTGCAAGAAGAAATTAAAGAAATCTAGTAAAACAAACGATGAGTTAAATGCTAGACTTCTTGCTCTTACATCCGAAAATGAAGATTTATATGCTAAATTGAATAATCTTGATTTTGAAAAAGATAGCATTATTTCTGAAAATCATACTTTGAAATCATCTCTAAGTAGTAGTAATGTGAAGATTTTTACTCTAGAAACAAATTATGATCTTCTATCTCAAGAAAAGGTTGGATTACTTGCAAAATTAAATGATCTTCAAAAACAACCTATCTTGTGTACACATCTAGATTATGATAATATAGTGAAAGAAAGGAATTCTTTATCATCTAATCTAGATCAAGCAAAACTAGATATTAAGAAAAGAATGGATGAGATTGCTAAGTTGCACCAAGAAGTTAGTAGGTTAAGCAACAATGGAATCCTTGATAGAATATTGGATAATTCATATCATCAAATTGGGAGAAGAGGACTAGGTTATAAGCCCAAAGGGAAATCTCATCAACAACCTAGTTGGAGAAAGACACGAGCACATCAAGCTACATTTGTACCAAAGAACAACCTAGAACAAAACCATAGAAAAAGACTTGAGGTTGATTCTATATGTTGCCATTATTGCTCATGTCTTGGACATTACTCTTTTTCATGCCCATACAAGAAAAAGAATGTTGAGTTAGTATGGGTTCCAAAACCCCCAAACTAAATGGATAAAATTAAGTTGAGATATGACCAAAGACTCTAAGTGGTATATCTCTATGTCTATCTCAACTTAACATAATAGGACACCAAGTTAATCCAAGAAATTAATAAACTACTTGTTTAGTTTGGATTCACAAAATGTATGTGATTAGTTGAGATTTAACCTAAATGTTGCTTTGATATTTAAATATCTCAACTAAATCAAGCTTTAACTTTCATACTTTTGCTTTTAATTATAAACAATATTTGAAAACAGGTTTGAAACAACACAGAACCTTTCTCGGTCGAGACACTGTCGACCGAGGATCTGTCGGTCGAGAAATGGTCGACCGAGCAGGCTTCTGTTGTCAAGTCTGACCAAAATATTCTGAAATTGTTTTTCAATCAACCTAGTTTGCTATCAAATTGTTATTGATGATTGAATTAACATGCAAATCAAGAATAAAATCTTGGAAGACAATTTTTGTAGCAAGACATATTTATTGTTTACATTATATGACATTATGAGTAGAAAATCCTTAAACATATTGCAAAAGTGCTGTGAGAAGACTAATCTTGAACAAACCTTATTCATTGTTTGAAAAGTTTCTTCGGCATGATCAGTTATAAAAGTTTGTCTTAAAATTGAAAACTTATATGAGACTATTTTGGTTTACTCTCAATGATTGGATTTAAAACTGAAAAATCATGATTGGCTTAACCAAGGAAATTACTGTTGTATCATAGATATGCTTCATCATGATCATTATGTTTCATTGGTTTAAAATAATCTTTGATTCATATATACAAACCATGAATGATCATTGTGATTCAGAAAATTGCAAATGTCATTAGCATAAAAGCATCGTGACATAATAGATAATAATTGTGGACACAGCTTGTGATGAAGATGTTGCTATGCCAAGCCAAACGGTGCCTCTTAGAATAAAATATTAATGTTTTTATCTATTTGCTTGTTCTAAGAAATCAAAAGCAAATATCTTGACTTTAAAGACATTAATCTTGCTTTCAAAATATATGTTTCTAAAAGAATCTTATGATAAGGGTATAAGAAGAAATGGGATTTGATATTTCTGTACCCATAAGCATATGAAACATCATTTACAATGAATGTAAAATATGCATTCTAGAAAAATCTAGGTCAAAGACTTCACTATGATGCTCATATTAAGTTTTTATAATGGGTATATCTTAATGTGCTTCAAATTGATATTTATAGCTATCTGCAGAAATTATACTTCACATATGAATGTTTATCTTGGAAATCTGCAGAATTTGCCTCTTGGTTAAAATTAAAATTGACCAAGGGGCGCCACGGTCGTAGTCAAGGGCGACCTAAAATAAGCTTTGACAAAATTCTTATTTGGACATCATTTTATTAAACTTAATCTTAGTATACTTTTGATAAAGGTCAAAATCAAATATAATCTGTGACCTTAAAAGCTTTAAATTGCTTAAAGTGTAACGATTAAGGGGGAGCTCATTAAAATAAATTTGATTATCTGATTAAGAGCTCATTAAAGTTATGATCTTAGTATTCTAACTCATATGAAAAATCTATGAAGAAATCTATAAATTTTTCATAAAAATAATATATCATGTTCTTAAAGGAACTCTCTAAACAAATCAGGGCTTAACATCACTTGCATTTGGTTAGAGATATTTTTTTTCATCATAAGCTTAAGGGAATCTCATATCATTTTCAGGGCTTAACATCCCTTGTAAAATGGGTGAGAAATCAATACATATGCCATGAACCTAACATGATCTCATATCATTTCAAGGCTTAACATCCTTTGCAAATGATTGAGAAATAAATTGTGGCTAAATTAGACAAAAATGATATTAAATCCATATTCCGATAGGATATCTATTTAAGGGGGAACATAATACGGGGGAGAAGAAAATAAAATTGGATATCTTTTTGAAATGACAAAGGGGGAGAAAAGAATATAAAATCAAAAATATAAAAGAGTTTCATCTTGATGGCCAAACACTCAGTTGCAATACAAGAATGGCTACAAAAGGTAATCTTCAGGTATGAAACTCACATGTTTTATATTTCCTTATTTCATATTTAGGAAATGTTTGTCATCTTCAAAAAGGGGGAGATTGTTGGATAAATTGGATATTATGATAAATCCCTTTGTTTCGATGATGACAAACATTTCATTCTTGTTGATCTAACGTGCTACTTGAGTGTTGCAGGAATAAAGTGGATGACAAAGTTCTAGGGAAACTATACGCTTGAATGATTGTAAATGTCATGCAATGTAATCAATTGTAAACTTGTACAAACATATAATGTACAAGTACTTAGATTTCATGTAAATCAAGCGTTAGATCTTCCCTAGCCAATCACCACACTTAGACAGGTCATCCCTTTCAAATAGGTTCACAAATGCACACTCATACATTTACTTAGTGCCTAAATTGAAAGATTGAAACAGGGTCAATCTCGGTCGACCACACTCCTCGACCGAGACACTCTCGGTCGACAAACTTCTCGACCGAGAATGACCCAAGTAGCCGTTAGACACAACAGACAAGTTAGTTGGCAGTTGAAGAAAGACGTTGCAAATCACTTGTTCCAGAGAGCCTGTCGGTCGACAAAAGTTCGACCGAGTAGGTGTCTCGGTCGACCATTTGTCGACCGAGATGGTCTCTGACAGCAACTGCAGAATAAATTAATTAGCCGTTGTTAAAGCAACAACTTTGTACCTAACGGCTAGTTAAGCACTTAGAAACCCCTAGAAGTTGTCTAGAACGTCCTTAAGCATACTTAGGCCATTCCTATAAATAGGACAAGCCATAGGACACTAGAATTCACTTGTTACACTTGAGAATACACTTGAGCATACTTGAGCAATCTATTGCAAGCAATTTGAGCACTGTGATCATTAGTCTACATTCTCCTTAGCTCAATCTCGTGTCCTATAGGCTAGATTCTCCTACCCACAGCAATCACAAGTTCACACACTTGGTTAGGAGATCTATACGCTTGATCTAGGCATATCAAGCCTTGGGCTTAAAGGATAAGTTGTAATTTCCTTTTTTTTCTTTCTTGTTCCTTTTTATTATTTGTACTCTCCTTGCTACTCCTAGGGTTGGAGGCTGCGGATTGGAGAGGGTTGACTTCTCAGGTGGAGAAGGGGACTTCAAGCTACTTCAAGAAGGCTATCACAAGGGAAGCTACTTCAGAAGGCTGGTGCAACGGGAGTTGGTGCATCTACTTCAAGGGAAGGCTGCTTCAAGGTTGGGCGATTACTTCTAGGTGAAGGCTGCTTGAAGGGTTTGGGAAAAGAAATTGTATTTTATGTAAAATCCTTGCAAGGTAATAAAATAAATTTCTTTTCAAATCCCGGTTGGGTAAGCAACCGGGTAGTGGACTGACGGCTATAGTATTTGCTATAGTTGGAACCACTCTAAACCCTGTGTCTCCTTGTCCAATATCTTCATTGTGGTTGTTTGAGTTTGAATTATTCTTAAAATCCTTATAAAACTCTATTCACCCCCCTCTAGTAGTTTTCATGATGTTCGTGATCAAGAGTGTCCAATTTATGGTGACAACCTATGGTCACCACCTTATTTCAGGGTTTGATTCAATTAGACATTAAATTATCATCCACTAAGTATTCTAATGATGTTATCAATCGATGATGATATTGGCTTATTATTTGATGATGTTAACTGAATGTATTACTGATCTAGAAACTAATGGTGACCTAATGATCACAATTAATGGTGGATCAGGTCATCATCATATATTATGAATTAGGAATGTAATTTTAGATTTGACTATACCTTGAACCAATGGTTCCTTGGTTCAGTTGATCTAATGGTTTGACCTATACTTCAATTGGTAACCTTGAACAATGAACCTGATCCAATGAATAATATTGGATGCTTTAACATCCAATGGATTAGAATAAATCACATGTTATTATATGTGGGTCATAGTGAAGATAATTCAATGGTTCAATACCTTTAATTGGTAGTCTTACCTTTGCCATTATATAGTTATATTTGATAAATCAATGTAATGAGTGGATGCGTAACTCCCATGTGATATAGCCTATTATACGTAACCTTAATGTAATTATATGATGTTGATTGGTTATAATCAGACCTCTTGAATGATTAATGTGATAATGAATTACACTCTTCTTATGTTGAAATCACAATGTAGTATTATTTGAATATCATAGTGCCTTGCCATGTTAAAATCTATGGACATACATGTTCTAATGATATTTTCAGCCTTGTTTAAGGCATGGAATGATGATGATAAGCTTACTATGAATAATGTGATGGTCTTAAAGACCTTTGGGCATGTTTGAAGCCATGATTGAGGTGAAATCCTCTTCATGTTCCAATAAGGGTTGAAACCCTGGAACTTGTGATAAGATATTGGTATCTTGCAATAGTATGATCATAAGTGTGGTCTGTTAATTTGCAATGAATGATAGATGTGGTAATGTGATTAAGATTTATATCTCAAATGTTTTATATTTTTTGAAGTTGTTATACATATACTCTTGTTAGCATAGAATTAGGGTTTGAATGTCCACATGTATGATAAAGCCTTAATGCATTCAATTGGCAGTAATTAATCAAGTGTAACCTTAATCATGTAGAGCCTTGTGCCGTAGAGCCATCTTCAGTGTCAGAACTTACTGGATGGTGAAACAAGTATTCCCAAGGGAAACTCGGAGCGTATACTGTTGAGTATGCGGGGGTGGCAAGTTGAGGATATATACTTGTCATCCACAATTACAAGTTATGGAGGATGGCTATGGTCATGTCTCCGATATTTGATGTGATTGAGGACAACTGCAGTTGTACCTCAGATTAGAGGGTTTTGTATACCCTATATTCTAGTGTCGTAACTTGTACCAAGTACGGATTAGTTGTTATCAGTTGACTATATGTCACTGTTGGCAGTTTGACTGGTATGTCACTGTTGTTTACTCGTACTGACCAAGGGGAAGAGATCTTAGGATACCGACACTCCTAGATCTTATATGGAACTGAATAGCACTTCGCAGTGGTCAGTTGGACTATGAGTGGTACGACTCAAACTCCCCATAGCATAATTATAAAATATATAATACCAGCTGTGTAGTATAATTTCTAGGGTTTAATATGTATCACATTGGTTGATTAACCCTTGTCTTATCTTTACACTACATAGTTCTTACATGATGCAGACTTATGACAATTGTATAATTCTACTTGATGTTACAACTTATTTGCTTAATTTCTTAGTATGCTTAAACTGCTCAATCTGTTCATATTGTTTATTCAATATCCTAACTGCTCAATGTATTTACTATCAATTAATGTTATAATCAATATATGTTGGAGAGAGTTATATCTCTCGCTGGGATTGGGTCTCACCCGTGGGTCACCACATTTTTTTAGGTGGTCGCGGGCAACGAGGTCGAGGTCGTGCTGTGGAAGAGAACCAACCTGGTGATCAATAGATTCAGAAGGTTGGTTAGTTGTAGATGTTAGTTATAGATGTTAGTAGTAGAGTCCTAGTGTCGTCCCTATACTCTCAGGTCCTGGTATGGGATGTCTTTTCTAGATGATATATTTGTATCGACACGAGATTTTGGTATTATGCCAATGTTTGTAAATATATGGCACGGACATGTGAAATATCTTTTGTATGCAGGATGTGACTGAGGTCTTTGTACCCATATGAAAATGCTTGTTAAAGTATATGAGAATGGAATGATGGACCTTTTGTAAATGTTCTAGAGTTTATTTACATTGTTGGAATTGGTTTTAATTGTTTCACATTTTTGACTATGTGATTAATTAGTAGTTGATCGTGTTTTGTGTTTTGAGTAATCTCATTTAGCATGATGAGGTGTCACAGTTAAGTTGGTATCAGAGCTCTAGGTTTACTGAGTCTACAGGGACATAGGACTTAGGTTTGAGTTTGTTCTTATGTATCCAACATATCTGATCATAGTTTATGCTTATGCAGATATGTCTGGGGGACATGAAGAACATGTTGAGAGTAGATATGTTGCACCAGGAGGAGGTGCAGGGAGGCAGGCACGCGATGAGAGAGTGCCAGAAGCTGGGACAGAGCTGCCCACAATGCCTCATCTAGACCCGACAATGATGGCCAATCTTGAGTTTCAGTCGATGTTTAGACAGATGATGGCCACAATTACACATATTGCTGACAGAGCGCCAACACCTCAAGCTAGGGCAGTCGCCTCTAATGTGGAGTCCCAAGGTGTCGGGAAGACATTTGAACGTCTTAGACGTGTTGGGGCAATTGAATATGCAAGTACTTCTGATCCACCAGACGCTGACATGTGGTTGACTGAGCTGGAAAAGGCGTTCAAAATCCTAAACATCACAGAAGAAGACAAAGTTAAGCATGCAGTATACTTGTTGAAGGGTAGTGCTGGCCACTGGTGGGCCATAGAAGAGGAGAAAAGGCCATGAGTTGTGATAGGATGGGAGGAGTTTCGAAGGGAATTTGTTAGTCGATATTTTCTAGAGACCTACCTAGATGAGAAAATCTCTCAGTTCGAGAAGATTCGTCAGGGAGCTATGACTATCAATGAGTATGAATCAAAGTTTATGGAACTTCTGAGGTTCTGCCCACACATGGCAGCAACAAACAAGGAAAGGATCTGGAGATTTCAGAAGGGTTTGAGTACGGAGTTGACTACTACAACATTGACCTTAGAGAACAGGGAAAGGTTTTCCACCTTTGTGGAATCTGTCAGGAGGATTGAGAGGTCTGCCATAGAGAAGTGTGAAGCTAATGCTAAGAAGTGTCCTATGCAGTTCCAAGGGCAATTATCTGGAGGCTTTAAGAAGCCAAGTTTTTTCCCACCATTGTCACAACCAAGGTCAACCTTCACTGAACCAAAATCACATGAACCATCACAGTGGACCCCGATTCAGGGTAAAGGTCACAATTTTCCACCGACTGGAGCCCGCAGTACCTCATCAGTTTCAGTGATAGGGCCGTTTAGGCCATATTAGGACACCAAAACATGTTACAAGTGTGGGAAAGTGGGGGCATACAAGACCTTATTGCCCTATGAAAGATGAGGAGGTGACTCAGCAGCCAAGGCAAAGTCAACAATGTCCACAACAATGACAGTTTAGTAGTGGCAGTGGCAGAGGACGTGGTCAGGCATCCCAGGCAGGATCCTCTAGACAAGCAAGTAGAGGACGTGGATGACAGCAGGCGATAACAAGGTTCTATGACATGACCCAGCTAGAAGCAGTGGTCAATCCATGAGTCGTGACAGGTCAGATGGAGTTATTTCATTCTGATATGTCTGCTTCTTATTTCGTATCTGTGTTACTAGACCTGGGTGCAACACACTCTTTTATCACCAGAGAGGTGATAGATAGTTGTTATCTACATGTTAGTCCTAGATATGATAGCCTGTGACTGGAGACTCCTTTGGTTGATTCTACTGAGTTGCGAGAAGTGTGCCTTTCTTGTGTTCTTTCTTTTTCTGGACACAACATTCAAGTGGATCTTCTGCCACTTGACATGCATGGTTTTGATGTAATCCTAGGAATGGATACCTTGGAAAAATACAAGGTAGTCTTGGACTGTAGTACTAAGGTGGCGACATTCCATGATGGAGATGTACAGTGGATTTTTCAGGGTGATATGAAGATTCTTCCTAAATGTTTGATGTCAGCTATGACAGCTGAGCGGTTGATGAGACAAGGATGTGAGGCTTTCTTAGCCCATGTTGTGGATAGCAAGGTGGTAGGTCCTAGTATCCAGGAGGTACCAGTAGTGCGAGAATTTGAAGATGTCTTCCCTGAGGAATTTCCTAGCATTCCCCCTCCTAGAGAGATTGAGTTTGAGATCAATATAATTCCTAGAACACAACTCATAGCACAGTCAGCATACATGATGGCACCAACAGAGATGCAGGAGTTAAAGAAACAATTATAAGAACTGTTAGAGAAGGGTTTTATCAGGCCGAGCACTTCCCCTTGGGGTGCTCCCATGTTGTTTGTTAAAAAGAAGGATGGGTCAATGAGGTTGTGTATAGACTATAGAAAGTTGAACAAGGTGACAATAAAGAATAAGTATCCTTTGCCAAGGCTTGATGATCTTTTTGATCAGTTGAGAGGTGTCACTATGTTTTCAAAGATAGACCTGAGGTCAGGTTACCATCAGTTGAGAATTAAGGCTGATGGCATACCCAAGTCAGCATTTAGGACTAGGTATGATCATTATGAGTTTGTGGTTATGCCGTTTGGGCTAACCAATGCACCTGTAGCTTTTATGGATCTAATGAATAGGGTGTTTAGATCTTATCTTGATCAGTGTGTGGTTGTGTTCATAGATGATATCCTGATATACTCCAAGGATAGTCAACAACATGAGCAATACCTTCGCCAGGCATTGACATTGTTGAGGCATCATCAACTATATGCTAAGTTTAGCAAGTGTGAATTCTGGTTATCTGAAGTGTCTTTTCTGGGCCATATTATATCTGCAAAAGGCATTTGTGTTGATCCTAAGAAAGTGGAATTTGTAATAGAATGGGAACAACCAAAGACACCGACAGAGATCCGTAGTTTCCTAGGTCTCGCAGGTTACTACAGGAGGTTCATCAAAGACTTCAGTTGTATAGCGTTACCCCTAACTAGGTTAACTAGGAAGGATGTTTCTTTTGCTTGGAATGACAAGTGTCAACGTTCTTTCCAGCTTTTGAAAGAAAAGTTGACTAGTGCACCGGTGTTAGTACTGCCAGAGCAAGGAAAAGGCTATATTGTCTTTTGTGATGCTTCAAAGAATGGGTTGGGATGTGTGTTGATGCAGGATAAAAATGTGATTTCTTTTGCTTCGCGGCAGCTTAAGAAACATGAGGAGAATTACCCAACACATGATCTGGAGCTTGCTGCAGTGGTCCATGCCTTAAAGATCTGGAGACACTATCTTTATGGAGAAAAGTGTCAGATCTTCACAGATCACAAGAATCTACAGTATATTTTCTCAAAATAGGAGTTGAATATGAGGCAGAGGAGATGGATGGAGCTGATTAAGGATTATGATTTCACAATAGACTACCATCAAAGGAAAGCTAATGTGGTAGCTGATGCATTGAGTAGAAAGTCATCTTCATCATCAATGGTAGATAATACACAATTAAATTCCTTGATGTGCCATAAGAGAGATATGCTAGTGTCTCTTCGCCAGATGAATGTACATCTAGAAGTTTCCTTGTTGGCAAGATTTTTGGCACAGTTACAAGTAAAACCTACCTTAAGACAACAGATTCATGATGCACAAAAAAATAATACTTTGATATAGAATATCCAATCAGGGATTGGCAGTGAAAAGTATGATGGCTTTCACAAGGCAGATGATGGTACAGTTTGTTACCATAATAAGATAGTAATTCCTGATGTTGATGGGTTGAGGAAGATGGTACTTGAGGAGGCTCACTCCTCTATGTATGCAATGCATCCTGAAAGTACCAAGATGTACTAAAATTTGAAGGACATGTATTGGTGGCCAGGTCTAAAGCGTGATGTGGCAGAGTTCATTGCCAAATGTCCAGTTTGTCAGCAGGTGAAGGCTGAGCACCAGAAGCCTACAGGGACATTACAACCCTTGCCAATACCACAGTGGAAATGAGATCATATTACTATGGAATTTGTGGTTGGTCTTCCTAGGACAGCGAAGGGTCATGATTCCATATGGGTGATAGTAGACAGATTGACTAAGTTAGCTCATTTTTTTCCAGTTAAGAAGAAATTTACAGTAGAGAAATTGGCACAAATATATGTTGATGAGATAGTCTGTTTGCATGACATTCCAGTAACTATAGTTTCTGATAGAGGTCCACAGTTTACAAGTCATTTTTGGGAGTGTTTGCATTCAACAATGAGAACACAGCTGAGATTCAGCACAACTTTTCATCCGCAGACCGATGGCCAGTCTAAAAGGACTATTCAGACTTTATAGGACCTCTTGAGGGCATGTGTGCTACAATTTCTTGGTAGTTGGGATGTATATCTAACTCTGATAGAGTTTACGTACAACAATAGCTATCAAAGAAGCATAGATATGGCTCCTTATGAGGCTCTGTATGGGAGACGATGTTAGTCTCCTCTTTGTTGGTATGAGACATGTGAATATCAACTTTTGGGTCCTGAGCTAGTACAACAGACTACGGAAAAGATTAAAGTGATACAACAATAGTTGAAAGCCACCCAGGACAGGCAGAAATCTTATGCAGACAACCGACGCAGACCACTTGAGTTCCAAGTGGGAGATAGAGTATATCTTAAGGTTTCTCCATGGAAAGGTGTGTTGAGGTTTGGAAAGAAGGGTAAGTTGGCTCCTAGATTTATGGGACCATACCCTATCCTAGCTCATGTTGGAAAGGTAGCATATAAGTTGGAGCTACCACCAGAGCTACATAGATTGCATAATGTCTTTTATATCTCTATGTTGAGGAAATGCCATCCAGATATTGACCAGACAATCCAACCAGTAGAGTTTGAGTTAGATGAGGATATCTCCTATGTTGAGGGTCCTGTGTTGATCCTAGATAGAAGGGTGAAAAAGCTGAAGAGAAAAGATATTATACTAGTGAAAGTTTTGTGGAATCATCGTGGCATAGAGGAAGCCACATGGGAACTAGAGAATGATATGCGTAGAAAATACCCATCACTTTTTGCGTAGGATTTCAGGGCGAAATCCTTGTTAGGGGTTTATAGTTATAAGGCCCTTGAACTTACTTAATGAGTTGAATGAGCTTAATTATCTTAATTTAATTCCTATAACCCTAATATAAACTTTTGATATGTTTTGAAATCATAATACAAGCTTAAGTTTCAAATTTGGTCCAATTTGGACACTGTTTGAGCAAGTTATGCAATTTTCTGTACATTTTGGACTTTTATGCAATTTACCCAATTGAGGGGTTTTCTTTACAATTTGTCACATAAATTATGTTCCTTAGTTGTTATATTATCATTCTTGAGATTTTTGATCCATGGGGATCCTAGTTGAGCCATGGTTTGAAGGTGTTTTTATCAAGGGTATTTTAGGGTTTTTCCCTTCATGGATGAGCTACCTTTAGTAGCTATCAACTAAGGAATTATGTGATTGGCTGGTAATTTCGCCAAAGGAAAGCTAAGCAGGTCTAGAGGGACGGTGGGAGAGCTTCTTGTGTGTGTGCTTATGTATTTTTAATGATTTAAAGCCATGGACACTTGGATATATACTAGAATTGCAACTTTTTCTTTTTCTTAATATTAAAGTGTCATATACTTATCCAAAAGTCCCCAAACGAGCCATTTCCTCTCCATTATCTCTCTCCTTCTCCCAGATTCGTACTCCCTCCATTCAGCTGCGATTTTTTCTGCCCAAGGAAGAAGAAAGTGGGGATTCTCTTGGAAAACAAATTCTAGGGATTAAATTGATTCTCTTTTTGGGTGTATGAAGCTTCCCCCTAGTGATATTAACCTAAAAGTGTAAGTTTTACCTTATTTCCTCCGTCTAATTCTTTTTTCCTCTTCCTCCTACATCTATCCAGGTCGGAACCATTGTTTTCCATGGTGAAAGTTCCTCTAGAACTCAAAACTCCGTCCTTCTTGTTTCTTTTCTAGGGTTTTGCTTGTTTGTGGAGAGAATTGCATAGTTGGCCAAGTTCAGATCTGAATCCAAGGTTTCCTTGCCCTATTTGCTCGAGATTTTTTCTGTTAGATATCTAACCTACTCTATATAGGCGAGTTATATAACATTCTTCACTTATATTGCTTACTAGAAGCTTGTTGGTTCATGATTATGCTTGAATGTGATGATCTAAGCATAGAGAAATTATGCTTGTTTAGAATTACGAATTTTGTGGTGTTTCCTATTTTATTCCAGTTCTATATGAACATGTAAACATGTGTGCATCCTTTATAAGGTGTAACATGATCTGGGACAGGTTGATAGAAACAACCTATGGCGCTATGTACAAAACAAATGATGGTTCAAATTAGGGTTTTCAAGCTATTTCCTTCCCTATCACATAACTGATTGTCATACCATTCAACAACCAATAATGTTGCTATCTTGGCAACTGATGTTCGTGATCAAGAGTGTCCAATTTATGGTGACAACCTATGGTCACCACCTTAGTTCAGGTTTTGACTCAATTAGACATTTAATTATCATCCACTAAGTATTCTAATGAGGTTATCAATCGATGATGATATTGGCTTATTATTTGATTATTTTAACTGAATGTATTACTGATCTAGAAACTAATGGTGACCTAATGATCACAATTAATGGTGGATCAGGTCATAATAATATATGATGAATTAGGAATGTAATTGTATATTTGACTATACCTTGAACCAATGGTTCCTTGGTTCAATTGATCTAATTCGACCTATACTTCAATTGGTAACCTTGAACAATGAACCTGATCCAATGAATAATATTGGATGCTTTAACATCCAATGGATTATAATAAATCACATGTTATTATATGTGGGTCATAGTGAAGATAATTCAATGGTTCAATACCTTTAATTGGTAGTCTTACCTTTGCCATTATATAGTTATATTTGATAAATCAATGTAATGAGTGGATGCGTAACTCCCATGTGATCTAGCCTATTATACTTAACCTTAATGTAATTATATGATGTTGATTGGTTATAATCAGACCTATTGAATGATTAATGTGATAATGAATTACACTCTTCTTATGTTGAAATCACAATGTAGTATTATTTGAATATCATAGTGCCTTGCCATGTTAAACTCTATGGACATACATGTGCTAATGATCTTTTCAGCCTTGTTTAAGGCATAGAATGATGATGATAACCTTACTATGAATAATGTAATGTTCTTAAAGACCTTTGGGCATGTTTGAAGCCATGATTGAGGTGAAATCCTCTTCATGTTCCAATAAGGGTTAAAACCCTAGAACTTGTGATAAGATATTGGTATCTTGCAATAGTATGATGATAAGTGTGGTCTGTTAATTTGCAATGAATGATAGATGTGGTAATGTGATTAAGATTTATATCTCAAATGTTTGATATCTTTTGAAGTTTTTATACATATACTCTTGTTAGAATATAATTAGGGTTTGAATGTCCACTTGTATGATAAAGCCTTAATGCATTCAATTGGCAGTAATTAATCAAGTGTAACCTTAATCATGTAGAGCCTTGTGTCATAGAGCCATCTTCAGTGTCAGAACTTACTGGGTGGTGAAACGAGTATTCCCAAGGGAAACTCGGAGCACATACTGTTGATTATGCGTGGGTGGCAAGTTGAGGATATATACTTGTCATCCACAATTGCAGGTTATGGAGGATGTCTATGGTCATGACTCAGATATTTGATGTGATTGAGGACAGCTATGGTTGTACCTCGGATTAGAGGGTTCTGCATACCCTATTTTCTAGTGTCGTAACTTGTACCAAGTACGGACTAGTTGTTATCAGTTGACTATATGTCACTATTGGCAGTTTGACTGGTATGTCACTGCAGTTTACTCGTACTGACCGAGGGGAAGAGATCTTAGGATACCGACACTCCTAGATCTTATACGGAACTAAATAGAAGTTCGCAGTGGTAAGTTGGACTTTGAGTGGTACGACTCAAACTCCCCAGGGCATAATAATAAAAGATATAATACCAGCCGTGTAGTATAATTGCTAGGGTTTAATACGTATCACATTTGTTGATTAACCCTTGTCTTTTCTTTACACTACATAGTTCTTACATGATGCAGACTTATGCCAATTGTACAATTCTACTTGATGTTACAACTTATTTTCTTAATTGCTTAGTATGCTTAAACTGTTCAATCTGTTCATATTTTTTATTCAATATCCTAACTGCTCAATGTATTTACTGTTAATTAATGTTATAATCAATATATGTTGGAGAGAGTTATATCTCTCGCTGGGACTGGGTCTCACCCGTGGGTCACCACATTTTTTTAGGTGGTCGTGGGCAACGAGGTCGAGGTCGTGCTGTGGAAGAGAACCAACCTGGTGATCAATAGATTCAGAAGGTTGGTTAGTTGTATATGTTAGTTATAGATGTTAGTAGTAGAGTCCTAGTGCCGTCATTGTACTCTCAGGTCCTGGTATGGGATGTGTTTTCTAGATGATATATTTGTATCGACACGAGATTTTGGTATTATGCCAATGTTTGTAAATATATGGCACGGACATGTAAAATATCTTTTGTATGCAGGATGTGACTGAGGTATTTGGACCCATATGCAAATGCTTGTTAAAGTATATGAGAATGGAATAATGGACCTTTTGTAAGTGTTCTAGAGTTTATTTACATTGTTGGAATCGGTTTTAATTGTTTCACATTTTTGACTATGTGATTAATTAGTAGTTGATCGTGTTTTGTTTTTGAGTAATCTCGTTTAGCGTGATGAGGTCTCACAGTTTACATAGTATCCCATGAAAATCATCGAATGATAGTCTCTATGGGCATACATACCAATAGATTCCCACTTGCACTTATACCCAATCACTCATGAATCCCAATCCAAGTGATCGAACATGTCCGTCATGTTTCTGCTGTGAAAGTGCTTTTGTGAGCGGGTCAGCCACATCGCTTTCTGTAGGTACTCTGTAAATCTTCACATCTCCTCATTGTACGATCTCTCGTATGAGATGGAACCATCGTAGAATATGTTTGGAACATTTGTGCGATCTTAGTTCTTCAGCCTGTGCAATTGCTTCGTTGTTGTCGCAAAACAACTCAATTGCATCACCAGTGCTTGGAACCACTCCAAGTTAAAAAATGAACTTCTTGATCCGCATAGCTTCCTTTGCAGCATTATCTGTGGCAATATATTCGGCCTCTATTGTAGAATCTACAACCGTCTCTTGCTTGAAACTCTTCCAGCTCACAACTCCATTGTTCAGGCAAAACACAAATCCAGATTGCGATCTGTAGTCATCTTTGCCAGTTTGGAAGCTAGCATCGGTGTAACCCTTTACCACAAGCTCTTCCTCACCTCCGTATAACAAGAATTGATCCTTAGTCCTTCTCAGGTACTTTAGGATGTTCTTTACGGCTATCCAGTGACATTCACCTGGATCTGACTAATATCGGCTCATCATGCTCAAAGCATACGACACATCAGGACGAGTACATAACATCGTGTACATGATAGATCCAATTGCTGATGCATATGGAATCTTACTCATGCATGCCCGTTCATCACATGAACTAGGACATTGGGTTTTAGAGATTGTAACCCCATGGGACATGGGCAAGTTACCTCTCTTAGAACCCTCAATGCTAAACCTCTTTAGCACCTTGTCAATGTATGTGCTCTGGCTTAGGCCTATAAGCCATCTAGATCTATATCTATTGATCTTGATCCCTAGTATATAGGATGATTCGCCTAAATCCTTCATAGAGAAGGTCTTCCCTAGCCAACCTTTTACTGTCTAAAGAGTAGGGATGTCATTTCCCATCAATAGTATGCCATCCACATACAATATGAGAAATGTGATTGTGCTCCCACTAACCCTCTTGTAAACATAAGGTTCGTCTTCATTTTGACTAAAGCCAAACTTTTTGACTACTTCATCAAAATGTAGATTCTAGCTCTGAGATGCTTGCTTCAATCCATAGATTGACCTTTGTAGCTTACAGACTTTATTGGCCTCCTTTGGATTGAAAAACCCTCAGGTTGTGTCATGTACACATCCTCGAGTAAATTCCCATTAAGGAATGCTATTTTAACATCCATCTGCCAAATCTCATAGTCATGATAAGCTGCAATGGAAAGCATGATCCTGATGGATTTAACCATGGAAACTGGTGAGAAGGTCTCGTCATAATCAACACCTTGAATTTGACAGAATCCTTTCGCAACCAATCTACCTTTATAGGTTTGAACATTTCCATCCATGTCAGTCTTCTTCTTGAAGACCCACTTGCACCCTATGGGTCTTACCCCTTCGGGTGGATCCACCAAGGTCCATACCTTGTTGGTGTAATTGGATTCCATCTCAGATCTCATGGCTTCGAGCCATTTCTTAGATTTTGGTCCCTTAGTAGCTTCTAGATAGGAAGTTGGCTCATCTGCTATGCCCAATTTGTCACTATCTTGAGTCACGAGAAATCCAAATCTCTCAGACTCAAGTCATGTCCTACTAGACCTACGAGGTTCCTGTGTTACATTTGGAACTTGAAATTCCACAACAATTTGTGAGTCTTCATGTTCCTTATGTACCTCCTCAGGTTCTCTTCTTTCTTATTGGTCTTGAACTTCTTCAAGCTCTACATTCCTCCCACTAATTCCTTTGGAAATAAATTCCTTTTCAAGAAATACAACAGTCCTAGCAACAAACACTTTGTTGTCAGTTGGTGTGTAGAAGTAGTATCCCCTAGTTTCCTTGGGGTATCTAACAAAATAGCATTTTTCCGAATTGGGTCTAAGATTTTTAGGAAATTGTTTCCTAACATAAGCTTCACATCCCCAAATCTTTAATATAGACAAATTGGGACGATTCCCATTCCATATCTCATATGGTGTCTTTTGAACTGATTTGGAGGGTACACAGTTAAGTGTAAACATTGCAGTTTCAAGAGTATATCCCCAGAACGATATTGGAAGTTCAGCTGAACTCATCATTGATTGTACCATGTCTAATAATGTACGATTCCTTCTTTCTGACACACCATTATGTTGTGGTGTACCAGGTGGAGTCCATTGTGATACAATACCATAGTCTATCAGAAGGTCCTCAAACACTCAGCTTAAATATTCACCACCTCGATCTAAACGGAGTGCTAAAATACTCTTACCAAGTTACTTCTCTACTTCATTCATGAAAGTCTTGAACATTTCAAGAGTTTCTGAATTGTGTTTCATAAGATATACATAGCCATACCTACTGAAGTCATCAATGAAGGTAATGAAGTATTGATAACCTCCTCTAGCATTTGATCTAAAAGGTCCACATACATCAGTATGTATGAGCCCTAGCAGATCACTAGCTCTCTCACTATATCCAGTGAAAGGAGTCTTGGTCATCTTCCCTAATAAACATGCCTCACATGTCTCTAATGATTCAAAATCAAAAGAGTCTAGATAACCATCGTTATGGAATCTAGATAAGCGCTTCTCGTTTATGTGCCCAAGACGACAATGCCATAAGAATGTTTTGATTGAGTTGTCAATTTTTAACCTTTTAGTATTTACGTTGTATATGCTAGTCTCAAGTTCTAACAAGTAGATACCATAAGACATAGGGGCATTTCCATAAAAGATCTCATATTTAGAAATAGAAATAATTCCATTCTTAATGTGAAATTCAAATCCACTCTTGTCCATACAAGATATAGAAATAATATTTCTATTAATGGCAGGTACATAATAGCAATTCTTTAATTCTATTACAAGGCCCGTAGGCAAAGATAAACTAATAACTCCAACTGCGGTGGGGGCAACTCTTGCTCCATTAGCGACCCACAGCTCGACTTGGCCCTTTCGTAAAGGCTTACTTCTTATCAGATCTTGCATATTAGAACATATGTGAGATCCACATCCGGTATCCAATACCCATGACGAAGAAGTATTTAAGTTTATCATCTCAATAACGTATATACCTGATGTGGAGATCTCTATCCCCTACTTCTTCTTCCTCAGTTCCTACAGGTAGAAAGGACAGTTTCTTTTCCAATGTCCATGCTGGTGACAATGGTGACAACTGCCTTCTTTGGAGATCCCACCTTTAGCTTTGAGTGCGGATGACTTTGGCTTCTTCTCGGCTTTAGAACCTTTCTTAGCCTTGCCTTTGCCTTTTGACTTTCCCTTTGCCTTGCTGATCACCATCACAGACTTGGGCTTGTCTTTCTTCATCTGTGCTTCAGCTTTCCTCAACATGCCCAACAATTCTGACAATGACTTGTCAAAATTGTTCATGTTGTAGTTCATGACAAAATGATTATATGATTCATGCAACGATTGTAGAATCACATCAGTGGCCAACTCTTGACCTAGGGGAAAACCCATCTTGGATAAGCTTTCCACGTACCCAATTAAAGTGAGTATATGGGTGCCAACTGAGTCCCCTTCGTTCATCTTGCTCCTGAACAAAGCCTTTGAGACATCATATCTCTCCTATCTTGCTTGATGTAGATACATGTTCTTGAGATGTGTTACCATCTCTATGACATTAATGTTCTCATGCTGCTCTTGCAACTCATAGTTCATTGAGCACAACATCAGGCACATGACATCCACGACATCATCAAGGTGCTTCTTGTAAGCATCCTTTTCAGCCTTGGGCACATTTACGGCGGGTTCCGCTGGCTCTGGTGTTTCAAGGACATAGAGCTTACGCTCATGTGTGAGAACAATTCTCAGCGTCCTAAACCAGTTTTGAAAGTTGGTTCCGGTGAGTTTGTCCTTCTCAAGGACCGATCGCAATGAGAAAGTGTGAGTGTTATTTGCCATTTCATTGCTACAAAAGAAAAAATTTGCATTTAGTCCAAAACATTTTGACTTGTAAAGATTTGATAAATGAGATTAATTAGGCCTTTAATTAATCACGCTCCCACTATTTTATTCAAATTGATAGCCCTCATTATCAACTTGGAAGATTGCAATGCACAACATTCTAGTGAGCCAAGACCCAAAATAATTGGATCAATGCCCAGCCAACACCGGGGTCAAAGACCAAATACTAAGGTAGGCAACTTTTGCCAATTGCATCATATGCAACTCTTGGATAGATGATCATGCACAACTCCTTGCCATGATGCATCTGTGTGCCTCTAGGTACTTGATCCTATCAAGGTTCCCTAGTTAAGACCAACCCATAAGCCAACATGATTAGTGTGCACCCTGCGGAGGCAGACCCACACACCCACCATCACACTTCCACGACATAGACAGTGTACCACGCGGAGGCGTGCCCACACACAGTCGATCAAGCTTTTCATGTGTGCTGCTTTATGGAAGGCAACTAAAACTTAATATTATTAATTGAGGGATTTTATTAATACATATACATATCCAAACACCACATACTTATAGTACGTATCATATACTACTATATCCACAACCACAAACGATAGATATGCAATCACAAACACAAATACATCGATTATGGCCATACTATTGTAATCCTTTGGAGCAACAAAGGATTACAGTCCACCTATGGTCTTATGCATCTCATGCAACACCTGTGAATCAACCTGTAAGCATGTAATGATCAACATTACAATGAACAACTTCATGAATACTTCGTGAGGTTGGAACTTCAAGTTGCTTCTTGGAATTGGATCTTCTTGTTGCTTCTCCATGGACACTCCTTGGAGTTGGATCTTTAGGTAGCTTCTTAGAATTAGATCTTCATGGTGCTTCTACATGGACACTCCTTGGAGTTGGATATTCAAGTGGCCACCTTACATCAAGTTTACAAAAACTAAAACTAATCCTATCTCTATTACATCATATGAGTACAAAAATAAAAGGAAAGAATTAATTACACTTTGAAATAAGAGATGAGGCTCGACATGCAAGCTGAATACTTTATATAAAGGATCCATATATAACCATTATACATCCATAGAATTCAAAAACAAACATATCAACAAGATTGACATCCACATTCATCCACAACATTCACAAAAGGGAATACTAGGCCATAACCGTGCATGCACTCACCACATAAAACAGACTTTAAAGGTGATGTGTATGCTATCATAGGTATATCTAGATATACATATATACATATTAAATTGTAGTACTTTTAATGCGGGACATTCCCCATTAAATAAATTTTTGACTCCCACACAGACTATGCGGGGTACAAAGGGGCAACGGAATTTTACTTCCGTGCACTTAGGAAAATCAATATTTTCCATAGTTGACCCCATCCAAAATGTCAAAAATAGAAGTCTGCGATGTATGTGGAATTAGGTTTAGATTTGCACATTAGCAGTTTTAATTCACATCGAATGCAACATAAAAAACAGTATACAACGATTCGATCATATCAAAACGAATCCAAATACGCCGTAGATCGACGCTGCTCTGATACCACTGTTGAGTTTTGTAGAGAAAACATGCATGGCAGAAGCAACAAAATCCACACAACCCGAAACAGGATCTCGTCGACAACAGCATATTCGAAAGGAGTGTTTGCGGGATATACCTTATCGCAGAGCAAGTCTGGTGATGTCCCACTGCACAAAGGTGTGCAACGACGCTTGTCTACATAGACGGAACTTCTCTCCCATTCGCTATCGCAGGAAGATCCGGCGATGCTCCTTTCGTGTGATGATGTGTGCCACTCGTAAAGCGCACAGATTATCGTCGCTGTCCTCTGAACGTAGGCGTCTCAGCGTCTGCGTCTCTACTTCATCCACAGGGATGGACTAGAACTCCACATCACACTTCCTAAGCTGGCAGGAAGGAGTCATGTCTGTGCGGCAGCGTGCTAGCGGCGCGTTGCTCTCCTTTCACTCCTAAGGATGGTGACAGCTAGGTTTACATACGTGAGTGTAAACTGAAAAGCCTCTCTCGATATCTTATATAGATATCGACCATCAATCCTCCTTTAAATAGGATACGAAGGGAAGTAGGGTTTCCCATACCCATCGATAAACAGAAACGTTGTGTTAATTAAAATGCTCATGAATTAATTAGAATATTTTGTAATTCATTAATTAACCAAATAATCACATTAATTGATTAATTAATATCTAACTCCATGCAATCACTTGGGATGGCTCTATGGGCATATATACCAACAGTAACACAAGTCGTGAATGATAGGTTAAGTTGTTCTACAACTTCTCCAATTACTTGGTTGCAATGAAGTCTTGCTAGATACCAATCGTTGCTTGTGAAATCATAACATTATTATGGATATCAATGCCAACGTAATTTGGTGCCTACCGGGTCACACACATAGGATGTGTTGGAATAGGAGTATAATTGTGGATTTGATTGGAATTGCTCCGAATCACATTGATTACTAAAATGTTTATGTAATGGATTAGAATAATATTGGAGTGACTGGATCTAAGTGCAAGTAGGAGTCTGTTGGTATATATGTCCATAGAGCCATCCCAAGCGATTGCATGGAGTCAGATATTAATTAATTAATTAATGTGATTATTTGATTAATTAATGAATTCCATAATATTCTAATTAATCTACGAGTATTTTAATTAACGCAGTGTTTCTGTTTATCGATGGGTTTAGGAAACCCTACTTCCCTTTGTCTCCTATTTAAAGGAGGTTGATGACCGATGTCTATATAAGATATTGAAAGAGGCTTTTCAATTTACACTCACGTACATAAACCCTAGCCGTCACCGTCCTTAGGAGAGAAAGGAGAGCAACGCGCCGCTAGCACACCGCCGCACAGACACGACTCCTTCCCGCCGGCTTAGGAAGTGCGGCGTGGAGTTCCAATCCATTCGTGTGGACGAATTAGAGACGCAGACGCTGAGACGCCTACATTCGGAGGACATCAAAGACCATCTGTGCACGTTACGAGCATCGTACATCATCGCATAAAAGGAGTGCCACCGGATCTTCCTGCGACAGTGAATAGGAGAGAAGTTCTGTCCGTGTAGGCTAGCATCGTTGCACACCTTTGCGTAGCGGGACATCACCGGACTTGCTCCGCGATAAGGTACATCCCGCAAACACTCCTTCTGAATACGCTGTTATCGATGAGATCATGTGTCGGGTTGTGTGGATTTTTGTTGCTTCTGTCGTGCATGTTTTATCCACAAAACCCAACACTTCCCAACCACTTTTACTCATCCTCTGGGTTACCCTCTCTTAGGGTTAAGTCCTTCAAGGGACTTTAGTCTACCTTCTCCTTCCTGAGCTTGGTACCTTATGGGTCACCTCTCTCGATGCCTTGTGGTCTTCCCTCCTGGGCTTGACCACTTATGACCTTCCCTCTAGGGCTTGGTCCTCTCAAATCTTACATCCAAAGATGGTATGTAGGTTCGGGCAAGTCATATATATCTTTACTTTGTGATAATCATATTTACTTTATAGATTGAAGAAAATAAAGTCATCCAAGCAGTTTTTATCATGCAATCGATGAAATGTCAAAAAATACTGAGAAACTAAAATGAGTAATCATAAATAACCACATACCTGATCTTGAGCAAAATAATCTAAAATCCACAAGATATCCAAGCAAGCACCTAATGCAAGCAACCCTTAACTCCTGAAACATATAGAATACCTAATGTCACTATCACATCCCAAAAGACTTCCTAATGACATTACACCACTTCCTAAGGCTTCTAAGTCTCATTAGGATTCATTAGGGTTTCTAAGATTACTTTATCCAACTTTACCCTTTTCAGGTTATCAAACCCTAAAAATAGGGTTCTCATTCACAACAACCCTAATTATTCCAATTATCCCCATTAAGGGTTCTTTATTGTCAAATTAGGCTTAGGATCATTATATCTCTATTGCATGCTTATATTTTTGAATTAAAACCATTAAAATCTGTGTTTCCCAAAATTAGGGTTTCTAGGCCCATTGATGCATAATCATGTGTATAAAACCCTAAAACAAGCATGTTATGTATAAAACTTATCTTTTCAGATCCCAATCTTCTTTTTATTATAAAAAAGTATTAACTTCTCAAAATAACCAAAAAGAGACATTAAATCTGATTTCATCTCAACTTAGGGTTTTATCATAAATTAATACATCAAAAGTGTCAACTTTATAAACTTTTCAAATACCAGGCACATTCAGGTTTGAATTATATTTTTATTGCAATATACGTATTTTTCTGATCAACTTTCATATATAATTTGTCCTCATATGATATTCCTACAATTACTTATGATTTTGAGCAATAAACCCTTTCTTAGCCAATCATGGATTGACATGTGTATAACCCGACTCCCTTGAATCATGCCAGCGGGGCCAGGTGTGAGACAATTGGCTCACGCCACATCAGCACCCGGGCCCGTGAAGCAGCACACCTTATGCTCAAAGAAAACCACATGAAAGGACTAAAAAGGACTTACCTTTCAATCAAACGCTCGAGGGTAGACTCAACTTTTCACCACAGGTCATCGTCTACCTTCAGACTCCTCTTCATACAAACGATCGATCAACTGACTGGTTGGCTTTGCTCCCTGCTCCACCTACATACAAGCTAGGATAACATGTCTCTTCGTCTCGCTCCACCGAACTTATCGAGCCCTTCAATTGCTCACTCGCTTCTCTCCACTGCCGGGATGAATCAGTGCTAACTCCAGCATGAACTGCTCTAGGATAAAGTCAAAGGTCGAGACCAAGTCTCAAATTGAGAGCACGACTGCATTCGTCAGCTTCGTCTGGTCTCGTGAGAGTTATTTGTCAGATTGGTGGTAAGATGTACCGCCCACTTATATAGGGTAGGGTTGGTGAGAGAATCCCAATTGAGGAAAACCCAATCTCTTCTCAAGAGTCCCTTAAAGTCATGATTATTCAATTCAGGAAGGTCTCCCCAACTTGATGGACAAGTTTGCAACAATCTTCACACATCAGAAATTGAACTAGATCAAAAGGAAACTTCTCTGGTTTCCTTCTCGGGCTAGGATCTAGATGATGACCCAATGTTGTTGGATCATGAGATCCGCGAACCAACTCGCGAGATCTAGGGTCCAGATCGTCTGCGTTATAAATAATTTGAATCTTTATTCCCAATTAAATCGTGACATTTAATACATTCAAAAGATTATCCTTTCACTTTAGGAATCTTATAAATCCATAACTCCTTATTCTTTTATATTTTTTCATCCAAATATTAAGGGAAACCTTGTATTAACATTATCTACTCGTGTACCAAGTTTGAGTTCCAAACTTGAAAGGATAAAATACTTTCTTCATATGCAAGTTAACACTTATTAAAGCCTAGTTTATTCATATTTTCTCTCTCTTTCACTTTTATTTCTTTATTTGGTTTCTTTTTATCACAAGAAACCATGTAGATTTGAAATCCAATCCATCATGAACAAACACTTAACCTTCTAGAGAATTGCACATTATTATCTCAATTTCCTTTATTATTAGTTTTCTTTTCATCATAATTCTCTTTTAGACATATTGGGCTTATTACTCAATAGGCCCACAAAAGCATTCATGCAAAAAGTATTACTATCAAAGAAATCCATTCAAATTACTTAAATCATACAATTTTCATAACCATACACTTTATTGGAGAAATTGCATTTCAAACATTATAAGCCCAAAAATTGGGGTTGTAACAATGTCTCATGTTATATCTTTCATGTTATCTTTAAGCACCTATTCTATCCATGAATTCACATAGGGAATAAGACCACACATGGATCAAAGAAGAAAAGATGGGTCAGTCACAAAGACCATTACAAAACCAGTTATTTGAAAAGTCATTCAAATATGGCTACCAGGAATTGTCAATGAGAATATGTAAAGAATTTAACATGTAGGAAATGTATCAAGCTGTAAGAAGGCCTATCAATATAAAAAGTCAAATTTCTATATTCAAGACTAGGAATTCAAGTTCAATATCCAAGACTAGGAATTCAATCATAATAGATAGCACATGTCAATATCTATTTTGTTGGAGAAGCCTTATGCTCTATCCATGAGAGTGACAACACACCAACTGAAGTTCCCAGTATACTTAGGGACATCTATGTGCTTTCACTGTGCAGAGTTGTGAAAGCATAATTCCACTTAAACTAGTGGGCACCAACCTACCCTTTTCGACTTTTAAATATTGTGCTACTATTTTCCAGGAATAATTATTGGTGGCCATACAAAGAGGAAGGTTAAATTTTAAAAAGTAATATTAGGCCAACCAACCTATCTAATCATGCATGCATTCAAGAGGGAAACACACTTTTCAAATAGAAATAGTAATTTCATACCTTCAATGAAATGCCAGAAAATTTTAAATATGCTAGTATTGAGCTCCAAGATTCATTCACTAGGGATACACAATGTAGAGCGAGATGAATTACTATTGGCTTGAATCATTTAGTTACTTATGTTCATTTGTGTTACATGTCACTTGTTTTCCATCCCATGATTATGATTCATATCTTCACAAAATCCTTCTTCATAGAGTTTCTTTTTGGATGATTAATATATATATATATATATCTATATATATATATACACACACACACACACACAGATATATATATATATATATATATATTGATCAGTATATATATATATATATACGTATGTATGTATGCGTATATATATATATATGTATGTACACACACACACACATATATATATGTATATATATATATATATATATATATATATATATATATATTATTGTCCCATATACATGTATACCATCATATAGTCTTGTACTTAGCCTTGATTCCATGATATTATGATTAAACTAATATATGTTTATATTTTAGATGTAGGTTTTTTTTTGTTATGAGTATCATTTATCGACTTTCTTATTCCTAGTCCCTTTTAGGGTTATCGATTAGGTTGTATATTGTTAGAGTCTCATATAATCTCAAAATGGCATCCTATTGAATTATTTTTACATATGATGAAATTAGTGACCTAGGGTTCAAGATACTTCCATATGTGCCAATTACTTACTCATGTCTCAATGTTTAGATATCAAATAGGAATATAAATACTATAGTAAACTTACTGCATATTTAGGTGTATGAAAGGGTTTAACTTTTCATGTAGTTCGTACTATGCAAGGAATCTATAATGAATCCATTCATTAAAAAAATGCTTCTTGAAATATGTATGTATTCTTTGCTAAGTCATAAATTTGAACTATCTAAGTGAATGTAATATACTAGTCCCATTTGTATTGGTGAATTTATGTAACATCCATGGCTGAAATTTAATGAATAAATAAAGGAATAAAAATGTCATAGATATGTAGATGGATTTACTTTTGATTACAGTCATATAATACAATACAAAACACGATTACACCAATATTCTCTGATATGTGACCTGCATACGGCTTGCATGCGTGATAAGAAGGCTACTATCATGGGTAAAGTATATGTTAATGTTATTAGGCAGTTCAAACGTAGCCTTATAAACATATTTTCATTTACTAGTAAGATCAATGCAAGAAGTTAGTTGCACTAGTGCTTTAACCTCATCTATGGGTGTGGTAGATCTGTAGATTTATAGAGTTCATATGTATAGTAGTAGCTCATGAAAGCATGGACTTGTACGTATGCATCAGCCAGACAAATCATACATTAGAAAAAACTCAGTGTCCTTATCATTCAAAGGCATCCTCATGAATAATTTCAAAAACGACTAATAACAAAGACCGACTGCGCTCCTGTTTTAGTGATTAATTTGTTAACATATATACACACTTGTGTGTATGCAAGTAGGATTATAATTCGACGTTCATCTAGCTAGATTAGTCTCATAGATTCGTTCATGTATGATAGGTATTTCTTTTCTTTTTACCATCATCAAATTGACCTACAGGAAAAAACGTACTTCTCTATACTGATGTCATCAGGCAGTGGCGGCGGGGGGGGGGGGGAGCAGGACAAGTGCCCCCCTCTAATTTTGAAATTTTTTTAAACATATATATTGTATATTTAACATGGTATCATAGTTTATATTTATTTGTATACTTTATCTGTTTCACATGCTTATTAATCTGTTTTTAAATTCTGTAATTTTTTTTATAAATAAAATTATTACCAATACGATTTTAAGTAAGAACTACAAACGGAAATCCATTAAAATAGGGTAATTTTTATAAAAATAAATAATTTTTTATAAATATATCTCATTGTTACAAGTTGTGTTTTTTATTTATTAACAACTATACCAAAAATACATATAGTAATGTCAATTGGCTAACTATTAGTTTACACCAATTTTATACCGATTAAATAAGAAACTAATATCTATAATTAATAATATACTTTATGATCTATAATTAATAGTATACTTTATAAAATGTCAAATATTTTTATATCATGCAAATAAATAATTTAATGTATAAGAATTATAACAAATACATAGTTCTATGGTTAATGAGGAAAAATAAAATTGTATCTATAATTATTTATATACTTTATAGAATAACAAATATTGTATATAATATATTAATAATTATAATGTAACAAATATAACAAGTACATAGTTAATGAGAAAACAAAAACTAATATCTATAATTAATAATATACTCTATGGGATATCAAATAATGTTATATATGTATAAATAACTAAATCTATAACAAATATAGCAACAACATAGTCTATAGTTGTACATGTTACGTGTGCGGTTGTATGCTGACTCTTTTCTATTACGAGATTAATATATGCTAGGAAAAATAATGTCAAATGAAATATGATATTCTTAGTAGTACATGGTGTTATGATAAATTTATTTACAATATATTTAAAATGTGTATACTATTTTGAATTTTTATACATCAATAAATATTTATAAAATAATATAATATCATGTATCTTATAAATTAATTATTAAAATTGATACATATATTCACAAGTTGTGCAAATATTGTTTCTCTATATTATATATATTATTTCATCACGATGTCAAAGATAATAGACTTTTTATATTTACCTAATTTCCAACGCAATATAGAAATGATAATCTTAACAATTTACTGAACAATATATTGTCACACATTCTTGATTTATTAGATAAAATTAATAAATAGGTTTAACAACATCATAATTATCTTTATTTAACAGTAAATTACTATAGTGTTGTTTTCTTGACTTTTAAATAATAATAATAATTGTCACGTGGTAGTACTTATATATTCATTTTTATTAACTTTTTATTACTTTTTATTTACTTGAGTTGTCAAACTGATCAAGTAAGAAAATACCTTTTTGATCTTAAAAATATATAATATTCCACACATGTTGTCATTTCAAACTCATCTTAAATGTAAAAAATTATAAATGTATGTAGAATGTTATAATCTACATACACAATAATATATATACACATATCTAAAATTAAGTACTCCACCAAGTGGTGAATTAAGTCTTCAAACTCTTTTTTCATTTATGTACAAGATTAATCTATTTTTCTCTCCAAATCCAAGTAAATAGGTCAATTGAGACATGTTGACACTCAATATAGCTTTTACATATGTACTTAAACATCACTTTTATTTGTGTCCCCCTCATCAGGGGGCTGACTCTGTCATCGGTACAAGTTAAACGTATGGGTATAAACTGAAGAGAGCTAGGATAGGCTCTGGTACAAGTTAAACGTATGGGTCTAAACTGAAGAGAGCTATATGAAGAACAAGCAGCGACCATCTGCTGCAGATGCCGCTTTCTGGTACCAAGACTAAAGGTTCTCTTCAACGCAGGCGAAGGAGAAGACAGATGTGAGGTGGGTGAGATTTAGAGCATCCTTATTGGTTGAAGAGAGCTAGGATAGGCTCTGTCATTGCAAGGTGGATGGAAGTCGACGCTCAAGCTCACAGCGTGGTGGTGTCGGTTCGTCACAAGGAGACTTCAATGTATGCAAGACGAGATCAAATCTGGTCTGTGTGGTTGAGAGTTTAAGTACATATATAGACAAGGAGAAACCATTCTAGACATGAACAAAGATAGATGTGATAGAGCAGAGTACCCCATGTTCAGTATGGTTATATTGTCTCGTGGCTAAGTCAAGGAATACCAGGACATTGGCTTCTTTATTTCTAGCTTTTTGAATTTTCTCCCTAAGTAGCAATGGGTAGGGGAATTGAGAGGAGGCCTAGGGTATGGTGGAGGAGTAGGAAGACGCAAAACTTCCGCTCCTGATCACTGGAGTCATTATAATGGCTACATTGAATATCTTCTAAATTTTGTAGCTCATATATTACATGTTCAAACACGCTAAAACTTTTAACATGGGTCTAGTTTCATATAGACTAAATTATAAAAGTATCATTGCTAAAAAATAAAAATATTCTTTTTTGACAAATTCACTCCCACTATTATACTAGAATCAATTAATTGTTTCTTCATTGATTCAAAAACGGATAGTTTTCAAACTGAGATTACATGAGAAATTTAAGGTCTGAGAAGAAAAAATAGGTTAGGACTAATTTGTCAAGTTTTACTAAACTGAATCAATGTACTCAAATTTTAAGAGAGGTTTACCAAGAGGAATTCAGGTGAGGGATGGATTCACAAATAACTTCCAAGTGACATAAAATAAATTATTTGAACCTTATGGTCAAATTGAGTATGTTACAGTTGGACGCTTAAGTAGGAGCCCATCATGGGCCACAAACCTCCAGTTAGGGCGTTTAAGTAGTAGTCCTCTCGTCGGAGTTGTACCAGAAAGTAATAGAGATGGCAGTGGTGCAGATATGACATGGTTTATGTCAAAACTATAATCGCACCCATGGTAGAAATCAAATATCATATCCGCACCATATCCACTGTGGTTTTTGAAATGAGAACCCATATCTATACAACAAAAAAACTAACCGCACTACACTACACCACATTAGAAATAATTTTTTATTTCCTTAATAACATTATACATAAAATTTGTCGATAAATTATACACAATAAATAAAATAAAAACATAAATAAAATGAATCAACAATGCCATGTTCATATTACATAATAAAAAAACTAACTTTATTCATGTAAATGTAAGTTATAACTTTTTTTAAACTAATAAACACAAATAAAACCCATTCCAACTACATATATATTTTTTCAAAGTTAAAAAAAAGTTCAAACATCATCATCTTTTAAAATATATTAATCCCCCTTACATTATTATACACTCTTTTTTAAAGACAACACTATCCTAGTTAAAATGGTTCTTCAAGTCTCTCTCCCCTATTAAGTCATCTTCTTCATTTTAAGCGTGTAGGCTATGATTTTTCCTTTATATATTTATTTGTAAAGAGAAGACAAGTAAAATAATATTTAGAATTCAGTGTATAGATTTTTTTTATAGAGAGAAAGAGAGGAGAGCAAAAAAGGATAATAATATATTTGAATAATTATCTAGAAAGATGACTAGAAATAATAGATGTAATCATCTCTTCTTGATTCTTTCTTTCTCTCTGTTTTGCCTTTCTATTTTATTTTTCTTAACTTCATTTTTCCTCTACTAGTAACTACATCCATCAATCAAAGCATAATAGTTCTCTCATGTTGATTATGTACCTCGTATTTTCTAATTGTTGTGTGTTACTATTCGAGATGGCATGAAACAAGTCAATAAAGTATGCGTAGAACACATTGAATGATTTGACCGACGACAACAACTATCTACCACCATTATACTTTTCACTATAAATTTGTAAAAAATAGACATAAATATGAAGTGCAATATATATAAAGGTAAAACATGAAGGGTATAGGGACACATGTAGGATTAGTAATTGTACAGAAAGGATAACATATGTGTGTAATAATTAAAAAAATGAAAGTTCCTATTTATTTATACATTAAATATGATTTTAAGATAGAGATCCAAAAAATATGTGAGAACAAAAATAAACAACATGATAAAAAATTATTCTACATATATTTAATATATATAAAATAAAATCAATTGCAGTGCCATTTTATTCATGGTTATTTTCTTTAAAATCACAATAGTACCAGACTGTGGCTATTTTAATTTTTTTTAAACCATATCCACACTATAACCATTTGGTGCGGTTATGTAGTGTAAAATGTGGTGCGGTTATCCGTGGATCTGGTTTTTTTATAGCACCATTGCCATCCCTAGAAAGTACTAATTCTCTAGATTTATCAGATAGAAGTCTCTGATTGGTTTCCACTTGGTTCTGATCTGATTGTGCACAATCATGAATCCAACATCTCAAGCAATGACTTTGACTATAACTGTAAAGCACCATGGGTTCATTAGTTAACCTAGTTTATTTTCTTTGATGCGGAAGCAGGGGGTACCATCATTATGTTTTATTGTGATGTGTTGTTTTGTGAGTTGAACTTCCATGTATTTGAATCCCAAGATTGTTAGGTTGAGGGTCTGAAGGCCCCACTGGCTACATCCTTGTGGGAGATTAGATGTCGGGGATCTTGAGTTGTCTAATCTGAAGGGTTGTCCTGGGTCATTGTCTGGTTGGGCAAGAGAGGAGCTCCATCCTCCATAAGTAGAGGTTCGACATCCATGGGTGCATCATGAAATTGTTCAAATCCATCATAAATGCTTCAATTCAGATGCGATTAGTAGTTCAAGGTTATGCCAAGAGAACTCAAGAGTTGTTCTTGATCTGATTCCAAGGGTGGCTGCAAACACACAAAGTTGTTCAAATCGCCTGCATTGACATGCTATGGATGGGTTTTGGTGGGCGATGGCCGCATCCCCCACTTCTGCCACCCCAAACCCTACCAACATTGTGTGCTTGATAATATCTAGTCTTCTTTACCTACATGCAGACCCTATTGTGTCATGCTTGCTTTCATTTAATTTCTCGTTTACACAATCTTAGTGTAATAAAACCAAATACAAGTCAAACCCTTAAATCCTCGACTTCACATCAGGAACCTAGATAAACTGAACATATCTTTAGTGCCCCTCTCTCCCGTGGGTTCGACCCCGACTTACCATCCTATACTACTCCCAAGCCTGTGTGCTTGCATATTTGTTTATAAATGTGTCCATTGGGTTTCATAGATTTGAAAGACCCTTTTGTGTTTCCTAAGACACGTCCAATCAAAATAAATTTGGTTGGGTGTTTTTTGGAGAGTGCTTCAAGTACCCAACAAATATTGGAAATATGGGTGGTTCTATTTCAGTATCCAACATTAATCAAATATTCTAGTGGTACCCATGACAGTTGGTACATATAGCTCATGTGGACCTACTCCCTCTGGAAGATACTCTAGTATTGTGAGTCAACCCTTGTGGAACTATATTACATGTAGAAAAAAGGCTTTTTATCCTAGAGGCACCTATCCTAAGTACCCAGGGCAAGATGCCATAATTTTACGACCACTTATTTAGCCTATGTCAAGCTTTACAAGGCAACCTTGATGCAAATTAAGGATTTACTAGCAATCTTAAGGTCACCAGGTTTACCTTAATATTTGTAAGTTGAGTCATATAGTAGTGTCTTTTTCTTGGATGGTATGATTCAAGAGAGTTCAGAGAAAAGTCAAAGAGAGAAGTTAATTGAGTTATGTTGACTTGAGATAAAGAGTTTAGTTAGTTAGATCGGCCGCTTATGTTCAGTTGTCGAACATTGTAGTAGTCAATTGAGTAGTCAAATAAAATCAAAATTACTAAAAGATCAAAAAGAGAATAATTAGGATTTTTTTGTGATATTTGCATATTTCCATTGATGCATGCTACAAGTTTAGTTATAAAATCTATGTAATGCATCACTTTCTTATTTTTATTTCAATTATTCAAGAAAGCGAAGTGCCTACTATTGTGCTTTAGAATTTTTTATTGTTTTACTCATTCACAATGGGAGAAACTGACCCCCCTACTCATAAAGTTTTAGAGAAACCAAGTGAATTGAAGATGTCAGTACATTAGAGTGGATCCGTCATAGAGTTAAGTAAGTGACTAGTCAAGATTAGTCGGTCCCTATCACTCTAGGTCTTTGTAAGAAAATAAGAGAGTTGTAAATGATGATGGATAACATTGATTCTTTATTAATAAAGTATGCATCTAATTATCAAGATTTGTGTACATGGAAGTGTGAGAATTAGAATGAATTTCTTAGAAATGTGCTATTATGATCAAAATATGATTATAGCAATGAAGATCTAAATTCCTTTGTAATGTTTCTTTATGTGATAGAATATGAGAAACCAAAGAGCTAAAAAAAATTTGGAGTACTTTTTTTATTATGTATTGTCAACTTATGCCTAATATCAAGAATATTGGTCATTGTGGGATGTGGGTGTCACACTATTTGACCAAGATCAAAAGTCTCTTGTGGAATGACAAATTCTACAACCTACTATTGAAGAATGCAACATTCTTGTAATATCAGTGTAGTATGAACTTTCCTCTTTCTATGATAGGTAGGTCCTTGATTTAAGTCTAGATTCATATTTTAGTCTTAGTTCTAAAATTTACTTTGAAGTCCCTAAATCTATGGTGATTGTTTCAACATGTTCAAACTTTCCTTTATTTCAACTATATGTATGTGTGAACATGTAAGCACCATGCTAAATTGTCAATGCATTTAGTAGTCAATTTTAAAAACCAAATGAGATCAAAGGTGTCTAGAAAAACATTACTCTATCCAAGTTGTATGATTCTTCAAAAAACTAAACCATAAACAATATCTTGGAGGTATTTCATGTTACCTATTTTCTGTTGTATAGCTACTTGGACTTCCTATACTTAGACCCATTAGCATTGATCTATTTTATATTATCTTGTGTCTCTAGTACATCATACCTTGACACAAGGCTATATACATGACTCTCTATAAACCCTAATCTTTTCATAATAAGAATTTTCTCTTCATATGGTATCAAGAGCAGTTGTTAAGTTTCCATAAAAGATCCTCCTTTCTCTCCAGGCACCATTCTTCCTCGTCTTCCTCTTCTCCTCCCCCCACCCATGTCACCCATGCCCGCCCCTACCCAATCATCAACCTCCTAAACCCTCCCCGCCACATGCCACCACCCTCCCATGTTAGATGTGCTATGCTACCACTGGCCGCATGACTAGCCACATCATTTTAGTGAACTGTCATGTCATTGTAGCCCATGGGGTAGGTGCTAGAATCGACTAACACTACCCTCTAGCAAGGTGGTGATTTCTAGTAACATGTCTTTGTTATCATCTGCACTAAGGGGATCTATCTTTGCTTTCTTGGTCTTCAGTAGGGGAGTCATCGGTCACTGTCCCCTCTGGAATTGCACCCATGGCCCCTTGATTGGGTGCTTTTTGGCATAGAAACCTCTATGGAAATCTAATTGGTACTCCTCCCCTTCACTATCACCCACAATATCTGATTGGTGGCATGTTGATCTCAGCATAATAAGGATCTATTTTTAAAAATAAGGTTGTCACAATCTCAGACTCTCTTTTTGTTACTTTCTACCCCATATATTTTATGACATAAATTAGTGAGTGACAATAATGGTTATGGATCTATTATTTCTTTTCTATCATAGTGCATCATTCCTATGATAGTACTTTAGTCATGTTTTTTTCTAGCTTTCTCCTCTCATTGTGTATCTTACTAGTAATTGCTCATATCCACCATTATTCTACTAGTGTGCTACTTTGATGTCCTTCTCCAATGATGTTTTACAAGTCTGTCTACTTTAATATCTTTCTCCACCAACATCCTACCAGTGTGAACTTTTCATCTTGTCTGAAGGCATGGATGATGATAAAGATTCACCTCAGATGTCTATAATAACAACACTTCTATCTCCTTAATCAAATTGAAAGAGATAATGACTTGATCTAGGTGAATTCTATCCACACTATCCTGAAGTCCTAATACATGGTGAAATTCATAAAATACCCATTGTGGATACCCTTGAACAGAAGTGAAAAAATAACCAAGTCAAATGTTGGGTATGAAACAACACAGAACATTCTATTACCTCCAAGTACACGTTCTAAAAAAACACACTGGAACTGTGGGACACTGCCCTTATCTCTACATGTAAGAAAAGAATGTTTTGAGGCTTTACAAAATTTGGGATAAATTTGGAGAAAATTAGGGTGATAAGACCCTTGATGAATACTTTGATCCCATTGTCAACTTTCCCCAATAGATTGACCACTTTCAGCAAATCTCTTATGAGGATCAAATCAAAGAGTGAGACAATTTTCCATGGCCAAATTTCTTAATAGCCTTCATCTAACAATAGTGGTGAGCCTAAAATACTATTATTAGAACACATAATAGGAATTTTGAAACCAAAATCTAATGGAAAAATCGAGATCCTTGGTGCCAATTAGATGTGATGCCAAGTTTCACATTAATTGATCAATTATAGATGCCTTAATTTCATCTAAGAAAGAAAATAAAAGATTAACCTTGAATTATTAAATAAATTATTGGATGACCCAAAGAGTGGAAACTAATACCAAAATTGGATTCCAAATGCCTTAAATAACCTCGATGTCAAATTTCATGTTAATTGGATACTTCAAGATACTGAAACTAATATAGGAAAGGGAGAAGGAGGTAAAAACCCTAAAATGTTAATTATTCAAAATGATTGAATTGATTTCCTGAAGTCCCTAATTTATATAATTTGTCATGCTACCACACTCGAATTCATGGATATTATAACATTGTGTCACTAACCAAGTCATAATCATAGGATGCATGACTTTTTCCCATATGTTGGATTCCAATCTGACGCCACAAGGGTCTTCTCCTACCTCTAGTAGGAGACCTATTCCCACGGCTACAATGAAGTTAGATTTGACTTGCCTTATCATTATCTCCACACCACAGAGTCCCAATATGTTTCCTCTGTTGGATTCCTATTTTTCTCTTCTCATCCAAATCTCAAAACTTAGAACTCACTATTTAAGAAACCCCAAATCCACTATCGCTAGCCATCTACCCTCTGAGTTGCAGACTTCTATGTGTCACCCCCTATCTTTAGCGAAGCACTAAAAAACCTCTATTGTACTACCTGAAAACCCTCCCCAACCCTCAATTGATCTTATTATCTCTATTACTACCATTGAGAACTAGGTTTCCTCCTCCAGCCATCACAATCCTCCTCCCAACAACTCCGTCCATCTCCATCAAGTTAAGATGTAACATGTTCTACCTTTTTCATATTGTAACCCTAAATTGTGGATATGAACTATTTTAGCCACTCTTATGGTGTATGTTTCATATTATCTATTTATGTGATTGAAATATCATAAAATGGATTTTGTGACTATAATTTCACTTGCTTGTACATTAATTCATGACTATTGATTTTGTAGCCCTAGAGTTATACAATGTTGTGGCTTTTAGATTCCCCCCCTGGAGTTTTATTCCCCTATGTTAATATCATTAGGCACTGGGTTTTATCTCCTTCTATGCACTAAGGTTTTAGTTCTCCTACACTTTTATGGGAGTTTGGTTATGTGCCATTCTCTATTAGGTTTTGGGTTGTCCCTAACATTCATTGAATTTATGTTTACACTCATGCTATGTTTATGTCACTTTCATGTAGGTTGATTATTGGTGCTGAGGAGTTGTGTTCCATAACTTATTTTACTATGATTATGTGGCACATGTGTTTACATTTATTTATGACAAGTGAAGTATATTGTGTACTTTTTATGGTTTATCTTTCATATTTACTCAGATGTTCTCTTTTCCTTTTTGATGAAAGCCTTGATAATTTTTGTCCCTTTTCCTTAATATTGCTCAATACATATTAATATGCTCATATCGACATTTTTGTGCCAATGAGATCCACATTGTCTTCTTATGTGGGGTATGCTTCCAACCCCTTAGGTGAAATAACATGGAAGACTTGACATGATGACCTAGACTTTCTTAGAGGAAATGACTCTTAAGAGATAGACTTGAGATAGTTCATATTTCCCTCTGCCTAGCTGTTGAAATTGTTGCCTTCATGTAAGCCCCTAGTGGGAGAATTTTATGTTATCTTGTAAAATTGAATATAGTCATGATATTTTTGTTCTACTACTATAGTTTGGTCTTATATACCATTCATTTGAGAAAACAAAATACACCTATTCCAACGTACTTGTTAGTGTGTTTGGATTAGATGAGTTTATTCCTCAAACTAAGTAGGGAGTGGATGCCCCCTCAAATCCCACTTGTTACATCTAGAATCCAACTAAGGTAATGTTAGAATCCGTGATGGCATCCAACTATCTCTGAATTGTTCACTATGGGGTCACCCAACATATGAATGGTATGAAGCACCTCCTTCCATCCATTGAACCTCATATTCCTACCTCGTATCTCACTTAGGATGATGCATCCATTAAAATTATACAGCAATGTGGGAGTGTTAATATCTCACCTAGTCTCAAACTTAATTTTGCTCACTATATTCCTCATTTTCCCTTTAGTTTCATGTGTTTTGTTGAATTAATTGATTCCTTTACTTGTAATGTCACCTTTTATAGACATGGTTTTGTGATTCATAATTCTCAAACTTATAATACAATTGGATTGGGTTCTAGAACCGATGAATATCATTATTACTTTGGTGATTCCACTTTCGATATTTCCCTTCTTATAAGAACACCTCTTCATATTCACCAACATTATGGGAATCCCTCTCTTGAGAAGTTGAAGCACTTGGAGCCCTATATATCTAGTTTACAAAGTGTCCCATTTGACTCATGTGAGTTTGGGAAGCATCATTGGATTCCTTTCTTGGAAAAACTAGTCAATGTTCTAAAGTAGTCTTTGATGTTATTCATAGAAACATTTTTGGTCCCTTTTGAACCACTTATTTTAATGATTTTCTACTATTTCATTACCTTTGTTGATAATTTCTCCTACATGATGTTATTATGTATGTTGAAAACCCATGATGATATGATTGGAGTTTTCCATAATTTTTATAAAATGAATTTCAATACAATTTAGAAAGTCCATCAAAATATTTCGATCCAACAATGCTTTAAGATATGTTTTGGCTCAAGTGTCTTTTTTTTAATCTAGAACTAGAACCATTCATGAATGTTCATGTTTTTACAATTGACAACAAAATGGAGTGGTAGAACATAAAAATTGTCACTTTTTTTACATTTCTCGTGCTCTTATGTTTCATGGTAATTTGTCTATGCCCTATTGGCCTAGGATTATTATCACAACCTACTACCTTATAAATCAAAAACCATCATTGGTTCTTCAAAACAAGACCCCCCTTTTGGTTGTTTCTTCTACGTAAATAACTTTTCATATTCCTTGTGTATTTTTGGTGTACTGGTATTGCACATAACTTTGATAAGAAAGTGGATAAACTTATCAAAATGGTTTTACTTGGCTATTCTACTTTTTATAAAGGTTATCTTTGTTATAATCTAAACAACCCTTGTATGTATGTCTCTATCAAGTTTAGCTTTCATAAATTAGATATGTTCTTAATTCTATGTCTCCATCCTCTCCACCTTAACCTTAGCCTCCACCTGACTTTGTTGAGCTTGACCTTCTTGACCCATTGTATCATGAACCCATCACCCATCCCCTTGTCATTCCTCTTCCAGTGACATAGGACTCATCACCAATGATCTCGTATAAGGATCTATCATTCCTCTATGTCACTCTGAAAATGTATACACTCTTGCACTCTTCAAAACCCTATATCTCATACCTATTCGCTAGGCTAGCTTTTCTATTATACTAAATCCATTGGTCAGCAAACCGATTCTATCCATATTTCAAAAAATTTCATGAGGCACTTTAGTGTCTAGGTTGGAAAGCTAAAATGTTCAAGGATGTGACATCGTTGTGTGAGAACGGGACTTGGGATATTGTCCCTCCTCCATAAATATATTGTGAACTATATATGGGTCTTCTCTATCAAGTTTAATTCACATGTATCGATCAAATGGCTTAAATCTCAACTATTGCTAAAGGATTCAGACAACAATATGATGTGGATTTCTTTGAGACCTTCTCACTTGGTCACTCACATTTTTTAAGGATTGTAATCTCCCCTGCTACTAACATGGACTAGCCACTATTATGGATTGACATTAAAATTACTGCCTTCATGGTGACCTTGATGAGGAAGTGTGTATAAAATGACGTGTCTAGGTTTTTGTACTCAAGGGGAGTCTCCCAAAAGAGTCTCTCATCTATAACACTCTTTGTATGGGCTCAAGTAATCACCACATTCCTAGTTTACAAAAATCAGTGGAGTTCTTTCTAACCTGGGTTTCTCAGGATCATTTTCTAATCATAGTCTCTTCTATAGTTTTTCTCAATTTGGTACAATCATTCTTTCCGTCTATGTTCATGATATATCTATATGTCCTTGAGATACTCATGCACTCCAACAACATTTTCATACCAAGGATATAGGACAACTTAACTACTTCTTGGGCATAGAGGTACTAATTTCCCATCAAACCACTTATTTAGTTAGAGGAAGTATATTCTCAATCACTCGAATGACTCTGGTATGTTGAATTCTGAGGTTGTTTCTTCACCTAGGGACTATCACAAAAAAATTTTGTTTGAGGGGAGAGGTTTTTTCTAATCCTGAACAATCTCAAAACATAGTTAGAAACACATTTATCTTACAATTACCCGACAACATATTGCCTTTGTTATGATGTTTTTACATGGCTCAACCCCTTGCATGCCACTAGAGTCAGGTACAACATATCGTACACTATCTAAAAAGTGCACTTGCAAGATGTTTCCTCTACAAGAAACCACAGTCTCCAAATATCTCTTTGAGATTCTATGCATATGCCGATTGGACCAGATATCTGAATAATACAAGTTATATTTTTGGCTTTTATGTTAAATTGGGTGGTCATGTCAAGTGTTGGCAGAGTAAGAAGCTATCTATTGTGACTCATTCTATCATTGAAGAAGAGTATGTGCAATGGCACACTCTTGTTGTGAATTTCAATAGGTGACATATATTCTTGGTGATTAGGTTTTCCTCTCTCCTCTTTAGATATTATCAAGTGCAATAATCAGACAACTATTTATATAGATAGCAATCCAATTTTCATGAAAGTACTAAGCACATTGAGGTTGACTGCCACTTTGTTAGTGATCTAGTTCATGACAAGAATATCATTATGCCATATGTAAAGACTGAAGAACAAACTGTTGATTCTTCACCGACATTCTTCCACCTTCATCCTTCTCCTATATGTGTGGCGAGATGGAAATACACAACATGTAGTGTCCAATTTGAGGAGGAGTTCTGGTGGTATTTTATATAATTTATTTTATCTTGTGTAATATAATTGGGATTCCTCTACTTAGGCCCATTAGTATTGGTTTAGTTTATGTTATGTTGCGTCTCTAGTACACTATGCCTTGAGACATGGCTATATATGACTCTTTGTAACCTTGATCTTTTCATAATAAATTTTTTCTCTTCACACACTAAGGTCTTTGTGCAGTAAAATCCCTTTGTCTCAAAAATTTAGATTAAACTAGAGCAACAAAACATCATCCTCATTACATTCAACTTAACTTCCTTGATTACCAAATAGGATATACTTTCAAACAAATTTGATATCACATATTAACTCAAATGTGCATTGACATTCTTCTCTGTAGTACCCCTATCAAGATGTCAATGATATCACTCATATTATATAAGAGGGACAATTTGCTTCTACATAAATCTTTATGCATATAATTAATCTTGTCACACCCAATCACAATATGTGTAGAAACCTACTTTAAGATCACATTGATTGTGTCCAAGTTTGTTAATCATTATATCATCATTATGGTGACTTCAAGTTGAAGGAAAAATATATCATTGTTGAATTAAGGTATCTTTATTACAATGATATGACCATCCATATATCACTCTCAAAGGGGGTATATCTATTACACTTGTTACTAACGAGTAACTTTGTGTCTATTTGGATAACCACTGCCCATGGCCCATGATACATTGCCATCGATTATCACACATACTAGTCCCACATGTATTATTATTGAATCCAAAATATTACTCAACTAGAGACATTTAAGAGCTTTTCTTTTATCATGCATTGGAATATCAAGTTCAATCACCTCCCTTATTTCCCATTATTTGATACTATCATTATAAGGAAAATTACTAAGTACATCAATATCACAATAGCATATGAACATAAATAAATTGTATTTCCTTTATTTGATCAAAACAAAGTATATTGTACAGCAATAATCAATCATTTAGTGAATGTCTTCTGGAGAATACACATTGGAAAATTGCAAGTTAATCAAGGCATAAAATAAAATGATAGCCAATTATAAGGCTCCTTAATGACTACATTATTTCTTGGCTTTTATTGTGAAGTTATCTCTTCCTTATTTCCTAATATATTTTGGAGCATCTAGGATTATCTAAATCTACCAAAATTTGTGTGTTTGATAATTCAACCATTAGGAATTCAATTATCCAATTATATTTTAGATATGAGTTAGGGAAACATGTTTTTTATATTATTTTCTATTTAAGGTAATTAACACATTAATAATCAGTGAAAAGGAATTGTGTTACCAAAATTTGATGGAAGCTCTAGTATTCTATTATCTACTCATATACCAAATAATGATATACATTATACATGAATGTAGGTCCAATCTATATTTCAAACCTTAACTACTCACCATTGCATAATTAGGGCTATATTTTGTGCATTAACAAACTTGATGTGAATAAATGTTGATGCATTATGTATATGATTCATTCAAGGTTCACATAATATCTCGGTGTTGTATTTACTCATCTTGGGTGTATTAAAGAATCATGATCTCATCTTAAATGATCGAATGAAAGTCACACTAGTTCAACTTGGGGTTTCACCTTCAATCAACATAGAGAAATTTTGGGACTAAATATTTTAATAGTTTTCATATTTCTAATTAAAATTTTGAGGGTCGTTACAACAATGAATCGAGTACATGTAAAGGGGAGAAATTGAACTAATGATCTATGAGGAAAATTGACAGGTGAAGTGCCTTTGAGGAACATATAGCGTCCTGGTCAGTTTCTATCCTTTATTACGACTGTCAACTATGGACTCGGACAAGTCTCACAAGAGTAAGCCGCTGATGTTTGAGGGAAAATGAGTACACATGCTTGATACCCCGAAAGTCGTGTGAGGGAATTGGATGACTTATTTATAAGTTTTAGGGTCAGGAGCTAGAACATGGCTTGGCGACAAGGAAATAGGGAAATATAGGGTGTTAGAGATTGTTTAAAGAATTGGGAACAAGGAAACCCTAATAACTTAGAGTTTTGCCAAGACTAAAAGGTGAGAGGAGTGTGAAGGGGAAAGAATCGGGGTGCAATGAGGGAAGAATAGAGAGGAAATCTTTCGAGTAGGAGTCAAACAATGTTGCTCTGGTTTGCTTTTTGGAGCAAGGTAGAAGACAGAGGGGATTTATAGATCCTATATCTAACCGACCAAAATATGCATGCACCCAAGCCCAGATAGGAAACACTACTTAACTTAAACATAGGCAGAGAAGTTGGGTCATTTTATTTATTTAACTTTGTTTTATTTATATTTGGTAAAGAAATAATGTATTTACTTCTTTAGCTTATTTAGACTAACAAACAAGGTTCAAAAAGGATGAAATTTGACACCCATGCTTACTTGAGGGTGTTGAATTTAATTTATTATTAGTTTGGGTAAATCATTTAATTATTTAATATATCTAGATCTTATCTTATATTTTAATTCCTTAATGAAATTTAAGCATCTAGGCTTATTCAGTTAATGTGAAACTTGGCACCCAAGCTAACCAGGACCCAAGAAACATGATTTTTTCCATTAGAATTGGGTTTTATACTTTCCTTTTATGAAATTAAATACAATTAGCATTCAAGGTCTTCACCATATTATGTATTATAACCCATTATTATCATCAACATTCATTAAATTGAGTGTTATTATTTGCACATTATTACAAAAAGAGTTGCCTTAGATTATTATGCCTAAATTTCCATAATTTTCTTATTTAACCAATTAAGTCCCTTAATTCAATGTTAATTTATAGTTAACACATTATTCATATTTATGGACATGAAAAAACCAATTATTACTCCAATTTATGTCTTAAGCACACTATACTTCTTATCAAACATATCTTAGCTGTGATGTGAATGTTAGTCACAAAAAAGAAACATATTTGGCATATTTTATGAATTTAGCTACATGTTAGCACATAATTAAATTATTATGTTAATATGAATGTATTATGATATGTGATGTTGATTATAGAAGCTAATGCCACATAATGTGTTGTTTTAAGCTTATTTATTTTTATGGGTTAACTTTGAGTTATTCATGTTACATGCATTAACTATATTCATTAGAGTTATGAACAAGTACATGTGGGTATAACATCATCCTTGTTTGATCAAATCTAAAGAACTAAGAATACTAACCTCATAATCATGGGATTGGGGTTCTAGAGTAAAATTGCTAGGTTTCAGTATGTTACAAAATTCATATTAGGGGTCAATTAGATAATTACATCAATAATTTGCTTCTTCCTTAAATTGGAACAGTAGGATTATTATAAGCCTATTTGATAAAAGTAAATTAAATATGCAAACTAACGTATACATATTGATTACGAAAGGCAATATATGCATAATTAAGTAATTATCTTAAAAATATAAAATAGTGAAATTAATATTAGATTTGAGTTTGCCATATCTTTATTAGACAACATGCCAAATTTTAGGTAAATCAGGAACTATTTACTATCCCATTTAATTAATTGAATATGCAATCTCCGATACATATAAAATGCATTAAATGTGTCATTTAATACCTAAATTTTCACTTATTTGAACATCATTTTTTATTCCTCCTAGTAGTTAAAATTTCTTCTCCATGTGAACAAGATTTTTTTGTAAAGCATCAATCATTTCTTCCTCTCTCAGACACGAGGAACTCACATGCTCCACCCTTGACCCACGGTCATTTTTGTTTCCTGCCTCTCCCTATCCCTCTTTCCTTCTACTATTACTTATTTGTTTCTACCTCCTCTATTTATTCTTGTTCTCTTCGACTTACTTTCCTAGAACTCTAGACAACTCACACCACTGACGCGACACCTCCATGAGGCCATGTATTCTACTTTGACCCTATACCAACTTCCAGATCTATAAACATTTTGCCTAGCCACCCCCTTCATCTAGTTCATCCTATCCTCCTCTGTATTCCCACGATCATCAGAATGGTCTTCTCCTCTTGTCCCTGCACTCAAGATTTTGTCAGAGAACAACACAATCATCTCCTTATTCCTCGGATTTGAGGTCATTGACTGAAAGAGAGGAGTCTTCGCTAGTGTTTCAGTGGCTTGTTGGACTCCTACTTTTGCAATTCCTATCACCAGCCCGACACTGAATTGTAGTTGACTCCATCATCAAACCAGATACCATCTCCAATGAAATTGATCCACTTGCAAGCTCTTATGAACCTATATGACAATTTTCCAACCATCACCTTGGGGTGTGGTGGTCCAAATCCCCACAATGATGAGCACCCTCTATACCACGGATGACACCTACCCTCCTTGACCTTTGATTTGACAATGAAGTATGAAGACAATACACTTCATTAAATGCGGCCAGAAGACTCCCTGCTGACTACCAGACTAGACAATAGGACCTTGGCCATGCAAGGTAGCCTCCAAGATGAATATTGAACTCCCCTAGGTGGGCACACTAGAGAAACATCAGAATCATCCTGGGCGTAGACCTATAACCTCTTACATCCTGATTCATCTCACCTTCTTGTGAGTACTCACCTCTCTCTTTTAGATCTACAACAGTTAGAGAACTGGATCTTAATAATCATGTATTATCATAGGGTATATGATAAACATGAAATATGGAGCATATTGTCGTTCTATACATTAGATGGATTCTCTATACACACTATATTCCCTAATTGTAGAAATAATCTAATACACATTTGGAAAAAATAAGAGAATTGGATAACAATGCTTGGCAATACGTAGATCCAACCGATCTTGGTTAGAATTTTAGTTTCTTATATAACCATCTAACCCTATGACATACAAATGTATATACATGTATTAATGTTTGTACACCACTAACTTAGAACACAAGTAGTTATGTAGGTTTACACTATAAATTGCAATACATCAACAATCAATTTCATTATAATTACAGTACATGGATGTGTATAAAATGTGGTACTAGTGATGCCCCACTTTAAAATATTTGTTATCTTGGTGTTGGACATATTATTAATAATAACCATATAAAGTGTGTACAAAAATGCTTAAATATTAAATTAGCAAATTGGATAATTATAAGTTAGAAAAATATGTATTGAAATTTTATTACCTTTAGATATTGAACCCTCGACCCTTATCACCAATGTAGGTGATTTGTTGAACCAATAACTACACAATATCTATAATCACCATTATTATCATTCCCTAAAGTAATCATATATGTAACCCACACACATCATTAAGTGACTGTGACTTGGATAAGAAAAATATGCAAATGAAAAATAGGATTATATACACATGTTTGACTTGGTTTGGAAGACATACCTAATATGTTTCTAGGGTGAAAAGTTGCTTTAGCAGACCCAAATTTACCAACAGAGTTAATATATAGTCTTAAGAATCAAGTATGTGCAACTTCTATTTTAATTTGGACATTTATGCGATTATTAACCTTTTTTCCTTAAATGAGGTATTTATCTTTCATTGACCATCATTTTGTATATTCTGAAATTTCCAAACTATTTATTTGATTCCTTTGAACATAGGGTCTATGACCCCACATGAATTGATTTTTTGAAAATTGAAATATGAAAAAACTATTATCTTACCATTGGACACAAACACCTTTTGACAAGAAGTTATAAGATTTTTCAACTAAAGAAAGTATTACTCAACGACTTATTGACATTTTATCAATATCTTGACAAAGTATATTATTATTCAACACTTTGAAATAATCTTATATTTTTATTAGAATAATAAAATTTTGAATGTTGATGAATGAATTTGACTATTACCTTATTAGTATATGAAATATACATATATTATACATGTAGGTCTAATTTATCGTTAGGACAACTTTAACACTTTATTAAAAGTCAGAGCCACCCGATTTGAAAGTTTAACAAGGACGAACCAATACTAGGATTTTTTTTAGTTATGCTACACACACCCTCATACCTACTTGGTCATTTACTCGTTAGTTTGAAGGCGTGATCAGTGTTGATGTAGTAAAAAAAGTATAAACAAGAGAAAATAGGAGAGAGAGAAAATATTTTACACATAACTTTTAAATCATAAGAAAATTTTTTGTCGAAATAAAAAACATTAGGTTCATCATAATAAATACTTTCGAACAAGACTAATATTGACGTATTTTGAAAAAAAAATGAGAAGTATGCAAGAGAGGAGAGGAGTATAAAAATATAGTACCCATAAAGTTTTGGGTATTATACTCAGATTGACCATCATGTAAAATATTAAAACTAAATTGGATATAATAAACATTTATAGTACTCATATTTTGGGATATAGTACGTCAACAAGTAAAATATTAGTATTGTACCTCCAAAAAATTAGAATAATGTACCCCAAAATATTATATACTCAGATAGATAAATAAAAGGGGGAAAGTACAATTGATTCGGGTACATCATTCCCATTTTGAGTTACAATAAGAATGTTTAATTACTGATGTATTGTACTCAAAACATAAGTATTGTACGTAGAACATGTTATTGTACCCCAAAGCATGAATATTATATTTTTCTCATATTACTATTTTTTAAAACTATGTCAATACTAGTATTGTTGAAAAGTATTTTTTATAAGGAAATTAATCCTTTTTTCATCAAAAAATACATTTTAGATTGAAAGTTATGAACAAAATCATTTTCTCTCTCTCCCCTTCTCTCCTCTTTCATTTCTTTATTGTTGCTGGTTGTACTGGACAAAATGTCCATTCTCTATCCCAAAAATCGAACGGGTGGATGGTGTATAACTGATTATGTCTAGATTTTTTTTACATTCCTATCAATGCTTACACCTCTTATGAAATTGCACTGCGCCACTATATTTGTCTTACCTAGTTTCCACACCCATCTTGTCCGCACGAGTCGAATCACTATTTTCCCTTTGCAATCTAGGTATCTCTATGTCTAGATTTCTTTTTACTTTCAGAATCTAATACTTGGTAGCTACGTGGAAGATAACATTTCCTCTTTTTTTAGAGAAGTCATAGGGTATTCTTATTCATCTCGCCCCTCTCGTGCAAGCTAAATCAACTGGGACAATACAATTAGACATACTAGGAACTGAAATAAATTTGGTAGTACTACTACCATTACAAGCATCTAAGTTAACTAAATCAACAAGATGATTAGGTGGCCTCCTATAGTAATAAGAGCCACTGGTGTTTTTAATGTGAAACTTTGCCAGTTGGTCCGCAACCTTATTCCCCTCTCTTTTTGTATGTGACCAGGACCATTCCGGCTTTACCATGCTTTTTGCAGCGGTAACCCACCAGGCTAGTTTTGGAAAATCTGTCTCCTTTCCTTCTATAGCTTCCTTGGCAAGAAGAGAATCAGTTTCAATGGTAATTCTATCGTTGTTCAGGTATTTTCCGACCTCTATAGCCAACTTGATTGCCCGAACCTCAGCTTTCAGGGCACTCTCTGCCTTGATGGTTCTTCCCCAACCCCCGCGCCAGGCCCCATCCGCATCGCGGCAGATGGCCACAATGGCAGACTTTTTGGTGGCTCCATGAAATGAGGCGTCAGTGTTCATCTTCAGCGTTCCTTGTTGTGGCTTAGTCCAGTGCACAGTAGCTTCGTCTCTCTTTATTGCCTGCTCGTTATCAGCCTTCACCTTAATGCTAAGTAACACTTCTTTATGAATTAAGGATTTCATGTGAATAGTAGTGAGCTGCTTCTTCTCAACCAATTGCATGTTCCTGTGTTTCCACCTCTACCAGCAGCCTACAACGAACCTTATACTCTGAGTAGCGGGCGCTGAGAGGTTGTTATGGAGCTAATTCCCAATATTAGTTTCGCTGAAGAAGGGACGCCACTGATCCTGAGCAAGAACATCCTTCCACACACTCTTCGCATGATTGCAATCCCTCAGAGCGTGAAGAACGATTTCCTTTGCTGAATCACAGATTGGGCAAAGATTATTAGAAGTTAGCTTTCGTGCCATTCTCTTACGGTTTGTAAGGATAGCATTATGCCCCACCAGCCAGAGGAAAAACTTAATCCTTGAGCCTACCCTCGTCTTCCAGATAGTGTCCCATTTACCTTCAGTTTTAATATCCTTATCTGCCCTGAGAACTTCATAAGCACTTCTTGTAGTGAACAGCCCGAAGTCTGTGTAACTCCACGCCCGAATGTCCTGGACCGGGGTATTCAAGGGGATGGCTGAACGAACAATTTTCTCTACTATCTCCTGCGGTGACCATTCCTTCAGAAACGCTACGTCCCAAGAGCCTTCCAGGTTGACAAGGCTAGTGACTTTTAAGTCTAACAGATCTTCAGGTATAGGCTGTAAAACACTATCCTTAAGTGACTCCTTGATACCTCCCCATTTGTCAAACCAGACACTGGTATTTCTACCGCTAATCGGAATCATGAAGGAGTTATCATGAATGAAAGACTTATCTTGTAGGACTGCACGACCAAGCCGAGAGATATTAGGTAAACAACCTCCATTGAACCTCTGAGTTGGCAAAAACCGGTTTTGCTGATGGTGGGTTATCTCAAGATGTTATGAGAAATTTTTTAAAACATTTAACCTCTGTTTGATTTGAGATTTAATTCCGAATTAGATTATGTTTATTTTTTACTATATACACGTTAATTCCGACTAATCCAGCAGATGTAGTCTTATTTTGTATGACAGAAACAAGACTAATAAGGTCCTTTTCAGATTTAGTAACTTCTAATTCAGACTAAGTAAATCTGCTCATAGTAGGATTTTAGGATCACAGTCCGAATTTGACTCTGTTTTATGTATGATTTTATTTTATATATAAAATTGGAAAACATTATGTTACAAGGCCAGCCCAATGTAATAAATATTTACAAGGGGTTGAAACCAAATTCCAATAAACTTATCCAAATCTATACGACTAACCCACCCCGACGATTCTCAACACCGAACCATCGTGTGTGCCTTTTACGTATGGATTTCTAAGTATTTTTTAGAGGCAGATGGATGAGATTTCTCTCAACACGACTTATAGTTTTTCCCATGCACTGATTCCGTTGCCGTTCAGCTTTTGCGACCATAGCTGGCACGGTGTCATTTCAAAGTGAAGATAGCCAAGATACTCCCGCTTGACCAGTCGTAGGGTTCAAAACTCTGCTACCCTGTCTGATGTCCGGCTTACCAACAAAGAGGTAGCACTTGCTACTAATAATAAGTCAAAAGTAGTAAGAATTACAGGCCGCTGCTATTAGAAAAACGAGCAATGTTTTCGTATAGATGGTGGAATATTGACGACGAATATACTACTTTATTAAGAAAACACGATTAATGGAACATAAACCAGCTAGGATTCCATTAAAAAGGCAAAAAAAGCTATAATTACGTTAACATCAACATTACTGTCAATTATGTATTGTCGTGTATGTTCCGTCTCTACCATGCAAGCAACTATCTTGGCTTCTTGGTTGGAACTGTACCAGCTACGCAAGAAAGCAGCTACAATGACCTTTCCCCCCCTCTAAGTTTGCGTCTATGATAGGTTTTGTTAGGAGTTGTTTAAACAAAAAGCTTCGACTGTTTCTCTTAAAGGGCGTTGTAAGTTTACAGCCAAATCTATTATAGATTGAGGGGTTTTCGTAGAGGACATTTATGCTGGATAAATATTAAACCTTTTTTTTCTTGATGAATCTTACATAAACTAAGCAAGCAACAATACATTTGATCAGAAAATAAGAAAGACAGTATAAACATTGTCTAAGATGACTCTGGGTATAGATGTATGTAAAGCATCGTCGTGTAGACAAATTATGCCACTCTTGTGAGCACAATTTTCGGTCGTCTGTTTCGCAAGAGCGGTCCTCTCTTAGAACTTTGGTTTTATCATCCGGTCCTTGCAAGATTACGGTGGCGATCTATCGGCCGTTGTATGCCCCTGGAGCCAAAGAAACAAGACTGCACAACAGTTACAACGAGGCGCGATGGGAATTCTTAATCATAGAATAATGAGTTTTTTCACCTAGAATCCTCTCTATTTTGCTGAAATTGCAAGTAACTCGCATGTTTTATCTAATCCTAAGAAACCCCCTAGGCCGTCATGTCGACACCGTCGAAGCAGTTCACGGATTTTTGTCTTTTGATTTTTGTCTTTGCTTTATTCCATCATGCAATCAACCAGCCCGTTGCTTATAGTTTAAATATTTATATATTTTCATTGTACAAGTCTACAATTAAGATTTCTAAATAATTTTTCTGTGTGTGAATCCGGTCAAATAGAGACGTGAGCATGGGTCTAGAACTAGACCAAAATGAAGACCGAAATAGCAAAGATGACTGACCAAAGATCAGAAAAACATAAACCAGTCCAGTTCAAAGTAGGCCATTTTGAAGTAGGACTCGACTGAACTAGACTGTTTGGATCTAGTGGTGACAAAATAATCAATCCGACAAACCCGAACACAACCCAACCTAAAATTGTGTGCATGTTAGCGTCCTACTTTGGATTTGGTTCGGATCAAATTTAGTTTTGATATCTTCATCAGGTCGTGTCTATATCAGGTTTGATTGTATCTAGCGACAATAGGGTCAAAATTTCCAGTTCATTCAGTTGTTGATTATATGTTTTGTTATATATATAACGGAATATTTTTAAAAAATTTTTGCTATATCAGATTGGATCGCTTTAGGTTGAGTTTAAGATGCACTTTTTACCACTTCAGTAACATGACTAGATTCAAATTGTACATGCTCGTGTCAATTTCAACAAACCCGGACCAGTCTCATTCCTAATTATAATTTTGGGGAATGGAAGCTGAAATTCCCTTTATTCTCTATGAAAACAACTTTTTTAAAATTTATTTTTAATGAATGAAAAAATACAAAACTGAAAAACAAAATAGTTCTAAAGGTTTTAAAAAGAAAAACAGAATGATTTATAAGAGCTTTCAAAGAAAAAACAAAGGATGCTCTAGAAAGAATTTTAGTTAGAAAAGGAACGATGGAAGGAAATAAAAAGAGAGGAAAAGAAAATTGAAATGAATAAGAAAAAAAATATAAATCAAACTCAAAAAGAGAATATTTTTGATTTTTTAAGAGTGAGGGATTAATCGAGAAAGATCTATTATTCTTATTCTAAGTTCTAAGTTGTCATTTGATCTGCATATGTTTGGTAATCTTTTACCTTGTTCATAATAATAAAAAAGTATTCAGTTGGATTATAAAAATGTGACAGAACACCTGCTTTCATCATCTCTTTCACATTAATGTTCCAATATCTTCTTTTCATTTTTCTCACACTTTCTAGTTCTTAATTGTTGATATAATTCATTGATCATTTTTCCACTGCGATTATAATGTAACACTCTCGTAGCTTATTGAAACAGAACCCAAAACCTAGGCCGCCCCAAATAAGTGCTGGAAAGAGTGTGGCATAAGCTCGACCCAAACTCCTCTGACCTAACATGATCCAGACACTATAAAAATATATTGTAGTACAAAAACTTGATACTCAATTTTATTACAAAATTATGAGACATATTCGTCAATGTAGTGAACTCAAAACTTGACCGTACCTGGCTTAGACACAACTTGACTAGGAAAAGACATGACAAAAAGGAAGTGCTCCAAACTAAGTTTGATCCAACTAGAATCCCAAGCAAGCTGGTAACTAGCTAGAAATTGTAGTTAAATGTAAGTTTTTTACATCCCTAAACTAAAACAGTCTAGTCTTGATCGACTCATAGTTCAAAATGGTTTGCTCTTGACTAGATTGATTTATGTTTGGTCTATCTTTGGTCCACCATTTTTATGAATTTGGTCTTTGCTGGAGTCTGGTTTTAATCCGACGGTCACACATAGATTTTTCTAAGTTCGCAAACAAATAATCATTTACAACACCAATATGTTTAGTTGTAGACACATAAAATGGGAAAAATTAAGGAAAAAGTTAGCAACGGGGTTGTTGATTACATGATGGAGCAAAACAAACAGAAAAACTAGTTAAGTGCTTTGACGGTGTGGATAAAAATTAACGGCCTAGGGGCTTTCTTAGGATTAATTAAAATATGAGGTTTATTTGAAATTTCAGTGAAGTAGAGGGGGTCTAGAAAAAACCCTTGTATAATTGTGAAAGGAAGTAGAGGAATAAGACTCATATTCTGGATTTCATATAGAAGCGGCGAGCAAGAGGATTGACTCTTACCTAGTTATTATGGGATCCGTCTTGAAAGCAAAGCATCCCTTAGACACGCTCATAGCGACACCCATTCTTTAGAACACATCCTATAAAAAGTTAATAGAATTTAATTGAATTCCGTTATAATGTACTGGTGGTGTTTCCCTCTCCTTTAGGGTTGAGTTTTGAAGAGGAGTGAGAAGGAAACCTATACTTGTTCTATAGGACATCCAATCAGAACAAATCATCTCATCCTCACTCCTCTTCAAAACTCAACACCTTAAAAAAATTAAGGAGAGAGAAACGCCACCAGTACACTATAATTTTATTTTTTTGATAAACAGACTAATTTTATTGCAGAGTAGCCATACGACATCTACATGAAGAGGAAGACAAACTTACATACCACACAATGGTCAAGAACAGATACATCCTACCACAAATGCTCACATCGGAATCTGATAAGAACAATGATGCATAAATCACTCTTCTATTTCGCTGGCTAATGCAGCTTTCTATGAAGGATACCTTCAACTTGAGCATGTATCTGTGGTAGAGTAACTGTACCAAATCAGTGTTTTGAAAGGAAGTCGCATTTGCACTTGCTGCCATACACCTAAGCAATTAAATTAAACGAGAAAAAATAACCTACTATGAGGAGAAAAAGAAATGTGTCGATTATCGGCGAGAAAGATAAAACAAGACAAAAAAAACCTAATCTCAAATAACAAGTAAAGGAGAAAGGGGGTAGAAAACTCATCGTAGCACAATTCAACAATAGGATAGAAGAAGATCGCTGCCTCCAAAGACACAACACACCAGCCACCAAGCAAGCTTAGCAACCAGAATGCGTCGTAAGAGTCGAGAAGCCTATAAGACGGCCAAGATCCAGACTCAAAAGTCTAGAACAAGATGCCTCCAATGTCGATGCCTGAAAAACAGAGGAGAGAAATGACCACACCTTCCCGAAAAAAAATCTCACCGACGACGAGCGATAAGAGACCGAGGGGAAGTGGGGTGTCGCTTTGCAGTGGCTAGAAACCCCCTCCCCCTAGTCAGCCGCCGCCGCCGAAGAAGATGACCTAGCCGCTCTAGGGCTAGGGAGAGTGGAACCACAGCTTTGTGCCAACCCCACTAGTACACTATAACTGAATTCTATCGAATCTTATCAAATTTTTATAGGATGTGTCCTATAAAATGGGCATCGGCTTAGAGGTATAAAAAGTTTGCCACCTTCCTGGCCTTACCTAAACATGACAAAGCAAAAAATGTGATTGCTCAACATTGATGGAAAGATTGGAGTGTTCTGCTTTGTTTAATACTTTAATACTTTTTCGAGCTAAACTCAATATTTTCCTGTTATTTATATGAAGACATATTACCAATTGATGTCAGATGATACATGTTGCAAAGAAAAGAAGGGAAGGAAACGCGGACTACACCACGAAAAGCTGTGTGGTCTGTGGTCGGAACCGGGACTTCAGTCTGAACTCTGAACTGGCCACTTGGTTGATCACACTGGGGAATAGAGAAAAAGATTAGGGGATGGTAACTAAAAGCTGTGCCGTGGTGGGGGTTCTGTGGCCGGCACTAGAATGTGTTTCCGCTGTCACCCAACTATTTCCTCTTTCTGCAGGAGCCGAAGTGGATGGAGGAAGACAGAATAAAATAGTATTACAAGTACCTTGCAACTGCCGGATAACCGGAAGGTGGTTTGAGAAATGTTGTCTTTTTGAAGGTGGTTTTGGTATGTGGGAAATTGGTGACGTGGCGGGGTGTAATTGGATGGGTAAATAGAGGTTATGTAATTGATAAATAAATTTTTTTTGCTTATAACTTTTGAACCGTGGTGAATTTTTTGACGAAATAAAAATCATTGGATTCGTTACGAAAAATGCATTCTAACAAGACTAATATTGATATATTTTTAACAAAAAAATATAAAAATAATATGAATCGGTTATTCTTGATGTCAATTAACCATCTTTGGGTGTCATTAGCCATTTATATGTGCCAATAAGTTATTTGGGTGTCATTATATTATTTTTATTGTTGATACCTTATTTGGGCATTATTTTAAACTTATGTGTGTCAATGAATCATTTTGAGTGTCAATTACCTTGTTTGGATGGTGTTAGTTGTGGGCGTTGTTATAATTTGAACTATTTTAGGCGTCAAATAACCATATTTGGGTGTCATTTGCCATTTATGGGTGTCATTAGCCATTTGTGGGCGTCGTTATAATTTTAGGTGTCAGTAAACCATTTTAGGCGTCAAATAACCATATTTGGGTGTCATTAGTCATTTGTGGGCGTCGTTATAATTTTATGTGTCATTAAACCATTTTAGGCGTCAAATGACCATATTTGGGTGTCATTAGCCATTTATAGGTGTCATTAGCCATTTGTGGGCATCGTTATAATTTTAGGTGTCATTGAACTATTTTAAGCGGCATATAACTATATTTGAGTGTCATTAGCCATTTATGGGTGTCATTAGCCATTTGTGGGCGTCGTTATAATTTTAGGTGTAAGTGAACTATTTTAGGCATCAAATAACCATATTTGGGTGTCATTAGACATTTATGAGTGTTCATTAACTTATGTGGGCACCATCTTTATGCTTTTGGGTGTAAATACACTATTTTTGGCGTCAATTAACTATTTTTGGGTGTTAATAACCATTTATGGATATGGGCACCATAGTTGATTGTCAATTAACCTATATATATCATTTTTTTATTTTTTTATCTAAAAAATGTGTCAATATTAGGTTTGTTAGATTGCATTTTTGTCACCAAACCAACAGTTTTTGTTTTATTAAAAAATTCATTACGGTTTAAAAGTTATAAGCGAAACAAATTTATTTGTCTTTTACATAATTAAAAAAAACGGCTCAATTACCAATTGGCACGTGGTGGCAGTTTGGCAGCGGTTTCACCCGCGTTTGAGATCGCACGTGAAGCCGCGTGAGCGTCATAGAATCTTAGTCCTAACCTTTACAAGTTGATGCCACAACTGAACAAACGCTAACATGAGCGGTACAATTAATTTCTTTGTTTGAGTGCCATTCGGCTCGACGATGACGTCTTGTATCTCACTTGATGATATCATAAAATTCAACCAATGACAACCATCAAATGAACTTGTTATGATATGAGTTTGGAAGGTAACAAAATTATCTTGGGCTACTTGGGCCTATCGTTGAACTCGGGAGGCAATTTACACTCCTCATTCCCTCTCCTTCAGGCTGTGTTTAGTTTGAAGAAAAATTCGATAGAGAAGCAGAAAGTGAAAGGGAGAAGGGGAGGGGGGAAGACCGGAAGAGAAGGGAAAGTGAAAGTAGAAGGGGAGATCTCCAAAAATTATTATTCCATTATGTTTGTACGAAGAAAAATTAGGAAATTGGAAAATAAATATAAGTATTATTTGTTACGTGGGTATGTTGATGATGGAGAGATTTTCTTTTATAAATACACATCATAGAAGTCAAATTCCATTTTGTTAAATAGTAGAAATACTCAATGACAATGACAACATCTACTCATTTTATTTATATGTAAATATTTTTGTGAAGAAACGTTTTGCAATAGTTATTAATATCCATGATAACAGTAAAATTACCATGAAATAGAAGGCAGATGAGTAAAAAAATTTGCCACCAACTCCTTTTAGATGGTGAAAGTAATCCTCTGAAATACTACATCCATAGACCTAAGGATAATATGATTACACTGTATAACTTTTTTGATCCTTTTACAATGCTCCACTACCTTCAGTGCCAGTGACGGAGCCAAAAAATGACTCAAGGATGGGCACCAATCAGTGTTCAGAAAAGCGCTATTCGGTGTACGGGAGGACGGGGCACTGAATAAAGTATATGCGATATGCGGGAGTATATGCAGTTTTGGATTTTTTTAATAAATTAATATATCTATATATATTTATATATCAGTCATATAGAATTATATATCACATTGAACAATTACATACAAGGACAACATAGAATGATTGATTAGAAGAAAGGGAGCAACAATATCATATAAATATTTAATTAGAAACAATAAAAATATCATATAAATTTTATTTCTTCAAGTCCATGTATGTGTGTTTGGAAAAGCGGTGATTAAGCGGCCGCATAAGCGGGTAATCGGCCGCATAATCAGGCCTGGACTGATTATTGGTCCGCTTTGACATATGCGGTGCGGTTCCCTGTCCAAACCGCTTAAGCGGCCGCATATGCGGCCGCACGGACCGATTTCCTGAACACTGGCACCAATTAATATAGCAGTTGAAAGAGAAGAAAAATGGATGATCAAGGGGGCACAAAAGGAAATTGTAGCTAAACTGTATGGATCATATAATGAAAGTTAGTGTATAGTTAAAAGCAAGGGTAGGGCACATTCCCCTTCCCTTATATGTGGCTCCGCCACTGTTCGGTGCTAAGAATTCAAAAGTATCAAATTTGAAAGGTATAAATACATGATGTTCGATGCATAGTTTCTCATGACTAACCACTTTGGTTGCAGCAGCTTTTAGGGCAGAAAGTCCCACAATAAACTCTCCATCCTTCAAACCCACCAATAGGGAGACTCCTGCTAGATTGGCACACGAATGTTTTTCTCTAGACCAGTCAAAAATCACATCATGCGTCGGTCTAAATATCGATTTCCGCTCTTGTTGATCAATCAAAAAATTAACAAATGTCACTTTTTAACAACTCCAATATGTTTAAGTATAGCATAGATGACATCTCATATAAGATCATGTCTATATTTAAAGTCTAGGAGCTCCCTGCAATGGATTGATGACATATAAATATCAAACTATTTTAAACCTTTTTAACCATAAATATTTTGATAGAAAAGTAATCAGTAACTAATTTTTTATATCTCTAAAATATTTATCAATAGAGAAAACTATGGAAATTAGATACTCTGCATGATCTCTAAGTTTATAAAAGAAGATGTCACTAGTTAGAAAGGAATCAGAGAAAAACTTTTTGTTAGAGGTAAAAATTCTTTTGGGATTTGTTAAATTGTTGAAGGGTATAATTCATATGAAGGAATTAACTTTTCGGTAATAATTAATCTTTTGGTGAAGAACCAAAATTCTTGGAGCAAAGTTAGTTATGTGTGGAAACAAACATCTAGGTAAATTCCAAACTTTTGGTAGTAAAAGTTAACTTCATAAAAGCTATATCTCAATATAAATTTATTAGAAGGAAATCATTTGTTTGAATGTAACCATATCTATAGAGGGAAATGATTTCTTAAGCGGGATTTTAATTGGATCGATATATACTTTAGAAAAATAAAATAAAATAAAATGGTAGAAGATTCTTAGTTGAATTGTTTTTCCAAACAAAAGAAATAACATGTGAGTGGCAACAAATAGGAGAGAAGTGAAAGAGAAATCAAAATTAGAAGTAAATATTAGCTTGAAAGAAAAGTAAAAGTTTTAGAGCAAAACGTCTAGTGGAAAATGTGTTTGTGTAGAGAAGGGATTTATTTATGAAATATTTTTTGCACGTGTACAAATAATTAGTGGAGAGTTAATTTTTATTTGGATTTTTTCCAATCAACCGCCATAATTTCTATGAACAAAAGATACCCCATATCTTCCCATGAATTTTCTGTACATAAATTTCTTTTCCCCTTCACCATGATAATAAACAACACTTTTAATTGGCTAGTGATAAAAACATCCTAAAAGAAACTAAGTAATAAGCAACATTTATTTACTCATTACTCCTCATATAAATGTTTACCATAAAAAATATCCATTATTGACCAATACCTCAATACATACAACTATATACATGTCATCAACGATCCAATATTTATATATTGATGTGTATAATTTTTGTTCATATTGTGTACATTTCTTCTATTACTCCTGGTGTAAATGTGTACTCCAAAAAATATTTTTCATTACAGGCCATAAAATTCATTACGGCCTAAAAATTAACGTCTGCACAACTAAATTTTTGTTGTACTAGTGTGTGTTACATGTGTACTACTTTGTGTAAAACATGTACTACGTTTGTACAAAATGCATACTAGACGTTTATATGTGTTTTTTGGATGTACAAACTGGTGTACAATGGGTGTTGTATAACTTTGCATCTTTAATTATCTCATCATTTTAGTCCCCATGGTTCAATGTAGGAATGGTCTAGGTGGTGAGTGTGACCATGGTTTTTTCTTTATTTATCTATTTTTTAACTCTAACATTTTACTAAGTAACCTTCAACCTATTGATTGAAGTCTATATAGTTAATGAAGGTATATCTAGAATTTTTGTAATACTCATTTTTACCAAAGCTTTGAACCCAGAATCATTCTGGATTGACAATTTAATTATGTTCTAAAATTTACATTACAGTGGGTCCAAATCAGTGTTCTGAAAAGTGGTAATCGATGTACGGGCGGAGAGGGTACCGAATAGAGTATATACGGTATGCGGGAGTATAAGCGGGAGAATATTTAGTTTTGATTTTTTTAATATTAATCATAAAGATATGTAAATTATATATTGACCATATAATAATGACAATGATAAGTAATTAGAAACATTTATAAGTAATAGACTAACTATAAACTTATAGAGAAAACGTCAATAGTAAGGATCAGTTCAATAAACACTAACTATAAACTTATAGAGAAAATATGAGCAGAAGACCAAATATGTAAATTGGAAGAAGTGAATGTAATTGTAATGACCAATAGTAGTATTAGAAAAAATTAATGTAAAAAAAATTATTACTAGCATTTGATTTTGAAAATTGCCGATTAATCGGCCGATTATTCCCCCGATCGGCTGATTAATCGGTCAAGGACCGATTAATCGGCCGATTATTGATAATTGGTTCGGTAGACCCCCAAAAAGGAATATTCGGCCGATTATTCGGCTTAAGCGGGGGATTTTCTGAACAGTGGTCCAAATATTATAAAAATTTTAAGCCTAGACCAACTTATACCGGGATATATTTTGTTTTACGTGTTTTAATTAGAACTAGGATGAGTATTGGGCCTAGTCATATCAAATTTTTGCAGTCCTATGCTAAACAATACTATTAAATAGGATGTGGGTTGGGTCTACGCATGTGTAATGTCTCAAAATCTTGATCCTTACCCATCTCGCTTAATAGAGCCACATTTTGAGTCTAGTTGATGTTGGCACGAATAACCGCAGTAATGTGAAGATGTTTTCATTAACACATATGTTGATACATTGCTAATATAGTTAGAAGTGTGGATTTTCCAATACATACCAATCGTATATCTAATACTTTTACTTCTTGTTAATTAACCACATTATTAAATAAAATATCATCCATGACGTAGGTCCGACTCACTACCCAAGGTTTAAGTCTATGATTGAAAATCCATCTTCAATTTTACCCTTTCTTTGATATATATATAACTAAAAAACATATAGTTAAGCTTGGAAGTAGATTTATGTACAACTATGTTTGACTTTTACAACATAACTAAGAACATAGATATACCTAATTGTGACATTCAATTTACATCATGTGCAACATCTATACAGAACTTGGTACCCTTCTCACTTCTCACTTTCCATGATCAGATGCAGAATAAAAGAATGACTACTATATGTCTAACTACTCTCTCAAGAGACCTTTGTTGACTAATATTGATAGTTATTTTTTAGATCTTCCTACTTTTAGGTACTTGTATCTAAAAACAAATAGTTTTTTTAGAATGTGAGATAAAAGCTCAATGTTTTGATAGTCATCATGTAGTCTGTGATGCAGATGTCATTATCTATTTAAACACATATAAGAAAAACATAAATATAGTAGTTAAAGTTGTAAAATGATACGTCATGACAAGTGTACATATAATTCTTGCAAACACTATATAACTAAATTATAATTATTAGACTCTTATTCATTTATTACACCTTGGAGCCTGTGAAGTGTATCATAATATGAAAGGATTACAACAAGCTTCACTCTCATCATACAAAGCATATAGTAGCCAAGAAACTCTAAGTTAGTTATACAAATACCATAGATTATAGTAAGACTCACCACATTCAACATCAATGGCTATATCAGTTAGATAGATAAATTGGATCCCTCTAAATTTAGGTTTTCATGAAAAGAGTCAAAACACTAGGCTTAACCACCCCAATCAATAGTTCCATAAGGGTTGACTTAGGAAGTAGTAATTGGTAAGCACAAATATATTGGGTACCACCATAAACTATGTTTTGTGTAGAGTAACTCACAATATTAAAGATATTGTCCTTACTGTTGGTGTGTATGCCCTGAGAGCCAATCATGGGATGATTGGTGGGATACATTAAGATTGATTTGATAAACATCAAAGGCAAGCTTCCAATTCTTTCTGCTTCAGTCATATGAGATAGTGATAGAACAGATTGAATGTCTAGAGAATGACAGTACTCAATGACGTATGCCTTCAGGTTCAGGACCTGAACGATGAGATCACACAGATGCTAAGAGTTTGTACATTCTTGTTATGTCCCTAGTCGGATGTCATTGTGGAAGGTAGATAGACAACAATGACACACAAGACTAGATTGTGGTGTTTGTTGATGACAGAATCTCATTAGTCATGATATAGAGATATCAAACCAAACACATAGGTACTTGTTAGAGAACAAGTGTACCGGACAGACCCACTGTGAGTTTGACACATGGAACCATGACATGGTAGTCACAGTCAGTACTCACAGTGATGGTGGTGAGTGTGATTCTTTGACCTGAAATCACTACACTCAACACATGTCGTTGGGCACACTTTGACATCATCAAACGTAGTCCTGAAACATGGGTTGTTATAAAGGTGATGATTGGGTGGCTTTGACACATGGGGCTTTTGAGGGGTGAGTGATAGATATGGGATTTGTCCCTCCTGAGGGAGTTTGATATCCAAGGCCACTTGATGACTAGGATTGAAATAGGCGTGCGCACGCATGTGTGAATCAGTATGTGATATTGATGTCATACATATCTCTTCCAATCTACTCTAAGATCAAGAAAGTGAATGAACGTTGACAGGATGACTATTCCATGCCTCGAGTTCATTCGGGATATCAGCGAAAAAGGAATTATACATTCACTGTAACACCATTCATGGATTGTAGGATTGAAAGTTGCTCTCCAACTTTCTACTTTCACTTGGGTAGCACTGATGTGTGATTAGGCACCACTCTTTGCTTGTGAAGTCATAAGTGTTATGGACTTTCACTGCCAACGTGAAATGGACATGCAGGGTCACACACATAGGATTTAACCTGGAAGAGGAGTTTTGTCTACAAGCAATGTTTAGATTGATTACTAAAGGAGTTTAGTAGTTCAATTAAACACTCAGTCAATTGATAGCTCAATATCATAATGTTCAAGGTGTTGGACACATTGATTGGAGTATCAGATTGATTGAAATCACAATTGACTGATTATGCACAACCTGTACTCCCAACTGATCGGTTCATGTGATGAACTGGTCGGCTCAAGTGTTGAGCCGATCAGCTCAAGATCAGGGTGAACTGATTGCTTCAAGTGTTGAAACGATCGATTCAATTGGTGCAACCGAGCAACTTGGGAAAATAGGATTGGTGAGAATTTTCCTTTCGTTTCAATTGCTCAATTTGATTGAGAAATAGGATTGGTATTCGATACCAATTAGAAACAAAAAAGGAAAGTCAACCGGGAACCGACCAGGACCACCAACTGACCGGTTCACTTGTGAACCGACCAGTTGAGGTGTCCCAACCGACCGGTTCAGGTCACCGACCGACCGGTTCACTTGTAAAACGATCGGTTCAGGTTGTGTGTTGGTTGCTTTTGTGGAAAATCTTGAACCCTTCTACTCCTGCTTTTAGTCTCGCATTGCTTGGGATAGAGAACCCTGTCCCATGACCCTCCTATATATAGGGGTATTGGGGGCTTCTCAAAGGACAACTCAGTGCAACCAGTTGCTCTGGAAAGTTGTCGTTCTCTCTGGTTTTGGTAACCGAGAGAGAGCCCGAGCAAGTGCTACCCACAAAGGGAGGCGCAACAAGAGAAAGACAACTACAGTTGCAACTGGTAGTAGGAGAGTGTGTTGGCGACTAGTACGTCAAGAGGAGGGTGTGAGTCCTTCCAACTCCTTTTGGGACAAGGAGTGTGGAGTTCCAGGTGGTCCGTGTGGACTACTTCAGAGGCGGGAGGTTTCTGCCGCTCAGGAGGACAACTTTCAACCCTGACAGTCCCGGTGAGAGGAGTCGTCAGTCCCGGTGCGACCAGGAGCTGCACAGACACCGTCCAAGACCGGAGGTGAAGACCGCGCAAGGCGTGAGGTATTTTCGCTGAGTAAGACTCGGGACAAGGTATGATTCCACAAACCATCCTTTCCTATTATATAGACGTTGACGCGTTTCCTTGTTCCGGGTTTGGGGAGAAATTTTTTTGTTTCCGCTGCCTTCTCTGCCTCCCCTAAAACCCAACAGTGGTATCAGAGCCATGTCAACTTCTCTATATTTTAGGAATATCGATATGATCGATTTTGGTTTGTCGCCTTTATTTATTGCATACGATGAGAATAAAATTGGCTTTATGCATGTCCAATCCTAAATCCACAAATCCCAATTACATATATGATATGTATTATTAATGCACTCGATACGCGTCACCCTTAAACGAGTTTTGTGGTGTATGTATAGCGTGGTTATGGCCAATAAACCCTATTTGTGTATGGTTGTATGTGGTTGCTTGCATCTCGGTCTGCGCACCGATCTTCCCTCTCCTATTCCTGATGTAACTCGAAATAATTCGAGATTCTTTCCTACCTTTGCTCCCCCCGAATGTAACTCGGGGTTTCCCTTTTAAGCAATGTAAAATTAGGATAGATTTTATTTCCTGTTATGTCAAAGAACGAAGGACATCCAGACGACAGCTGAGACGATCGGTTCAAGACGTGAACTGATCGGTTGATGTTCCAGACGATCGGTTGAAGGAGTGAACCGATCGGTTGATGACCGGTTCGAGGAGCAAGACGAGTGGGTGGCGGCCATGACGACATGCACGATGACCAGGCAAACCGATCAGTTGGAGGAGCTAACCGATCGGCCGGTGGCACCCAGATGACCGAGCCAGAATGCGCAAGTCAATCATGTGATGAGTTGATCTACTCCGAAGGCAAAGCACAAAGTTCATCTTGTACAGGTTGCATGTGATGTAGACCTAGATGAACGTGATTCCTCTTGGCTCGAGGAATCACATTAGGATGGCCATAATCATCACTTTTATCATTTTGCATGTTTTTTGTGGGATATAGCATGTATATGATATGTACTATGTATTGTGGTGATTGGATATGTATATGTATATAAAACCAAATCCCTCATTAAATTTTAAGTTTTAGATGCCTTCCGAATGTGACACATGTGAAAAGCTTGATTGACCAAGTGTGGGCATGCCCTAGCGTGGTGCACCATCTATCTCGTGGAAGCATGAAGGATGAATGTGTGGGTCTGCCCAAGCAGGGTGCATATTCATCGTGTTGGCTTTGGGTCGGACTTAACAATGTGACCTAGATAGGATCTAGCACCTTGAGGCATGGAGATGCTCATGGCAAGGAGTTGCATATGACATCTTATCAAGAGTTGCATATGATCCAATTGGCAAGTGTTGCCTACCTGAGAGATCTAAGTTGTGGGTGACAGCCCTAGCTGGTCCATGACTTAGAGGATTTCAGGATCTTGCCCACTAGAAGGTTGTACGCTGCAACCTTCCGAATTGATGGTGAGGGCTATCAATTTGAATTAAAATAGTGGGAGCGATAATTAATTAAAGGACTAATTATATCGTCAATTTTTTTAAATCAATCAAATAAGTCAAAATGAGTTTTTGGACTAAAATTGCATATTTTCCTTTTGTAGTACAAATGGCAACAAACAAAAATCAATTTTCTTTGCGATCGGTCCTTGAAAAGGACAAGCTAAATGGGACAAACTTCCACGAATGGTATCGGACATTGAGAATTGTTCTCACTCAAGAGCGTAAGCTCTATGTCCTGGATACTCCAATTCCAGAGGAACCCGCTCCTAATGCACCAAAGACAGAAAGGGATGTTTACAAGAAGCATTCTGATGATGCCATTAATGCAAAGTGCTTGATGTTGTGTTCTATGAACCATGAATTGCAGAGACAACATGAGAACATGGGTGTCATTGAGATGATTCAGCATCTCAGGAACATGTATGAAGATCAGGCACGGCAAGAGAGATACAATGTCTCAAGGGTGTTGTTCAAGTGCGTCATGACAGAAGGAGATCCAGTTGGTCCTCACACACTCAAGATGATTGGCAATGTGGAGAACCTATAAAGACTGGGATTTCCACTGAGCCAAGAGTTGGCTACTGACGTGATACTGCAATCGTTGCCAGAATCCTATAGTCAGTTTGTGATGAACTACAACATGAACAACTTTGATAGGCCACTGTCAGAGTTGTTGGGCATGTTGAGGACAACCGAGATACAGATGAAGAAGGACAAGTCTAAGTCCGTGATGGTGATCACGAGCAAGAAAGGAAAGTCCAAACGCAAGGGCAAGGGCAAAGCTAAGACAGGTTCTGATGCTAGCTAGGAGCCCAAGTCGTCTTCAACTCTCAAGGCCAAAGGAGGCGTGACCAAGAAAGGAAATTGCCACCATTGTCAAAATCCAGGACATTGGAAAAGGAATTGTCCTCTCTATCTGGAAGAACAAAAGAAGAAGGAGACAACTGAAGTCTCCACTTGAAGGTGTCATGAAAATAAACTTGTAACACTTTTTGAGGTATATGATACCAAGATGTAAAGTGTAAAGCACTCATAATTGGGGCAAGTGTTGCCGCCATAGATAGGAGTACTTTAGTTTATTTTCAGCCTATAAGGCATGTAATACAGTTATGAACTGCTATTTCATATTTGCCAATAGATAGAAACACTTTATTTTTGCATATTGTGCGACAATGATGGCAATTAATAAAGTTGAATTTTCAATCTTAAAGATATGATCTTTATGGCAATGCCTTATTTATCTTGTGATATTTGATATGCATAAGATAAAATGATACCTAAAAGTTATAGATAACTCAAATAATCAAATTAGCATCAATCATGAGAAATTCATTTCTAGTTTCCATGTGATGGATAAATCTAGACTCTTTTGGTTAGAGAACCAGTAAGATACATGAATATCTTGGACATGATTAATCAATCTTCACTAAAAGTAGTGGGATAATGATTATCCTATTAGGTATAATACATGTGATGTATTTACATACCTATTGGAACAAATGCTAATACTTCAAATGGTTTTTAGATAAATACCAATATGAATATCTTGAAGTGTTTAAGATTATCATAGATGAAGTGTAAATTTGGTAAAGTGCTAATTCTTGATGAGATCAATGAATGAAATACTTGGACCAAGTGTTTGAGATCCTTATGAATGATTATGATAGTGTATCATAGTGAACTCATGATTAAGGCATGGTGATGTCTAAATCAAGAAGGAATCATACTCTAAGGAGTTAGAGAATGATTATTGAATAATTGAATTCTTCTTAAATAAAGAATACGCTTCACTAATAAAGGACATTAAGAATCACAAGGAGTTGTGAGTTCTTATATCCTTGATAGATACACCTCAATTATCTATGTGATGAGTTGTTCATGTGATGAGTCAACTATCTAGATGAATATGAGGAACCAAATTTTGAGTTATGGTTTATGACCATTACATCCTAAATGACATCCATGTGAACCATAAGGTATGACCTTGATGGTAGCACTCATTGGATCAAATCCATAAGTGCAAATGAGTCTTAAGTGTTAAGACACATGGATAACATTTTGAGAAGGATGATGCTTGTTGATTGCAACTTAATGACTAAGACATTTAGCATATGGATACTAAAACCACATTCCTATGAGGAATAAAACAAGGATGTGTACGTGACACAACCTATAAGGTTTATGAATCCACTAATGCAAATGAAGTCTATAAGTTACAATGGACTAATCAATGTGATTGATTGAGTACAAGCAACTCAGAATTGGATCCTTACTTTGATGATATGGTCAAAGGGTTTGACTGATATGTCAAAGATAAAGAAGGGATTTGTGATTTAGTGGGAGCGTGTTCACATTCCACATGTTGATGTGAAATGGAAATGTTCTAGAATGGAAATCCAAAAGTGGAAATTATCTTTAAGGAAGATAGAGATGTTTCCTACGTGATAGGAATAGAGATCTATAGAGATAGTTCTTGTAAAGACCCAAGTCTCTACTATTAAACATGATAAACAAATCATCAATTGGATAGCAGCGGAAGAATAAAATCTTGACTTTATTCAAAATGTATAAAGAGTACATTATAAAATTTCCATAAAGGAAGTACAACTTTATACAAGCACAAGGATCTAGGTAGAGGAAGACTTAACTAATACAACATTGTCTCCAAGCAAACAACTATATAACATAAAAGCAAATATATTCACTCAAGCTATATATTCCTTTCTTCTTATCCTATCCTTGGGTTCACCAAGCTTCCATGCGCACTCTGATCCTATCCTGGATGGTTGGGGTCATCCAGCAAGAGAAAGATAAACAAGGTATGTGTTAAAAATAAGGGATAGGACAAATCATAATAAAAAGCTTTACAATATAAAGGATTCTCCACAATAAGAGATTTCAAAAGGAATGAGGCTAATATATGAATATTCCAATAAATAACAGATCTTGCCACCATTAATCATCACATTAAATTAAATATTTGCATGTAGATATATTGGACTAAAGTAACTATAGTAGGGCCATGACACCACTGAGTCATTGACCAAAATATAAAATGGGTGGAAAATCACACCCTAGGCGGAAAAGCACGCCTCTGTATATATAAGGGTAGAAACGCATACCCCGGGTAGAAAAGCATACCCTAATGGTTACGCATAAGCGTCTACGATAGTTAGCCAGTAAAATAATCTACCATGCATAAAATAGTGGCAAAATATATCATTCATTAGACATTTGCATCATAAGACAAGCACAATAGCATGTGGGGTCATTGACCCAATTCAACCTGTAAATAATAATTCCAAGAGAATAGGATATGTCAAAGTGAAACAAGAGCAAGTATATCAAAAGATGAGACAACAACGGTATTAGAAGCATAAAATAAGTTAGGAGCCAATACATGCAATTAGAGGGAAAATGAGGCTAGCACAATAATGAGTGGGGTTGGGTAAAAGCCCAACTGAAAGTTAGGTAGTTTGCACATTATATATTCCACACATTCATCATAGTTTTTCACATACATAGGGGTCGGATACAAAATAGGGTGCACATACCTTAGATATAATACATTACCATCATATCAACCAAATAGATAGTATCCAAAATCCATCCACATAATATCCTAGTTACATCATAACACATGTATTAATATATATAAAGGCATAAATCATAGGAAAAACCCTAATTTTACAAAACTATGATTTAGAGTTCAAAACCAAGTCCAAACGATTACTCATAATCTCCTGATTAAGAAAACATATTTTATTATATAAAACAGAGTTAAAATGAATTAATTATGTATTTTAAAACATTTACATATTAAAAATGCCATTCAAAGAAAACTTCGGAAAACCCTTGAGAATCAGGTCTCAAAAACCACAGAAACAGATTCTACATTACAAATCCTTTCCATCGACTATTTATTCATATTTTTCTGACCAACGGTTGATTTACTATGAATTAAGTAAACCTGATCAATAAGAAATTAGGAAAACCATAGTGTGACAGGTATTTAAATAAAAAATGAAACTCGATGTAAATTATAGATGAAAGGACCAAAATGCCCTTGCTCGTTAAATCAAACCAATTAAAAGTACGAGGGCAAATCGGTCATTTGCACAATTCCATTGCTTTGCAAGCGAGAATCAAAAAGAGAGGGGGAAAGGACGAGATTAACCCTGGGTGATGAGGCATCGCCCTCACAGGGGCATGACCTCGGGCGTCTTTACACAGCCAGGCTTCTTCAGCCTTGGCCATGGCGATGGAGTAGCCTACTGGAGCTTTGACTCCATTGCCTCATCGCGGAACCAATGCACCCCAAAGCAACCGAAGGACGGGAACAGGTCCATTGAGACCTGGCGAAGCCGAAGGGATCCTCGCCACGAGGCGGGAACCTCAGGAGCGCCCAATCCCGCCGGACACAGCCAGCGAGCAGGGGAGGGAAAAGCCGAGGTCAAATGACTGTAAATAGAGAGCGGAAATTCCAGCTAAGGCTTCCGTCGGATTCGTGGATGAAAGGCGGATCGAGGGAAGTAGTCGGTCAGGGCGGAGGAGCAACAAAGCTAAAAAAGGATAGGCGCCGACGGAGCTTCTTCAGGAAGCTTCAGGGTATCTATAGGACCAAGCGATCGGGATCATCGTGAGGTGAACGAAAGATAGGAAGACGAAGGACGATATCTGTGGAAGCTTACCGTGTCCTTAATTGAACGGAGGTGCTCAGAGGTGCGAGCAGCAGGTCGGAGTCACCGGAGATGCAAAGCGGGTAGGTCCAGGAGGAGGAGGCCAACAGAGGCGAAATTGGAGGAAGAGATGGAAGGCTCGGAGCCCGGGGGTGCTCCACGGCCCCTTAAGTAGGCCGGAGGAGAACTCCAGTCGTCTCTGCTACACATAGGTGGAGAGAGGAGGATCGTCGGGTTTTGGGCATTTTTCCAACTGGTCATAGTGAAGGCTGATTAATGGCTCGTTGAGACTGACGTCATGAGACAAATCCAACGCGCTCAAAATCGTGCGAAACGGTTGACGGAGCTGTGAGAACGGGAGCGGTATGCGAGTCGCCAAGTCTGGAGAAACGGTCGGAGGTAGAAGGAGATACGGACGCCGTTGGATCAGTTGGGAGGCAAATCACAGCCGTTGGATCGCACGCAGGCCAAGAAGGGGGCGCGTGACAGGTTAAATAATCCGAACATTGGCGTTACACATTAAATCAATGAGATAAACGAAATAACTATAGTAACACTATACTAAAAGCTTTTAAAAAGGATTTGAAGAGTCAAATGAACTCCAAAAGCCACCAAAATTGAACCCTAGGCTCATATTAACATATAGAACGATGCTATATAATTAGAATCTCGTTTAATGCATAATAAGGCCCTTAATAAACATATAGCTCATAAAGGAGTATAATAATATATTAATATGAAGGAATTATATGAAAAGGCTATTAATGAGAAACATGTGAGTAAATTCGACATATAAAACACATTAGGGTACAAATAATCATTACTCAACAAAATAACATATTAATGTGAACTAAAATCATATTTTGAGGAGAGAGAAACAATAAAGGTTAATATACACATATATGAACTCAAATACACATTATTAATAATATATTTATCCAAAAAGCTCCAAATTAATATAATCTACTATATTATCCCATTAAAGACCAAATTACATAATTAACCCTAACTTATCTCCTAATGTGGGTTATTTGTGCAAACACCCCTCAATTTACATCAATGAGGGTAAATAGTGATTTCAACATCAAATTGTGCTCAAATTGCACATGGAGTCCAAAAATGATCCAAAAGGATGGGAAATTTATGAAAAAGGTCCAAATGGACTAAAAGGAAAAGGAAAGCTCAAAAGTAGGTAAATTGCAGGGAAGACCCTGAGATTCAGTATGTTACAGCACACCACCCCTTAAAGAGGATTTCGTCCCCGAAATCACAACAAGAGGAAAGAGAGGGTGGGTGTGCAACATCCCAACCTTAAACACTAGGCTATAACCCTTACTCTAGGGCACAACACAAAATCTACATAAGTGAGGTATTACTAAGGTTTCCACCAAACCTATATCATTTTATCCAACTCAACATAACATCTTGTTGCATAAACTCTATCATGAAAAGGTAGCATATCTATTATACTATCACTTGTGCCACGTTTTATCCAAAATAATTATATCTGAATATTATATCATGGGTATCTCCCTCATTAAGGGTTTTAAGCACATATAGGGTTTACTAAGCCATTACAACATATATTAAACCATTCCCAACAACAATTAATGTATTAGGTCAAAACCTAAATAACTCAATATTACTATCCATTAGCTACATCATGTGGGATTATGCCATATAATATCATCCTAATAACAGGTCTAAGGGTATATGGCTTATCTCCAAGGAACATATTGGCACAACATCTAACATACTCATATCACGAATCATCACTAATCATATTCTCTCACAACACTAATTACTATGAATCAACCTCACATTATGTGAATCTAATTACTCATCATCTTATTACTGATTTGATCCATAAACCAATAAGATGATCAATGAGATGTATTTTAGTCAACAAGGTGCTATGCCTAACATGTGTTGATAATTGGGTCACAAATATGATTAAGTGATTATAATCCATTTACATGCATTAAGGTATATCATGTGATGACACCTAATGTCACTGGAGTATTAAGAAAGGCATGAAGGGTATATATATATGTCGTCAAGGCTAGATGATTACATCCTAGGGTTTAGGTCAACATGACCATTACATGTGAAAGAATCCTTAGGGTGTATTTTACCATACACATTTTATCATTTGGGTGACTAACCCAAACTATATGTATAACCACATATGAATAATTAATGATTATGAGCATCAAGAGTATATTAAGGTTCAAGCATAAGGATTATGTGACTTATCCATTAGTTCATAAGCAAACAAGATGAATTAAAAACATATTAGGTTTATTAAACTCTAAAGACATAAGCTCTCTATTCTCATGTCTAAGGAGTTATGGTTACTTGATTTCAAGGCATTGAGGGACTCCAACCCCCTAAAGAGGATTTCATCCTCGAAATCAACAACTCCAAAATCTATCAAGGTACTATCACCACCTTTCCACTCAAAGGGTTGACTAAGTCAAACTATTTTAAGGGTATAAAGCCCAACATGAAAGGTCTTACTAAAATCTATCTTCCAACTCAAGGTATAGCATAGGGTACACTAAACCCTAAACATGGAAATCTAAGGCTCACATAAGATACTTAGGGATTACTAGATGATTTTTGTTCGAGAAAAGAAATCAAATCATCATATAAGGGTTATAAAGGTTATTCAAAAATAAGGTAATGTCTAAAGGTAGACTATTTCGAGCTGTCCATTTCAGATCAGGCCAGGCCAGGTCATATGAGCTCAGGAGTCCTCGTGACCAAGCTAGTGGGGTGGAGGAAAATATTGCCAGCCCCCAAGCTCTGACCCTTTCTAGACACCATCACTTCAACTTCTTGCTCTAATAGCTACTCAATTAGACAATTCACCAAAAAAAGTTGACAAATTTTATTTCTAATAAGAAATTATTATGATCCTAAACCAAACATTCTTTATAGGTCAACTCTAAGGTGAAAACTTACTATAGGGAAACTATACAAGATAAGGGTTCTATCTAGGAGACAATTTTGAACTAGTCAAGAATCCGACTACCTTGATGCTCTGATACCATGCTGTAAAGACCCAAGTCTCTACTATTAAACATGATAAACAAATCATCAATTGGATAGCAGCGGAAGAATAAAATCTTGACTTTATTCAAATTGTATAAAGAGTACATTATAAAATTTCCATAAAGGAAGTACAACTTTATACAAGCACAAGGATCTAGGTAGAGGAAGACTTAACTAATACAACATTGTCTCCAAGCAAACAACTATATAACATAAAAGCAAATATGTTCACTCAAGCTATATATTCCTTTCTTCTTATCCTATCCTTGGGTTCACCAAGCTTCCATGCGCACTCTGATCCTATCATGGATGGTTGGGGTCATCCAGCAAGAGAAAGATAAACAAGGTATGTGTTAAAAATAAGGGATAGGACAAATCATAATAAAAAGCTTTACAATATAAAGGATTCTCCACAATAAGAGATTTCAAAAGGAATGAGGCTAATATATGAATATTCCAATAAATAACAGATCTTGCCATCATTAATCATCACATTAAATTAAATATTTTCATGTAGATATATTGGACTAAAGTAACTATAGTAGGGCCATGACACCACTGAGTCATTGACCAAAATATAAAATGGGTGGAAAAGCACACCCTAGGCGGAAAAGCACGCCTCTGTATATATAAGGGTAGAAAAGCATACCCCGGGTAGAAAAGCATACCCTAATGGTTACGCATAAGCGTCTACGATAGTTAGCTAGTCAAATAATCTACCATGCATAAAATAGAGGCAAAATATATCATTCATTAGACATTTGCATCATAAGACAAGCACAATAGCATGTGGGGTCATTGACCCAATTCAACCTGTAAATAATAATTCCAAGAGAATAGGATATGTCAAAGTGAAACAAGAGCAAGTATATCAAAAGATGAGACAACAACGGTATTAGAAGCATAAAATAAGTTAGGAGCCAATACATGCAATTAGAGGGAAAATGAGGCTAGCACAATAATGAGTGGGGTTGGGTAAAAGCCCAACTGAAAGTTAGGTAGTTTGCACATTATATATTCCACACATTCATCATAGTTGTTCACATACATAGGGGTCGGATACAAAATAGGGTGCACATACCTTAGATATAATACATTACCATCATATCCACCAAATAGATATTATCCAAAATCCATCCACATAATATCCTAGTTACATCATAACACATGTATTAATATATATAAAGGCATAAATCATAGGAAAAACCCTAATTTTACAAAACTATGATTTAGAGTTCAAAACCAAGTCCAAACGATTACTCATAATCTCCTGATTAAGAAAACATATTTTATTATATAAAACAGAGTTAAAATGAATTAATAATGTATTTTAAAACATTTACATATTAAAAATGCCATTCAAAGAAAACTTCGGAAAACCCTTGAGAATCAGGTCTCAAAAACCACAGAAACAGATTCTACATTACAAATCCTTTCCATCGACTATTTATTCATATTTTTCTGACCAACGGTTGATTTACTATGAATTAAGTAAACCTGACCAATCAGAAATTAGGAAAACCATAGTGTGACAGGTATTTAAATAAAAAATGAAACTCAATGTAAATTATAGATGAAAGGACCAAAATGCCCTTGCTCGTTAAATCAAACCAATTAAAAGTACGAGGGCAAATCGGTCATTTGCACAATTCCATTGCTTTGCAAGCGAGAATCAAAAAGAGAGGGGGAAAGGACGAGATTACCCCTGGGTGATGAGGCATCGCCCTCACAGGGGCATGACCCCGGGCGTCTTTACACAGCCAGGCTTCTTCAGCCTTGGCCATGGCGATGGAGTAGCCTACTGGAGCTTTGACTCCATTGCCTCATCGCGGAACCAACACACCCCAAAGCAACCGAAGGATGGGAACAGGTCCATTGAGACCTGGCGAAGCCGAAGGGATCCTCGCCACGAGGCGGGAACCTCAGGAGTGCCCAATCCCGCCGGACACAGCCAGCGAGCAGGGGAGGGAAAAGTCGAGGTCAAACGACTGCAAATAGAGAGCGGAAATTCCAGCTAAGGCTTCCGTCGGATTCGTGGATGAAAGGCGGATCGAGGGAAGTAGTCGGTCAGGGCGGAGGAGCAACAAAGCTAAAAAAGGATAGGCGCCGGCGGAGCTTCTTCAAGAAGCTTCAGGGTATCTATAGGACCAAGCGATCGGGATCATCGCGAGGTGAACGAAAGATAGGAAGACGAAGGACGGTATCCGTGGAAGCTTACCCTGTCCTTAATTGAATGGAGGTGCTCGGAGGTGCGAGCAGCAGGTCGGAGTCACCGGAGATGCAAAGCAGGTAGGTCCAGGAGGAGGAGGTCAGCAGAGGCGAAATTGGAGGAAGAGATGGAAGGCTCGGAGCCCGGGGGTGCTCCACGGCCCCTTAAGTAGGCCGGAGGAGAACTCCAGTCGTCTCTTCTACACATAGGTGGAGAGAGGAGGATCGTCAGGTTTTCGGCGTTTTTCCAACTGGTCATAGTGAAGGCTGATTAATGGCTCGTTGAGACCGACGTCATGAGACAAATCCAACGCGCTCAAAATCGTGCGAAACGGTTGACGGAGCTGTGAGAACGGGAGCGGTATGCGAGTCGCCAAGTCTGGAGAAACGGTCGGAGGTAGAAGGAGATACGGACGCCGTTGGATCAGTTGGGAGGCAAATCACAGCCGTTGGATCGCGCGCAGGCCAAGAAGGGGGCGCGTGACAGGTTAAATAATCCGAACATTGGCGTTACACATTAAATCAATGAGATAAACGAAATAACTATAGTAACACTATACTAAAAGCTTTTAAAAAGGATTTGAAGAGTCAAATGAACTCCAAAAGCCACCAAAATTGAACCCTAGGCTCATATTAACATATAGAACGATGCTTTATAATTAGAATCTCGTTTAATGCATAATAAGGCCCTTAATAAACATATAGCTCATAAAGGAGTATAATAATATATTAATATGAAGGAATTATATGAAAAGGCTATTAATGAGAAACATGTGAGTAAATTCGACATATAAAACACATCAGGGTACAAATAATCATTACTCAACAAAATAACATATTAATGTGAACTAAAATCATATTTTGAGGAGAGAGAAACAATAAAGGTTAATATACACATATATGAACTCAAATACACATTATTAATAATATATTTATCCAAAAAGCTCCAAATTAATATAATCTACTATATTATCCCATTAAAGACCAAATTACATAATTAACCCTAACTTATCTCCTAATGTGGGTTATTTGTGCAAACACCCCTCAATTTACATCAATGAGGGTAAATAGTGATTTCAACATCAAATTGTGCTCAAATTGCACATGGAGTCCAAAAATGATCCAAAAGGATGGGAAATTTATGAAAAAGGTCCAAATGGACTAAATGGCAAAGGAAAGATCAAAAGTAGGTAAATTGCAGGGAAGACCCTGAGATTCAGTATGTTACAGCACACCACCCCTTAAAGAGGATTTCGTCCCCGAAATCACAACAAGAGGAAAGAGAGGGTGGGTGTGCAACATCCCAACCTTAAACACTAGGATATAAACCTTACTCTAGGGCACAACACAAAATCTACATAAGTGAGGTATTACTAAGGTTTCCACCAAACCTATATCATTTTATCCAACTCAACATAACATCTTGTTGCATAAACTCTATCATGAAAAGGCAGCATATCTATTATACTATCACTTGTGCCACGTTTTATCCAAAACAATTATATCTCAATATTATATCATGGGTATCTCCCTCATTAAGGGTTTTAAGCACAATTAGGGTTTACTAAGCCATTACAACATATATTAAACCATTCCCAACAACAATTAATGTATTAGGTCAAAACCTAAATAACTCAATATTACTATCCATTAGCTACATCATGTGGGATTATGCCATATAATATCATGCTAATAACAGGTCTAAGGGTATATGGCTTATCTCCAAGGAACATATTGGCACAACATCTAAAATACTCATATCACGAATCATCACTAATCATATTCTCTCACAACACTAATTACTATGAATCAACCTCACATTATGTGAATCTAATTACTCATCATCTTATTACTGATTTGATCCATAAACCAATAAGATGATCAATGAGATGTATTTTAGTCAACAAGGTGCTATGCCTAACATGTGTTGATAATTGGGTCACAAATATGATTAAGTGATTATAATCCATTTACATGCATTAAGGTATATCATGTGATGACACCTAATGTCACTGGAGTATCAAGAAAGGCATGAAGGGTATATATATATGTCGTCAAGGCTAGATGATTACATCCTAGGGTTTAGGTCAACATGACCATTACATGTGAAAGCATCCTTAGGGTGTATTTTACCATACACATTTTATCATTTGGGTGACTAACCCAAACTATATGTATAACCACATATGAATAATTAATGATTATGAGCATCAAGAGTATATTAAGGTTCAAGCATAAGGATTATGTGACTTATCCATTAGTTCATAAGAAAACAAGATGAATTACAAACATATTAGGTTTATTAAACTCTAAACACATAAGCTCTCTATTCTCATGTCTAAGGAGTTATGGTTACTTGATTTCAAGGCATTGAGGGACTCCAACCCCCTTAAGAGGATTTCGTCCTCGAAATCAACAACTCCAAAATCTATCAAGGTACTATCACCACCTTTCCACTCAAAGGGTTGACTAAGTCAAACTATTTTAAGGGTATAAAGCCCAACATGAAAGGTCTTACTAAAATCTATCTTCCAACTCAAGGTATAGCATAGGGTACACTAAACCCTAAACATGGAAATATAAGGCTCACATAAGATACTTAGGGATTACTAGATGATTTTTGTTCGAGAAAAGAAATCAAATCATCATATAAGGGTTATAAAGGTTATTCAAAAATAAGGTAATGTCTAAAGGTAGACTATTTCGAGCTGTCCATTTCAGATCAGGCCAGGCCAGGTCATATGAGCTCAGGAGTCCTCGTGACCAAGCTAGTGGGGCGGAGGAAAATATTGCCAGCCCCCAAGCTCTGACCCTTTCTAGACACCATCACTTCAACTTCTTGCTCTAATAGCTACTCAATTAGACAATTCACCAAAAAAAGTTGACAAATTTTATTTCTAATAAGAAATTATTATGATCCTAAACCAAACATTCTTTATAGGTCAACTCTAAGGTGAAAACTTACTATAGGGAGACTATACAAGATAAGGGTTCTATCTAGGAGACAATTTTGAACTAGTCAAGAATCCGACTACCTTGATGCTCTGATACCATGTTGTAAAGACCCAAGTCTCTACTATTAAACATGATAAACAAATCATCAATTGGATAGCAGCGGAAGAATAAAATCTTGACTTTATTCAAAATGTATAAAGAGTACATTATAAAATTTCCATAAAGGAAGTACAACTTTATACAAGCACAAGGATCTAGGTAGAGGAAGACTTAACTAATACAACATTGTCTCCAAGCAAACAACTATATAACATAAAAGCAAATATGTTCACTCAAGCTATATATTCCTTTCTTCTTATCCTATCCTTGGGTTCACCAAGCTTCCATGCGCACTCTGATCCTATCCTGGATGGTTGGGGTCATCCAGCAAGAGAAAGATAAACAAGGTATGTGTTAAAAATAAGGGATAGGACAAATCATAATAAAAAGCTTTACAATATAAAGGATTCTCCACAATAAGAGATTTCAAAAGGAATGAGGCTAATATATGAATATTCCAATAAATAACAGATCTTGCCACCATTAATCATCACATTAAATTAAATATTTGCATGTAGATATATTGGACTAAAGTAACTATAGTAGGGCCATGACACCACTGAGTCATTGACCAAAATATAAAATGGGTGGAAAAGCACACCCTAGGCGGAAAAGCACGCCTCTGTATATATAAGGGTAGAAACGCATACCCCGGGTAGAAAAGCATACCCTAATGGTTACACATAAGCGTCTACGATAGTTAGCCAGTCAAATAATCTACCATGCATAAAATAGTGGCAAAATATATCATTCATTAGACATTTGCATCATAAGACAAGCACAATAGCATGTGGGGTCATTGACCCAATTCAACCTGTAAATAATAATTCCAAGAGAATAGGATATGTCAAAGTGAAACAAGAGCAAGTATATCAAAAGATGAGACAACAACGGTATTAGAAGCATAAAATAAGTTAGGAGCCAATACATGCAATTAGAGGGAAAATGAGGCTAGCACAATAATGAGTGGGGTTGGGTAAAAGCCCAACTGAAAGTTAGGTAGTTTGCACATTATATATTCCACACATTCATCATAGTTGTTCACATACATAGGGGTCGGATACAAAATAGGGTGCACATACCTTAGATATAATACATTACCATCATATCCACCAAATAGATAGTATCCAAAATCCATCCACATAATATCCTAGTTACATCATAACACATGTATTAATATATATATAAAGGCATAAATCATAGGAAAAACCCTAATTTTACAAAACTATGATTTAGAGTTCAAAACCAAGTCCAAACGATTACTCATAATCTCCTGATTAAGAAAACATATTTTATTATATAAAACAGAGTTAAAATGAATTAATTATGTATTTTAAAACATTTACATATTAAAAATGCCATTCAAAGAAAACTTCGGGAAACCCTTGAGAATCAGGTCTGAAAAACCACAGAAACAGATTCTACATTACAAATCCTTTCCATCGACTATTTATTCATATTTTTCTGACCAACGGTTGATTTACTATGAATTAAGTAAACCTGACCAATCAGAAATTAGGAAAACCATAGTGTGACAGGTATTTAAATAAAAAATGAAACTCGATGTAAATTATAGATGAAAGGACCAAAATGCCCTTGCTCGTTAAATCAAACCAATTAAAAGTACGAGGGCAAATCGGTCATTTGCACAATTCCATTGCTTTGCAAGCGAGAATCAAAAAGAGAGGGGGAAAGGACGAGATTACCCCTGGGTGATGAGGCATCGCCCTCACAGGGGCATGACCCCGGGCGTGTTTACACAGCCAGGCTTCTTCAGCCTTGGCCATGGCGATGGAGTAGCCTACTGGAGCTTTGACTCCATTGCCTCATCGCGGAACCAACACACCCCAAAGCAACCGAAGGATGGGAACAGGTCCATTGAGACCTGGCGAAGCCGAAGGGATCCTCGCCACGAGGCGGGAACCTCAGGAGTGCCCAATCCCGCCGGACACAGCCAGCGAGCAGGGGAGGGAAAAGCCGAGGTCAAACGACTGCAAATAGAGAGCGGAAATTCCAGCTAAGGCTTCCGTCGGATTCGTGGATGAAAGGCGGATCGAGGGAAGTAGTCGGTCTGGGCGGAGGAGCAACAAAGCTCAAAAAGGATAGGCACCGGCGGAGCTTCTTCAGGAAGCTTCAGGGTATCTATAGGACCAAGCGATCGGGATCATCGCGAGGTGAACGAAAGATAGGAAGACGAAGGACGGTATCCGTGGAAGCTTACCCTGTCCTTAATTGAATGGAGGTGCTCGGAGGTGCGAGCAGCAGGTCGGAGTCACCGGAGATGCAAAGCGGGTAGGTCCAGGAGGAGGAGGTCAGCAGAGGCGAAATTGGAGGAAGAGATGGAAGGCTCGGAGCCCGGGGGTGCTCCACGGCCCCTTAAGTAGGCCGGAGGAGAACTCCAGTCGTCTCTTCTACACATAGGTGGAGAGAGGAGGATCGTCAGGTTTTCGGCGTTTTTCCAACTGGTCATAGTGAAGGCTGATTAATGGCTCGTTGAGACCGACGTCATGAGACAAATCCAACGCGCTCAAAATCGTGCGAAACGGTTGACGGAGCTGTGAGAACGGGAGCGGTATGCGAGTCGCCAAGTCTGGAGAAACAGTCGGAGGTAGAAGGAGATACGGACGCCGTTGGATCAGTTGGGAGGCAAATCACAGCTGTTGGATCGCGCGCAGGCCAAGAAGGGGGCGCGTGACAGGTTAAATAATCCGAACATTGGCGTTACACATTAAATCAATGAGATAAACGAAATAACTATAGTAACACTATACTAAAAGCTTTTAAAAAGGATTTGAAGAGTCAAATGAACTCCAAAAGCCACCAAAATTGAACCCTAGGCTCATATTAACATATAGAACGATGCTATATAATTAGAATCTCGTTTAATGCATAATAAGGCCCTTAATAAACATATAGCTCATAAAGGAGTATAATAATATATTAATATGAAGGAATTATATGAAAAGGCTATTAATGAGAAATATGTGAGTAAATTCGACATATAAAACACATCAGGGTACAAATAATCATTACTCAACAAAATAACATATTAATGTGAACTAAAATCATATTTTGAGGAGAGAGAAACAATAAAGGTTAATATACACATATATGAACTCAAATACACATTATTAATAATATATTTATCCAAAAAGCTCCAAATTAATATAATCTACTATATTATCCCATTAAAGACCAAATTACATAATTAACCCTAACTTATCTCCTAATGTGGGTTATTTGTGCAAACACCCCTCAATTTACATCAATGAGGGTAAATAGTGATTTCAACATCAAATTGTGCTCAAATTGCACATGGAGTCCAAAAATGATCCAAAAGGATGGGAAATTTATGAAAAAGGTCCAAATGGACTAAATGGCAAAGGAAAGATCAAAAGTAGGTAAATTGCAGGGAAGACCCTGAGATTCAGTATGTTACAGCACACCACCCCTTAAAGAGGATTTCGTCCCCGAAATCACAACAAGAGGAAAGAGAGGGTGGGTGTGCAACATCCCAACCTTAAACACTAGGATATAAACCTTACTCTAGGGCACAACACAAAATATACATAAGTGAGGTATTACTAAGGTTTCCACCAAACCTATATCATTTTATCCAACTCAACATAACATCTTGTTGCATAAACTCTATCATGAAAAGGCAGCATATCTATTATACTATCACTTGTGCCACGTTTTATCCAAAACAATTATATCTCAATATTATATCATGGGTATCTCTCTCATTAAGGGTTTTAAGCACAATTAGGGTTTACTAAGCCATTACAACATATATTAAACCATTCCCAACAACAATTAATGTATTAGGTCAAAACCTAAATAACTCAATATTACTATCCATTAGCTACATCATGTGGGATTATGCCATATAATATCATGCTAATAATAGGTCTAAGGGTATATGGCTTATCTCCAAGGAACATATTGGCACAACATCTAAAATACTCATATCACGAATCATCACTAATCATATTCTCTCACAACACTAATTACTATGAATCAACCTCACATTATGTGAATCTAATTACTCATCATCTTATTACTGATTTGATCCATAAACCAATAAGATGATCAATGAGATGTATTTTAGTCAACAAGGTGCTATGCCTAACATGTGTTGATAATTGGGTCACAAATATGATTAAGTGATTATAATCCATTTACATGCATTAAGGTATATCATGTGATGACACCTAATGTCACTGGAGTATCAAGAAAGACATGAAGGGTATATATATATATGTCGTCAAGGCTAGATGATTACATCCTAGGGTTTAGGTCAACATGACCATTACATGTGAAAGCATCCTTAGGGTGTATTTTACCATACACATTTTATCATTTGGGTGACTAACCCAAACTATATGTATAACCACATATGAATAATTAATGATTATGAGCATCAAGAGTATATTAAGGTTCAAGCATAAGGATTATGTGACTTATCCATTAGTTCATAAGAAAACAAGATGAATTACAAACATATTAGGTTTATTAAACTCTAAACACATAAGCTCTCTATTCTCATGTCTAAGGAGTTATGGTTACTTGATTTCAAGGCATTGAGGGACTCCAACCCCCTAAAGAGGATTTCGTCCTCGAAATCAACAACTCCAAAATCTATCAAGGTACTATCACCACCTTTCCACTCAAAGGGTTGACTAAGTCAAACTATTTTAAGGGTATAAAGCCCAACATGAAAGGTCTTACTAAAATCTATCTTCCAACTCAAGGTATAGCATAGGGTACACTAAACCCTAAACATGGAAATCTAAGGCTCACATAAGATACTTAGGGATTACTAGATGATTTTTGTTCGAGAAAAGAAATCAAATCATCATATAAGGGTTATAAAGGTTATTCAAAAATAAGGTAATGTCTAAAGGTAGACTATTTCGAGCTGTCCATTTCAGATCAGGCCAGGCCAGGTCATATGAGCTCAGGAGTCCTCGTGACCAAGCTAGTGGGGCGGAGGAAAATATTGCCAGCCCCCAAGCTCTGACCCTTTCTAGACACCATCACTTCAACTTCTTGCTCTAATAGCTACTCAATTAGACAATTCACCAAAAAAAGTTGACAAATTTTATTTCTAATAAGAAATTATTATGATCCTAAACCAAACATTCTTTATAGGTCAACTCTAAGGTGAAAACTTACTATAGGGAGACTATACAAGATAAGGGTTCTATCTAGGAGACAATTTTGAACTAGTCAAGAATCCGACTACCTTGATGCTCTGATACCATGTTGTAAAGACCCAAGTCTCTATTATTAAACATGATAAACAAATCATCAATTGGATAGCAGCGGAAGAATAAAATCTTGACTTTATTCAAAATGTATAAATAGTACATTATAAAATTTCCATAAAGGAAGTACAACTTTATACAAGAACAAGGATCTAGGTAGAGGAAGACTTAACTAATACACCATTGTCTCCAAGCAAACAACTATATAACATAAAAGCAAATATGTTCACTCAAGCTATATATTCCTTTCTTCTTATCCTATCCTTGGGTTCACCAAGCTTCCATGCGCACTCTGATCCTATCCTAGATGGTTGGGGTCATCCAGCAAGAGAAAGATAAACAAGGTATGTGTTAAAAATAAGGGATAGGACAAATCATAATAAAAAGCTTTACAATATAAAGGATTCTCCACAATAAGAGATTTCAAAAGGAATGAGGCTAATATATGAATATTCCAATAAATAACATATCTTGCCACCATTAATCATCACATTAAATTAAATATTTGCATGTAGATATATTGGACTAAAGTAACTATAGTAGGGCCATGACACCACTGAGTCATTGACCAAAATATAAAATGGGTGGAAAAGCACACCCTAGGCGGAAAAGCACGCCTCTGTATATATAAGGGTAGAAACGCATACCCCGGGTAGAAAAGCATACCCTAATGGTTACACATACGCGTCTACGATAGTTAGCCAGTCAAATAATCTACCATGCATAAAATAGTGGCAAAATATATCATTCATTAGACATTTGCATCATAAGACAAGCACAATAGCATGTGGGGTCATTGACCCAATTCAACCTGTAAATAATAATTCCAAGAGAATAGGATATGTCAAAGTGAAACAAGAGCAAGTATATCAAAAGATGAGACAACAACGGTATTAGAAGCATAAAATAAGTTAGGAGCCAATACATGCAATTAGAGGGAAAATGAGGCTAGCACAATAATGAGTGGGGTTGGGTAAAAGCCCAACTGAAAGTTAGGTAGTTTGCACATTATATATTCCACACATTCATCATAGTTGTTCACATACATAGGGGTCGGATACAAAATAGGGTGCACATACCTTAGATATAATACATTACCATCATATCCACCAAATAGATAGTATCCAAAATCCATCCACATAATATCCTAGTTACATCATAACACATGTATTAATATATATAAAGGCATAAATCATAGGAAAAACCCTAATTTTACAAAACTATGATTCAGAGTTCAAAACCAAGTCCAAACGATTACTCATAATCTCCTGATTAAGAAAACATATTTTATTATATAAAACAGAGTTAAAATGAATTAATTATGTATTTTAAAAAATTTACATATTAAAAATGCCATTCAAAGAAAACTTCGGGAAACCCTTGAGAATCAGGTCTCAAAAACCACAGAAACAGATTCTACATTACAAATCCTTTCCATCGACTATTTATTCATATTTTTCTGACCAACGGTTGATTTACTATGAATTAAGTAAACCTGACCAATCAGAAATTAGGAAAACCATAGTGTGACAGGTATTTAAATAAAAAATGAAACTCGATGTAAATTATAGATGAAAGGACCAAAATGCCCTTGCTCGTTAAATCAAACCAATTAAAAGTACGAGGGCAAATCGGTCATTTGCACAATTCCATTGCTTTGCAAGCGAGAATCAAAAAGAGAGGGGGAAAGGACGAGATTACCCCTGGGTGATGAGGCATCGCCGTCACAGGGGCATGACCCCGGGCGTCTTTACACAGCCAGGCTTCTTCAGCCTTGGCCATGGCGATGGAGTAGCCTACTGGAGCTTTGACTCCATTGCCTCATCGCGGAACCAACGCACCCCAAAGCAACCGAAGGACGGGAACAAGTCCATTGAGACCTGGCGAAGCCGAAGGGATCCTCGCCACGAGGCGGGAACCTCAGGAGCGCCCAATCCCGCCAGACACAGCCAGCGAGCAGGGGAGGGAAAAGCCGAGGTCAAACGACTGCAAATAGAGAGCGGAAATTCCAGCTAAGGCTTCCGTCGGATTCGTGGATGAAAGGCGGATCGAGGGAAGTAGTCGGTCAGGGCGGAGGAGCAACAAAGCTCAAAAAGGATAGGCGCCGGCGGAGCTTCTTCAGGAAGCTTCAGGGTATCTATAGGACCAAGCGATCGGGATCATCGCGAGGTGAACGAAAGATAGGAAGACGAAGGACGGTATCCGTGGAAGCTTACCCTGTCCTTAATTGAACGGAGGTGCTTGGAGGTGCGAGCAGCAGGTCGGAGTCACCGGAGATGCAAAGCGGGTAGGTCCAGGAGGAGGAGGCCAGCATAGGCAAAATTGGAGGAAGAGATGGAAGGCTCAGAGCCCGGGGGTGCTCCACAGCCCCTTAAGTAGGCCGGAGGAGAACTCCAGTCGTCTCTGCTACACATAGGTGGAGAGAGGAGGATCGTCGGGTTTTGGGCGTTTTTCCAACTGGTCATAGTGAAGGCTGATTAATGGCTCGTTGAGACCGATGTCATGAGACAAAGCCAACGCGCTCAAAATCGTGTGAAACGGTTGACAGAGCTGTGAGAACGGGAGCGGTATGCGAGTCGCCAAGTCTGGAGAAACGGTCGGAGGTAGAAGGAGATACGGACGCCGTTGGATCAGTTGGGAGGCAAATCACAGCCGCTGGATCGCGCGCAGGCCAAGAAGGGGGCGCGTGACAGGTTAAATAATCCGAACATTGGCGTTACACATTAAATCAATGAGATAAACGAAATAACTATAGTAACACTATACTAAAAGCTTTTAAAAAGGATTTGAAGAGTCAAATGAACTCCAAAAGCCACCAAAATTGAACCCTAGGCTCATATTAACATATAGAACGATGCTATATAATTAGAATCTCGTTTAATGCATAATAAGGCCCTTAATAAACATATAGCTCATAAAGGAGTATAATAATATATTAATATGAAGGAATTATATGAAAAGGCTATTAATGAGAAACATGTGAGTAAATTCGACATATAAAACTCATTAGGGTACAAATAATCATTACTCAACAAAATAACATATTAATGTGAACTAAAATCATATTTTGAGGAGAGAGAAACAATAAAGGTTAATATACACATATATGAACTCAAATACACATTATTAATAATATATTTATCCAAAAAGCTCCAAATTAATATAATCTACTATATTATCCCATTAAAGACCAAATTACATAATTAACCCTAACTTATCTCCTAATGTGGGTTATTTGTGCAAACACCCCTCAATTTACATCAATGAGGGTAAATAGTGATTTCAACATCAAATTGTGCTCAAATTGCACATGGAGTCCAAAAATGATCCAAAAGGATGGGAAATTTATGAAAAAGGTCCAAATGGACTAAAAGGAAAAGGAAAGCTCAAAAGTAGGTAAATTGCAGGGAAGACCATGAGATTCAGTATGTTACAGTTCTCGAAAACCTCTTGACCTGTAAGGAGAAAGTATACATTGGCAATCTGTACTGAAGGGTTCAGTATGCACAAATTCAGTGGGAGAAAACTTGTCCATGTTACATGGAGTTAGTATCCCAAGGCCAAGTGTTCTATTCTTATGAAGAATGGAAACACTAAGAATAGATATGGATCTATCATGTATGAAATCTTCCCATTATCTTGCATGTATTGACATGGCAAGAACAAAATGCATTCATCATCTTGTATGTAGGACATGGCAATATGATGTGCTCATCCTGATAGCTCGTATGTGAGACATGATGAGTGTATGTCTGTCTACTTCCAGTAAGGGTTACTGGAATACCATGAGAACTTGATAAGTACTTGAGAAGTGCTGGTTCTATGGAGATAAGGAAGAGTTCAATGTAAAGAGTTACATTGATGCAAACTTCCGAAAGGATAGAAAATTAATCACAAAATATATATAGGATATATATAAAAGTGAAAGTTTGTTGATAATGGGAAGTGTTCCAATGAAACCATTTAAAAGGAAATGTTGAGTATCTGTGTGTTAGAGAACATCAGTGGATACTATATGGATCTGGAAGTTCATGAGATGAACTTATAGATATTCCAGTCATTGATGACAAGTATGGAATCCTTGATCATGCAATGTGACTAAAGGTTTGCAAAGGAATAGTAGATCGCATATTACGGCACCTCCATCTCATACATGTGACGTACTGCGAAGAGATGAGAGACATGCAATTTATACTGACTTTGGCAAGGTGTTGCCATTACTCACTATGTTAAGCACTAGAGCACAGTAACATGTGGGACATGTTTGAAGATCACTATGAATATGATTCAAGGGTGATTGGCTCACAGTACAAGTGGGAGTCTGTTGGTGTGTATGCCCTGAGAGCCAATCATGGGATGATTGGTGGGATACATTAAGATTGATTTGATAAACATCAAAGGCAAGCTTCCAATTCTTTCTGCTTCAGTCATATGAGATAGTGATAGAATAGATTGAATGTATAGAGAATCACAATACTCAATGACATATGCCTTCAGGTTCAGGACCTGAACGATGAGATCATACAGATGCTAAGAGTTTGTACATTCTTGTTGTGTCCCTAGTCGGATGTCATTGTGGAAGGTAGATAGAAAGCAATGACACACAAGACTAGATTGTGGTGTTGGATGATGATAGAATCTCATTAGTCATGATATAGAGATATCAAACCAAACACATAGGTACTTGTTATAGAACAAGTGTACCAGACAGACCCACCATGAGTTTGACACATGGAACCATGACATGGTAGTCACAGTCAGTACTCACAGTGATGGTGGTGAGTGTGATTCTTTGACCTGAAATCACTACACTCAACACATGTCGTTGGGCACACATTGACATCATCAAACGTAGTCCTGAAACATGGGTTGTTATAAAGGTGATGATTGGGTGGCTTTGACACATGGGGCTTTTGAGGGGTGAGTGATAGATATGGGATTTGTCCCTCCTGAGGGAGTTTGATATCCAAGGCCACTTGATGAGTAGTATTGAAATAAGCATGCACACGCATGTGTGAATCAGTATGTGATATTGATGTCATACATATCTCTTCCAATCTACTCTGAGATCAAGAAAGTGAATGAACGTTGACAGGATGACTGTTCCATGCCTCGAGTTCATTCGGGATATCATCGACCAAGGAATTATACATTCCCTATAACACCATTCACGGATTGTAGGATTGAAAGTTGTTCTCCAACTTTCTACTTTCACTTGGGTAGCACTGATGTGTGACTAGGCACCGCTCTTTGCTTGTGAAGTCATAAGTGTTATGGACTTTCACTGCCAACGTGAAATGGACATGCAGGGTCACACACATAGGATTTAACCTGGAAGAGGAGTTTTTTCCACAAGCAATGTTTAGATTGATTACTAAAGGAGTTTAGTAGTTCAATTAAACACTCAATCAATTGATAGCTCAATATCATAATGTTCAAGGTGTTGGAGACATGGATTGGAGTATCAGATTGATTGAAATCACAATTGACTAATTCTACACAACCTGTACTCCCAACCAATCGGTTCATGTGATGAACCAGTCGGCTGAGCTTGGTGAATCGGTCGGCTCAAGTGTTGAGCCGATCGGCTCAAGATCAGGGTGAACCAATTGCTTCAAGTGTTGAAACGATCGATTCAACTGGTGCAACCGAGCAACTTGGGAAAATAGGATGGGTGATAATTTTCCTTTCGTTTCAATTGCCCAATTTGATTGGGAAATAGGATTGGTATTCGATACCAATTAGAAACAAAAGAAGAAAATTCAATCGGGAACCGACCAGGACCACCAACCGACCAGTTCACTTGTGAACCGACCGATTGAGGTGTCCCAACCGACCAGTTCACTTGTGAACCGACCGGTTCAGGTCCCCAATCGACCGTTTCACTTGTGAAATGATCGGTTCAGGTTGCGTGTTGGTTGCTTTTATAGAAAATCTCAAACCCTTCTACTCCTGCTTTTAGTCCCGCATTGCCTGGGATAGAGAACCATGTCCCATGACCCTCCTATATATATAGGGGTATTGGGGGCTTCTCAAAGGACAACTCAGTGCAACCGGTTTCTCTGGAAAGTTGTCATTCTCTCTGGTTTTGGTAACCGAGAGAGAGCCCGAGCAAGTGCTACCCACAAAGGGAGGCGCAGTAAGGGAAAGACAACTGTAGTTGCAACTGGCAGTAGGAGAGTGTGTTGGTGACTAGTACGTCAATAGGAGGGTGTGAGTCCTTCCAACTCCTTGTGGGACAAGGAGTGTGGAGTTCCAGGTGGTATGTGTGGACTACTTCAAAGGCGGGAGGTTTCTGCCACTCAGGAGGACAACTGTCAACCCCGACAATCCTGGTGAGAGGAGGAGTCGTCAGTCCCAGTGTGACCAGGAGCTGCACAAACACCGTCCAAGACCGGAGGTGAAGACCACGCAAGGCGCGAGATATTGTCGCCGAGCAAGCCTCGGGACAAGGTATGATTCCACAAACCATCCTTTCCTATTATATAGACGTTGACGCGTTTCCTTGTTCTGAGTTTGGGGAGAAATTTTTTTGTTTCCGATGCCTTCTCTGCCTCCCCTAAAACCCAACACTTACTAGCCTTTGTTCCTTATATCTCAGTGGTACTCTCCAACTACCTCATTTTGGACCCCACCAGTCAATATGCATGTTTACTTCATTACAGTAGAAATGTGTGTGATATACTCTATGATCTTTAGGGCATATATAGTCTAATGTATTCTCTATTTCCACTTATAATTTGTTTAATATAGATTTCTTAACTGAAGTCTACATTTAGGACATCCACTCTTCTGAATTCTATTGAGATATTCACATTTTGTACTTCATTGTTGTTTGAAATGAACCAAATCATCTCTTAGAATATACTGACAGTAACCTATGATATAGTCAACTGGTATAATCAGGAAGTAACTAAGCAAACTGATCAAAATTTCAAGGAATTATTCTACTATTATAAAATTAGGGCAAACCGAAATATTCTAGTGGCTCTAAATTTTATGGTCTCAGATCATCATGAAATTCAAGTTCAAATGATTTCAAAATTATATATGGCTATAATAAATGACAACATAGATAGTTCTCAACCATCCAACACGTAGATACTCTTGATATCTTGAGAATAGTTAACAATAAAAGAGGCAAGAATATTTTCTTCAAATTTTTGCTACACTTCTTTAAAAAATCATGGATAATAGGTGATTTTCCTCTCACCTCTAACTTGACTCTTGCTATAGACCTTGAATATCATCTTGCTATACCTAGATTTGGGAAAGAAAGCTCCAAATTTTCATCTTCATCTAACTGTACAATTCTTCATGTTCTTGGTGTCACCCACCAGAGCAAGGGATAGTGGAGAAATAGAGGAAAGATTAAATCTATCAATAGAAATTATTTTTCTAATGTAAAGAGTCGAAGAAGAAAAAAAATAATGAATAGGTTTTCCTCAAAGGATCTACAAGTGAGTATGTTTTTCTTCTGTTGTTCTTTTTGGTCTTCTCTATTTTGCCTCAGAATTGTCTCCATAATATCCATAGGTCAAAACTAGGGCTTTGGATAAGTATATCTCAAGTTATCATGTTTGTTTTATTGTCTCACTAACTACATAACTTCTCCCTTTGGTCAAAGCATTGTGCCAAGTTATGCCTGATGCACGCTAAAACACTCCAATCTTTCCCTGCATTTGTTGATGGAGGGAGGTCAAGGAATTTGTCCAGAATCCAAAATAGATTGGTGGGGTGCAAGGTGATCTGATCGACTGCACTACATCAGCCAAAGCAGAACATCTGATGTCTCCCTACATTGGTCAATGGGACCTCTCCGATGCACCCGCATTGGTTGCAATGACCTAACCAATGTTGTAAGGATATGAACCTAGTTTTAATTCAACATTTTACTAGCCTTCATTGCATGATTTATTTGGATTTATTTTGAATAAATATGGATAAATTTGAATTAAAGAAATATTAAAACCATGCCTATCATAAAACACATAAATTTTGGATGATGAGAAAATTATATGCTTAAAGTTTGTTATGTTATACACACTAAACAAAATCAAACTCTAGTATTATTGTACTGGTCTATGAGATCATAGGATGAAAGGAGATTAGGCTTCACACTCCTAAGGGAGCAACCGTTTGCTCTAATTTTGCATTTGGGGTTGCTTCAAGTAGGAGACTTGGTGAATGATGTGTGACAGGGGAGGTTGGACAATGCATGTGGGGGTGTTCTATGGAATACTAGTGCATAGAGGGGTTGTTTGATGCAGAAGCATTGTCTGGGGTCTTGGTTGTTAACACATGTTGGAGGTGAGTCTGATACGTATTTCTTGATGGTCAATGTTGTTGGATCTCGTCGATTTTGGTCTTTTTTCCTAATGTGTGTTGTTTGGGGTTGTTTTCCAATATATCATGTCCCCAACCTATAAATAGAGAGGGTTATTTAGTTCTCCAGTCTCAAGGTATGAATTAGACTTCAACATTGGAAAAAGTTTCCTATTTTTTTCCACCGTTGAGATTGAAAGAGTTCCCTCTAGGTTTAGGGTTGTGGTCTATTTGTTCTAAGGGTTCATTTATACCTATTTGATTTATGAGAGCATTTATGGAGTGAGAGTGGTGTGATCCAGAGGGTAGATCATGTGTATGTTGATTCATCTTGGTGTTTAATTGAGTTTTAATTAAAGGGTAAAGATCACAATATAAGGCTAGTTTGGCTTAAAACCATGTAATTTCTTACATCTCTTTTCATCTTTTCTTATTTTTTCCTCTCTATTTTACCCTCTTGGATTATATAATCATGTTCTATGGAATAAATCCCCATCTTTACTAAAAGGTCTCTTCTTTTCACCTTCTTTTGTACTTGGATCTAGATGGTGGTGCTTGAGAGCTATGTCTTGTTCTTTATTCTAAAGATCATGTTCTTCAAAAAAGACGAGCGATATAGCCTCTATTTTGTGTTCTTTTTATGAAAATCATACCCGTAATCACTTCATGCACTTAAATACATCTTAAAATGGCTAAATATGTAGCTTTATGGGGGGGGGTTTGGATACATATTTAGATACTTTAGTATCTCCACCTTTCTCACTATTTCATGTTGTTCTAAAAAGAAACTATAAGTTTACTTTCCTTCAATGTTTCTATAAAATTTGAAATTTACCTGATTTTTGTCCTAGAATTTACCTTGTTTGGCATCTTACTACCTTTGGTGAAGTCTTTGCATACAAAAATAGTTTTGAATAAAATTTTACATGGTGGTTGGCCCATTCTATTATATGAAGATATTTTAGTAGAGAAATGATGTTTTTGATCCCTAATGATGGAATGGTGTCTATATCTTTAGAAAGTTGACATGTTTTTCTGAAAGAACTATTGTCTCTTTAAATATTATGCAAGGTTATTTGTCTATGCATGAACCATTTTGGAAATAAACAATGATTATGATGTTTCTAATATTGAAATGAAATTATGTCACAATCTTTTTATTTCTACCATTCTTTCATTAAGAGAGACAAGTAATTGACTTCATTAACTAAGTAAAACCCTATGATTGTACAAACTACAATTGTGTTAAGATGTGAGGGTAGACAATCCGACATCCTTTAAGAAACTTAGGGGTTATGATAAAGTTCATAGTCTTATGTTTTTAAGTGTAAACATATGATTGTGAATGTATATAAGGTACAATCCCCTCGACACCCAAAAGTCACCTATTTATATGAGTGTGGTCAAGGTCATATCTCTAGTGGTATTAAAGTCCTACTAATGTGATTTAAAATATAAATGTAATATAGAAAGTAGTTACCATGATATGTCATATATGTTGTGATCTTAGTATCCTTAATGAGCCTGGTATTGTTGTGTAGGTTTGGTCATTGATCCCTAACTTTACTTTTCTCACTTCGTCCAAGATGGTCTTATGGAGACTGAAAAATACTAAGACCTTCTATGATAGGATAGGGAGCTTCACAGTCACTCACAAGTGAATTAGGTAGTACATACAAACCACCCAAAGGTTAGTAATAAAACATATAATCAATATTTGTATCCTTATCTGTGTAGTTGTCTTGGTGCTGCAACTTGTAATGTTTATTTTGTTCTTATATGTCCTATAATGTTATTTACCCTTTGTACATTGCTCTATTACTCTTTTTCCCTTATAAAAGTTACTTCTTAATATAACACTTTCTTAGTTAAGCATATACAATAGATCTTGCATACTTAGATTTCATAATAAATACTTATATCTTTTGGGACCTTGAGATCACACTCATAAGTTTGTACCATTTTTAGGTTCTCATCTCCATACCATGGGGTTCGGCGGTGAGGATTCACCTTAATCAAGACAACAATAGTTTAAGGTGGGTGTCTAACCTTTTTTTTGTATCTAGGGTTTTCCTTGTACACTTAGGTTTGGACAAGATGTATTACATGTTGAAGTATATATGAATCAGTTCTAGATAGTTTTCCATGTACATGTTGTGCATGTTATAATTTTGAATGTGAAGATGTTTTGTATAAACTTGTAATGTCTTTGGTCAAGTACGATGAATGTTGAATAGTTATTTGTGTGTGATATAAATACATAAGACTTTTAATGTGATCCACATGTGTATCATGATGGGGCTTTCACATCAATAGTTATTTTTTTATAGATTTCTTTTTTTATGATATTATGTATAACTATTTGGCATTTTTTCAGGTTATCCTAATCCATGGGGTGTAGCGTAGTCAGGATTCCATCAATGTAGATTGGCTCTATCCCAAATAAATTCATCCTTGGCTATTCTAGTAAAGCTAAGAGCACCCATCAATTGATGGGGCTTTCACATCAATCGGTCCAAGCATTTTTTTTACTTGTAAACTTTTTAAACTTGCATGAGCATACTTTTTCTATATTAAATTTCATCCTTTTATGATTAGTTTTTATACAAATAAAAAAGCTATTCCTAACTTTGGAAAATTGCATTTCAAGATAAAGTTAATCATATTAACATAACATTAAAGAACACTTACACTAAGACAATAAATTTAGGTTAGGGTATTTCATAACCCTATAATCACTAGGATTGTAATTTTATCAATTACACAAGTTTACTATATCACAATTTTATCTAATTTGTCCAATGAGATATTATAAAATAGTCCAACCATTTTGGGTATTTGTACAACCAATCATGATTAGAAAATGCATATTTTATTTCAAAGATTATATCGAGAATATCTTGATGAGATAATTATATGAAATATATTAAATGTAAGTAGGGTACTCTCATATATAATGTGAACTTATATTTAAACTACTACAAACATGTTAATATAAAGTGTGTACATATAACTTAAGGGTACACTGAATATTGTTTTTTAACCTCAATAATATAATTTTTGAATGTATATTAGAAAAAAGGTAATTTAGAAAGTTTGTTGTCAAATTATCATAAAATATGATGTGTATATAGATAAATATGTGGTTATATATACATGTATTTGTAATCAATTAACATATCAATGAGTTTGAGACAAAGTTTACTCTCACATAACTATTTATTATCCAAATACAAACCCCCAATGTCTAGACAACCAAAGGCGAGAGGACTTGGGCGTTCATTCCTATAATAGATCACATAACATATACATCAATAAAATCACAAATACAAACATATAATAACTAAGGTATGAAAAAATATGACATATCTAAGAAGCTAATCCAAAACCTGATATAAGAGCTTAGTCCCATAATCAAACCATGTGAATTCCATTTTCATGTCATTAGATTTCATCAGAGTAAGAGAAGTAGATTATCACATAGGAGCATGTGACAATCATTGTAATAGTGTCATGTGTACCTCTACCTAAAATTATAGAATGGGTACACATCAACACAACCATATGAGTACACAATAAAAGACATAAATTTGTAGGTTTAAGAGAACATATATTTGTTGGAAAAACTTAATATAATAGCAACAAAAAAAGAGAAAAAATTAAAGACCTCTTATTAACATAAAAACGTGTTTTAGGTGTATCTCCATTATACTTAAAAATTTAACCCACTTCTCAAATAAAGGATCCGTGAGGGAAAGAAAAGCCAAAGATATTAATGACATATGTTTCAATATGAGGGACAACCAAGAGTTAACCATTTTAGTAGAGATGTCCCATCCTTGCTTGACAACTCAAGTAGGATGTCCAACCTTATGTTCTTGCCCACCCAAGATACAGGCAGGTGCATAAGGTTTGTGTAATGGACAAGTTGAATTATTTTTTAAGGTTTTTTATTATAAATAAAGAAAAATTAAAGTACTAATCTTAAAGAACAATTACATAAAGACAAACACTTTAAGCATATATACATACAAACAAGTCTAATACCACTAGTCTCCAAGGAGGATAAACTATACCTTGATTAGAGAATAGATTAACCACTTGATTTAGGAAACCATATTTAGAAATCTTGACTAGATTGTGGCAATTTAGTCAAAAAAAGTGATCCTGAGACTATAAAAAAGTGTAATTTAATGAGCATCAGCAAGAGCACCATGGTGGTGCTAGTAGTCGTAGAACGAAAGGGGTTGGGGCTATGAGGCTCCTATGAGGCTGAAAATGCACAGTCAAGTTTCACTCCAGGTAGATGCGGATGGTGGGAGTCTTTTCCCATTGCGTATCTGGGGTGAGTAGAAGACCTTTTCAACTTTGCTACATCTACCATGAACTCTGACAAGATGGACGAAGGAGTTGGGGAGGGAGCTATAAAGCACAGAAAAACATGATAAGGGTGCAATTGAAAGGAAATGAATAAAGATGAAGAAAGGAGTGAAAGGGAGCATTATATAAGTGTGAAAAGAGGTATATATATGTGAAGCTTTTGCTCCAACCATATACTCCTATTCATGGGAGCAGGTGGAGAAGATGACCCTGTTGTCATCATATTTGGCCAAATCCATGTACATGTGATCCAAGGGCCACAATGGATCTAGGGGAACAAGGAGGATTTTTGACATAGGAAATTTGTGGCTAAGTAAAAAACATGTTGATTGGTCGAGAGCTGGTGGGTCAGATTGATGATGTGGCACATTTATATATCAAAACAAAGTTCTAAATCATTTTTCTTGAAAAAACTTGTAAAAATCTTATCTCCTAAACCGTAACTCCAATTTGTATGTTATTCACTATTTATTTACAACTATTTCTACTTATTATAATGTATGGGTCCAAGATGATAATGATGACAACGTTCAATGGAAATTCATTTTGAAGTCTAATTATGTGTTGAACTTTAGTCAATTAAGTAAATGTAACATTTAATCAATTAGAAGCATCAATTGGGAATAATGTGACACCATCAAATTGAGGGTAAGGGAGGTTATTGAGTAAAATAGAGCATTGAATGAGCCAAGATATACATTAATTTAATGAGAGAATAGATCTAGTTTATCACATCCTCCCCACTTTAACAATAATTTTGTCCCCAAAATTAAATCAATAAATCAAGAAAGATTAGGATTTAATACTCCATCTCATAATCAACTTGGTATTCCTTCAACATCAGCACTATTTTAAAATCGAAAATCATATCTAGCAACATAGCCACATAGATCATCAATTAGGATGATCATATGAGTCACACATTTGGAGAGATTATCCTATAGATTACAAATTTGGAGATATCACATTTTATGTGTAATGAAAAGATATCTTTGAATCAAGAGTAAAGCAATATTAATCCCAACATTTAGGGTTCTAGCTTCTTCACTAGCCTAGTTGGGGTTATACATCCATGATTGAGATTTGAAAATTTCAACAATATGAAACAAGTGTCATTTTTCAATATCATAATTTCATTCTCGAAATTAATGGAAGGTCTCCTAGTCCACATGAAAGCTCATCCCTAAGTCATTAATTGAGTGAATAAACATAAACATCATTTCATTTTTTTTGGATTCAGGAACATGAAAGTCATCAATTATATATTGAGGGAGCCCTCAAGATCCAATTAGGGTGATCATAGAAGTTGAACCAATACAACATCGATAATCATGAGCCAAGATTTCATACATCAATATTTAGAATCAAGGTTTGAACATCAAGTCATAGGTCTAAAAATTTCAAATCTAGGGTCTAGATTCCTTTCTAGACCATAGGTGGGATCATTCATTCATATTCAACAATCGAGCAACCTGTCAAGATATCATGGTATTCAAGGTTGATGAAAGATCTAGACCTAGGCATTTCTAGGAACTTAACCACAAGTTGTATTCAACATCATCATATTTCAAGACACCATTAAATTGACTTTTCAAGATTGAGTATTAATATCATCATGGATTTGACCTATTAAGGCTTACGTCAACAAAGAAAATTGTGTGGAAGAAGTTACCTTTCAAAACTCTAATTAATCAACAAGGTGATAATTTGAAGGCAATCATGATAGTTATGTGATCTAGATTTGGGGAGTCATGAGCCAAATACTATCCTAACTAGCACAGTTTCCCTCATAGTCATGAACCACCAAGCATATTTAAATAGGGAGATAATCAATTATCAAATTGTACTCCATAAGGTCACAAGATCAAAAATCAAGATCATGATAGGGTAATATGTTTTAGTGTCTAGGTCATAATTGCACTACCTTTCTTTCGTGAACAAGGTAAGGGTATAACATGGAAATCAAGAAATCAAATTGGGAATTCCTAGAGTTAAAGCATAATAGGGAAAGATTGACATCCATGTCCATCATATTATCCAAAATTGAGTTTACAAGTGGCATACAAATAAATATGGAAAACTCCTACTGTATCAAAGTATTTCATCATTATCATGGGAGTACAAAAGCATAGTCCTTTTGTAGAATGATCATGGTACATATAAAAATAGGGGTAACATTTTCTTAATTATGTTTGAGTTTTATTCAACAATATGGCAACATGGACTCAATCAAACATGGACCTCATTGACCATGAAGTATACGGTATAAATCCTTCTTATTTTGTCATATCAAGCTCACAATGATTTACCTAAAAGATAGGAATCATGTAGTCTAGATTTGGTAAAGTTGAGTTTACATGATTTGAGGGGTCATGTATGAGTTATTAACTCCAACAATACTTTCATTTATTAAAATTGAGTTCTGATTGGTCAAAAGTTAGTAAACTGGTATCTTTTGAATCTGACATCGAAAAATTAAGTGTAAGTAGTCATTGGAAAGCTTATGAGATAAACTACATCTCTGACCTATAAGCATACTATGTTTACTAATTATGATAAGGAAATATAATTAATTCATGAATATGTCATGTACAACATAGTAGGACCGATCAGGACCCGATTTACTATTAGTATATATCCTCAACTCCAGGTGAATGGATCATGCACACTCACTATAATTCTAAGGTTTTGGGTTTACATTATTCGTTTATGTATCTATGATTTCTCCATTAAAGTGCAATTATGTTATTACTCAATTATGCCCATAAAAATTATGCACATGCTATGAATTTATGTTTTCTACTGATTTAATGATTAAACTTTCATTTGAAACACTATGAATCACTTCCATGCTCATTAACCAAGAAATTATGAAAATCATGTTTTAGTATTAAAAATGATGCTATGTTATATGAGCCTTAACCGACCTAATGTGTGCCTTAAGTGACCTTATGAGCTCTGTGGGAGAAATATGTGAGCCTTAACCGACATTATGTGAGCCTTAATTTGCCTTATGAACATTGTTGGTGTGGGCTCTGATCTCCAAACCATGACATAAACACGATTAAAACTTAGCGGAAGTGAATCGGTAATCAGCGGAAGACAAAAATCACGGAAAATTAAAACTTTTCGAGACAAGAGATTGGATCCATAAAAGCTTCTTTCATAAAGAGAGATAAACTGTTTACATCTCAGGATAATTACTTCTCGAGTAATTATATATATCAAGATATAAAATCTCAAGATCACTATACAAAAGACTCCAAGACCTGAGAGTACAGAGGACACATAGGACTGACTCTAACTACACCATATGGCAGGACAATCTCCACCTGAGATTACTGCTGCCCCTGATGCTGCTGCTGAGACTGATCACCTGTAGGATGGTTCCTTCGTCTCCGACGTCCACCTAAAAAGTTGAAGCCTACGGGGTGAGACAATTATACATAATTGTACCAGCGAGAGTTATAACTCTTCGCCAGAAGCTTTATTATAACATCAAAGAATATCTTAAACAATAAAGCCTTTAAAGCATTCTATAACAGTTGCAGGTATAACAAGATCTCAACCATTTAGGAGATATGGTGAATATAAACATTATTGCAATGTAACATCAATCAACTAACTTGGAGTCATCTCTAACAAGTTATACTACGTGGTTGATTATGTTTTACAAACAACATTATGCCCTGTGGAAATGAGGCTTACCACTCATACTCCAACTAATCGCTGAGAAGCCGCATCAGTATCATACATAGGTCATTAAGAGAGCCGGATTCTCATGACCTTCACCTTCCTCAGTCAGTAAGAGGATCACTTGTAGGACATCTCATGTCTCTACTACTATAGCTCACCAGGGTAAACTGGTCCTTCGCTATTTTAGAGTTACAGTGGCGTTCTGTACTCTCTTCGTCATCAGGAGGTTTCATATTTACCTACCACTGATACAGATATCTGTGCTTTCTTCGTCATCAGGAGGTTTCATGTTTACCTACCACTGATACGGTATGAAAATATAGTGAAGGATGGATGGATTCCACATCTACATCACTTTCCTACACTAGGATGTAAGGTTCTACACATCCATGTACCCCACATACTCAAAAGTATGTTCTCCAGGAGTTCCCTGAGGAAAACCTGTTTCACCATCACTTAATTTCTGACAATGATGGCTCTATGATCAGGGCTCTACATTATACTTGATTAGTTGGGTACATTCAGTATTCTTTACAGCATACATTGTTCTTCAAACAATAACAGTAGCATAGCAGCTATAAAAGAAGAATACTAAATGTAACAGGCCTAACTCATATCAGTCATCATTTCTCATTATCCTCATCACAAGTCATCTCTAAGGCATGACTTTGATGGTATTCATGGCTCTCACAGCCCATTATCAGTATAGGATGCCACTGACAAGACATCTGGTTACTTTAATTATTCATAAGGCTAACAACATGCCTTTAATGAATATAACATCATCATCCATACCTGGATATGATTACCTTCATATCATAACCTGCATGGTTAATACAACTGATAAAGGTAGTACAAAAATAAGGAATATCCTTCCTACTCTTGTCATAAGAGTTTAAATCTCTAATTCTCATCAAATAGAGTTTAATATTCAAAAACATGTCATTACCCTTGAATTAGGGTTTACTATTCACATTACATGTCATCACCCTTGAATTAGGGTTTACTATTCACATTAAGGTGAATTGAACTCATAACATCATCATGTATGAATAACATCTTCAATGATGATCTTAGATTAGTTAAAAGTTCATCATTTATCATAATTAGGGTTTCTATGATCTCACACAGGTGGATCATACCCTAATTATGCTCATTTCTGTGTATTGGGGATGCTTCAATTGAGTTTCCACTTAAAAAGGGTACTTTCTCTCTCTAGAAGTACTTTCTCTCTCTAGAAGTACTTTGTCTCTCATCATAAGGTTAGGTGATGTCAACATCACTCTAAAACAGGTTGGATTGAGTCATCATAGGCTAACATAGCCAAAAACATCACCATTATGTGATTAGAGTTACTTTCTCTCTCTAGGGTACTTTCTCTCTCTAGAGTACTTTCTCTCTCTTTAGTACTCTCTCTTTCATCATATTAATGGTTGATGATAACATTAGACTAGATCAAGTTGGATAGAGTCATTATGACTAAAAACATCATCCTCATGTAATTAGAGTTTGAATTGAGCAAGGTATAACTCAATTGATCCTTCAGGGGTATTTTGGTAATTCACCCCATTGATCATCATTATGGTCAAAAACCTTAGTCAAATAACCCCTTACTATCCTAGATTATCATTAGGGTTTGATTTGGGCAACATTGGACCATTTATATTATGAATTGATTGAAAGAAGTCAACTTGGAATTACATTAATTGATTTCAATCATTAATCATCAATTGAGTTGAGATCGGTTGAAAGTGTTGACCGTTTGCCCACTTTGACTTTCCAAGACTGCGAGCCTCCTTCTAACTTCAAGACCGCGAGCCCCCTTAGGCTTCAAGACCGCGAGCCTCTTCAAGTGGTTCAAGACCGCGAAGAGACGTTGACCGTTTGCCCATCTTGACCTCAGGACCGCGAGGCCCTTCGCGGTCTTGAGACCGTGAGCCTCCTCTCGGTCTTGAGACCGTGAGCCCCCTCATGGTCTTGAGACCGCGAGCCCTCTCACGGTCTTGAGACCGCGAGGCTCTCAAGGTATCAACCGTTTGGTCCATCAACAAAATCAATAAAGCAATCGATAGTGTCAAACGATGTTGAAGCCCTCAAAAGGTCAAAGCTATGTTGACCACCTATGGATTGGGTCAATTAAGATTATGCTTAACCAATTGGTCATTCAATTGACCCTCAATTGTTGACCAATTAGGATTGAAATCGATTCAATTAGGGTCTATCAATGTTCACCCATCAATACTCAACAATGTGCATCAACACAAGGTTGAACCCTTCAATTGAGCTCCAATTGGGCTCAAACTTGGCCCAAACGGTCTTGAGGTCATGTGGGTGGACCCCACATGGTCTTGAGACCGTTTGCCCAAGATTTCATCAAAAGCTAAGGTGATTTGATAGGGGTTGAACCATGATTGAGCCACAAAACAGAATTTTGATTAAATTGATAACTTATTTGCAATTGGGTCCTCAATTGGTCAAATTACTCAACCCTAGACCTTCAAACGGTCTTGGGTGATTGTCCTCTCGGTCTTGAGACCGTTTGGATGAGTTCCAAATGGTCTTGAGACCGTTTTCCCATCCAATTTTGGATTCTAGTGGAAATTCATCAAGGTTAAACAAATTGAGTTGATGATTATATCAATATTTAATTGCAATGTAATTTGGTGCAATTGTACCTTCAATTGGTCAACTATCCTTGACCCCAGACCTCCAAACGGTCTTGTTTGATTGCCCTCGCGGTCTTGAGACCGTTTGGTGACCCCCAAATGGTCTTGAGACCGTTTAGGTCAATCAACCCTAAAAACCCTAATTAGGTCACCATAATTTCAGTACTGATTTTACCTAGGGTTAGCCCTAGTATTCACCCTTTAACTCTTAGCCCGTTTGGAATTAGACCATCAAACTTGGTGAGTTGTTAATTAACATAATTTTGAACAGTAATTTCATATGGTCAACGCTTATTCAACGACCTTACACGGTCTTGGGACCGTTTGCCCAAAAAGGCAATTTCAGACCGTTTGAAAATCAGTAAAAAATGCATTTAAAGTTGTCACTTAAAAAGGTCATATCTCCCGATTCCTTTAGAGTTAGCCTCCCAAATGTTTGAGAGTAATTAGCCTATATAATTAGGAACAGATTTCTTATACGGTCCACGCTCGGTCAATGGGGCCAAACGGTCTTGGAGACCGTTTGCCCTGTCGCGGTCTCGAGACCGTTTGCTCACCTCACGGTCTTGACCCCGAGAGAGAAAACTGTTGGGACCGTTTAAGAAAGTGAAAAGCGGTGGGTTTTTCTTGGAAATCACGCCTTCATCTCCTAACTCAAGAACAATACAGATATCCCACGGGTTTGCTTGCAAAATAGCAAATAACAGCAAGATACATGAAGGACTATCATCTAACCGCATATAAAAGATGTGTGTAGTAAAGCATGGGTTTAGAGTTATAAAACCCGCCTAAAGCTTGATTCTTGAGCTCCAAGCTTTCAAACACCAAGCTATAATTGCGTCCTTGAGTTCTTACAGGTTGTCCAAGGTGAAAACTCCAAGGAAGGATGAAAAGAGACGGCTAGAAAGGTAGGGTTTCAAGAGTTAGCCATGAAGATGACCTTGAATTCGAGTTCTAACCATGGAATTAGGCAAGAAGAGGGGTTTAAACCTACCTTGCACCCCTTGGTCGTCCTCCTTAGCTCCAAGTCAGTCCTTGGTCGTCTTTGGTGAAATGAAACAGTAAGGGAACGAAGGGTGAGTTCCCTTGCAACTAAGAGAAGGAGAGCTTATATACATGGGGTAGGATTTTCAACATTAGTTCATAAGTTGTCCATAATTCCAACTAGGTCCCTCCTTCTTTACTTGATCGTCCCTTCCTCTTTATTCTAAGGACAAACCTTCTCTTAAGGTCTTAGGAAAAGAAGGTAAAGGAGAGCAAGCTAACAATGAGGTACATACATAAAGAAATATTGCACATATACCCTGATTATTCAATCACAAGGCATATCTCATAACTTGATAATTCAATTGAGGTGACTTCCTCATCATTTCTTCTCTAAATGATGGCAAGAGTCTAAAAAGATACATTAGATGACATATTTTACCATTTACATCCCTTAATTTGGGTAAATTGCATTTTATCCCAAATTAGGGTTTTCAAGCACCAGGATTGCTTCCACAGCTGCACCTTGGTGCCCTAGCTTGGGAAATCCCTCATACTTTGCTAAAAAGATTTCTCATGATGTATCAACATCATAGGAACATCTCATCATGTGAAAATTGCAAGATAACCCTTTTAACTGGGGAAACTGCACATAGGTCCCTGTCTATCAAAACAATGCTACAACTTTAAATAAAAAGGAGCAAATACTAAAATATATGTTTCTGAGAAACTTAATTACATGCTCAGAGTTAATCACAAAGATTTATTCACATATTTAGGCAAAACACCTAGGGTTAACTCATAACCCAGGTCAGGGATGTTATAGTTGGTGCATAATAAGAGAGAGACTATATTAATTGAAGTTAAATAGCACAACATTATTTTACCATGTCGATTTATTAAGTTCCAAGTAATCATGTTAACCATGTTAAGTTACTAAGTTTTTCAAGCCATATCATGTCATTTCAATTATATGCTATTTTCATGTCATAACTACTCAATTCCACTCACATAGTTTTACATCACTTTGCATGGGTTGGGGACAAGATGTCCACAGACGGGGAGATGGAGAAGAAGTAGACCTCAAGGACATAAACTCAAGCTCAAGGAAAATTACCGAATCCTACCTGGTGGGGTGCCATTCTAGATAGTTATCATTTCCTTTAGTTATGTAATGTCAGAGTTTCATTCATTGAAATCTTTTAAGTTTGGACTTGTAATACCTTTTTATGGCATGTAATAAGGCACTCTGGTGGTTATCTCTTTTATTTTATGGATTTTGTTTGGTTAATGATATCATTTCATGATTTTTCATGATCTCCATTATGTGAAAATGCTTCCTCTATGGCAGTGTTAGTTTTATAAAGAAGGTCGTGAAAAAAGTGGTATCAGAGCAATCCTATAATGGACACCATAATAGGATCTTATGTGTCACTTCACATGCTTATGAAAGTCTCCTTTTCTATTCTAGATGGCCCCTAAGTGTCGCCCTGAGTAGGACAAGTCACCCCCTCACTCTGGTGGAGAGAGTGAGCATGACTTTGAGCATGAGGAGAAACCACAAGGAGAATATCCTCCCCTCTTATATAATGTGTTGGTTAGAGTTTTATCTGATACAATGGGAGGACAAGCTGGAGGCCGTCATCATAGGAGGAATGAAGTTACTGTGACAAAATAAAATCTAGCATAAGTATGAATTAATTCCAATTTTTCCCTCATTATACTCACTCACGGTCCCAAATAATTTTTTCTTGGCTTCAAATCAGTGTTGATACTCAAATATAAAATATGGTGATCGATGTAGTTTCTGTACACATTAAAACAACACAAATTAGATTCTTTCATCACTTTGTCCAAAGAAGAAAATTTGTCCATCAAACTTCTTCTTTTGATTCTCAAAATTTTTCAAAATATTATCCACATTATTTTGAACCTATGGTCCAAATTTCATAGAAGTTGGACATTCCTAAGATTTTCTATGAATTATTGAAGTTTATGTATGGAAAACCCTTCATTCCCCTTTTATTTTCTCTTTTTCTTGGCTTTGCCATGTCAGCGATCCAGGTAAGGGATCAAGGGCGAGCCCCAACCCTTGGTTCTGCCTCTCATAGAACTAGGCCCAATCCAGTGGCCATGAGGTCATCTTCAACCTCCCGCTGATTGGGGGGAGGTGTTAATGTGACAAAAATGAGCAACCCACCATTCTTGACCCCGGTTAGAAATTCCAATCGAGAGGGAACACTCATCTCACAAATTCAAACGCAACCATACCCACTTTGAAAATATTTATTGCTCTCTTCAATTGCCAAAACAAGATCCTCACCTCCCTCTCTCACTCTGACGGCCCTGGCCCTTGATCCAGGTCCTACCCGGCGCAAACCCTAGTTCTAACGCTATAAAAGGACTCCCAACGACTTGTAGACACACACCTTTCTCGAGACGTCTCCATTGCTCATTGTATTGTCCTTGAATGCCTCAATTTGCTCCTTGACCTTCTTTCTATTGGTGTAGTGCCACCGAGCAGGCCACTTTGGGCGTTACTCTTCCTCGGCGCCTCGCCTCAATCTACCACCACCATCCAATTTGTAAGGCCCCAACGAGTCTGAGCGACACCTTCTACTGCCACGCCAAAGCCTCCTTATCCCTTTCCCTTTACACCGATGAGCCTCCCTCCACCTAGTTTCCAGGCTCACAAGGGTTGTTGAGTGAAGGAGAAAATAGAACTCTGAACCATAGTTCATAGAGGAAAATTGCTCGGTCCAAGCATGAACCAAACGAGCCTCCATTGAACCAACTAATCGTTGTTGAACGAACCAATCAAAGGATTGAACAACAAATCCATTATGAACCAGATGCTCCACCTACAAGCCGCATGCCCATGTGGAGTAATATTGGCCACCCGATCATTTTGTCCAATGACCAACCTTTATCTAATATAAGGTATTTTTTCCCTCTCACATGGAAAATAGATTAAAATCTCTGATCTTGCTTAAAACAAAACAAATGCATCCTAGCTCCAAAAGTTACGAATAAATAGTCAACTTTGGATTAAAAAATCCAACGAACTAATTAAAAATAGTTGTGGAGCCTAATTCCTTATGGATTTCATTAATATACCTAAATATTGTTCTCTTGCTTATTCTTTTTATCAAATGACTCAATAATGATGCTTAATCTTTAAAAACCTTAGATTTTGACTCTAATGATTATCTTAAAATACTAACCTAGACCTAATCTAGTTGACTCATCTACTCTTGAAAATGAATCATGTATAGTAAAGTGATAAGCTTGATGATGGGTCCCAACCCTAGATTTATGGCTTGGTAATTATGATTGTGCTAAATCTTGGGAAATACCTAATCTAGACCCTTGAATTTCTTCCTTGATGATGATCTAGAAATTGATGATGACTTGGAAATGATCATAAAGTTGGGGTTAACACATATGATCCTAGAAAACCTAAGTAGGTCATCCAAATTTGAAATATTCTTGACACTTGAATAATGTTGGACATATTGAAATATTGTTGATTATAAGTGGATGACCTAACCCTAAGGTTGACATAGGAAAGTGTAACCCTAATATCGAATATTAAAACATGATCTTAAAATATCATGATCTTGACCCTTGATCCAAATATTGTGATTTAGGATCTAACTCGAAGGGTTGACTTATTGAGATTTGCACTCTAAATCTTCGATGAAATGTATGCTATTATACATCCTCCTATTAGACCTCCTCCTTGTTTGTATTGAAGATACCTTTTATGTATTTATTGATTGTATACTTGGATATATACTTGTTTGAGATACTATTCCTAATTAATTAGTGTTCCATTTTTCCTATATTATATTTTGAGAAAAACATGAGAACATAAATGATATTACCCATTATGATTTCCTGTATATTGATGATTATGATGTTAATAATGTTGATATTGAGTGCAAGCGACCTCCTCATTCGGAGGTAGGACTTGTACATTGGCCTCCAATCTCATATAGAGAGAAGGAACATGGTGACCTACCCCATCGCGTTAGGGTGACAAAGTCATACAAAATATATAAGCATGCTTCTCAATTACAGCATAATGGGAACTCGTAGTAAAGATTGAATTGTTTGAAACAAACATCTTGTTGAATAAATGTTGAATTTGGAAAATTGCTTGTTATACGTTTCTTGAATATAAGTCCTGCCAAGTATACTCTTTTGCTATAAATCGTTTTACTTGATTTTGGTAGCGTACCGTGCATTTTCATGATTGTGTCTCAATTTTCTTGATCTTAGGCAAAACATTTGGAACATTGACCAGATCACTTCCGCACTCCATATACGCTGATGACAAGGGTAATTCGGAAAATCTCCTATATTGGGTTAGTTTGTTCTTTAAATCCCTTTTTTATGAGTTATTATTTCTTATTGTATATGCCAGTGTGTGAGATCCTATCGGGCCACTCAGGGACGGGCACTTCAATCCTTTTACCACTGTCTAGGCAGTGGTATTGGGATTGGGGGTAAGAACAGTTCTGTGATAGTCACCTTAATAGACATCCTTAAGGTGAAGCCTGAGACATTCACATGAGAAGAATATATGGATGTTGTGGGTAAGGCTGAGGCCTGGATCCACAACATCGAGCATTGCGTCCATGACTTGGACTGCTCTGAAGAGTCCCGCATTAGGTTTGGGATGCACATGCTGAGAGGACTTGCTCGTGTCTAGTGAGAGAACTTCCATGACACCAGAGACCCATATGAAGAGTTACTTACACGGGAGGAGTTTATAGAGGCTTTCAAGATCCACTATGTGTTAAAAGCAATGATGGACAAGAAGGAGGTAGAGTTACTCTATCTGTAATAGTATGGCGACATGACTGTTACCCAGTTTTCCATGAAATTTCACATCCTCCAGAAGTACAGAGCCCAGATGATTGAGCTAAAGTGAGCCTAGAAGTTCATTTGATGTCTGAAGGATGATCTCAGCTACTCACTTTTTGAACAAGGCCACAAGATGATGCAGGATGCCCTTGATGCTGCCATGGAGCTTGAGGATCACTTAGGGAGGGCTTTGAAGAAGAACTCCCACAATGGACAACGTCACCGCCATGGCCACAACAATCAGGACCAACACTACAATGATCACAAGAAGCGCAAGGCCGCAAAGGATCCCCCAGCGAGAGATGCATGCCTCAAGTGTGGCAAGTCTCATACAGGACCATGCAAATTGGGCTTAGGTGTTTTCTTCTACTATGGAGGAGAAGGCCACTTCAAGGACAAATGCCCTAGGTTAGCTGCAAAGAAGGGTGTAGATCAAAACCCTAACCCAGTTCCTCTAGATAAGAGGAAAGCTAGGATTTTCTCTATGGTGGATGATGAAGGTAAAGCTTAGTTTTCAAGATACATTAGTGACTCATGGACTCATTAGTTTTACTAGTCATGCTAAAAATAATGCAAAGTTTATCCATGTGAATACCATATCATGTTTATGTTAGTGCTTCCTTATGAGAAGTTATCACTGGATAATGAGTTAGTGTACATATATGTGAAACCCTAAGGTGAGTAATACCTTACTGCAACATGAAAATTTTGAGGACAAAATTTCTATAAGGTGGGTAGGTTGTAACAACCTTCAAAATTTTAAATTAGAAATAAAAATAATAAGTAAAATATTTAGTCCCAAAAATTCTCTATGTTTTATGAAGGTGAAACCCCAAGTTGAACTAATGTGACTTTCATTCGTTCATTTAAGTTGAGATCATGATTCTTTAGTACACCCAAGATGAGTCAATACAACACTAAGATATTATGTGAACCTTGAATCAATCATATACATAATACATCAACATTCATTCACATCAATGTCTATTAATGCACAAAATCTAGCCCTAATTATGCAATGATGACTAGTTAGGGTTTGAAAGATAGATTGGACCTACATACATGTATAATATATATCATTGTTTGGTAGATGAGTAGAAAATAGAATACTAGATCTTTCATTGAATTTTGGTAACACAATTCCTTTTCAGTAACTAAGGAATTCCAAGGAGACTCTGGTTTTGATCGTCTATGCAGAGTGATCATCTTTGTTAGGATTCACGCCTATATCCATGTTGTTCGTCACAACTTTGAGTTCAAAAATTATATTTGTTGTTTTAGATTTTATCCCTGCATATTTGATTAACCAATAACACGTGCCTAGGGTCTATAGTCTTTTCTGTTTCATTTATATCATCATTATTTTTGCTGTCACAATATAGTTTTTTGGGTTCTGATTGGTCAGAACTTAGAAAACTTACATCTTTTGACTCTGACATCAAAAAATTAAGTGTAAGTAGTGATTAGAAAGCTTATGAGATAAACTACATCTAACCTATAATCAGACTATGTTTCTTAACCCAATCCCCTGATTTAATAAGAGATCATACACCTATGTTAAGGAAATATAATTAATTCATGAATATGTCATGCATACGATATTAGGACCGATCAAGACCCCATCTACTATTAGTATACCTCCTCAACACCCGATGAGTGGATCATGCACACTCAGTATAATTTTAGGGTTTGTGTTTACATTATCTGTTTATGAATTTATGATTGCTCCATTAAAGAGAAATTATGTTTTTACTCAGTTATGCTCATAAAAATTATGCACATGCTATGAATTTATGTTTTCTACTTATTTAACGATTAAACTTTCATTTGAAACACTATGAATCACTTCCATGCTAATTAACCAAGAAATTATGAAAATCATGTTTAAGTATAAGAAATCACTCTATGTTAATATAGTCCTCTTGATCATGTTATGTGAGCTTTAACCGACCTTATATGAGCCTTAAGTGGCCTTATGAGCTCTGTGGGAGCACTGTGATAAACTGAATTTTGGCATAATTTCAAGGACGAATTTTCCTTTAAGGTGTGTAGGATGTGATGAAGTGAAATTTTGGATATTTTAACATCTAATTACAATTGATTTTATTCTTTTGGAATATACCAAGAGTTCCAAGAATTTGAAATAAGTATGGATATTGATTGGTGTTGAGATCATGATTATAATGCTTATGTTTATGCCTTTTTGAGGTATTTATTTGATGTGTCAAGTAATGATTTTTTAGCACCAAAATTTAATATAAAGTAGATTGAGTCATTAGGAAACTATGGTTAAAATTTGGTGGCAATTGGAGTATCTTAGAGGGAGTTATTAAGGCTTGAAATTTGAGAAATAATGTGCTTTTAATGATTTATGGAACTAAGGGGCCGTTCGGCCCCCTTTTTCACTACTACATAACCGACCTTTGGTGTTGGTTATTTAAGGCCTTTGGAAATGGTTAAAAGTGACACATATGTGGGCGACACTAAAAGGTGAACCCTTAGGCATCGGTTTTTGAACCCTTAGGCGTCGGTTTGAAAACCAACGCCAGAACCCTTCACGCCACCCAAAATGCGCCAGCAGGGGCACTATAGGCGTCAGTTATTAGTGTGAAAACCGATGCCCAAACCCTTCATGCCACAAAAGGATGCCAGTAGGGGCACTATAGGCATCAGTTATTAGTAGGGAAACCAATGTCCAAACCCTTCGCGCCACAAAAGGGCGCCAGCAGGGGCACTATAGGCGCCGGTTATTAGTAGGGAAACTGACACCCAAACCCTTCACGCCACAAAAGGGTGCCATCTAGGACACCATCAACATCGGTTTCTTAGTAATAACTGACGCCATATCACCTGCCACCATGGACGTGCTGGCCAACATGGCCGTGTTGTCTGGCCACATTAGACGGCGATTTTTTGTTATTAACCGACGTTGTATGCCTTTATTGTCAGTTTTCGACTAATAATTGACGCCTATGTTTTGATTTTTTTTCTTATCAGTTTGCAAGCCTGCTGTGGCTGGTCGCAGGATGTAGAAACTTGCAGTTCAGTGGAACTGAACTGCAAGTTTATGAAGTCCATTGATATCCACCAACAACAGGCCACAAACCTGCAAATTTAACAAGATTCATTTTCAAACATTTAGCAACTTGCAGTTCCATTCAATTTTCACACATGTAGAAATATTCAGACACATGTAGAAACATTCATGTAGCAACCTAGAGTTCCTTTCATTTTCACATTCATACATGTAGAAAATTCATGTAGCATCCTACAGTTCCTTTCATTTTCACATTCACACATGTAGAAACATTTAGACACATGTAGAAACATTCATGTAGCAACCTGCAGTTCCATTCATTTTCACATTCACACATGTATAAATATTCAGACACATGTAGAAAGATTTAGACATGTAGAAACATTCACACATATGACAATTAAAAAAAATCATTTACAAAATATCATTCTTTAGTCAGTATCGCTATCAACATCCTAATTATATTTTAAAACCCCTACTACTTGTATGGCTTTTGCCCATTCTTCTCTTACATCATTTAATTCTTCTGTCCTATAGGAAGCATGTATATCTAATAAGGTGTTACCTATAGTGGGGTCAATTTTAAACACCTGCAAATAGAATGATGTATATATATAATTAATAATATATAAATAAGATTGATATATTTCATATTATCTAATTAGACTATATATAATACCTCAGGTATGGTATCGATGTCCACTGCGTCATATTTGATAATCATGTGCATAAATCACATCACATAGTATGCACATGCCCAACCGTTGTCTTGTGTAGCACACTATAAATTGAAACATACAAAATATTAAAAAATACAACTAAGCACAGTTCACATAAATAATATATACATTGGAGTCGACAACTTACTTCCACATTCTCCCAAATTATTGGCTGGTTCTTTTTCCTAGAGACCTTTCCTTCAGCCTTTTTGAACTCATGTAAACCCCTACATGTTAATGTAACACAATAAATTGCATAATTAAATAGTAATGTAATAACATATGTTAACAGATATAAAAATGAAATATTTCTCACCGGAATAATGCCATTTTCATTGCATGTGCATATTTTGGATTCAATTTAGTCCCCTTAGGATCTAGATAATAGATAATGAACGTCCCGAGGACAATAACTAGTAACTCCCAATGCATACCCCTAGAGGTAAAAAAGTTAAAAATTAATAACTCGAAATCCACAATAAAAATATAATTTTCTTAAGTCCAAATTATAAGCAAAGTAAACTTACTCCACATTGAATGGAGTTGTTATCACCGTCTTCTTATTTTGACCAAAATTTGTAAAAGCATAACAACAATATTGTTGAACTGATGAAGGGTCTTTAGCTACTAGACTAATCAAAGATGGAATAAAAAATCCTACATGTTCAAATGAAAAATCTGCACATAACTTGTCTAAGTAGTGGTAAAACATGTATTACATATGCATTAATATATAAGAAACCATATCACCGGATCCTACACAAGGTATATGGATGTATAAACAAGATCTTGCCTTATCCATAGATCTATCATAGATGTATTCATCCAATCATAGAGAAACAACTCCAAAATATCTTGTATAAATAGTTTGTTTTCATATGATTGACCTGCAACATCTTCATCTATAGAAACATTTATAGGGCAATTTATATCATGTTCGCCTAACCATACTGCCATACCCCTACAATTAGGACCTAACGGGGCAGGTAGGTCCTGTGGAACCCAACTTGGTAATGTAGAAGGTGGAGATGGAGGCCTAGATGCTCTGGGTGTCTTCATTTTAACCTGTATATCTAATTTCAGATCAATTGACCTCATATATATACACTAACAATTTAACGTAATGTAAATTTACCATACAATTTCAGTATAGATGACATCCACTTTCGGCCACAATATGACTCCGCCTTCTGCCTCACCAAGCATTTCACAATCCGGGTGGGCATATGGCAATAGAATATCTATCCATTTGGGGAATATATGTAGCGGGCTCACACGAACCCAACCATCTGGTAATGGAGACCCATGAAACATTTCCCCTGGAAGGGATGGGTAAGATGACACCTCTGCAACGACATATTCTTTACTTTTTAGATGGAATGGCTTCAAACCCTACAAATTTACATAAAGAATGTTATATACATATATACATATCATCTTGAAAACATATCATCTTGAAAAGACTAGCTACTATGTCATAAAAATACTTACAGTGGATGTGCTAGGTGGCTGGTCTACATGATTACTCCCAATCTCTGCAGTAGGAGTAGAGCGGGGACGCCATAGGTACTGTCTGAGTGGAAGTCAGAGATTCCTACCAGTTGCTCATTGCTTCATGGAGTGTCTTATCAACTGCTTCCTTGACTCTCTTATCAACTACTTCATCAACTCTCCTATCAACTATCTTATCTACCTATACATGGAAAAAAGAAACGTTAGCTTCTAATTTTTGAATTCCCTTTTACAATAACATTCGAAAAAGAATAGGTTACCTCTTCTTGTGAAATTCCCGCTTTTGGGACATGTTTGTGCTGGGATGGCCCAAAGAATGCTTTGATTCCCACACTAGCGCCTGCACCCCTAACACGTCCAAGATGCTCTAGGTTACCCAGATCAACTATCAATTCATCCCTTGTGCCCTTAGGGATGAACTTGCCTTATTTCCTCAACTCGTGCAGCTCCCGCTAATCGCCATCAACAGAAATTGATAAGTAAACACTACAAATAATCAATATTCAAACGATTGCGCTAAGAGTTGTATTTTACCATTTTTGCAGCCGCCTTAGCAGTTGAGGGCTTCTTTATTTCTCCCTTCTTGTTTTGCGTCCCAACTATCCAGACATCATGGTGAGGTAGAGGTGTGGTACCTATAGTAGAGGACTCCTGAATAGCAGTACACTTAGCTTGTAGTCTTTGGCGAATGCCTGCATAGCCCTTTGGACCCATTGTGTGGTCATGCACATTCAGTGCACGCCTTGCTCTTTGTGCCTCACTGATATCCTAGTTAGTTTGCACATTGATTTGATTAGTAACACTAAAGGTTAATATTGAATAGGTGAATACAATGTATATTAATTAAATAGGGAGTAACACGTAACACCTTGAATTCATCAGTGTTTCTTGAAGCAACAAACGCATCCCATTCTTCTGGGTCCAGGAAGTTCCACTGTTCAGTGGCTGACTTCTTCCTCTTCTCACCATCTTTTATGTATTATCAGGTGAGATTTTTCCTATAGTTCCTTAGGACCCTCCCACAGCGTTGCATCATGCATTTACGATGCAACTTTTCATCCAACACAAATATACTCTGCAAAATATAATTGCTATTAACTAGTATCCAAAAAATTAGTAATCTACAAAATAGAATTGCAAATAATAATATCTCATGCATAAATCCTTCCATATTAAGTCTTTCTTCCCCTTAGGAACTTTATGCCAAGAATCTATCTTACAACCACAATGGCTACGAGTAACATACCCAATATATGAAACAAACGAATTGCGGTTCACTCCAATTGCATTTCCTGCATTATCAAAATCCACAACCAGTTTGGGTCCATTACCCCTTAGCACTGTTAACTTCTTCATCATAGTGATGCTCCTTCTCTTGTTAACTATTTGGTACTACTCGTCAAGTGCCTCAAGTGCTTTAGAGGGTACATGTGCATCATCAACCTAAAATTTGACAAATAAACACACTTACATGATATAACTATAAATGGACATATAGATAGAAATATATGATATATTTTTAAAACTTACATTGTGAGGCGGCACATTGGTATCCTCACCGTGCTCATCATGGACATCATGGTCATCATGCCCATGCTCAGCCGTCTGAAAATTTCATTAAAAAATCAAACATTTAGCATTTGACATAACTAGAAGATAATGAAACATTGAAATCCACTCCATTTCACCATTTCCACCACATAACCCCCATATCTAAGCCTCCCATCCGCTTCCCTATATCATTCCACACCATTTCATCCAAGGAGAAGAAGGAGGATGTCCCTTTAGCAACTAGAGAGAGGAGGTCCCTTGTCTACACCGAGCTCCATGGCCACTTCTACCTCTTTCTCCTTTCTTTTTGTATTTGCCATGTCTATGAGTAGCTAGGCCCCTTGGGTGGGCTGTTTAGGGGAAATTATGTTACTTTGATACCATGTTGGGGGAAATGACATGTAAATTAGGTTAGTTTAGTTCTTCAATTGCACTTTTTCTCTTCTTTCCTGTCTTAGTGTAAATTGCCTTTTCATACCTAGATCAGTCTTTGCTTGCTTGCTTAGTCTTAATTTAGTCTAGGGCTAACGTAGATTTCATTCTTACCTTTAATTCCTCATTTGTTCATAGTAGTTTAGCAATCAAATCACCTTTAAACCCTTAACCCAAGTCTCCGCAGTAGGAACCCAGTGAAACTAACCTAGCTCTAGTGCCCCCTCTTTTCCCTGTGGATCGACCCTATACTTGCCACCTTCCTCTACTACGACAAGACCCCGTGTGCTTGTAGGAGTAGCTATTTTAGTAGAAGTAGGTGTGTTAGTTAGGTTTATAAATATTGAAAGTGAACCCTCCTATGTGTTCCAATCTCATGGGGCGCATCTAGTCGAATCAAATTGACTAGTGTGTAGCACCTCTAGCGGGCACACCAGGGGTCAATCTTGAAGTTTTGACTAGAGCTTCATATATCAACATACATACTAGGTCATATTTCAAGTCAAGATTTAGGTATTTAATCACCTTAGGGCACATACATGATTCACAAGGTATTTGGGTGCACAAAGAATAATATATGTTACTAATTTAGAAGTTCACATAATCATTTTAGAAATAGAAGACCCACATGTGAGTTAATTTTGACATTCAACATCAATGTATCTTTAACACGCATGTTTCAAGGTTAAGAGCACATAATCAAATCAAATTAGGATGCTAGAATGGACAAGTTTGAATCTTATTTTAACATGCATCAAAATTTATTGAATTAGGTCAAGCATGAGAATTAGAAAAGTTAAAACAGTACATTAATACTAATCAATAGATAAATGAATAAAAACCAGTAGATAATAAATACAAATAAATAGATAAGTAAATACAAATTAGTAGATAAGTAAATACTAAACAGTTGATGGAAATATGTAAAATCAAGATATGTAACCTACCAAGCAGTACGGGAAGCAAAGGCTAGCTCCTCCAACGACCAACAGCTCCTCCGGTGACCTGCAGTAGCTCCTCCGATGACCTTAGGCTAGAGGTTGCGGCGGCTGACGGCAGTGGGAAGAAGATGATCGTTGGCGAGCTCCAGAACCAACGACAGGTGCAGTGATTTGAGTAGCAGTGGGCGGGAGGAAGAAGAGAGCAGGGTGGCAGCTTGATCAGGTGGCAGCAATGACCACATGAGCAGGCAACATCGAATGAGCAGGCTGGAGCGTGACCGGTGGCGTCGGGAGCAGAATGGTCTGTTTCTCGTGATGAAACAGAGACGAATGGGGGAGAGTCTGTTTCTCGCGGGGGATATTAAGTTAACAAAGGTGTCGATCTTCTATTAAACCGATACCTAATATCCATCAGTGTTGGTTGCTAGAAAAAACCAACATCCATTGGACAATCTTAACCCAAAAAATTTTCACGGGGACGACGCGTGAAACCTAATCCGTGTTGGTTTTTCTACAAAACCTGAAGACCTTTGGAGGTAATTTTTTTCGTCGTTAGGCGTCGGTTATTAGGTAAGAAACTGATGCCATATGTGAAACTTTGGGGGTAATTTTTCGCTCAAAAAATTGGATTTGGTGGGCTATTTTAGGCGTCGGTTCGTGATAGGGAGCCGATGCTAAATAAAAAGTGATACCCGTGTCTGGCCGGTCTTCAAATATAGATATCGGTCTCTATAATTAGCCGACATTGTATGGTTTAGGCATCAGTTTTTGGTAATAATCGACGTCTCTAAATGTGACATTATAAGCTATTTCTGTAGTAGTGTTTCTCAAATCCCAGTGGTTGCAGGTAAGAGTCTATACGACCAATTTTGTGCAGAAGAACAGTAAAGAGGCTACTTGAAAAGCTGAAAACCGGGCAGAGTGCAACAGTTCTCATCACCGTCGAGCATGGCAGGATTGTAGGAATCACACATCTATTAGACCGAAATACCGAACCAAATACCAAATGATATTATGGCCACTAGTCCAATGAATTATTTATAGATAACTACAACATTCTGGATGATTACGGCCAAACGGCCCCTAAGTTTCCATCTTAGGCCCAGTTGAATGCAAGGTCATGCGCCCTTGGTTTAGGTCTGGGTCTGCATGGCCAGTTTGCAGCTGTAGATCCTTGATCACACAGCCATATCTTTAACAAGCAAAAGCTATGGATAGGCCCTGAGGAGTGCTGATCCGGACCCTTGGATGTAGATCAAACAGCTTCTAGTTATCCTCTACCTAGCGGTTACAGCAAGGCAATGGAGCCCCATAAACACCTCAGTCTCCCCATCTTTGCACGTCATGGACGTGGACTTAAGACGTACATCTGGCCATGTGGGTAGATTGGTCGTGAGAAGATGAGGTCGGTCACCCCTCAGTCGAGAGTAGAGACTGAGGAACAAGGGATTATGAAACACCTCCCACCTCGTCTCCTCTCCATCCTCTCTCATAGAGCACGGGAAGAGGAAGGAAACAAAGAAAGAAGGGATCTCGAGGGTCTTTGAGGAGAAGAAAGTAGAGTTTGGGATCAGAAGACCGATTCTGCATGCTCTCAGGTCTTGTCGAGGGGGTGGTGTGATCAACGAGGTCAAGGTGTCGAGGAAGAAGATGTTGTTTGGAGGTTGCACTTAGGCTCTTCCCGCCGTGTATCGAAGTTGGAGACTGATCCCTTGATGCTTTACGATCATTTTCCTCAACTCAGTCATGTGAGAGGACAAGCAGCCACACTTTCCCCCTTTCCCACCTCTGCAGCAGCGGCTGACTTCGGCAAGCTTGACCAAGGAGGAGATCAGGGACGGAGAAGCACACTGATATTAGCGTTCATCTTAGCGCTACGTCGAATGATCGAGGAAGAAGACGATGAGAGCTTAGGAGGACCTATGGTGCTGAACAGAAGGGGGTTGAGAACATCAGAGAGGAGGGAGACGAGAAGAGAGGAGCTGGGATCAAATCAGATACCCCTACTGGTCCTCGAGTGATGCTCTTTTATTACTCCTCTCCCCTTTTCCATCACAGTAGAGAGTCTGTTACGCCTATGTGTGTCACGTCAACACGTCACAACAGCCATTCTCAGTGTATCACAGCTTGACACATCAGAGCAAGAACGTGGCTTATTACATTACTGGCTACTTATGGCCACTTATCCAGCTGGCCGGAGTAGGTTCCTAACAACTCCCCCCACTTAAGATGGAGCGTCATCCTCGACCTCGATCCAAGATGGAAATGTCGTCTTCATCTTATCATACCGCTCCCAGGTAGCCTCATCCTTCGTCTCCCCGATCTACTGGACTAACACCTCCGATGCTTCCGCTTGACCGTCACGAACCATCCTGCGGTTTAAGATTTTTTTTAGAAATTGGGGTTCCATGGCCCAATCGCAATTTGGTGGTTATGCAGCCTCCGCCGGCGGCGAACCTTTGAATGGATTGAGCTATGAGACGTGGAAGACTAGGTAAACCTTTGCCTCCGGTGGAAACTGCAACCTGTAAACCACTGCGTCGATCCTCTCCAGTATTGTAAACGGCCCAAAAAATCGTGTAGCCAGCTTCTGAGACACTTGACGTACCAGTAACTGCTGCCTGTACGGCTGCAACTTCAACCAAACCAATGTTCCCACCTAGAACTCCCTCTCCGTCCTATGCGTATCTGCATAGCGCTTCATACGTTCCTGAGTCCGATCCAAGTTCTCCTTCAACTTCCTGAGAATCCAGTCCCTTGCTTTGAGTAATTCTTCCACCATTGGAGAAGCAGCTATTCCTGGTTCATGGGGAAGCAAAGTCGGGGGTGGCCATCCATATACAGCTTCAAAAGGAGTAAACCCATGTGTCGAATGCTGAGAAGTATTGTACCAATACTCTACCCATGGCACCCATTTCAACCAATCACGAGGTTGTTGATTACAAAAGCACCATAGATACGTCTCCAAGCAGTGATTAAGGATCTCCGTTTGCCCATCAGACTGCGGGTGATACACCAAACTTCTGCAAAGCTTCGTCCCCGCCTGTCGGGACAATTCTTCCCAGAGATGACTTGTAAATACCGGATCTCGATCGGATACAATCGTGACAGATAAGCCATGAAGCCGTACTATCTCCTGAATGAAATCTTCAACTACTGTTAAGGTTGTGTAGGGGTGACTGAGAGCAATGAATTGTCCATACTTAGAGATACGATCCACCACCACCAAGATCACAGATTTCCCCTTCATAACTGGAAGTCCTTCAACGAAGTCCATTGAAATACCTTCCCAAATTGCTAGCGGTGGTTGAAGAGGTTGTAATAATCCCATAGGAGCTCGTGCCTCATATTTGTTCTGCTGAAAAATGGTGTAGGTTTGTACCATGGCCTTCACTCTACACTTCATTCCAGGCCAGTAGAAGTCCCTCTGGATCCTAGGCAAAGTTTTTGCATATCCTGAGTGGTCGCCTACCTTGGAACTATGTCCCTCTTCCAGAACCAGTGGAATCAACTCCGATTGTGGACTCAAGTAAAGGCATCCCTTATAATAGATCATCTCCCCTTGCTTCGAATATCATTCTGCATTCAGTCTCCCTTCCAGCCAATCAGCCAATAGCTTTGCAAGTCCTCCCTAGTCTAGTAATCGTGCTTAGAAATAGATATCCAATCAGAAAGTACTGATGATATCGAACATAAATTTCCCTCTTCCTCACACCTCGACAGAGCATCTGGTGCTAGATTAGTGCTACCTTTCTGGTACTCCACCACAAAGTTGTATCCCATTAGCTTATGCAGCCACCTCTCTTGTGCTGGTGTGTGTATCTTCTGTTCTAAGAGAAATTTGAGGCTCCGGTGATCTGTTTTAATGTTGAATTGTCCCCCTAATATATATGGCCACCACTTCTACACACACTCCTCAATCGCCAAGAATTCCTTCTCAGATGTTGACAATTGTAATTGGCATCCCTTCATAACTATGCTAAAATAGGCAATTGGGTGTTGTTTTTGTGACAGAACACCCCCAATTCCACTTCCTGACGCATCGCATTCAATGACAAATGGTTGATTGAAGTCTGGAATTGCCAACACAGGAGCAGTCGATAACACCTCTTTCAACTTCATGAAAGCATGATTTGCAATTTTGTTCCACCAAAAGGCATCCTTCTTAAGTAATTTAGTCATTGGACCTGCAATTTTTGCAAAATGCCTGATGAACTTCCGGTAATATCCAACCAAGCCCAGAATTCCTCGCAGCTGCTTAATATTTTTTGGTATTGGCCAATTATGGACATCTTCGACCTTCCCTTTCTCTATAGATACTCCTTCAGATGAGACGACATGTCCCAGATACTGTACTTCTTGCACAACGAATTGGCACTTACTCTTTTTGGCGCACAACTGATTCTGAGCCAAAACCTACAATACTTCCTTCAAGTGGTCTTTGTTCTCTTCCAGGGACTTGTTGTAGATTAAGATGTCATCAAAGAAGACCAACACAAATCTTCATAGGAACGACCAGAAAACTTCATTCATGAGGTGCTGAAATGTCATGGGAGCATTAGTTAATCCAAAGGGCATCACAATGAATTTATAATGACCCTCGTGTGTTTTGAATATGTTGTATTGGCTATGTCGTCTTCAAACACGCGGATCTGATGATACCCAGACCTTAAGTCCAGTTTGGAAAACCACACTACTCCACATAATTCATCTAGTAGTTCATCAATCACATGAATAGGATGCTTGTCTTTCACGGTCTGGTTGTTTAACGCTCGATAGTCTCCATAGAAATGCCACGATCCATAGTGTTTCTTAACCAACAATACTGGAGAAGAGAATGGGCTTGAATTGTGGCAAATTAGCCCTTGGTCCTGCATGTCCTTGGCCTGTCTCTCTATCTCATTTTTCTGAGCATAAGCATAGAAATAAGGTGGCACTGCTACTGATTTCGTCTCATCCTTCAATATGATGCGGTGGTTTATCGACCGGAGTGGAGGGAGCCCCTTCAATTCAGAAAAAATGTCATGGTATCCATCCATAATTTGCTTTACTTCGCCTTCTTCAACCTCCTTATTTCCCCCATTTGCGCTTTCCAAGTACATCATCATCACACAGGCCACTCCCTTCAATTCGCTTCCCAATTCTTCTTCTCTTATCTCCGAGATTTGCCTAGGTTTCAGTCCCCTTAGTACATAGGACTCGCCTGCCTCCACGAATTTCATCTCTTTGACTTTGAATTCTAGATAATATCTCCCAATTTCTCAAGCCAGACTAGTCCCAAAACCAACTGCTTACAGCCCCGTAACAGGAACTTCACTTCTTCTACTGTGGAGTATCCTTGCATTCGTATCATACAATTCCTCAATCACCCTTGTGTTACTAGAATTATGCCTCCTCCGACCTTCACATTCATGGCCCTGCTTTCTTCTACCTATAATCCCCATTCCTCCACCAGAGTCGGATTGATGAAGTTGTGAGTTGCTCCCGAGTCAACAAAAGTAAGCACTTATGGACTTCAATTGTCCCCCACATCTTGAACTGCCTCAGCGTTTGCTCTCCAATGACTGACTGCAATGTGATGGTGTAGAATTTTGAATCATTTGTATCTCCTTCGTCATCCTTATACCACCCCCCTTCAGAAATCAGCTCCCAAGAGTCATCTTCATCACTTCCCAGGAAACACAGTAGCTTGCCAGTACACTTGTGCCCAGGTGTGCACTTCTGATCACACCAGAAACAAAGGCCCTTGTCTCTTCTCTCATCCCTTTCTTCTTGCAACAGGTGTTTGATCACCGGCGGGCCTGACCCCCCTATGTTTCTAGCTGCTCTTGGCTTCGCTATCTCTCCTCGTGGCCTTCCTCCTCCCCAAGAGAACTCCTTCTGTTGTGAAATACACTTTGCTTCAGCCGCTGCTGCCTTCTCGCAAAGATCCATGAGATCAGAAAAACCAGTAAGACAAAGCTCTGCCTTAATTTTTGGCTTCAGTCCTCCGCGGTAGATCAGGTAGATCATGTCATCTCAGATCAGTGGGAATCTATTCATCAATCTCTCAAGCTCTCATTGATACTCCTTGACTGTTCCAACCTGAGTCAGGTGAGATAGAGTTCCGATCGGTCCATCCTCTGTATCGATGCAAAATCGTCATTGCAATGCTTCCTACAACTTGCTCCAGGTGCTCAGCTTCCCTCCCCGCTCGTACCGGTTGTACCATTTAAGCACGTCACCTCACATGTACTGTGCCACAACCTTCAGAGTGGACTAATCTGAGGGCTGTGGATTCTAATCGAAGTATCTAATTGCGCACTGGATCTAATCCGTCGGGTCTTCACTTCCATTATACGTCAGTAGTAGCACTCGCTTTGACCATAGTACCACTGTCACAACGTTGTTCTCCCCCGACATGTGTGATCCGTATTCTAGCTTTTCCATGCGCTGCTCTACCTCCTTGCACCAGCAGGTGAGTCCTCGCATTTGTTCTACTAGTTGCTCCATCATCACAACGATCTTGTCTGTCGGATGATCACCTCCGGTCGCAGTCTTCGACTCCTCCACACGATCGTCGGGCATTTGACCTTCTTCTTCATTGTCGCTAGAATTAGTGGTTGAATCCTCGAGGTACACGCTCCCGTAGATCACCGGAAAGTGAATTGGAAGGGGAAGAAGCGGTGGTTGCTCTGATACCAAATTGTTAGTGTTCATCCTAGCGCTACGCCTAATGATTGAGGAAGAAGATGATGAGAGCTTAGGAGGACCTATGGTGCTGAACAGAAGGGGGTTGAGAAGATCGTAGAGCAGGGAGACGAGAAGAGAGGAGCTAGGATCAAATCAGATACCCCTTCTGGTCCACGAGTGATGCTCTTTTATTACTCCTCTCCTCTTTGCCATCGCAGTAGAGAGTCTGTTACGCCTATACATGTCACACATCGACACATCACAGTAGCCGTGCTCAGTGTATCACAACTTGACACGTCAGAGAAAGAACGCGGCTTATTACATTACTGGCTACTTATGGCCACTTATCCAGCTAGCCAGAGTAGGTTCCTAACACCTGACCTTGCCATCCTGCAACCTCAAAGATACACGAAGGCACTACCTAAAGAATATGTGATGGATTAGGATATCTCTTTGGAAGGTATGCCATTACCACTTACTTGGTTTATTATACAATATGCTTGTCTTATATGTGTAGTAAATACTTGGGATATGATATTCGATGAGATGATTGTTCTGGTATGCTATCTTTCTTGATTTTCCTTACTTATGGCTATGACACATGAAACATAGTATATCTGTTCCATTATATGAAAACACTATATCTCTTTGGTTAGCATAGTGCTAGTGAGTGATCTATCTCTTTGGTAAGAAGATCACATGTACAATGATCTATCTCTTTGGTAAGCAGATCATAAGGCCTGAATGCATCTTTCCCATTGATAGGCAGATGCACGAGCATATAATGGAAAGTGTGCCTAAAATATGTGTTCTCTTTTGGTAATAAATATCTTTGTGCAAGTATATGCCTTTTCTTATATTTTATGTAGTCCTGCCAAGTATTAGATTTATCTTATTGCCAAGATTAGTAATGAGAAGTATGTAAAAAGATACATAGGCGTACTCAGTACAATATTCTTGAATATTGTGCTGACGTGTACCGCATGTAATCTTTTGTTTAGGTTGTGGACATATGCTCTTAAAGACCAGGATAGTTGAGAGTTGTGTGGTGAGCTGATGTACAGGTGGACATGATGTCTTAAGATCATGTTGTTTAGTGGTAGTACATGTATATGTAGAAGTTTACCTTTCAATATATAATATCAAATATTGTAACAATTCATGTTGTAATTATATGTTGAATGATGAACATGTGTTTTACGGTTTTATTATTGTTCATGTGCATCTGCTACTGTTATTTCCTTTTGACTTCCTTTGATTTTCTTCTTCTTAACCTAGTGTGGGGTGTTTAAATTGTAGTCTCATTGAGGTGAGGTTTCAATTTGGACGTCACATATTATATTAAGTTTTAAAAAATCTCAGGACATCACAAGCACTATGTGAGCCTTAATCGGTCTTATGTGAGTCTTAATTGTCCTTATGAGCATTGTATGTGCATTAGGAGAGAGAGACTATCTTAAACCAAGTTAAATTGCACACCATTATTTAATCATGTCAATTTATTAAGTTCCAAGTAATCATGTTAACCATGTTAAGTTACTAAGTTTTTCAATCTATATCATGTCATTTCAATTATATGTTATTTTCATGATGTAACTACTCAGTGCCACTCACATAATTTTACATTGCTTTGCATGGGTTGAGGATGATATGTCTACAAATGAGGAGAAGGAGAAGAAGTAGACCTCAAGGACATCATCTCAAGCTCAAGGACAGTTACCGGATCCTACCTAGTAGGGTGCCATTCTAGATAGTTATCATTCCTTTTGTTATGTTATGTTGGAGTTTCATTCATTGAACTCTTTTATGTTTGGACTTGTAGTACCCATTTATGACATGTATTTAGGCACCCTGGTGGTTATCTCTTTTATTATATGGATCTTTTTGGTTAATGATATCATTTCATGAATTTTTAGGATCTCCATTATGTGAAAATGCTTCCTCTATGGTAGTGTTAGTGTTACAATCCCAATTTTTGGGTTCATATGGTTGGAAATGCAATTTCCCAACTAAATCTATGATTATGGGAATTGTATGATATATGTATATTGAATGGATTTTCTTTGAAATATTTCCTTTGTGCATATGATTTCATAGATCATAATATGTGAATGAGTCCAATATGATTAAAAGAAAAAGAGGAAATTAAATAATGCATTATTAAGAAGGAAATTTGAGATAATGAGGAAAAGATAAGAAATATGTGGAAATATAGATAATGGAATCATCATGTATGAGATTTCTAACCCACAAGGTTTCTAATAATAAAAGAATCCAAATAAAGTGAATAAAATAATAGGAGAAAGAAAATATGCATAAAATGTACCTTAATAAGTGATAACTTGCATATGAATAGAAGTCTCTCATACTTTTGATTTTAAGTCCCAAACTTTGCAATCATGAATTCTAAGTCATTATGGACTTTCCCCTAAAATTTGGGATTAAAAAATATACGATTTAGGAGTTATGTATTTTTGAAGAATCGCTAAAGTGAGAGGAGTCACATTAAATGTCACAATGGGATTCTGACTATTGTTCTAATATGTGGCCTGTTAGCCGTTGGATGATGATCCAATGGTAGTTTCATCCCGAGCTAAATTGGGAAAGAGGAATAGTAGAGGGAGACTTCCCACTAGATTCTCTCCCCATACGATTAACGTGAGAGCCCAAAACTCGTTCCATTGGAATCAGGAGGCGAAACCAAACAAACCAATCCTAGACTTGTGTCATTTTAGTGTGGGGTTGGGATTCACCCAATTTCACTGTGCATTCCAAACTCCATTAACAAACGACCTGCATCTACTATCCCTTGCCTATAAAAGGGGGTATAGTCCCATTATTATGTTCTTTTAACCAGAGATTGAGTGCCTTGGGGAGTCCCGATGCACTGGAAGGAATCCCCTTCTCTCCATGATCTTCTTCTTCTTCTGTGTGCTCTCCGGGCACCTTGGACGGTGGTGGTGCTGTAGTGAGAAAGCACACTCTGATGGTCAGTGAATAGTGTTAGTTTCCACTGGTGGGGCTAGCAACAGGGGATTCAAACTCCCAGATCGACCCTTAGCGCCTCGTGAGCCACCTGGTGAAAAGGGAAGGTTGTCGCGGCGAGTTCACTATTTTCCAGAGGAAATAGGGGGATCGGACCCCGTCTGCACGTGGTTTTGAGGATGATGGTAGGGGTCGGACCTGGGTTCTCAATTAGCCAGATCCAAGGGAGGGTCCATGAGCTAAAGCAGGAAAAGTAAGGAAAAAGAAAAAGAAAAAGAATAAAAGGACACGTGGCGCTCTACTATTGGCCAAAGGTAAGATATTTTGCTAAAATCCTAGAAATAAATTGGTAACTCGTATATGGACAAATTATATATGAAATTTGATCAACAGAATTCAAGGAATTCAATAAAAATGGTTTTAGAGCCTGAATATGATCATAGTTCGAAAAGTACCTAAAGTTTCCATCCTTAATGCATTTATAACTAAGGTTAACCCTGAGTTGATGTTCTATGAAATTGAGATGATTAATATGGATATTCTATTAGTATATTAACCCGTTGATAATAAGAAAGATGTTTTTATTTCTAAACAGATGATCCATATGCTTAATAGCCTAATTTAGGTTTTGATATGTATTGTGCATCAATGGGATTAGAAACCTTAATCTTGGTGGGGTTCTAATGAGATATATTTTGAAATTCAATGTATAAAAGTGATATTAGGATGATCCTAAGCCTATTTGATGAAAAGAAGGTTTTAATATGATTAAGTTGGATAATTAGGGTTTGCACCTAGATTTTTTGTTTTAGGGTTTTGTGGTTTTAATAGAGAAAAGTTGTAAATAGACCTAAAGGAACCCTAATGAAAACCTAATTTGGATTAGAAACCCTAGAAAGTAATGTCAAGTCAATGAAGTGGATTCTTGATGAGGTGTGTAGTAAATAGGTTGCATATACTTTTCAGGATTATGTGCTTTTGGGTGGTTGACTTGCTTGGATTGGATTGCTTGTTTGGATTGGACTGTGCTTATTTCCTATGAAATTTACAAATCAGGTATGTGGTTATTTATGCGTACACACTTTAGTTTCCTGACATTTTCTTGATGTTTTATCGATTGTATGGAAATAAACTATTTCGATGCTTTTATTTCTGCAATCTTTAAAGTGAATATGATTATCACAACTTAAGTATATATGTGACTATCTCAAACCTACATACCATCTCTGGATGTATGATGAAAGACCAAGCCCTGTAGGGTAGGTCTAAAGTGGTCAAGCCCCAAAGGGATGACCATTGGGCACCTAGAGAGGTGACCCCAGGTACCACACTCAGGATGGAGAAGGTAGCCTTAATGTCTCTTGCAAGGGCTAAACCCTAAGAGAGGGTATCCCAGAGTATGAGTAAAAACGGTTGAGAAGTCACATTGAAAATGTAGTTGTCCATTGTTAACAACTACTTGATATGATTAGGTTGTTAGAACTTATGTGAAATATTTTGTTTGTCCCCACATACCAATATATTCATTTTTAGTGACTAACGTTTTGTTTGTCAGCATTTTATGTAATATCTGAAATTGGACAAACAGTAAAGTAGCATACATGAATATTAAAGCTAAAATAATAAAGGAGGATTAGGTAGATAGAATTCTACCACCGGTAGAAGTCCAAATTACCTATTTTTGAAGGTATGAGAAAGTAAAATTTTATTCCAGTTTTTTGTTTAGTCTTTCGTAGAATTTATTAATTATTTTTTATTATTTGCAAAACAATTGATCCTCTTTTTGGGATAACGCCTCTGACTTCTTGGTCTTCCTTAATTGGGGTTACCAGGAGGTGGGGCCATCACAATTGGTATCAGACCGATGGTTTTCCATTTAATCTCTAATAATTATTAAATTTTACAAACTCTTTAGAACCTAAGGGAGGTATTAGAGGATTTTCCAATGATGGAGGTGTCTAGAAAAGGATCACAATCTGGGGGCTGGAAAGATTTTCCTCTTCCACGCTAGTCAGTCTACAAGGACTCCCAGATATTGTGTGACTTCCTGGATGAAATTGGAGGTTTTGACTCAAAGTAAGATGCCTCTAGGACTCTCTCATTTGTCTTCTTCCCTTCTCAACCCTAATTCATATAGGATTCTAAGTTCTTAGGGTTTCTCTCTCTCCACACCCTCATGTGTTTGGGATAAGGGTAATAAGGATTAAGGAATCCTCCACCAAATAATGAAAAGCATGTAATCAAGATGTCATGGACATAAGTTTTAAATAGTTTAAGCGTAAACTAAAGATTGGTTACATGCTTAGGTCGCATGGCGTGTGTTGTCATGCCCTCAGGGGAGCTATGAGGTTAGACCTTCTTGTAGGAGGATGACGAGAGTGTTAGCTTTGGAGGAAGATGCCTCCAAGAAGAGGTACAGACCTGATGCATCCTATGAGGATGATGTTCAAACCAAACCCTAAGTGGAAGTTAGAGATCACAAGATGAGTTGGATACATTAGTCTTCTATACCTTCAAGCACGTGGGTTAGACATACATGCTTGACATAAAGGTTTTGGGTACCAATGAGGAGCATGAGCTATGTGTGGTTGTTTGAACTAGTGCTTTTTGGTGACCCGACCTTGGGTGGTCGTGCTTGTTAGGGTGAAGGATAGCTCCCTCATGGAGGAGGTTAGTGGTGACCATATAGGAACCCTAATAGATATATATGAGTAGAAAGGAGGCATGCACCTACATAGAAGAGGACGGTAGTAAGGCTGACATCAATTTTTAGACATAGGCCTGAAGAGTCATGACTAATGTTTATGAGATGATCATGCAGAGCTTTGGATAATCTTGGTCCAACATAGGTTTTGGATCATACGTTCCACCCAGGTAGGTGTATAAATGTATCTTTAAGAGCTTGACCCATCTTCTGAGAAAGAACCTCCAATGGTGGGACTAGTTGTAGGGTTAGCTCCAGAGAGAGAGAGAGAGAGAGCAAGACCTATGGGGAAGGTTCGTCACCTTGACTTTGAGACATGAGGAATCATGAGAAGTTGGGTATGATATGACTTGGTTTAGATGATTCAGAGTGGATAGATTTGGTTGCCTCATGCACGATCCTTAGAGGCTTGTCGTGCCTTGGTTTCCTCTAGAGGAACCAAACCCTAGAATAGAAAGAGGCTTCCTGAACTAATGTACAAAGGTTATAGGTGCTTACCTTTTAGGTGTAGGAGGAGAGTTCCTTAGACCCTGAGGAGATATGGTAACATGCTATGGGGGTCTTGCACCTAGTTGGTTGTCCTTTTATGGGACTCTAAGGTGTTGTTCACGTGGAAGGATAGTAGACAGTGTATGCCATACCTTGTATATGTTTAGTTTGTGGTTGAATAGCTAAGAATGTAGTCAGACAACTGATCCATAAGAAGTGAACCTGGGGTTCCTAGACCAAAGAGGGGAAGTAGTAGTACCTAGTGCACATGATACTCATGAGGCGGATTGAGTTTATAAGGCTTCGAGTATGGCACCCCCCATGTTTTAGAGGAAAAGGAAACCCCACTTGGACTAAGGTATATGTTTGATGAACCCCTCACACATGTTGGTGACATATGTATGAGATTGGCCAACATCAAAGAATAAGGAACAAGTATGACATACCAAGGGACGTAGCATGGCTTAGTAGGATGTCTTCTTGCTAGCTATGTGTATAAGTTGCATGATAGGGATACACATGTACATGATGATGTAAACCATAGAAGTAAGGATGGTTGTGACCTTTGATAGTTTTCTTCCATCATGGGAAGAGACCCTTCTGTAGGGTGAGTACCAACTTTTGTTTAGGTTTGAGGTGACCTAAAGAGGTCTCTCATAGGAGCTTGATGAGATAAGTGGAGAGCACATAGTATGAGCATGAATCTATAGACATATGTATGACCATCTATAAGGGGCATGAAGATATGTTGCCATGGAGGTAACCTATACGGGGCCAAACTAAGGTAGGTAGGTCACCATCATCCCTATGAAAGGACATAAGTTTGACCACAAATGCCCATAGAGATGATGGAGTTTTTGGGTAAGAATTTGAGTTTGAGATGTATCATGATGATATCCTAAGTCAATATTAAGGTCAGGTAGGGATACAACCGACGAGAGTAGGAGTTTTCTGTTTCCTAGATGCACAGGACCATAGGGTCGGGAGGTAACAACTATCTTTGCCCGAGGACGATGGGTTGGGAGGTTGACTACCTTCATGAGTTCATGGGGCCCAAGGGAAAATGAGGGAATCACTCCTTGGATGCATAAGTGAAAAAGGATGATCCCAAAAGTACCGACACCCTAGAGACCATAGTCACAAGTTCGGTATTCGGCAATCATTCGGTGAGGATGAAAAATTCGGCATTCGGGAATTATGCGGAAAATTCGGATAAAAATCGGTAAGAATTTAGTAAAAGTTTGGTCAACTATTCGGGAAATATTCGAAAAACATTCGTATATATATATATATATATATATATATATATAAACACATGATACACATTTTGATCCAATGACAACATCCCAATAACCAAGTCAAACAATATGCTCTAAATCTAAAAAAGGAATTAGATATTAAGTATGATGATATGATGTCTGAATATGATAAAAGTAGCTGGCCACATGATCATAGAGGAACTGGCCACAAAAATAACTGCGGAACTAAATGTCACCAAAATATTTAGAATGCAAGGTCATTCTTCGTCATCTAAATCTAAATCAAGGTCATTTGAATCATCATATGTCTCTAAATCATCACCCAAACTAGCATCATTATCATCTTCATCTAGTTCTTCATCTTCAACATCTCCATGTGCATCCTCGATGTTGCCCACAAATGCATCAATTTTTTCAAGATCAATGGGTTTGGTATCTACAACTTCCTTTGCCTTGGAAGTTTTCATCAAATGCATGTTCATCCTTATAAATACTAAATTTTCCAACCTTTTTGGATCAAGCCTATTCCTATTTTTTGTATGTGCTGCATCAAAGGCACTCCAATTTCTTTCACATCCAGATGCACTACAAGGTTGGCTTAATATATGAATTGCGACCTTCTGCAAAATCTTAAGCTGACCTCCATACATGTCCCACCACATCCCTGTGAATTCAAAATATCATACATTAATATAGTAGAAACATATAGTACCAAATTTGAACCAAGAATTGAGACTTACTAGGATGTGTATCTTGTAAAGCTGCAATGGCTAGTGAATCAAATACTTCAGGAATCATAGCATGATAGTCACATAGTTCTTGGGTGACTAGAACAATATAATCAGCATCAGGGACCAATCTTTGAACCACCTTTGAGACCCCTCTTCTTACCTCAGCATCCATCCTCACTCTCTTTTCATAATGGAATTTTGGGTTGAGATAGCCAACAACAGCATGAATATTATTATGCAAGTTCTTTGCCCACCTTTTATCAATAATCTTCCAGAAAGGAGAATATTGAACATGATCTCCACTAAACATATCTTTCATTGTTTCTTTTACTCTGTCCATAGCCTCATAGATATATCCATTAGTAGATCCATCACCATCTACCATCCTAAGAATCTTCATAAGAGGCTCCATTACTTGAGTCAAACCAGCAGCAGAATGCCAAAAGTCATTGTCTTGAATGATTTCATGTACATCAATACCATCCTCAGATTTTGATTGAGGTAAAGCCCTCCAATCAGAAGATGCCACCATAAAGCGCAAGCCCTGCTCCACATCCAACAAAGATTGTAAGCATAAAATATGAGTGGTGAACCATGTGGTACTAGATTTCTTCAACTCTCTTCCCTCAATATGCTTCCTCATCAAATCAAGAACGTGTTGATACTTATACATGTACTTCACAATTCTCCTAGCATTCTCCATGATAGGGTGGACCTATTCCAACTTATCAAAGTCCTGAAACATCAAATTAATACAATGTGCTACACAACTAACTTTGAATATCGTCGGGTACTTTATTTCCAACAATGTGGCTGCACCAAGAAAGTTAAGAGCATTATCAAAAACAAACTGAACAACATTAGAGGGGCCTATTTCTTCAATTGTAGAGGAGACAAAATCACATATATATTGTGCATCCTTTTTGTTCCCAACAGTGCAAATTGATTTCAAGAACATGACACCCTTTGGAGAAGTAGCCATGAGATTTATATGTGGATGACTTCTAGCATCCTTCCATCCATCAGACATCAAAGTGCAACCAGAAAATGACCAACTTTCCTTGATGGACTTGATATAATCATCAACATCACCTCTCAGTTCCTCCAATAGCCTAGTCCTTGCTGTCTCACTGCTAGGTGGCACATACCCAGCACCACACCTAGAAATAGCTGCACATGCCTCCTTAAATTCAAGAGTCCTCAATAAATTGAAAGCGAGGTTATTGGCAACAACACACTTCATTATAGCTTTATCAGCCAACTTCCTCTCCTCCTTCTTCGTTAGATCATGCAGCGTTTGTTGCTTTTCGATATCACCCTGTAATATGTCCACATCAATATAACTCATATTGCTTCGTGTGGCAAGACAAGCAGATGATGTGTTTGAGCTAGAAGAAGAGCATGTTGTCCAAAATGCAGAGAGCTTTTGCTTCTTGGCCTTGTTTTGGATCTCATCAATAGATTTTAAAGCAGAATCATGCACATGATCAGGAACTGAAGCACAAGGATTGATATCTTTCCCAATTATTTTCCCAAGATGATATCTAATTCGTGTGATCCCATCATGAAATTCTATTTAACAATATTTACATTTTACTTTCGACCCTACTTGTTTAGTATGTTCCCATAATGGATCCTTTCCACGCGGCATTGTTCAAGCTCAAATGTCACAACCCAACCTCACACTACTAAAATAGAATTAAAAAAAATAAATCAAACAATTACATATTGATATTTTGGGAGCAATACAACATGTATAGATAAGTGTTGTAGATAGATTTCTTCTACAGACCGCCCACCCAACTCGGGTGGGAGAAATACAAGACGTATCATATATAAGAACCAACTATAGCTTAAGAGAATCATAAATCTATGGCTGATCATATCTTTAAGGAAAAGCAATTTCAACTACTAATTTTTGTATATACAATATGATCTTCTGTTTTAGTCATTAGTATAATAGGGGGACATCCAATTATATATACAACACAAAATCTGGTCTGCTGTTACATATCCAAAATTGTTATGTTGCATTAGTTTTTATACGGTGACTACTGCCTGCTGGGATATCAGATGAACTCTTCCAAACTCAAGTAAGTAAATTCAAGCTATAGCTCAGAGATGGGATCTCTTGTAGATCTTGTATAGTGTTTGGGATTTTGTGATCTCCCTTATACGACTTTTTGCTGATTAGTGATATTTTACCTTATCCAAAAAAAAATAGCTCTATTGTAAAAAAGGAAAAAGTTATTGATTATCGGCAGATTTCCGAACACGAATACCTAGTTGGCTGGTTCCTAGCTAAGCTTTGGTCGTTGGGATCTTGTTTCTTGCCGCTGGAGCTGCCGCTCTTGTTTCTTGCCGGCTAGATCTGTGCTCTTGTTTCTTTCCGGCTGGAGCTGCCACTTGCAGCCTGCTCAATCGCTCACTTCCGCCCGCTGAGGCGTCGAGCCACCGACCTTGCTTGCTCGACCGGAGATCCTTGCAGCGGTCGCTGATGTTGCTTGCTCCTGTCCTGTATCCAGCGGTCAGCGTCGTTATAGGAGGCCGGGGTAGGCGTTGGCTTGGCCCTCGTCAGTGACACTACGTTGGGGAGTCCGGAGACGGCCAAGCGGAAGGGAAGTCAAACAGAAGCTGAACGTGGAATGGCGGAAGTGGGGTTCGTCTGTGAAAACTAAATAGAGAGCCCTAAGTGGGGTACCAACTATTGGGCCAGATCTTTCAGAAAAATTAGTAAATTATTCACAATATTGTGTTAAATACGTGTTTTATATGTGTATGCCGAATTATACATGAATTAAACATATTATTCGGGAATGGTTCAGATTTCTTACATAATTCGGCCGTTACATTCGTCCAGTGTTTAGTTCGCGTATTATTCACGAATTATTCAAAAATTCAGTGAATCCTGTGACTATGCTGGAGACCTTAAGGAGATGACTAAGGATTAGGCATATATACGAGTAATATGAAGACCTAAGATTGTTTGGGAACAACCTTTCCATAGATGTAAATATAAATTCAAGATATTCATGGTGTGGACACATGTGATGAACGTTTTAACTTAGATTGGGAAGTGTAGTGGCAATGTGGGATACACCATCTCTACTCTTGGAACGAGATGAACTCTGTATTTGGACTGTAGCCAAATGCTTATTTCCTCTCGTTATGGGGGTGAGAGATAGGGCAATACACATGCCATACACTAAGGATAAAGATGTTGGGAGTTGAAACATTGCTATGATGGTTGAGGATAGAGGAAGAACCACACCTTTTGAGAGTACGTGGATAGATCGGTTGAAAACACAAAGAGAACAAGGTAATATGAGGATGTACCCTCTGCAAGTAGTTGGAATCTATAAGTTATAAGTTTGAGGTTGATAACCGAGATGATGAGCTTGAATTTTTCTTGACTCAATTAGACCTAATCCCGATATGAGGAAGATGAGTGGAGTATGTGAAGGTATATGTCTTCACCATTACCTAGCACATAAGGAATTATGTGATAACAAATGCACTTAGTCAAGGCACAACTAAGGTGTACATATGTCTTGTTTAGCTAGTAGAGAGGCTACATGAGGTTGTTAGGTGAACCCTAAGATCTTTAGAAGATGAGACCTATATGGATAATACCCAGATACAACCAGACCCATTGGTCAAGTTGGTGGATACTCAATTAGCTAGCCCAAAGCTTGATGAGATAGAAGGATGGTTCTAAGAACCTCAGATACACTTTTCAGGCAAAGAAGGTGGTGAAACCCACTACTCGAGTGTTTTAGGGTTTCCGCGGAAGCCATCTTTGAGGAATCATGTCATGCAAGGAGCTCATGATGTTAAGTACACCATACACCTTGGTACTAATAAGATAGTTAGAGTTTTCAGTAGTACTTTGAAGACCTGGAATGAAGAAGTATATAGAGTTGCATGTGGCTTGTCGCCATGCATGCCAGGGGGTGAAGGCCAAACACCAGTAACCCAGTGAGTTTCTATAAAGAATGAAGAGTCCCCGAGAGGGAATGGGAGTAGATCACCATAGACATTGTGTGGGTCTCCCCTGGACCGAGAGAGGTCATGATGCAATATAGGTTATGGTAGATCGCCTTACCAAGTTGACCTAATCCCTTGCCTAAGGGAGAGCATTGCCTGTGTGACAGATCTGGTTGAACTATATATGAGAGAGAGAGATAGTTCAACTACACCATGATCTGAGTTCAATATCTTGAGCATGACCTGAAGTTCACTTCCATGTTGTAGAAGTAGGTATAAGAAGAACTCAATGCTAGATTGAAGTTTAGCACAACTTATACCTCCTGACTGATGGACAGTCAAGAGAGTATGATCCAAACTTTAGAGGGTCTGATGAGAGCATGTATGCTCATTTAGGGTGACACATGGGAGCAGTTCCCGCCCCTAGAAGAGTGAGCTTGTGATGATAGCCACCATGGCCAGTATCGGGATATAAGAAGCTCTGTAAGGGAGGCGGTGTAGGTTACCGCTTAATTAGGATGATTTCAGTAAGAGGACCTTAGGAAGGTTAGAGAGACCACAGTTTGTGCAGCTAAAGTCGCTTTGATCATGCAATGGCTGAGAAAGCCCAGGGGCGATAAGAGTCGTGAGCTTATGCAAAGCACACTGGCATGCAGTTCACTGTGGGAGAACATGTGTTATAGAAACCCAACCCCTCTAAGCTATAACTGAGAAAGATGAGTCCCTGATACATGGGTACATTTGAGATGGATAGGTGGAGTCTTACCCCTCAGGATAATATGATGTATGAAGTGTTCCATGTGTATGAGAACCATGTGATGTACCTAAACCATGTACTGATCCATAAACCTATTGAGATGCAAGGGAGGTTGACATATCCTGAGTCACCTATGAGGGTACGAGATGCCAAGGTAAGAGAGAACTCAGATGTAAGAATATAAGATGATAAAGGTTCTTTGGAAACACCATGAGGAGGATGAAGCCACATGGGAGCTGATGATGGACATGAGAAAGTCTTATATTGTTTGTTTGTATTTTTGGTGGAATTTTGAGGGAAAAATTCCTATAAGAGGGGAAGGATGTTACAACCCAAAATTTTGGGTTCATATGGTTGGAAATGCAATTTCCCAAATAAATATATGATTATGGGAATTGTATGATTAATGTGTATTGAATGGATTTCCTTTGAAATATTTCCTTTATGCATGTGATTTCGTAGATCATAATATGTGAATGAGCCCAATATGATTAAAAGAAAAAGAGGAAATCAAATAATGCATTATTAAGAAGGAAATTTGAGATAATGAGGAAAAGATAATAAATATGTGGAAATATGGATAATGGAATCATCATTGATGAGATTTCAAACCCATAAGGTTTCTAATGATAAAAATAGTCCAAATAAAGAGAATAAAAGAATAGGAGAGATAAAATATGCATAAAATATACCTTAATAAGTGATAACTTGCATATGAAGAAAAGTCTCTCATACTTTCAAGTTTGAGTCCCAAACTTCGCACAAATGAATTTTAAGTCATTATGGACTTTTGCTAAAATTTGGGATTAAAAGGATATACAGTTTAGAAGTTATGGATTTTTGAAGAATACCTAAAGTGAGAGGAGTCACATTAAATGTCACAATTGGATTCTGACTATTGTTGTAATACGTGGCCTGCTAGCCATTGTATGATGATCCAACGGTAGATGCTTCCCAAGTTGGATTGGGAAATAGGAATAGTAGGGGGAGATTTCCCACTAGATTCTCTCCCCATACGATTAATGTGAGAGCCTGGAACCTATTCCATTGGAATCAGGAGGCGAAACCAAAAAAACCGATCCTAGACTTGTCTCCTTTTTAGGTGGGATTGAGATTCACCCAATTTCCCTACGCAGTCCAAACTCCATTAACAAACGACCCATCTCTACCAACCCTTTCCTATAAAAGGGGTTATAGTCCACGATTATCTTTTGTTAATCGGAGATTGAGTGCCTTGGGTAGTCCCAACACACTAGAAGGAATCCCCTTCCCTCTATGATCTTATTCTTCTTTTGTGTGCTCTCCGGGCACCTTGGATGGCGGAGGTGCTTTGGTGAGAAAGCACACTCCGATGGTCAGTGCACAACAATGGTTTCCACCGGTGGGGCTAGCAGCATGTGAGTCAAACTCCCAGATCGACCCTTGGCCCCTTGCGAGCCACCAGGTGAAGAGGGAAGGCTGCCGCAGCGAGTTCTCTATTTTACAGAGGAAATAAGGGGATCAGACCCCGTCAACACATGACTGTGAGGACGATAGAGGGGCCAGACCCGGGTTCTCAGTTATCCAGATTCAAGGGAGGGTCCGCGAGCTAAAGCAGGAAAATCAAGGAAAAAGAAAAAGAAAAGGAATAAAAGGACACGTGGCGCTCTACTATTTGCCAAAGGTAAGCTTTTTTGCTAAGATCCTAGAAATAAATTGGTAGCTCATATATGGACAAATTATATATGAAAATTGATCAACATAATGCAAGGAATTCAATAAAAATGGTTTTAGAGCCTGAATCTGATCATAGTTTGAAAAGGACCTAAACTTTCCATCCTTAATGCATTTATAACTAAGATTAGCCCTGATTTGATGTTATATGAAATTGAGATGATTAATATGGATATTCTATGGGCATATTAGCCTGTTAATAATAAAAAAGACGTTTTGATGTCTAAATAGATGATCCATATGCTTAATAGCCTAATTTAGGGTTTGATATGTAATATGCATCAATGGACTTAGAAATTGTAATGAGATATATTTTGAAATTCAATGTATAAAAGTTACATTAGGATGATCCTAAGCCTATTTGATGAAAAGAAGGTTTTAATATAATTAAGTTGGATAATTAGGGTTTTGCACCTAGATTTGTTGTTTTAGGGTTTTGTGGTTTTAATAGAGAAAAGTTGTAAATAGACCTAAAGAAACCCTAATGAAACCCTAAGTTGGATTAGAAACCCTAGAAAGTAATGTCAAGTCAATAAAGTGGATTCTTGATGAGGTGTGTAGTAAATAGGTTGCATATACTTTTTAGGATTCTATGCTTTTGTGTGGTTGACTTGCTTAATTTGGATTGCTTATTTGGACTGGACTGTGCTTATTTCCTATGAAATCTACAAATCAGGTATATGGTTATTTATGAGTACACACTTTAGTTTCCTGGCATTTTCCTAATGTTTTATCGATTGTATGGAAATAAACTGTTTGGATGCTTTTATTTCTACAATCTTTAAAGTGAATATCATTATCACAACTTAAGTATATATGTGACTATCTCGAACCTACATACCATCTCTAGATGTATAATGCAATACTAAGCCCTAGAGGGAAGGTCTGAAGTGGTCAAGCCCCAGAGGAAAGACCATTGGGCACCCAGAAAGGTGACCCCAAGTACCAAGCTTAGGATGGAGAATGTAGCCTTAATGTCCCTTGCAAGGACTAAACCGTAAGAGAGGGTATCCCAAAGTATGAATAAAAGTGGTTGAGAAGTCACATTGAAAACGTAATTGTCATTGTTAACAACTACTTGATATGATTAGGTTGTTAGAACTTATGTGCAATATTTTGTGTCCCCACATATCGGTATATTCATTTATACTGACCGACATTTTGTTTTTCGACATTTTAGGTAATATCTTAAATTGGACAAATAGTAAAGTGACATCTATGAAGATTAAAGCTAAAATAATAAAGGAGGATTACGTAGATAGAATTCTACTACAGGTAGAAGTCCTTGCTACCTATTTTGAAGGTATGAGAAAGTAAAATTTTATTCCAATTTTCAGTTTAGTCTTTCGTAGAATTTATTAATCATTTTTGATTATTTGCAAAACCATTGATTCTATTTTTGGGATAACACCTCTGACTTCTTAGTCTTCCTTAATTGGGGGTTACCGGGAGGCGGGGTCATTACAGTTAGTTTTAGAAAGAAGGTCGTGACAATTGTTTCATTGATCATCTGACAAAAATGCACAAATGTGTAATGGTTGGTCTTTTCTTACATTCTATTTGGTGTTACCTTCCATTTGGTGTGTCACATGCATTTATGTATAAGTTTTATCATTGTTGTTTTGATTTCTCTACCAAACACTTCCCATGATGCCTCATTTGTAGAGAGCTTTAGTGAGACCATGTTGGACTAGGCTTTGTATAAGGGCTCACTGGTCTTATCTTTACCTATTACTTTTCATGGGAGTGGTCCTTTGGGTTCAAGATTTGCATGTTGAATCGTGATCAATAACTTCCAAGGCAACATGTTGAGCAACTCTTAACGGATAACAAATTCCCACCTTATTTCCCACTTTTTCATGTTTACTTGGACTCATGGTAGAGACCACCCCTCCTTCCTATGTAGTTTCCACTCCCTAAAGCTGCTCTTGTTGATGCTTGGTTTCCCATAAGATCCTCTCTTCTCACATAGGCATGTCATAGTGGAGCTTGTTTCCAAGGTCTCTTGTAACATCACGTCGAGTGGTAGGGCTTTTTAAGATCGGGAGGACCTAGGGAGCTAGAGAAAGTCCTTTACCAATGATTATATGTAGTTAAGCATGAGTTTATTCTCATGTATAATCATCGTATTGTTGGTTCATGGTGTGAGAGGATGAAGATGGTCACATGGGTTATGACGACCTTTCCTGAATCAGTTTAAGTTTCATCACACTCGCATGGGCAAATTTGTCCTTCTCCCCTGCCTTCATTTTTTACTGTGTGCCAGGCTTGATTTAGACCCAGGTCAAAAGGCTACCTATGATTGGGCCTCCTCACTTTGGTTTTTGAAATAGATAATATGATATACATGGCTTTATGCAATTTTTTGTTGATCAATTTTTCAAAAATTCACAGTAAATTATTTATAGCTCAGAAATATTTTTTTAAAATTTAATTGTGGGGTTTATCTCTATCCAATGAATTTATTTTTGTCACCTAATTCCAATATAATAAATATGGGATTTTCATGAATTTTATTCTAAAAATGTAACTAATAATATATAATCATAAAAATAAAGTTAAATATGATTTGAACTCAAAAATTATAATCTATAAGATCTCATGGTTTTGATAATCTCATTAATTAATAATAAAAAGTGACCTTTCAGATTCTATGTAATAAATGTAAACTCAACCCTAAAAAGAAAACAAAACAAATTAGAGTCTGTCAGATTCTCTAATCAAAGAGAATGAGTTCCTAGCTATGTAACTACAAGTTGGGCAGTCTATGCACCCGTTCTTAGGCGTAGACAACCCTCGAATACCCCAACAAGCAACCTACATCCAAACATAGTACATATTGTGGTATCTATTCATGTGGGGTCATCCCACTCACTAATAAATGTAAAATCAACCCTAATTTCATATATGATCTTATTAGGTGTCTTGTGACCCTGATGTGGAGCTAGGGTTGACCCTAGATGTATCTACACTTGATCTGAGGTATGCTTCATCCCTATAAGTTTATTGATCAAAACCAAATTTTTTCTCTTTTGGTCCTTTGGACATATTACCCTATACAATTTCTCTCTGTTCTGAGAATTTTGTTCATTAGAGGGATTTCGTTGATATTTATCTTATGATCTACTTAATTTGACAAATATTCTAATTGGAATCCACATATGTATCTTCTTTACCCTTTTTTATGTTGCAGCCTTAAATTTTAGAGATCAACGATCAGGTCACTTATGTGTTGGATGCTTCATATTGTCCATTTATGTGATGGAAATATCATTAAACATATTTTTGTGACTATGATTTCACTTGCCTTTACAGTTTACCTGCTTTTTGGATCCGTAGACCTAGAGTTTTATAAGTGCTTTGATTTCATTGGGTTATGTTCCCTTTATGTTTTGGGATGGAGGTTATGTGCCCCATACCTGGGTTTTGTGCCCATCTCATATATTGGGGAGTTTGGTTACATGCCTTACTCTACCAAGTTATTGGATTATGTGCCCTAACCGCCATTTTTTATATTTCATTAGTTCTATTTTTATCTCACATTTTTGTAGGTTGACGATTATTGTGATGGGTTATGTGCCCTAAATGTTTTATATGCGCAATTGTGGTTCATCTTATGTTCGATTAATGGAAAGTGTAACTGTGTATTATCATCTCATTAAAATTTATAATATTTTGATATCAACTTTTATGGTACTTTCCTCTAGGATGGGAAGCATTGATATATTTGATTATTATTTTTTCATAATATTGATCAATCCCTATTATCATATTGGCTTTGATACTGAAAATTCCCACTTTGTCCTCTCTTGTGGGGTATGCTTCCAACCCCTAGGTAGAGTGCAAGGAGGAGTGGATTAAAGTTAACTAGGAAACATACAAGTGTAGTTGATCCTTCTTGGAAGATAGATTTGAGGTGGTTAGATATCCCTCTACGGGTCCTATGTTGTAGCTTAATTTTCTTATCTATCACCCTGTATAATGAAGGTACTATGATGGAATCAAGTTAGATATTTTATCTTCTGTTGCTATATTTTGGTATCCTAAAACATACTTTTGGAGAAATTAGATTATCACCCCTTTGTGAAAATTTTGTTGTGTCTTGGGCATATGGGATGCTTCCTTTTCTTTGATTTAGTAGGGAGTCGATCCCCTCTTAGGTCCCACTATTTACATTATGGTATCAAAACCAATATTGGTCGATTCATCTAATTATTTCAATCTTATATCCCTTAGGATGTTTAACCATTTCATATGTCACTTACACCTAGTAACTTTGCCTTTTGTAGACATACCATTATGGATTGAGATAAAATTGTAGTTGACCTACCCTTTTGTACACTATGACTTTTTGGTTTCTGATGTGAACCTCAGGGTTGTTACAGCAGAAACACAAAGACCTAAAATTCATCCCTAGGTGGAATTGACATGTTCGTTGGATGCATGAACAATATAAAAAGTGTTCATAATTAAAAGAAGTATATGTAACCCTAATATCTATAAGAGTTGTGTTATTAGGTTAAAATTTTGAAGGGGTGGAGAATAGTTGGTTGATAGTATCTGGATGGTTAGATTTCATGGATGAAATACTTTTGAAAGGTGGATTTTTGTAGCATACTAAAACCTAATAGTTTTACTCTAGAAACACCATTCCCATGATTGGGAGGTTAGTATTCTTGGTTCTTTAGATTTGACCAAACAAGGATTGGGTTAGACCCACATGCTTATATTTTTAACTCTAGTGAATATAGTTATTACATGTAACAAGGATAACTCAAAGTTAACCCATAAAACCAATAAGATTCAAAACAACCCATTATGTGACATTAGGTTCAATAATAAACATCACATATCATATTACATTAATATTAACATAATAACTCATTTATGCCTAATATGTAAGTAAATTCATTAAGTATGTCACATATATTTCTTTTTCTAACTAGTATTCACATAATGGTTAAGATATATTTAATAAGAAGTAAGATGTTCTTAAGATGTGAATCAGAGTAATAATTGGAGTTTTCATATCCATAAATATGAATAGTGTGTTATCATCCAGATTTACATTGAATTAGTGGACTTAATAGGTTAAATAACTAAAAATGTAGAAATTCACACATTATAGTATAAGGTAATTATTTTGGTAACAATGTGAGGATAATATGACTCAATTTATTGAATTTTGGTGATAACGATGTTATATTATGATACATATTCTGGTGAACTAAATTATAATTGTATTAAAATTCATAAAAGAAAACTTCAAAACCCAAATTTAATGGAAAAATCATGTTTCTTGGGTTTCAATTAGCGATGCCAAATTTAGCATCAAATGAGTAATTATAGATTCCATAAATTCATTAAGTAAAGAAACTATAAGATAAGATCAAAATATATTGAATAATTTAATGTGATACCCTAAAAGTGATCATAAATTCATATTCTACACCTCATGTTAGCCTAAGTGTCAAATTTCATCCTGTTTGAACATTGTTTATTAGTCCAAATAAACTGAAGAAGGAAATACATTATTTCTATACTAAATATAATTAGAACAAAGTTAAATAACTAAAATGAACCAATTTCTGCCTAAGTTCACTTCATGTGGAATTTCCTATCTGGGCTTGGGCACATACACATTTTGGTCCATTAGATCTAGGATCTATGGACCCCCTCTATATTCTACCTTCCTCTAGAAAGCAAACCAAAAAAATGTTGTGTGTCTCTTGCTCGATGGATTTCCTCTCTATTCTTCCCTCCTCACACCTCTCCTCTTTCTCCTTCACACTCCTCTCACCTTTCCATTTTAGGAAGACTATATGTTGCTAGGGTTTCCTTATTGCTAATCCTTTAAAAAATATCTGACACTCTAGCTTTCCCTGTTTCCTTGCCCCCAAGCCATGTTGTAGCTCCTTACCCTTTAACTTATAAATAGGTCCTTCCTCACCCTCACACAACTTCTAGGAATCACTCGCAGTGTTCTCTTTTTACCTCAAACACCCCCATAATCTAGGGGCTTACTCTTGTGAGACTGGTCACAGTCCATGTTTGATAATCATAATAAGGGACAGAAACCACCTAGGAAGCTCTATGTTTCACATAGGTACTTCACATGTCACTTTTCCTCTCAGATCAATAGTTTGATTTTTCCCCTTTACATGTACTTGATTCCTTGTTCCATTTATCTTTTGACGACAATGCCCAATGATTGGTCTTTTCTTACTTTCCGTTTCATTATTTCCTACCATCTGGTGTATCACATGCATCTATGTACAGGTTTTACCATTATCGCTTTGACTACTTTACCAAACTCTTCTCCTGATGCCTATTTGCAAAGACCTTTAGCAAGACCGTGTTGGACTCATGATTTGTATAATGGCTCACCAATCTCTACTTTATCTATTGCTTTTATTGGGAGTGATTTTTGGGATAAGGATTTGTAGGTCAAATCATGATGAATAACTTTTAGGGTAGATAGTTGAACACTTCTTGATAGAGAACATTGTCCCATCTTATTTCCCAATTTTTCCTATTTGCATGGACTCATGGTAGCATCTATATTTCCTACTTTTTCCTTCCTCTATAATTCCTGATCCCTGAAGGTTCTCTTGTTGGATTCTTGGTCCCATAGGATCCTCTCTTCTCACACATGATTGGCATGACGAAGGTTGTTTCCAAGGTCTCGTACCACCTTAGTTGAGTGGTAGGGCTTTTTGAGATTGTGAGAACCTAGGGGATCTAGATGAAATCATTTCCCAACTATTGTATGTAGTTAATCATGAGTTGATTCTCCTCTCCATCTGTTGTATTGCTAGTTTGTCGTGTGAGAGGATGAAGATGGTCACTTGGGTTATGACAACCTCACCCCCAGATCAGTTTGTTTTTCATCACGTTGGCATGTAAAATTTTGTCTTTTTCCCTTGCCTTTGCTTTTGATTGTGCGCTAGACTTGTTTTAGGTGTGGGCTAGATGGCCACCTATAATAGAGACACCTCACTTTGGTTTTTGAAACATATAATATGATATACATGGCTTTATGGAATTTTCTGGTTGGTTGATTTTTTGGAAATTCATAGTAAAATATTTATAATTCTGAAAAATAAAAGAAAATATGCTTCAGGGTCATAGAGTTTTCTCAATATAATCAAACTATTTTCATAACCTAATTCTAATAAAATAAATAAGGGGTTTTCAAGAATTTTTCTAATTGGATAGAATTTCTAAAATTCAAAAATAATAATATAAGTTAGAAAAACAAAGTAAAATATACCATGAAATCAGAGAAATATAGTCTATAAGATAAATGGTTTTGATAATCTAATTCATTAATAATAAAAAGGTGACTTATTAGGAATTATATAATTAATGTAAACTCAACCTAATTTAGTATATGATGTTGTTAGGTGGCTTCTGACCCTTATGTGGATATAGGGTTGACTTTGAAAATATCTAGACTCGATGTGAGGTATGTTGCACCCCGTATGAGTTATATTGAGAAAAACCTAATTTTTCTCACTCTCTTGATTCTTTGGACATAATACTCTACACAATTTTTCTCTCTTCTAAGAATTTGTTTCATTAGAGGGATTATGCATATTTATCTTGTGATCAATTTAATTTGATATATATTCTTGTTGGAATCCAGATATGTATCTTGTTTATCCTTTTTTGTGTTGCAACCTTAAATTGTGGAGATGAACTATCTAGCCACTTATGCGGTGGGTATTTTGTATTGTCCATTAATGTAATGGAAATCTCATTTGTGTTGTTCATTAATGTGATGGAAATCTCATTAAACATATTGTTATGACTATACTTTACTTGCCTCTACATATTACATGCTTTGTGAATCAGTAGCCCTATAGTTGTATAAGTTTTTTAGTTTTATGGGGTTATGTGTCTTTATATTTTGAGACGGAGTTTATGTGTCCCATACATTGGTTTTTTGTCCACCTTATTATTGGGGAGTTTGGTTGTGTGCCTTACTCTATCAGGTCATTGGGTTATGTGCCCTAATTGCCATTATTTTTTTTGCTAGTGCTATGTTTATCTCACTTGCATATAGTTTGACTATTGTTTTGATGGGTTATGTGACATAAATTCTTTATGTGTGATTTAGTGACATAACTTATGCTGGATTAATTGCAACAAACTAAATTCTTTATCTATGCTTTTATGACACAACTTATGTTGGATTAATTGCAAGTGTAATGGTTGATTGTTACTCATTGAAATTCCTAAATTGCCAATATCTAATTTGATGGTATTTTCCTCTTGGATGGGGGAAGCCTTTATATATTTGATTGTCCTTTTTTCATAATGTTGCTCAATCCCTATTAATATTTTCATATTGGATTTTAATGATGATAATTTTCACTTTGTCTTCTCTTGTGCGGTATGCTTTTGATAACATCAGTTTTGTTGCGCTTTTCATTGCCTTTTTCATAATAAAACATTAGAAGTAGTGTTTAGAAATTTGGTTTTATTCAGTTTGCCTTAAATTTACCAAAAGTTAGGTTTAATCTAGGCTTTTTTATATTTTAAGGAATTCGATACAATTCTTGGTGAGAAATCATCAATTATCGATAGACCCCAGTTTACTATCAACCAATTGGGATGACAGATGATCTTTTATCCAAAGATTAGACAAAAGACTATTGAGTCAAAATTGATAGATGCTTCAAATGGTCAACATGTTGAGGAAATAGAATGACAAATCCATCGACAAGGTGTCGACAACTCACCTTGTCGACAGCTACACTGATAGAATCTTATCACTTTCCAATCTGTCGAGCAATCTCATTGACAACCCAGTCAATGAAGAAGACCTTGATGCCTTCATCTAAGAACCAAATATCGATGACCTTGTCAACAATTCTATCAACAATTTCAAAGACCAATGGACTCATGTCAAGGAGGCATTCTGTCAATGCATAAAAAGATTGACATTGTGGTCGATGGACAAAGACCGGTTGAAGAATCACTTCATTGACCATTAATGTCGAAAAAAAGAGACGAGAGGTCAATGCCACATGGACCAATCAAGATCGACAAGGCACGAGACAGGGCCTATAAATAGACCCCAAAGTGTCACTTCAAAAAATATTAGATTCTTAGAGTCAACAAGCTGAAATGCTACCAAGTTCCAAAGACCAAGGATGAGAGCTATCGACCAATCTAGTTCTGTCAAATTAGCTGGTTGTTGACCCTTTCCTTGGCGGCTCAATCTACTACCATCGATGGGCCAACGAACCTACTTGCGTGAAGCCATGATTGAAGGAAGGAGAAAGATTATTGACCTCTAGGTGTAGACCAATTGCTTGATCAGTTGAAAGGTTGGTAGATCAATCAATTAATCTACCTTTGTATCAACCTCTTCATCTTCTTTTCTTTATCATGGCTTATTCAAGTTTTAATTTGTTTGTTTCTTGTAACTTGTATGGCTAAACTCTATAACTTGGGTTGGGAGTATCCGTTAGACCCTCCCAACCATATAATCATTTACCTTTCTATCTTATGGTATAGGTTCTTAAAAGTTTTGTTATTATGCTCTTATTTTATTACATCATTTGATGATTATCTACCCTCTTCTGATGTTTGATATGAATATCATTCGAGATAATGATTTCAATGAGATTTGGAGTATAGGATAGTAATGAGTCACGAGAATGAGGACTTGCTAAAACAATAGTCATATGATTTTCCTTTGTTTTTTTTATAATTACCTCGAGAGGGAGACCCCTTAGATAGAAATCTAGCATGGTCTCAAGAGATGGAAGGAACATATATCTTTTATGATTGTTTGTGAAGCGAGTAAATAACATATATAAATTAGGAGTGAATATTTTATACAGTTGTGGATGGTTTGATTGGTGAAACCCAATCCAAGTCTCTTTTATCTTTGTTTCATGATTCATCTTTGTTTCTTTCCTTTGATTTTGTCTAAACATAGACTTTAAATACTGCTCAATTAGATTAACTCATTCCTCAACTGGAACACCATCAAATTCACCTAACTGGCAAAGCTAGAGTAAGCCAAGATCATTTTGTTCTTATTCTATTATACTTCTTATCCTTGTGTTTGACCCTATACTACTGCAATTGTGTTGTAGATGTCTCTTCTAGTCAGGTATAAATTAGAAGCCTGACAACTTTGACTATACAATCGTGTTTACACTTTTGACCCATGAAAAAGAGAGATCGATGTTTGGCGCCATTGCTAGGGATAAGGCCACAAATAATCTTTAAAAACTTGTGGTCTACTTAGTACTAGTCATTGCTTTTAAATTTTCAAAAAAATTATTAGCATCCCTTTTTAAATTACCTATTTACTGAAGTATTGTTTATGGTTCCAGACCTTGACTCTGATCCATGCAATCTTTTGTTTGTCAGTAGTTACTCATTAACTCTTTTTCAACACTAGAGTTCCTTGCTGAATTTCTAGATGTAGATATTCCCCTTGATGAATCGATGCCAGCACAACCATCACCCGCTGGCGATGCACTAGAAAATAGGTCATCTCTTTGATCATTGGTCACTGGATGTGTCAATGATAATAGGTAACCTATAGGCCTCCCTCACATACCAGCAGCAAACTTTGAGTTAAAGCATGCCTTTTTCAATATGATTCGGTATCAGACCTATAGAGGAAACTCTATCAAAGTAAACCCATATCATCATATTGATACTTTTAAAAACCTCTGCGACACCCTCAATATGAACAAGGTCCCTCAAGAAGTCATCTATATGAAGGGTTTTGTTTCTCTTTTGAAGGAAATGCTCTATAGTGGTACCTTTCCCAAAAAGGGATCACATCTTGGCGACAATTGTCTAAAGCATTTGTGAAAAAGTTATATCCTATTGAGAAGACCGTCAGGTGCAAGCACAAGATCATTGGTTTCAAGAAGAAATCGTCTGAAAGTTTGTATGATGCATGGGAAAGATATCAGGAGTATTTGAGAGATTGCTCACATCACAGATATGATGAAGGTTTTATCGTCACTACCTTTTATGAAGGTCTCACTTGCACTGAGAGGACATCTCTAAGCGCTACATGTGGTAGCGATTTTATGAAGTGTGATGCATAAACCACCAAAGAAATCATCAATAATATGGTCACACTACAAGAAGGACGAGACTACGATAGAGGCTCTATAGCCACTGTGTCGAAAGTTAGTTGTTCTTTTGATTCAAAGTTACTCAAAAGCCTTATTAATAAACTAAACAAGATGATGACCGACATCTAGAATATGAAATAGGAAAATTCAAGATATTTTATTGAGGAGGCTATAAATTGTGTCACTTGTGGATAAGATGGTCACACATACATCATTATATTTACACTCATGATGTAGAAGATACTCAGACCGAGAATGTGTCTTATGTAAGTTAAAAATGACTAGATCATCTAGGTTTTTCCTATGGGAATACATCCGCAGTAGAAAATTCCTTTCAACTAAATCAAACATCTCAAACCATAGGCAAGGGATAGGTGGTCAGAAGAGAGACCACTTGAATTTCAACAGAATAGCCCTCAACTTCAAAAACATGGAAACTTCAACTGACAACAAAGAGGGAGTTTATTCCAACAACATCAGAGATCCATAACTAAACTACATTCTATGACTGAAAGAATGGTAGATGGTTATTGAGAAAAAATAATATTATGGCAAACATGCAAACACAATTGGGAACTATGAACACACAGACCAGTGATCTGTAAAACCATGACCAGATAATTGATCAACAATTGTCATAAATATCCGCTTACAGTGGGTGACCGGTCAGACAATTCCATTTACATACTTAGTAGAATCCAAAGAATGAAACTACCAGGATGGCTATGATATGCTCGAGAAATATCTCTTCTACACCACAACTTGAAATGAAGCCAAAGGATAACATCAACAAGGGAGAAATTACATGAGAATGAATTTAGAGGGCCATCTAAATCTATTCCATCCCTTAGATTGCCTGAGATTCCCTCGGGAGATCCTTTTCCTCATCACTTTATAAATGCACATCTGGATAAAAGGTACACCAAATTCTTAGATACCATAAAGAAGATCGACCTTGACATTCCTCTTCTAGATGTCATAGATGATATGTCTACATATGCCAAGTTCCTCAAGGATCTCATTACTAAGAAGAGGAAGAGAGGTGAGGTGGAGATAGTATGCCTTGCAAGGATGAAATCTATTTTTTGTTAATCTTCCATGCGGACAAAGCAAAAAGATCCCAGAGCTTTCACCACCCCCTTTCTCACAGGGGGCACTTCAACACGATATGGTTCGAAAGATGTGGGGGCTAGCATTAGCCTCATTCCATATAGCTTGGCTACTCGGTTGGGCCTCACAAACATTGTTACCTCCAACATGATGATTCAATTTGTAGACAATTCCTTCATCAATCCAATTGGATTAGTGGAAGTTATCCCAATCAAGATAGGGAATTTCTTCATTCCTTGTGACATATTCATAACTAATGTGGTCGAAGATCCTATGTGTCATATGATCTTCAGGCGAATGTTTCTTTTCATAGCCCACACATTGATAAATTTCATAGATGGGATGATCACTATAAGAGTTGGCAACAAATCAATTGATTTAAACGTGCTTGATCATATGAAGGAATCTTCTCCAATGGAGATAAGCTACTTTGTTGACTGTTGTAGTCAATTATGCATAGAAATTCAGGAACATAATGCAATTGTAGATCCTTTGATGAGAGATATAATTAATCCTAATTTAGGGATCAATAATCCTAGAGACGAAGAAATTCTATCTTATTTAGAAGTTGTCGAAGAAGAATAATTTCAAGGATCCACTAAAGCAGTCATGTGCGTGTCCCTTCAACGAGTACCAAAGATACATCCACCCCAAGACCTCTACTAGAGATTAAACCATTTCCTAAGGGTTTGAAGTATGAATTTCTTGATGAAAAAAAGAGTAACTCGATGATAATCAATGCTAAGATATCTTCTAACCAACAACAACTCTTATCTGAACTCAAAACTCGAAAGAAGGGTCTAGGATACTGTATAGATGACATCATGGGTCTAAGACCAACCGTCTGCATGCGTCAAATTAATTTTGAAAGTGATGTGAAGCCACATGTGCAAGGTCACAGGAAACAAAATGAAAAAATGTGTGATGTGGTGCACAAGGAAGTCATAAAGCTAATAGATGCATGTATCATCTGCGCCATTTGTGACAGCTATTGGGTAAGTCCAGTGCATGTGGTTCCAAAAACTGAAGGGATGATGGTGGTAAACGATGACGAAGGCAAAGAACTGGCCACTCACAAAGTGATTGCATGGTGTATGTGCATCGATTATAGTCTATTAAATGCAGCAACACATAAAGATCACTTTCCTCTCCCATTTATTAACCAAGTTCTAGAAAGAATGACAAATCATTCACATTTCTACTACTTTGATCTGTATTGGGGATTCTATTAGGTACCTGTCCACCTGTATGATTTGGAGAAAACTACATTAACTTGTCTTTATGGGACATATGCTTTTCGTTGTATGCCTTCATCCCGTGTAATGCCCCGGTCACCTTTCAAAGGTGCATGTCAACTATATATTCTGATATGATAGAAGAGATTATGGAGGTATTTATGGATGACTTCTCAGTCTATGGGTTGTCCTTAGAATTTTTTTGAAGAATCTATCTGTTTTTCTTTAGCGATGTGAGAAAACAACTAGTTATGAATGGGGAAAAGTGCCACTTTATGGTACAAGAAGGGATATTATTGGGACACAAAGTATCTGAAGTAGGCATAGAAGTAGATAAGAGTAAAATAGAGGCTATTTCCAAGCTTCCACCTCACTCCTAAGTCTCTTTTGTCCATAGTTTCTTAGGACACACATGATACTATCATCGATTCATTAAATATTTCTCAAAAATTGCAAAACCATTGTCTAGACTACTTGTAAAAGACACACCATTTATCTTTGATGAAGATTGTCTGAAGGTTTTTCACACTCTTAAGGGTGCCCTGACTACCACACCTATTATAAAAGATCCAGAATGGGATCTCCTTTTCGAGCTGATGTGTGACACTAATGACTATGATGTAGAGCTATCCTAGGGGAAAAAAGGACAAAAAGCACCATGACATCTATTATGCTAGAAAAACACTTGATGAAGCTCAAGTTAATTACACAACAACTGAGAAGGAAATGTTATCTATCATCTATGTTTTCAACAAATGTTGATCTTATATGCTAGGAGGAAAGGTGATAATATATGCAAATCATGGAGCAATTAAGTATCTAATGCAGAAGAAAGATACTAAGCCACACCTCCTCAAGTGGGATCTCTTATTGCAGAGTTCGATCATGAAATCATTGACAAAAAGAGATCTAAGAATGTGGTTGTTGATCATCTTTTTTTTTTAATATGGGTTGAAGAGGAGAATTTTCTCCCTATAAATGAGTCCTACCAAGATGAATCCTTATTACTCATCTACTCTCTAGACTAGGTGAGGACCAATAGTTGTCCCTTGGGATGACATAAAATCAGAAGAAGAAGTTCTTTTCAGAATTAAAGAAATACTATCGGGATGAACCACTTTTATTCAAGAAGTGTGCTAATAACGTCTACCGCCTCTGTGTCAATCATGATGAAGCTCATTTTATTTTAGAAAACTGTCATGCAGCTCCATATGGGGGGCATTTAGGTGCAGATAAAATATCATTGAAGATTTTGAATTTTGGCTTTTATTGGCCAACTATCTTCAAGGATTCCCATGCCTACGCCAAACAATGTGATGCATGCCAACACACTGGGAATATCAAAAAATGAAGGAAATGCCTTTGACTGAATGGATCAAAGTAGAAATCTTCAATGTTTGGGGTATCAACTTTGTGGGACATTTGCCACCATCTTTTGGCAAAACATACATTTTGGTAGTGGTTGATTAAGGAAGGGAGAGATGTCAGGTTTGAACCATGTGGGAGTGGGAGAGGTGACGACAAGAGAATGGCCAATCCTCGGTGGGACTTCATCGAATCCTGGCCGATCAGAGGAGGTGCTAGGGCATACGAAGGGGATTTGGAAAATCTCATGCCTAAATCCAACACAGAAGAGAAGTTGCAGAAGACTGATGTGGAAATCTCTGATGGAAGACTTATCTATCTGCAGGTGGATGTGGAGAAGATTGTAGAGAAATGGACGAATACGTTATATGGCTACATAATTGATCTGAAAGCTCACCTCCCCACACTTGCAAGGCATCTAGCGTGGCTGTGGAAGATCAAAGGAAGCATTGAGATCAATGCTAGAAGCCATAGATTCTTTGTCATCAGGTTTTCTGATAAGTCTGATTTAACTCATGCTCTTGAAGATGGACCCTGGACGATGAAGGGTAAGCCTCTCATTCTCAAGCCCTCAAAAATTGGAAATAAGTTTGTGAAGGAGTCCCTGGATTCCATTCCTGTGTGGATTCAATTACCTAATCTTCCTCTAGAATTCTGGGATAATTCTATGTTTTCTAGAATGAGAAGCTTCTTAGGGTTCCCGATTGATACTTATCTAGCTACTAAAAAGTGCTCTAGGCTTGAGTTTGCTCGTATTCTTGTTCTAATTAGAAAGGATTCAGAGTTTCCCAGGGTGATCATTATGAGAAGCATCACAGGTAAGGAGCATATGATTGACGTTGTCTATGAATGGATTCCAAGAAAGTGCCATGGTTGTTTGTCATTTGGTCATGATAGCAAATCTTGTCCTAAACCTTGCGCCACCCGCCAAGGTAAACCAGTTGTGTTAGAGCAGACTTCTAAAGAGAAGGGAAAATGGATTCCCAAACCTATTAATGAGTTGAACACCCTAGAAGTCATGGAAATTTCTCGGAAGGTTAATGATGTTTCTATTCCTACTGGATGTAGTATAGTTGAAGAGTCCATGATTCTGATTGAAGTTATTCCAAATTCTCAACAGGAAAACAGAGCCAGCTGTGATTCCGGTCTCATGAAGACACTTGTTTCTGTCACTATTTTAAACAACGATTCGCATCCTAAGTCTCTGCTATGCAAATTAGAAGATGTGGAAAGTCTTAATAACTCTAAAAGACCTGCTAGTTTTCAAGGCATTTCCCCAGGTAATGATGCCAATCATAGCTTGATTGATAAAGATGGATTCCAATTGGTGTCCAGAACTAAAGTACCCCCAAGAGGGTCTACAAAAACTAAAATGATAAGTATGTTATCCAAGGATTCTAGACTGTTTTCTCCTAATAAATTTAAAGAGTTGGAGTTCTGTGATTCTGTTGAGAAGGAAACTACTGAAGCTAGCAAGTCTCTAGCTCAGATGAGTCAAGAATGACTGAAGATATCTCTATTACCTACTGGAATGTTAGGGGTCTCAATAGAGGACCTCATAAAAGTAGAGTTAAGGAGGAGTTAATGAGGATCAACTCTCCTGTTGTCTTCTTATCTGAAACTAAAATTCGTTGGAAAAAGATGTACAAGACAATGAAGAGGATCTGGCCTAATCATCTGTGGTTATCTTATCATAACTCTCATGTGTTGGGGAGGGTGGTTGTTATCTGGGATCCTACTAGAGTTGATGGTTCCTATATTAATGAATCTGATCAACACATCCATGTGAAAATCTGCTCTAATGATGTAACTTTTTTTTGCTACTGCTATTTATGGTTCTAATGATGATAGAAAGAGGGGTCTTCTTTGGGATGAGCTTAGTAATATTGCTTGCAGTATGAGCGATGCATGGATTCTTGCTAGACATTTTAATGTTGTTAGGAAAGTTTCTGAATGCATTAGCAGATCTAATCCTTCTTATAAGTCTATGCACGATTTCAATAATTTCATGCTTAGTCAAGCTATGTTTGAAGCTCAGATGAAAGGTCACATGTTCACCTGGGATAATAGACAAGAAGGAGGTAATTTCACACTTCAATGATCGATATAATCATTTTCAATAATGTGTTCCTGGATTTATGGCCTAATTACATTGGGGAGATTTACTCTACCTTGTATAGTGATCACAAGATCCTTAGAATTAGTTTTGAGCCTAAGGGAAGAAAGAAACATATTCCTTTTAGGTTCATAAATTCATGGAATGACAAAGAAAAGTTCAAGGAAGTGGTTAGTGAGGCATGTAATACTGACATCAAAGGCTAACTCATGTTCAAAGTGGTCAAGAAATTAAAAGAGGTTAAACAAAAGCTTATTGCTTGGAATAAACATGAAGTGGGTAACATTGTTGATAATGCTACATGTCTAGAAGCTGAAGGCCTCACTGCTCAGTATAACTCTGATATGAATCCTTTGGATTGTAATCTCAGAAATTTAGCTAATTCTACTAGAATTAAAGCCATTAAAGCCCTGGAAGAGGAGGAAGCCTTTATTAGACAAAAGTCTAGAGCCCTTTGGCTGAAGAATGGTGATAGTAACACGAAATATTTCTACAATTCCTTGAGAACTAGGAGGCAGAGGAATTGCATTACTTGTCTTGATATTGATGGCCAAAGAGTTTCTGATTTCAATACTATTAAAAACCATGTTATTTAGTTATATTCAGAGTTATTCTTTGAATCTAATCATTCAAAGGTCAGTTGGAATAAGAAGTGGATTCTCCCCTCTCTTAATAATGTTCATATAGATATTCTGTCGAAGGAAGTTACTAGGGAGGAAATTGATGTTGTTATAAAATAGGATAATCCGGATAAGGACCCTGGGCCCGATGGTTATAATGCTCATTTCTTTAAAGAATCCTGGTATCTGGTGGGTGATCTAGTCTCTAAAGCTATATTGGATTTTTTCAAAAAAGGTAGAGTTCTTAAGGAGATGAATAGAACTTTCATTACTTTGATTCCTAAGTGTAAGAATGCCAACACTTTGAAAGATTGGTGGCCTATTGCTTTATGCAACTTTGTTCAAAAACTATTTCCAAAATCATGGTCAATAGACTGAGTCGGATTCTGCCTGATCTGATTGATAAAAGTCATTGTGCCTTTGTGAAAGGAAGAAATATTAAAGATGTTGTCCTATTGACTAATGAAATTCTTAGTAAATTAACAAATACAATTTTGGAAAGAAATTATGTATTAAAGTAGATATAACCAAGGTGTACGACTCAGTAAGGTGGGATTTCTTGATGTGTGTCATGGAAGGCATGGGTTTTCCTAGATTTTGATGCAACTAGATTTACAACATTCTTGACTCAATGACTTACCAAATTATTGTTAATGGGGAACCCTCGGAACCCTTTAAACCCTCCAGAGGTTTAAGACAAGGTGATCTTCTTGCTCCTCTTAATTTTTTCCTTTGTATGCAGGGGTTCTCTAGCATCACTAATTACTATGTGGACAATACAAAATTTATTCCTATGGGAACTATCCCTGGCAGGCAGGTTTCTCATGTCATTTTTGCGGACGACCTTGTTGTTTTTGGGGAAGATAGTCTTAATAATTTTGAATGTTTGAAGCATGTTTTTGATATTTTTGGTGTTCATTCTGGTTTGAAGCTTAATCATGCTAAGAGCATGGCTTTTTTTAGTAAGAATTCTGATGTTGAGGGGTTATCTCAGTACATGGGTATCCTTAAGAGTGATCTTCCTGCTACTTACTTGGGAGTGCCTCTTTTTTTGGGAATGTTGACAAAAAAGCTTTGTTACCCCTTGATTGATAAGCTAAAACATAGAATGGATTAATGGAAATCCAAATCCCTTTCCTTAGCTGGAAGAGTTGAGCTCGTGAGGTCCACTTTATCATCTATTGTCCAATTTTGGACTGACATCTCTGCTCTCCCTTGTAGTATTAATGCTGAGATTGATAAGATGTGCGGGAATTTCATTTTGGGTGATGTGGATGGTGATTCCCATATCCATATAAAAGCCTGGGAAAAAGTATGCAAGCCTAAAAAAGAAAGAGGTCTTAACTTAAGGAAAACTTCTGATATCTATAAAGCTGGCCTTATTTTAAACTTCTAGAGTGTGGTGTCTATGAAAGAATCTATCTGGGTTAGTTAGATTCATGGTAAATACCTATTGAAGATCACTATTTGGAAAGCTAGTAATTCATCAAACTTTTCTTGGTTTTGGAATAAAATGCTATCAAAGAGGAGATCAAACATGAGGTTAATTTCATCTTGGGTAAAGGTGACGAGTTCACTATATGGAATGATCCTTGGGTCAAGGGTCATCATTAGTTGGATGAAATCTGTGATTCCTGCTCATATCTGAATTTGGGAAAACCTAAGATGGCTCGTTTGGAGTCTTTTATCCTTAATGGAAAATGGAACATTCCAGACAATAGAAGATGTTCTTATTTGAACAAGTTCCTGGTTTCTAACTACTGTCCTAATTCTAATGAAGATGTTATTTTGATGTCGAATGAAAAGCATATTAATCTGAGAAAGGCCTGGGATTTCTGCAGAAGTAGGTCTGAAGTTGTCAATTGGGCGAGTTGGGTCTGGAAGCAAAAACATCCTATGAGATTCAAATTACATGCTTGGAAGTTGTACTTTGAATGTCTGCCTACTATGGATTTTCTCAGAAGAAGGGGTGTGTACATCACTTCCATTTGTTTTTTGTGAAAGAATCATGGAGAAGACGTTAATCATGTGTTCTTCAATTGTGAGTTCACTCAAAGGATATGGAGCCTTGCTGTTACTAATTTCAGAATTCATAGAATCCCATTTATGCTGCTGGAAATTCTGGATTGGAATAGTAACCAGTTTAAAGGGGCGTGCCTTACCATTCTCTACCATATATGGAGCTAAAGGAATAGTATTGTTTTTGAAGATCTGATTCCTAACCATATTTCTTGCTGGAATCATATTTCTAATGGTTATAGTTCACTGTATAGATAGTTTTGTTGTTTTGTATAGTTCTATTCTGTTTGAACTTGGATGTGGTCACATTGACCTGTCCCTTTTGGACTATACATGGATGTGGCACCTGGGCCCATCCTTTCCTTCTGAAAATTAATAAAAAGGAGCAACAAGCTTGGGTGACCAAAAAAAGATTAAGTTTTCAAATGGGTGGAAGCTACACCATCATCCAACTGCGACTTTAAGACAGTAATGTGCCTTTTTCACAAAAGCCATAGTTCCAAGGTTTAGAGTTCCCAGAACCATCATTAGCAATGGTAGTTCATATTTTATAGAGAAACAGTTTGAATCTCTTCTGAAGTGATATGGAGTAAAACATAAGATCTCTACCCCATATCATCGTTAGACTGCATGTCAAGTAGAGGTCTCTAACAGGCATATCAAGCAAATCCTTGATAAAATAGTCAAATGACTCAAGAAGGATTGGTTATCTAAACTCGATGATGCTCTTCGGGCTTTATCTAAATACCTACAAGATGCCCATTCAAATGACTCCTTATCTCCTTATTTATGGAAAATCATATCATCTTCCTCTAGAGCTGGAACACAAGCCTTATTGGGCAATGAAATCTCTAAACATGGATGTAAACCTAGCAAAAGAAAAGCATTTTCTGCAACTTCAGGAGCTGGAAGAACTTCACCTACATGCTTATGAGAACACCAAAATCTATAAAGAATGCACCAAGATATGGTATGATTCTCATATCAAGTGAAAGGATATCACTAAAGGCAACAATGTTCTTCTTTCCAACTCAGTACTCTACCTTTTCCTTGGAAAACTTCACTCCTGTTGGTCTGGCCCATTTAAAGTGATAATTAGTTATCCTTATGAGATGATGAATATTCACAATGAGAAGTCAGGAACATTTTCAGTCAATAGCCACCTCCTAAAGAGATACGATGAAAATGATGTAATCACAATAAAGGCATACATGAGCTACCAAATGCCTCATATGTCGAATAAGATTTCTAAGAGTCAAGCTACACGACTATATACAAGCTCTACTTGGGAGGAAACCCAAGCATTTATCTTTTTTTAGCAATTTCTTTCACATTTTTATGTTCTTTTAGCCACTTTTGTTTTCCTTCACAAACTTTATTAATTGTGCTCCATCAAAAATCAAGATGGAGCACTAATTTCTTTCTAAATGATGATAGGATGACAATTACTTTATTGTGATCTATCAACCTAAATCTTGATCCATTTTATCGAATTTACTTAAAGTACTTTTGGATCGCCCAATGGATTTGATGGTCGACAGCATTGTTGACATAGTTGTCAACGCTTTTGAATGTTTAGCTACTTTTCGATTCATTTTGAGGATAGAGATCAACAGTAAATGTGATTCATCCGTCGATACCACTTATCAATGTATTTTAAGCTATCAAAACCTTGGTAAAAATCACATGCTTTGTAGAGCTATCAATTTACCTAGTTGATAACACTATCAACCTTGCGTCCTTGGTTGTCAATCTAACTCATTGATAACCATCTCAATAGATTCTGGTCCACTATCTGAGTAACTAATTGTGATTCACCAACATCAACCCTCGGCTATAAATATGATACACGTAGAAAGAATTTCTTATCACATCATAATCAAAGCTAAGTGTTGCTACTCTTACTTTGGAATATCGACATTCTTATCAACGTTCAAATCGATGACTTCTGACTGACTCCATATTGCATTTCCTGTCAACCTCTCTTAGATCTACACCCAGTTGAGAGGTATTCACCTTGTCGATCTTCCAACTCGATAGATCTAGCGAGATTTCTACTACCAATTTATATCAATCTCAGTTCTCTGTCGACAGAAGGCCTTGATAGGCATGCTTTTCCTTAATCTAATTATTGATGAATATACCTTTTTGACCTTGTTTCCCTATCAACATTCTAGACGATAGAAGCATTTGATAGTCTTGTAATTTATATCATGACTAATATCTCTCTCAGTTTTCTTTATTCACAATGATGGCTCATCAAGACCATTCTATGGATTGGAAGAAAAGTTCATTAAGGCTTTCCCTAGGCTACTTAAAGAGGAGGTTTCCATTTTTAATGCCTTTAAGTACTGAGAAAAATTGCAAGGTCATTGTTGGTACCAATATGCACAATCCAAAGCATGTATGGTTCACTCTGGACTATGGAGGATCATGCAAAAGATTGTTGCCAATGTTTTCTTCACAAAGTCTGAGACTAAGAGTATTTATCTTGAGTAGCTCTATATACTTTCTCATCTTATGGAAAGATGACATGTTAATATTGGTCGTCTATTAATTGACAGATGGTCGATCATCTCTTCTGCTCAACAAAAAGAGTATTGTATGGGTGGGCTAATCAGACTCATCTATCAGGCATACAGACACCCACTTTCTAAAGGATTCAAGGAGATGCAAGGGATGAGTTTATCACAATAAGGTATCTGACATCTTCTGGCATTATGGTCACAACAACAACAATCACTACTAGCTCATGAGACCCAACATATCCATTCCTTTATCGGAGCTGGCAGATTATGATAAAGAAAAACTTCTATATTCTGAGGAAGAGATCACCAAACTTATCAACAACTTCTGCAAGACAACTGCTGGGACTCCACAACAATAAGGCACGTCATCAAGAAGTATACACCCAAAACCTATCATGAAAAAAACCTCCAAGAAACCTGTATCCAAGATATATGAGGAACGGGAGCAAGAGAAAATAGTCAATGATGACTTTGAAGTGCTACACAAATCACCAATGCAAGTTTCAACTACTCCAGTGATTCTAGAAGATGTACCAACACCTTCTGCTACTACCACCAAAAAGTTCCCCACCTCTATCCCAGTTCAATTCGGGGTTTCAAAAAGACTAACTTCTCTGCCAGAATAAGAAGTTTGTGATTTCTCAGATAGTCATCCACAACATCATCATCATGCTATCCGTCCTTCTTCTTCTTGTGTGCCACCACACTCTGAGTGTTGTTCTTCTTATTCTTCTTCTGACACAAAATACCTAGAGACCTTGTGTGGAATTTTCGGTCATGACTTTGATACAATCTTCAAAGGAACTATCTCTAACATGATTTCTATTCCTAAACTTACAAAGGATGTGCAGGATATTTCCAAGTAGGTACAGTCCTTCCAGTAGCAAGTTGGTGAACTATGTAATCTTCATCGCCACATCATATATCTCGAATGCAATATGGATGAAATCCTAACTGTTGAACATCATATTTTTCTTCATATGAAGATTCAAATAGATGAACAACAATGCAAAAAAGAGCAACACACACTTCAACAACAAAGGCATAGCACGCTCACTCTATTCAAGAAACTTCTTCCCAATTTTTTCTCTTATCATGGTAACTCATACGTTCCAAATACTATGAGTGCAGAAGTTTGTCACTGTTCTCGTGAGTAGGCCGTAGGGTCATTCCAAGAGTATCTCCCATGTTTCTAAATCAAATTATGGTGCATCTAAAATTCTACCACATGATAACAATACTTCTATTCGGCAACTTCAACCAGGAGGATATCCTTTTTCACTCATGTACAACCTTATGTGAGCCCTTATAAAGATATTCATACTCTCCCATCGGAAAACATTTCGCCCCTCACTCCACCATCATCTCCTAATTCTTTCAAAGCTGACTTGATGAAACATTGAATGAGGCAATGTTGAACCGCAACCCAATTCAGACCCCTCATAGTCACCACACATCATAAGAAGATATATCAAAGGTAGTGTATACCACTTTCTTGGATCTTCGATGTTAATAGTCCTTCCAATAATGGACATGCTTCTTCATATGAGGATAATGGTGATCGATCCTTCATTCTTTCTACAGTACCGCCACATTTATCTGATGCAGTATTTCTAGAGCCATTATTCCCTCTCCCACCACAAATTTATTCCAAAATGAGTGAACTTGATCCTGATTGCCTATAAGGATTGCATGTACTTGAAAATTTTATTTTAGAAGATATCATGGATGATCAACGTGATGGGAGCCATATTTTATATAATAATGGTTCTATTTCTCTGACCAGTGAGGATTTTTAGGATATTTTTTGTAGCCCTACTAAAGTTACCAAACAAATGTTCATGGTTCTTACATTTACTATCTTAGAGGATGTCATGCCTAGTGATAAGGATTGGCCATTTTATAATGCAATGCCCTCCCTAGCTAACGTCTTATTCAAGAAGATTCTGGACACTCTGGCTATACAAATGCTAAAAGATAAAGTTGAGCTCAAGAAATCCAGATTCATCCTTCTTCCCTTCCACTTCTTCTGATTATGATTGTTATGTGTCACTAATCTAAAAAAATGTCAAGTTATGTTGTTAAATCCATGTATAGAAGAACTTTTAAATTGTGATATGCAATTGAAAGTCCTTGCTTCAAACAAACTTCCTCACATTCCTATCCATCCACAAAGGGTGATACACAAGGTAGATTAGTACCAACCTAACTGGACTGGTTATGTGATTTAGACACTGGACCACCAGAAAAATCCATATAAAGATGACAATGATTTCACAGTCCTAAGGGTAATGGAAGCTCTTAATTGCCAAATTTCTATTGTTGGCTTGGATCCTAGTAGTTTCACTCCTTTTTATGGAATATATGCAATGGAGTTAATCCACGATAAGAGCTTCTTCCAGGATCTACAACTTCCTACGAATTTGTAGGATCTTTACCCATTGATTCCATGATCTACCGAGGAACTTTTTTGTGATATTCTACAAAAGGAGGAAGTAGATTAAGGACAGATAACACCATCACCGTTAAACACCAATACTCTTTCCACAATATTAGCTACTACAAAGACTAGAGAGGTTGCTGCCATACTAGATTTTCCAGATGAACTTGAGCCATTCCCAGTACATGGACCAATATCAACCATAGAGCCTAGTTTTGACAATTTTGATTCAATTTCTTTCTATGAACTCTCAAATCCTTAGCTTATGATGTTAATGAAGTGATTCCAAAAGGGCAGATTTTTGTTTTGTTTTTAGTAAAGACAATTTGTTGGTTATGAAAGATGACCTTCTTGAAACTCTCCAACCCAGGGGATGTTTATCTCATGGCCTCGTGGTGGCCTATCACTTTCTTATCATCCATAACATAGATGATGTGTATATGGATGGCCTTGATCTTAAATATGACATATGCAAATGCATTGATTCTGGTGAAAAGGACTTACTCACTCATTGTTTGTAGGACTTCATTCCACGATATATTTTCTTACCCATACTTCATGATGCTCATTGGAATTTGCTTGTTATATTCACTCATGAGAGAGTTCATACTATATAATAATTCTTACACATCTTTTGAGATGGGAGGTCCTCTCTATTCTACTCTAATTTGCAATGAGAACAAACACATTGTTGATGTCTATGCCTAAGAACTCATTCCACTAATCAGATAGTTTGCCTAGGATATACTTCTCAGGAACCCAAGAAATGGTAGGTTCCACAATTCTATTATCGCTGCCCTCAGCAACGTCATATCCAATGAGTGTGGTTTCTATATCTTACATTATATGTTTACCGTTGGAGTGCTCCACGTTGTAGTACAAGAATCTCGTAATGATAACTACCATTGTCTCTATGGAAATAATTCTATGATGTTGCTTGAGTCTCCATGGGAAACCGCTAACCTCCTCTAAAAACATCTTACGTGTTACATTTTTCTTCTTTCTTTTTCACACTCTGAGGATAGTGTATGTTGTAAGTTTGGGGGTGTAACACCTAAGATAGGTATCCATAGTCTCACAGAAACTTTTCTTTCTTCCTTTGTAGCATTTCTTTTCATAATTTTCTTATAACCATCAAAAAGTTTTGGTAACTTTCTTGTATAAAGTTGTGAAGATGCAGACAATGGAAAACTCCATCTACAATGAATCTAGTTTTGTTTTAAACTAAACCTTTTTGAAAATCACAAAATATTACAGGAAGAATTCTTTTGTTTCCGATATTACATTTTGTGCCTTTATTAGAAAAACATTATTTCTTCCTCTATCTAGATTTTAACCTCAAGTTATCATCAAAAGATTGTTTCCAAAAATGTTCATTTAATACAAAATCATATTTTGTCAAAGGTATGTCCTCAAAAGAATTAAGAAAGAGCTACCTAGTTTCTTCCTCCAGATTTTATTGTTTTCTACAACATCCCAAAAAGAGTGAGGAGAGAAAATGAATAAGAAAGTTGTACTATATTGAGGAGTTGTTGAAACGGTGTATTGTTGTTCTCATGAACACAAATATGTCAATTTTGTTAGTCTCTAAAGAAATATTGTCTCAATTCCAATGGTGTTCATTTAAAGGTATTGAAATAGGAGGCGGTGATACTTAGGATGTGTAATAACTTCTCTAAAGCCATCTAGTTTGGAATGGAGGGATCACTTTCCCATTTAAATGGACATGTACCTGAATGACCCAGAAATAAGAAGGGATATATCCATAGTTCTTTTTGCCTATCTATTCCTTCCACGTAATACCTTGACGAGAGTGAAAGCTACTTTGAAAAATGACATATGCCTGAGATAAGAGTATGACCCAAAAATAATTAAGAAGCAAATCAAAGAAAGAATCTATTGGCAATTGACTTTCTTGATAAGTTAGGTCATTTTATGAAAAAAGTGAATGGTTTTGATAAGAGGTTTGTGTAAAATTTTATTTTTAGTGAAGTGTGAATTCTTCTTACTTGGTCGATTAAATAATGATTTCATTATCTTGAGGACAAGCTATATTCTAGGTTTGGGGGAGTTGATAACATCAGTTTTGATACACTTTTCATATCCTTTTTCATAATAAAAATCATTAGAAGTAGTGTTTAGATGTTTGGTTTTTTTTTACCTTCAATTTATCGAAATTAGGTTTTTATTGAGTTTTATTGATATTTGAAGGAATTCAGTACAATTCTTGTTGAGTAATCATCAATTGTTGATAGACCCCAGTTTAATATTGACAATTGGGTCGACAAATGATCTTTCATTCAAAGAGTTGATAAAAGACTGTCAAATCAAACTTGACAGATGCATTGAATGACCAACATGTCGAGTAAATAGATCGACAAATCCATTGAGAAGGTGTCGAAAAATCACCTCATCAACATCTACACAGATAGAATCCTATCGCTTTCCATTTTGTTGAGCAATATCATCAGCAAACCTATCGATGAAGAAAACATCTATGCCTTCATCAAAGAACCAACTATCAATAACCTTGTCGACAATTCTATCAACAACTTCAATGACCAATGGACTCATGTCAAGGAGCCAATTTGTCAATGCATAGAAAGATCGAAACTATTATCCATCGACAAAGACCTGTCAAAGAATCACTTCATTGACCATTAATGTCGACAGAAGAAGATAGAAGTTTGATGCCAGTGGACCAATCAAGATCAACAAGACACCAGCCATGGCCTATAAATAAACCCCCAAAGTGTCACTTCAAAGGATCTTGGATTCTCAGAGTCAGCAAGACAAAAGGTTGCCACCAAATTCTAGATCCCAAGGACGAGAACTATCAACCTAGTTCAGTTGACCAAGATGGTTGTCAACCCTTTCCTTAGAAACTCAATCTACTCCCATGACGGATCCTACGGACATGCTTGCATAAATCCAAGATTGAAGGAAGGAGAAAGGTTGTCGACCTCCAGCTGTCGACTAGTTGATTAATCAACCAAAAGGCTCATAGATCGATCACTCAATCTACCTTTGTATCAACATCTTTCTCTTCTTTTCTTTATCATGATCTATTCAAGTTATAATTTTTTTGTTTCTTGTGCTATGCGTGGCTAAACTCCATAACTTGGGTTGGAAGTAGCCATCATACCCTCCCAACCATGTAATTATTTACCTTTCTATTTTATAGAATATGTTATTAAAAGTTTTGTTCTTCTACTCTTGTTTTATTGTGTCGTTTCATGATTAGTTGTCCTCTTCTGACATTTGATATGAATATCGTTCAAGAGAATGATTTCAACAAGATCTGGAGTAGAGTATAGTAAGAAATCATGAGAGTGAGGAGTTGCTATAACAATAGTCATATGATTTTCCTTTGGCTTTTTAGTTATAACCTCGAGAGAAAGAACCCCTTAGATAGAAATTTGACCTAATCTTGAGAGAAGGAAGGAACAAATACCTTTCATGGCTATTTGCAAAGCAAGTAAAGAACATATATAAATTAGGATTCACGATTTTACATGGTTGTGGGTGGTTTGATTGGTGTAACCCAATCAAAGCCTCTTTTATCTTTGTTTTAAAATTCATCTTTATTTCTTTCATTTGATTTTCTCTAAACTTAGACTTTACTAATCAATTAGATTAACTCTTTACTCAACTAGAAAACCATCAAATCCACCTAATTGGTTAGGCTAGACTAAGCTAAGATCACCTTCGACAGGATGAATAACAGTCACACCCCCAAATGGAGTTGTTGCGCGTATAGGGTTGTGTCGGGTCGCCTTCCCACCTTCGCCAGGATGAATGCCTGGGGCATTAGACCCAACATGACATGCCTTCTTTGCAACAGGGAGATTGAGAGCCACGAGCACCAGTTTTTTGGTTTTGAGGTGTCTAGGTACCTCTGGTGCAGGGCAACCCTCAATCTGGGATGGGGGATTTTTCCACCTAGATGATTGCTTGAAGCCTGCTTGTGGATTCTGTGTAAGATGACGAACAACCAGATGTTGAGAGAGTTTGCGAGTCTCTATCTCACCGTCATTTGTTTTGTTGTATGGAGGGAACAGAACCGTAGGCTTCATGGCCAGAGGCAGACTGATGTGTAGGACCTGTTTCAGGTCATTGTACAGAATCTTGGTTGGGTGGTTAAAGCCAGACCTGAGAACGGGGTTGGGTTGGATAGGTTTGTCTTGTTATAGTGGGGTTTTGTAGAGTATACCCACTTGTATAGTATACATGTGTTTCAGCCCTATAGTTTTTAGCGCTCGCCTCTTAGTAATATTTTACCTTCTCTAAAAAAAAGCTAAGATCATTTTGTTCTTATTCTCTTATTCTCCTTATTCCTATGTTTGACCTTGTACTACTGTAATAGGCTCCATATTGAGTTGTGGGTGTCTCTTCTAGTTGGGTATAAATTAAAAAAGTCTGATAACTTTTACTGGACAATAATGTTTATACTTTTGACCCATGAAAAAGAGAGACATATTCCAACCCCTAGGTAGAGCACAAGGAAGAGCAAATAAAAGTTGACCATGCTTCATACAAGTCTAGATGATACTTCTTGGGAGATAGATTCAAGGTAGTAAGATAACCATGTAGGTAAATATGACTACAAAGATGGCAGTAGAAAAAAATTGTTTTCCATATTCCCTATAACCAGTGGAACACACAAATAAATATGAAATGGGAAGGAAGATACAAGTCATATATCTGGTCCTGGAGCAAGTCAAGCAACAATCCTTGCATATTTATGCTTCTTTCTCAAGTAGCACACAGACGACAGTCCATGGCATCCTCTTGATGTGACAACCACAAAGGGTGGTTTGCGGTGTCCTCCTAGTATTGTAGGAATGACTTCAATGCCTCTAGGTAGTCCATGCAGACTACCAGGAACTTCATGTCGTGCTTCCTAATATGATGAGAAGGAGTTGTCTTTTCATTGTAAATTTCCTAGTGTCGACTTCCTTTCTCCTTGTTGTCTCTCCCTTTCTTGGGTAACACTACTCAGACTCTCATGCTATCACAACATTGAGAAAAGGTTGTCTAGAGCCTTGACCACCCCCTCCATATATAGGAGTGGACTGTTTAGGGTTTCTATAAACCCAGGGATATAAAGGGCATATCTCATGGCTTGGTGATTGTTGCACACACCCATTCAGTCAACTGGACACTCCAGTTGGTCAACTATCATGCTGTCAGTAACACAATTACATTGGCTTTCAATGGGATGGTTAATGTATATTATTAATCATTCAACCCATTCAAAATTGATCCTTTCACATATAGTCAGTCGACTGGACATTCCAGTCGATTGACTAGTTCATCTGTGTCGACTGGATATCCCAGTCAGTCGACTTGTAGCCAATGTTGCTTAATTTGATTACCTAAACACTTTTAGTAACCAATTTAAACCTTAACCATGAGTAAAATCCTATTCCCATTGCATCCTATGTATGTGACCCTATAGGTCCCAAATTATATTGGCAGTGTATATCCATAACTAGATTATTGCATGAAAAATAATGAGCAATATATAGAAACACTTCATTACTACCCAAGTAATTGGAAAATTGGAGAACAACTTCAACCTACAATATGTCATCAGTATTACCATGATTGTTTATTTCCTTTGGCTCAGATATCCAAATTGAATGTAAGGCATGGAAAAGTCATCATTTTAATAATAAATCTATGTTTATTCAAATAGGGAAGACTGTTGAGATACATGCAAGCTCACATATCACATAATGAATCACATGAGCATGGCCATGTGTTTCTCTGTCTCACTTACCATTCGGCCAGAATATCAACACTGGAAGGAGGGACAAATTTCATCCACATCTCTCACAGTCAATCCACATGTGTCACAATGAACCTGAGAACTACATTTATGGAAACCCTTATTCAAGGTCATGTTGGATGATGTAAATTAATATTCCTCAAACAACATGTGATAAGTGTAGTCAATTCAGATATAAGAACTAGAATTAGTGATATAACTTTGAGAGATCATTCTGACTATCATTTTGTCATTCCATATATCACTATCAAGGTGGGTCTGCCCAGTACGATGTTCTCTAACAAGTACCTATGTGTTTGACTTGATATCTAATATCATGACTAATGAAACTCTATCATCAATCAACACACAATGTAGTCTTATGTATTATTGTTGTCTATTTTTCTTCCCACAATATTATATAACTAGGGACATAGAAAGAGTGTGCGTACTCTTATCATACATATCATCTAATTGTTTAGGTCCTAAACCGGAAGACATAAGTTATCGAGTAAATTTTTCTCTTTAGATATCTATCAGTTATATCATTATCCCAAAATTGAACGGAATATAATAAATAAAGTTTTCTTTATAATTATTAAATCAATTATATTATAGCACATTACAATCATCATATGATTGTCTCTCTAGGCATATATACCAACATACTCCCATTTGCACTTAGATCCAATCACCCACAAATATAGCTCCAAATGATGTAACATGGCCATCATGTTTTTGTTGTAGAAGTGTTTTTGTTAGTGGGCCAACAATATTGCTTTCACTCGGTACTTTGCACATCTTCACATCTCCTAGTTCTATGATTTCTCATATAAAATGGAAGTGTCAAAGTATATGGTGGGAATGGTGATGTGATCTAAGATCCTTAGCTTGTACAACACCTCCATTGTTGTCATAATATAATTCTATCGCATCACTAATGCTTGGAATGACTATAAGTTCACCGATGAACTTCTTGATCCAAAAAGATTCCTTTTCTATGCTAGAGGCAACAATATATTCAACTTCTATTATATAATCAACAACTATCTCTTGTTGGGAACACTTCCAACTTACAACTTTGTTGTTGAGGCAAAGAACATAACTAGATTATAATTGGTAATCATCTTTGTTAGTTTGGATGCCTGTATTAATGTTACCATTTACACCCAACTCTTCCTCACTGCCATAAATGAGGAACTGATCATTAGTCCTTCTCAAGTACTTGAGGATGTTCTTTACGATAGTCCAAAGACCTTCACCAGGATCTGAGTGATATATGCTCGTCATGGTCAAACCATACAAGACATTGGGATGAGTACATTATTGGATTTTTGGATATGCGATACTCATATTTTGATGATGCAAATATTTCTTAAATTGCATTATTAACATGTGTTTTATGTAATTCAGGTGATCAAGGAACTAAGTGAAGATCCAACTACAAAGACCTTGCAAATATATATGTTTGGATACTTGAAAATCAAGTTCTACCATGTATTTATGCTTTTGTTTGGACATGTTTGTTTTCATACAACTTGATAGACATGATGATGTAAGAACAAGTGATAATCCTCTAAAAACTACCCAAAAACCTATCCTACATCCACATGAAGACCTTAACATTGAAAGATTTCTGATAAGTCTTTTATAGGAACTCACATACCTTAAAAATCTTTGCATAGAGTCCTTATCGATGGAAAAAATTGTCAACTTAGACACACTCGCTCAAAGACTTGAAAACCTGAAAAATATATTTGTATATATTAAGTTCTTAGTCATTCTTGATCGATAATATTGTCAACTGAGAAAGTTAGTAAAAGAAAAGCTCGATCGACAAAGATTTTTTGGGCTTAGTTGACCTAGGATATAGACCAACACATAGTTGTTGGAACCCAGGACACTGCCCAGTCAGAAATATTGTGGACCGAGACTACTCCTGGTTGACAAGTTTGTTGGACGATACTCTTCTGATGGACAATATTGTGGATAGTGAAACGTTCTAGAATGATAATTAATTAGCTATAAAAATAACCATTGCAACCAAATTAATTTTGTCATAATGTCTAGTTGACCACCTAGAATACTCTAGATTCTCCCAGAGTTATCCTAGCCACTTGTAAACTATTCCTAAAAATAGTAGTGGTCTTAAAACACTTAAATACAAGTTTTGAAAAATAACTGCATATAAATTGACATATACTTGAGCTAGCATCCTCCTAAAAGAGCTTAGTCCTTATACTTTATATTTCCATCAATATAGACTAAGATGTAGCATTAGTTTGAGTGTCCTCCCCACCAAATTCAACTTGGCCTAAACTTTGTGAAAGAATATCATCATCACTTGTCCATACTACTTAATTGTACATCTTATGAAAAGAACATTGTAATTTCCTTATTCTTTTCTCCCATGTTCATTCTGCTACTATGTAACTGCAGTTGGACTACTTTAAGAGGATAAGGTTGTCCAAGATTCTTCAGGAGAAGGTGCTCTTTCATTGGCCTAAAAGAAGAGGTTTGTTATGTGCTCTTTCCCATCCGTAGGTGCTTTGAGCATCTATAAAAGAAGAGGTTTAGTTGGCATTCTTCCTTGTCCATCGGTGCTTTGCGCATCCATAGAAGAAGATTTTTGATTGATGCTCTTTCATGGTTGGTAAAGAAGAGGGTTTAGTTGCAACAAGTATTTTATAATTTGTACTAACAGATAAATTAATAATTTTTTGTTGTTGCAAATCCTAGTTGGAATCAACTTGGTAGTGGATTGGCATCATAGACGGAACCACTCTAAATCTTGTCTCATCTTTGGTTGCTTTCTTATCACTTTTATTTGTTAAAATATTTCATAAAGCACTATTCACCCCCCATATTTAGATCTTCATTTGGTATCTGAGCAGGTCTTCAAGGAGCCATAGTAGGTCTTAAAGGATGGGGGACAACATGCTCAACCAACTCGACAAGAAAGGATCACACATCAACCGATCAACTATCTTTGATGGTCCAACTACACTCCATGGAAGAAGATATGACATTTTTTATTCAAAGTACTAGCTCTGATCTTTGGAATATGTTCATCTATACATATGTGCCTCCAGCAGTAGATTTTGATAAATGGGAAGCAACTATGGTAGGAAATACAACTCTTAATGTAACAACCTCATTTTTCAAAAAACCCCAATTAAGGAAGGCCAAAAAGATGAGAGCCATTACCTAGCATTTTCCCAGGGATCCAGATTTTAAACAAATAATAATTACTAGCAAATAATTTCCATGAATTCAAATGTATTGTTTACAAGACATTCTCTAGAACTTTCATAACTTCCCATCATTAGAATTGTACATATGAGAACCATATGAGAAGAAATATCGGTCTAGTCCTTCTTACAAATTAATGTTAATGTCTTCAAGTAATTTCATCTATCCATTCTTGATATCATCTTATCTAGCATGTACCTAAAATGTCATGAAACCAAAATGCAGATCAGTAAGAACTTATAATGTGTACGTGGGGTGCATACAAAGGTGTACAAATAAACTAGCAATATATATCCCATCAAAAACTTGCAAATAGTAATTGCATTTTCTTCACATAATCTTTGTTTTTGATACTCATAGTGGCATTATAATTGAACTAAATGTAAATAAACATCCTACAATTTAGTTGTTCAATCTCTGAGAAACACTTAGAAAACTTGGTATTTATTAATTGGGATTTATTGGTATGTCCTTTCCTTAAGAAAAGTACATTTTTTTTCAAAAGAATACCATTATCTCAAGGAATCTCCTTTTTCTCCCTATTTTGAGAATTCTCATCTTTCCATTGGTAATATTTTCAAGTGTATGAAAAGCCATACCAAAACATTCATGTTTGATGACTCAAACATTGTGTTGCCAATAATAGCTAGATAGTTATCCTTTTAATTATGTAAAACTCTACATCTCTTATTTTCCTTTAAAAACTTGCATATTCTCTTATATTTCATCTATTCAACAAAGCCCATTGCTATTTATTTATGCATGAAATATCTTATTTTCTTAACTGGTACCATAAGAACCTATTTGCAATATAAATAGTTTCATTGGCCTTACTTGAGCCATGGGTCAAACCCATGCCACAATGTGTTTTAGTATTATTTTTTCACAATATCATTAGGGAAAATATTTATCAATTCATGCCCCAAGTTTGTATAATTCAATTTCACAAAATTGAGGATATAACATTCACCTCTCCTTAAAAGACTCACTAGTACATAACCGACCTTTAGTGTCAGTTATGTAAGGCCTTTAGTGTCGGTTTTAATGTGACACCTATGTGGGCACCGCTAAAAGGCCAACCATTAGGCGTCAGTTCTCAAACTGACGCCACAACCCTTCGTGCGCCACCGAAAATGTGCCAGCAGGGAGGTATAGGCGTTGATTATTAGCTTTGAAACCGACACCATAAACCTTCGCACCATCTTGGGCACTATCAGCGTCAGTTTATTAGTGATAACCGACACCATCTCACCCGTTGCCACGGTCATGCTGGCCAGCAAGGCCGTGGTGTCTGTCCTCATTAGGGAAATCGACGTCGGTTATAATTATTTATCCGAAATTGTAATAATTTGTCATCAGTTTTAAACAAATAATCGACGCCTATTGTATGTGTTTTTTTAATCAGTCTACAGGCCTGCTGTGGCTGGTCACAGGATGAGAAATCTGCAGTTTAGTTATGAACTGTAGGTCTTATGACATCTATTGATATCAGCCAACAACAGGCCACAAACCTGCAAAATTAACAACATTAATTTTCACACATTTAGCAACATGCAGTTCCATTCGATTTTCACACATGGAGAAACATTCATGTAGCAATTTGTAGTTCCATTCATTTTCACATTCACACATGTATAAACATTCATGTGTTCATCTTCACATTCACACATTCAGACACATGCAGAAAATTCATTCATTTCATGACAGATAAGGACATAAAAGAAAGGTTGTAGCATTAAAAACCCTTACAAAATAGAATGTCAGTTGATGAATTAAGTAGTATTATACCCATCATATGAAGATTCCATAAGCAACTAGGAAGCAAATTCAGAAAAATGAACAACATGCATCTATTAATACAGACAAGTCTAGATAGATAACTAAATACTACACCAACATAGTCCTGCATCAGTAACTTCGAGGCCTTTTCATTGTGGTGATCTTCTCCTGAAGTTCAGAAAAGAAAGTAGCTATGAGGATTGATTACTTTAAGACAACAAGTGTAAACACAAAACAAGACATGACAATTATATTTGTTAATTGGACCTACTGTGGTCTTATGAACTAACAGTGGCCTCGTCATCAGATTCGTCCGAGTTGAGATCGTCAATCGTGCGCTCATACCGTTGTAGATGATCAGGGGTCTCGTTGTTGATGTTGGTTATCCAAACTTTGATGGTATTATGGCCAACTGGATGGAGAAAAAGCCTATTGCTATGGCCCACTAGCATCTTTTTAATCCAATCACGCCAACCGGATTTTGATACAAGATTTCTCGCCAAATCATACTCAACCTCGATAGCATGTGAAGAATTGCCAAAATTTAGGGTCACTTCACCAGGCCTGTAGTGTCTTCCATTTAGAAAATGCCAATGTTTGGGTATTGTTAGTTGGTTTAAGGAATGATCATCTAGGATGATGTTCAATTGTTCTTCATCAGGGAACAATAACATTGGCATAGAGGCCCAGTTCATAGTGACTGTTGTGGGTGGACAGAGACTGAAATATATAAGTACTAACAATTGTAAGTATATATAACGATGTTATATATTTTCAAAAAAAGTAGTAGACAAAGAGTGAAAAATATAAGTATTAATGGTTTATCATGAAAAGAAAATGATAAGCACGTCAAAAATGATAAGCATGTCATACAACTTTGCATAATCTTCAGAGATATAATGAAATTGACACATCATAATCAAACTAATAATACTGATGCAGAACTTTGTTCCCATCCTACCTCCCTCCTCACCCTCACCCCCTCCCCCTCCCACCCTACCTCCACCCTACCCCACCCCTACCCTCCTACCAATTAATTAAATTCATTCATGCATAATTAACCTCGATTAATCAATATTAATCAACTATACAATCTTACAGAAACTAAGTACAAATCTAATTAATTAAGTTCATTAATGCATCATTAACCCTAATTATTCAATAGTAATCAACTATATGGTGGCATCATTAATCCTATGCACAAATCTAGTACTGAATAATTAATCCACGTACTCACCGCACTAGTGGATCGAGCAGGTTGTGGTGGCAGAGGCCGGAGGTGAAGGTGGCCGGCGCTGGAGGTGTAGGCAGTGGACAGTGGCGGCGTATGGAGCATCATCATCATCATCATCATCGTCGTCGTCGTCGTCGTTGTCATCATCGTCATTGTCATCATCATCATTTTCGTCATCGTCATTGTCATCATCATCATCATCATCGGAAAGAAAGAAAGAAATAAATACTAAACAATAAATAAACCATGATTCCATATGTCAAAGATTTGAATCAAACTGAAGCCTAATGGCACATTGGAAGAGTGAGAATATTATACCTCACTTGAAGGTTGAAGAAGAAATATATGCAAATCAACAACAAGTCAACAACACCTACAACAACACAAATGCAAAGTTCATCATTTACATTCCAAGCATGTCACATGAGTGCATTAGAATTCATCATTAAGCAAGATCTAGATCTATATTTTATAGTTAGGAGGGTAGAGATACCCTAAGATCTAGATCTACTACATCATCATCTAATTAGGTTTAGGGTTTATTACCTCATTTACTTCTCTAACACTAGTTTTCTCTCTCCTCTCTTCTTGTTTTGACAGATGAGGATGGATGGATGAGAGATGGTTTAAAATATTTGCCTAATCTTTGTGTAGGTCTGGGTGTGATTTGACTAGGGGACAAACTGATATATTTCTCGTCCTCTTTGGATCTTTCTGCAGCCTTGCATTGCATTCCCCACCATATCCATAACCTATCACCCATTAGCTTTAGGTTAACCATGGCTTGGGCTTCGAATCGCCATTCCTAGGGTTTACTTTTTTACTGTAACAATATTCATTAGAGTTATAGACAACCATATTAGGGCATAACCCCATCTTTTTTATCAAATCTAAAGAACCAAATACACTAACCTCCTAATCATGGGATTACATCTATATTGGTATGCGGGTTCATCCTAGACTATATCCTAACTAGGGTTTAGGGTGGTCTCAGGTTTGGATAGGAATAAGGGTACCAAACCCTAATTATATTGTAACATTATTCGATATGGTATAAACCTGAATTATTAGAAATGTTAGATTATATTAAAATAGACAGATTTAATGATATACACAATATATTATACAAATCTAGGGTTTATATGTATTAACCACTCTACATTCATGTATTAACTACACTTTTAGAACTAAAGGCATAATTAGACTCTGGAATATATAGGATCATATGATTGGATATACCAGTCGCAGTGGCAGAGATGGCGGTAGTGGCGGCGGTAGGAGCGGCATGAGCAGGAGTAGGAGCAGGTGGGAGCAGGAGCAGTACCGACAGAGCAGGACCGGTAGGAGCAGGATCAGGATAGACATGCACGGGAGAAGGAGTAGGAGCAGGCGGCAGTGTAGCGGCGACAGCAGGCGGCGACGAGCAGAGACGGCGACAACAGACGACGGCGGGTAGAGACGGCAGGAAGAGGTAGCGGCTGTGTGGCAACAGGCGGTGGCGGTGCGGAAGCAGGAGGTGGCAGGAGCAGCTGCAGCAGACGGAGGCAGTGCGGCAGTAGACGGCGGCAGGCAGAGACGGCTGGTAGAGGTGGCGGCGGTGCGGCAGCAGGCGGTGGCAATACGGCAGCAAGCGGCGGAAGGCGGCGGAAGGAGCAGTTGCAGCGGCGGCGGCGGGCGGCAACAGGTGGAAGAAATTGCAAATCACCAGATCTAGACCTAAGCTCTCGACAATGAGAAAGGAAAAGAGTCTACTTCACGTGACCGCTATTAAGTTAACCATAGGTGTCAGTTATTAAAAACAACTTACACTTCTTACTATAGGCGTCGATTTCCATAGACAACCGACGCCAAATGGTGTGAAAATTTTCGCGGAGATAAAGCGTGAAAACACATCGACGTCAGTTATTTTCAAGAAAAATGACGATAACAATGTGCCCAATTTCTATCACACCAAAAAGCCATTAGACGTCGGTTGATTATCTAAAAACTGACGTCGTATGTTAAATTTTGGAGGTAATTTTTTTCACTAGAAAATTTGGATTTGGCGGTTGATTTTAGGCGTCAATTTTTTATTTTGGAACCGACGCTAAATAAAAAGTGATACCCGTGTTTGGCCGCTCTTCACAGATAGATGTCAGTTTGTGTATTAAACTGACACTTTATGGTTTAGGTTTTGGTTTCTTGTACACAACCGATGCTTGTAAATGTGACGTTATAAGCCATTTTTGTAGTAGTGACTTTTTTCCCTAAAATTCACACTTAGAAAACTTAAGGTGAATGATAGCTCATCTTAGTCTAAAAAATTAGGGTTCAGAACCCTACTAGATATCTTAAACAAATTTTATTAATATGCATATTCCTCATATCATTACTAAGATTGGTACCCAAATCCAATTCAAGGTATAACCACATCCTTAGTATTTACATGACATCATTCCCTGGTGATTCCATTTTTACCTCATTGGTGATTTCAATTTCACCTAAGTTTCCAACCTCTTGTTCATTTATTCCCACATAAGGGTGAGTTAACACCTCCTACCCCAGATCATGTCATTAAGTTCAGCTTAGGCCTAATTTGGTACACTATAGTTGAGTTCAATTTGATGATTCAGAAAATGTATCAAATATAATCACATAGTATGAACTATATGACATGTATTCGGTATGATGTGGCGCCGATGTAGGATTTTTATTTGTAATCATTTGGTATATGAAAAAGTAAGCAAGTACTACAGAGCAGATGTAGTACTGCAATGCAGAATCGTGAATGTATCGTTTGAGAGAGAAAGAGCACCACAGTGATGCGCTCTCACAAAACCACCACCTTTTCTTCAGTCCCGAGTATGTCTAGCTAGCACGATAAAGAAGAAAGACAACATCACACATTGTAACAATAGGTAACTACATCCAACCAGGCCTAGATCAGGGGTAGTAAATTTTATGAGAATTGGGGATGAATCAGTTGTCCAGTGCAAATGGAAATCCAGCAACTGCATCCTCTTACACCCTACCAAATAAAATATGAACTGAAAAACATTACATTTAAACTCCTATTTCTCAAATTACACCCTACCAAACTTGTGTTTAAGGTATTCATTCTCATATATCAATTTTATGCACAACATGTGTCTATCCAATCTCTCTCACTCATAATGATCTGGTGTACACACATTATCTTCAGATTTTGCTTTTTAGGTTGAATCATTCTCATCATGACTCTAAACCATAGATACTTTTTAATTCCACAATATTCTTATATTTCATGAAATCAAGTGCCTTTTTCACTCTTGATTTTGTGCACAAATCTTTTCATTATTACTTGACTTATGGTATCTTTTATATTTACACCTCATGTATTATAAGCCTTAGCCATTTCCTTGAGGTCTCTAGGGTACATGTATTTTTGGAGTGATCTCATCCTTATGCATCTAGGGAGTTCCTCTGAAATTCACCTCATGGGCCACATGAACATCATGAAGGTGGCCAATCTCTTGAGTCATGGCCTCGAGCAAACATAGTTGTTACCTCCTGACCATATGGTCTTATGCATTAAGGGCACAATCAACTCCTATTCCCATTGTTCCCATGTATCTTTAGTACTCCTACTTGACCTTGGGATTGACATAGGGCTCTACTCTTCCCAAGGGGTTATTGAGAGAACAATATTTTCATATGTAGTTCTTTAAACTAGATTTCCTCCATCTCTTATGATGATCATTATTAACTTTATGTCCCCTCATACACCTCATGGCAATGTTTCTCTTTTGGGATCAATCTCATACTATCAACCACTTCCATAGTGACCTTTCCTCGTGCCCCTTAGAGATGGCATACTCAGGTACAAATAATTATACCTAATATATGTGCTTTCAATTCTTTACACTTTAGGTAACATTTTATCCTACCTCAATCATCTCACCTTTCTAGGGAAGGTCCTAACCTTGGGTGCCTTCTTGGCTCATAGGAGGAAGTTAGGCTCTCTAGCCACAACTTGACCCCAATGTCTTAGGGATTTTCCTACCCCATAGGTCCCTTTCCCACTCTTGGTTTGACCCACACCAAGTTGGGACACTAAACCTAAAGGTTAAATTTTTCATTTTTTATGTAACCACAATATGTTTAACATACATTTTATCTCAACGGGTAAGGACATCACTTTTTAGCAACCCCCAAGGAAGGCCAAAAAGATGAGAGCCATTACCTAACATATTCCCAAGGATCCAGATTTTAAACAAATAATAATCCATAGCATATAATTTCTATAGATTCAAATGTATTGTTTACAAGATGGTCCTCAAGAACTTACATAACTTTCCATCATCAGAATTGTACATATGAGAACTATATGAGAAGAAGTATCCATCTAATTCTGCTTACAAATTAACTTTTATGTCTTCAAGTATTTTTTTTTGTTGAACCCAACGTGTTTCTCCTTTCTATTAACCCATGTAATAAAGACTATACAAGAAAAGGCTCTGACCAGAGTGACCAGAGACAATCCAAATAAGGGGGAAAAAGGCCCCTTAAAAGGAAAGAAAAGGAAAAACTAAGCAAGACCAACTCTATCTATACATCAACAAAACGAATAGCAAACAAAAAAGACCACACGATCAGCAGACAAGCTCCTTTTATCCAAGACTATCGGCATCCCTGCAAGCTCTGCTCCACAACGAATCTGCAGGGGAAGAATGCCCCACGAAGATACGACCATTCCTTTCCAACCAGAGCTGGTAAAGGATGGCAACAAGCAGAAACTTGCTTTTGCCCCTAACCATAATAATCTCATCAATCTTCTTGGGAACCACTCCATAATCTTTTCTGTACCTGCTCCAAATAATAGAACTAAAAGTACATTCCAACAGCAGGTGGGCGACATTGTCTTCATTGTTCTCACACAAAGGGCATCTCGATGCACCCTGAAACCCAATCCTCCTCAAATACTCAGAACTTGGAAGGCGATTCAGCATCAGTTTCCACAAAAAACACGACCAACTTCTAGACAAATTGTAATCCCACACCCAATCATACCACGGGATAGCGGTTTTAGCTTTCCTGACCACTTCCCAACCGTCCCTACACTTGAACACATCACCCTCCTTGTACAGAATAGCATCCTTTCCATCAACCTTCGAGACATGGACCTTGTTCAGAATCTCTCTGACTCCACCACTCCCCCTTAAAACAGGATAACACCACCTACCATCTTTAAGACAAGTATTCACTTTGCAGTTGAGCCCCTTACCAAGTCTTAGAACTTGCTGATACTCACAAACATCAAGAAACCTCTTCTTATTAGGGAGCCAGGGATCAGTCCATAATAAGAAAGTATTGTCGTCACCCACCTTGAAATTGATTCTGTGCTTAAGCAGGTCCCTGTACTTCAGAATTTTCCTCCACGGCCATGAATAAGATGCTTTAATCTCCACAGCCCACACTGAGCTATCTCCAATGTACCTCTCATGCACCCATTTTACCCACATTGACTCCTTCCTTTTCACCACATCCCATAAGTTTTTACCATGCCTGCCTTAGACCAATCTTCAATATGCCTGATGCTTAAACCACATTCCTTCCTCAAAACACAAATATCTTCCCATGCAACCGTATGAATGTGCTTCTTGTCATCCCTATCACCCAACAGAAAATCCCTAATCACTTTTTCCATATCAAGGATCACACCCTTAGGCAGAGGGAAAGTCGTAGTCCAGAACATATGGTAAGAAGACAAAGTGGAAATAATAAGCTCAACTCTGCCCGAGAACGAAAGAAGCTTCCCCTTCCAAGCCTTCAATTTTCTCTTCAACTTATCCACAATAGGACATCACATCTCCTTAGTAAGCCTACCCGTGAACAAAGGGAGACCCAGATAACGAACAGGAAGCGAACAACATGGAATCTTCAATCTTTCAGCAAGAAAGTCTTTCGCAACCACCCCTTTGCTAAAGAAGGCTTGACTTTTGAGATTATTTAACCTCAGACCTGAAATGACTTCAAAATTCTCGAACAGCTCAGCAATCACCTCCACATTGGTAAGATTGGCTTTAGAGAAGAGAAGTAAGTCATCCGCAAAAAGGATATGAGAAACACCATAGTTAGGAGATGCCATCAAGGGAGAAAGCCTTCCATCAGCCACATAACTTCTAATCAACAAAGAAAGGCCCTGCATAGCCAGAATAAACAGATACAGGGCCAATGGATCCCCTTGCCTCACCCCGTTACTAGCTTTAAAAGCATTCGATGGGGAACCATTGACAAGAACCTGAAAAGAGGCCGATTCAAAGCAAGCCGACACCCACTTCAACCATCAACTAGGAAACCCCATCTTACCCATGATGAACATAATATAGTCTCTTCACACAGTATCATAAGCCTTGGAAAAATCCACCTTCACACACATCCTTTCTCCTCCCTGATTAGGACAAGCGCTCAACACCTCATTAGCCAACAAAATAGCGTCCCCAATGCTTCTCCCCTTAAGAAAGGCAGCTTGATTAATATCTATAATATCAGGAAGGACATCACTCAATCTGTTCTCCATGATCTTTGTAATGAATTTGTAGATAACATTGCACAGTGCAATGGGCCTGAAATCTTTGAGACATGATGCTCCATGAACTTTAGGAATAAGGACAATGAAAGTTTTGTTACACTCCCCCAGTATCTTGCCAGAGTCAAAGAAATTAAGAATGGCCTTTGTGACATCACCCCCAACAATATCCCAACAGGACTGAAAAAACAACGCATTCAACCCATCCGGCCGAGGTGCTCTGTCACCATTATAACCCTTGACAACTTTATCCACTTCCTCCTTGGTCACCTTGCAGGTCAGCCTTTTAATGTGAAAGTCAGAAAGGTTAGGCAATACCCATTTCTCAGACCACCACTCCACATCCGAAGGAGAAGAGTTAAACACCTTCGAGAAGTAATCAACTATATGATCACTAATACCATCCAGATCTTTAATAATGTTCTCCCCCTCCCTCATCATATAAATACTATTGTGCACTCTTCTCGATCTTAAGGTGGCATAAAAGAACCTTGTGTTCTTGTTACCTTCCCTCAGCCAAATAGCCCTCGACTTTTGCCTAACAAAATTTTCCTCATTTCTCCTTGCAACCCATGCATTCTTCCTAGCCACAGACAACTCCTTATGCAGATCGTCATTGAGAGGTTGGGCATCCACCATTTTTTGAATGGCAATGGCTTTTTCCTCCATCTCATTCGCCACAGTGTTGAAATTACCTACCTTCTCTCTGTTCCACGAGTTAAGATCAGCAATAACCTTATTAATCTTTCTGTAAACTCTCAACATAGGCGCTCCCTTACCATCTTTAGACTCTAAAGCTTTAGAAACAATATCTTTGAACCCATCTTGGGTAACCCACGCATTAATAAATATGAAAGGGGTTCTCCCTTTCTTCTTCATGCTGAGATGCCAGACCAAGTTGCAATGGTCACTAACAACATTAGGATTCACTTCCCCCCACAAAGAGGGGAACATAGCAAGAAAACTATCATCACAGAGACATCTATCAATCTTCAAAAAAGTACTCCTCCCAGATCTGCTTCTACTATCCCAAGTAAAAAAATTTCCCTTGAAGCTGACCTCTATTAAACCAGTGTCCATCATAAAAATGTTGAAATCTTCCATACTCCTTTTGGAAGGCGGACGCTTGCCCACCCTCTCAGAACTTTTCCTAACCACGTTAAAGTCACCAATCAAGCCCCACGACCTACCATTCCCTTGCAACCCCCTCAAAGAATCCCACAGTCTCGATCTGTCTTCATCTCCATTCGCCCCATAAACAACAGATAGCTGAAAGATTTGATCCCCCATAGTGATTAGCATATGGATAAGTTGATCATGCTCCTCTACTTTCCTGATACTAATATCCGGGTTCTGCCATAAAACAAGAACTCTAGTATAAGCATAGAAACTAGAATTGTCAATATACTTAGCCCCTAGCCACACATGATCGACCACCCCCTGAATCTCATCCTTATTCAGTCTCGATTCATAGATGAGAAGAATACTCGGCTTGACCTTCATCACCTCTCTAAGAACGCCCAAGAGCTTATTATGTATGCCCCTGACGTTCCACGACATCACGACGAGAGAACTAACCATTAGGATAGGTTGGGACTACCTCTTCACCCGCATTGTCGACCACAACAACTTCCTCACCCAAGTTAGCTAGAAGCGAAAAGTTATTAGAAGATAACATAATGTTCCTCGCAACTGAAACCGGCTTCACAGCCACCCTAGGGGGCGACTTCGATTTCTTCCTCTAGATTTACCACACAGGTGGAGGTGAAGGTGATGGAGTAATCAGTTTCTGCTGTATCCTCCTTCCATCAGTAGCCGCCGAGTTCATTTCTGATTGCAAACCTTGATCAATAGCCACACCACTGTCACCAACCACAGCTTGTCTGATGTCTTCGAATGCATCACAGAACTCCTCTACTTCCTCCTCTACACTGGGAGCGGTGACTTTCTTCTTTGGAACCCAGACCTACCTCCTATTTGGAACAACCATCTGAACTTCTTTCACCTTTGAACCACACAGCCTCGTTTCATGCCCAAAACTTCCGCAATCACTGCAGACATTTGGTCTCCATTCATAATCAAACTGGATCTTATCAATTTTCCCATCATCACTCTGCAACACCAGTTCCTCAGGAAATGTAAACTCCGCATTAATGAGCACCTAAAGTCTCGCTTATTCCAACCTGGTAAGATCCTCCGTGAATTGATCTGTGCGTAGAGGTTTGTCGAGAACCGACCCAATGTGGACAAACATGTCTTCATCCCACAGCTCCAGCGGTAGATCGAAGATTTTCAACCAGATCGGGATCTCCGACATCCTTAGCTTCTCCATCGGATCTCCACGCTCCCATTTCTTCAAGATAAGAGGCTTCCCCGCAATAAACCACGGTCCTCCATTGATCGCCGTCTCCAAATTGTCTTCATTGGAAAACATAATCACAAAGAATCCTTTCCCCCTTGATTTGATCTCCAATGACCCTTTAACTTTCCACAGTTGGGCCAAGAATCTCACCAAAGATGGCCAATGAGGGTTTAATCCAACAATGTAACCTGCCACCGTCTTGCTCCACTTCTGAAGATTCCTCTCTACTATTGACTTTGGATAAATGAGTTTACCATCTTCCATCCTGACTTCTACCTTCTTTAGACCCTTTCCCTTCACAGTGTCCCTCGAAGAAACCAGATCCGCCCATGACTTGGTCACTGTCAACACTCCAATCGTGCCAGATTTGTTCATGCTTTCCTTTCCAGGATCCCTGATCTTCACAACATTGCTGAGATCGATGACATTCCCCTCCTGCGGCGCCTCAGGCTGGATCACACCTCCCCCAGGATCTTCCTCCAACACTAGGGATCCCTTTGCGTTCGCCTCCGGGATCGCTCTTGACTCCGCCTCCGAGTTCGCCATGTCTTCAAGTAATTTCATTTGTCCAATCTTGATATCATCTTATCTAGCATGTGCCTAAAATGCCTTGGAACCAAAACTTGGATCAGTATAACAAATGATATTATGTACATGGGGTGCATGCAAAATAGTGTAAGTAAATTAACAAAATATATTCCATCAACTACTTACAAATAAGAACTAGCATATTCTTCACATAATCTTTGTTTATGTGATACTCATAGTGGCATTATAATTGAATAGAATGTAAATAAACATCCAACAATTTAGTTTCAATATTCGAGAAACACTCAGCAAACACCGGCAAACTAATGCAGGTAGTTATAAGCGTAACCATGTATCTTAATGGTGAGCAATGCAAATTATGAAATCAAACTATAAGCATATAATCAATCAATCGATCAATCAAGGAGAAGTCCAAGCAATTAAACAATTAATTTAAATGTATGTAAATCCTAAAGTGTCACCATCACATTAATCACATTAAGTCCTATTCAGTCCTATTCTATGTCTTAGGGTTCCTTGTTATCGAGTTATTATTAGGGTTATACTTTGGTAACCTAATTCCCATGTTTAGTGGTCTAATGACTCAATAACACTAGTCCATATTAGGTGTAATCATGATTATCAAAACTATCATATTATTGCATCATGAAAACTTAGATCAAATTAACTTCATTAATAACAAGGCAAGATATGACCTTTAACCCTAATTATTCTTATACGTGCTTATTCATGTTATAAATGTTAGGTATTATCAACATGCTCATGGTTATCTTGGATCATCATTATCTACAACATTATCATATTATAACTTTATTTGAAAGAATTAATGTAGTCGACAAGTCAATACACCAATCTAGGGTTTTTATACACTAATCACTACCTAAACCCATCTTTGCACCACTTTTTGAATAAGAAGCATAATTAAAATCTGAAACTATTTTATTTGCATTCTACTCATTTTTGTGATAAAAATGATAGCTAATTTCATTATATTTTGATCTACCAATAATTACTAATGAATATTGCATGATTCACTTACTAGGGCCAATGAGAGTTGACACGTCATCCATCATATATATATCTGCTTCCTTTGTAGCCCAGCTAGCTTAAATCTATGATGAACCACCAGTTTCTTCTTGAGTCTCCATTCTATTAAAGATAAGGAGGGACCTGGTTCAGGTTGAACCGCCTGACCGTCATCTCCCCTCTGTGTTTGAATTCCTTGTAGACGCATGTTGCTCCATGACACATACAGTGGCTCCATCACCCCAGTAGCAACTAGAGTGACACCACCACGTCCTCCTTCTAATCACCATAGGAAGGATCACTTCCAAGACTTCCTATCATTCTCTCTCTCTCTCTCTCTCTCTTGCGGCTTCTTACCTTCAGATAGAAAGTTTCATTTTAGTTTTAGCCAGGTCGACAACATGTATTGCAGTCAGAATCAAGATTATAGAATGCTATCTTCATGCACCACCTCTCACCCCCTTATCGCTAACTACCATCACCTGCAATGCCACAGACTGTGGCTCTCTCCCTCGTGCAGGATTGATTCCTGCCCTTCTCCTGCATGTCTGTATGTCGATGTCGTCGCAGAGGGGAGCCTCTACTAGTCATGTTGCATGGCAACCTAGGTTTGGCATGTCCTCAATGACCCTCAGTGGAGCTCCATAGAGTCACAGACAGATCATACACTCTTCTCCTAGACTATTGGTGACAAGACATAGTAGGAGAGACCGCCGTCTAGCATGCCTTACACATGAGTAGTTGAACTCTAAGAAGAGCCATCCTCCTTGGTTTATAGTCATCCATGCTCTATCATGTCTAGTGACATGTTCCCCACTGTAGTAAAGGTTCCCTATAGTCTATATATCTTCCTCCTAAGGGAATCCCTAAAGGCTTCTATAGAAGGTGGAAGGAAGGGAGACAAATGGTGGTACGGTGGAGTCTGCCTCCCCTTTTGATCGTAAGGCAAGGAGACAAACTCCCAAAAAGTCTAAGTTTTCATCCTATGACCCTTAATTACTTTCCAATTCCTTTGTTCCCTCACGATTATATATCTTACACATATATTCCCTTTTTACTAAACTATTCTTTTTTCTCATGGTTACTACTAAAACTTATGGAAATACGCATAGTTGACAAAAATAGAGTGTTTAATAGATTTCCAATATGGTGACTATGTATACACATGCATGTCCTTCAAGTATTTATAAACTTAAATTACCAATATCTACTTGGTTGACACCCAAAGAGCCATAAAGGAAAACACATGGCACTTTATTGGCTAATATAATCATGAACTCTAGATTATTCTCTTTCTTCTTCCTTTAATATATATCATTTAGACCAATTATCCTTATTCCATGGAAATTCAATAAAACCATTCCCAATTCATATTTATTCATTGGGATTTATTGGTATGTACTTACTATACAAAATTTGTAATTAAAACAATACTATTGTCTCATGGAAGCTTCTTTTTCACCCAATTTCTAGAATTCTCTTCTTTCTGTTGTTATTATTTTCAAGTGTGCAAAAGGTCATACCAAAATATTCATGTTTGATGCCTCAAACATTGTGTAGGAAATAATGGCTGGATTATTATCCTTTAAATTATTCTCTTATATTTCATTTATATAGAAAAAGTCATTGCTATTTATTTATGCACGAAATATCTTATTTTCTTAACTGGTACCACAAGAATCTATTTGCAATACAAATAGTTTCATGAGATTTACTTCGTCCAGGGTTAAACCCATGCCACAAAATGTTTTAATATTATTTTTCCACAACATCATTAGGTAAATTATTTATCGATTCATGCCTCATATTCATATGATTCAATATCACAAAATTGAGGATATAACATTTAATTCTAGAGCCATAGACTTGCTTTATAACTTTCTTTCTCATGATGGATTTAATCATATTTCCTCTTATGAAACTACTTATGATATTTGTAGAAAATTATTGATTATTTATGAAGGAATCAAAAAAAGTTGATGATTCTAAAATTGGTATGCTTACACATAAACTAGATTTATTTCACATTGAAAAACATGAAACTATTTCTAAAATGAATTCTAGATTTACATCTACCATAAATACAATGCAATCCTTTGGAAAGTTACTGAAGAATGTGAAATAAAAGATAAAGAAGAAAATAGTAATCACATAGTTGCATCCCCTATGACCAAAAATGATGAGCAATAAGAAGGAAGAACATAAAGTGATGGCAGTGATATATTTAATTCAACATTTTCTAAAAAAAATGTTGAATTTAAATTGGAAAAGGTTGAAAAATATAAGAAAAAGAAAAAGAAATTGGATATCATTGTTAATTCCCTCATCGAGGTAGATGAGAAAAATGATGAATATATAATCTATATTGTTCTCTTTATTTTCCTTAAATTAATTGAGTAAGGAAATTATTTCTGGAAGACCACCTCACGGTTGCAAGGTTGTTTGACTGAGGGGTAGTTCGGTTGACATACAATTTGATCGAGATATTGACTATCTTATTCTTTTTTTACTCTCCTATGACTAATATTTGAAGTGAGTTTTTTACATATTTATTTGGTCTCTTACGATAAAATGTGCTATTTTGGAAATGTGATATTTTCTGATGTGCTCGGCCAAAGATGGTAAAATTAGAACTTTGTTTCCATGAATCCTGATTAGAATTAAATGGTTTTGTAATAAAAAAATTCTTTAAAAGTGATTTGCAGTGTCGAAGAAAGGAAGGATATGTTGCATTAATTATTGTGCAAGAGATATAATTATGCAGAGATGCCCATGTCTCAATAGACTTTGCTTGACACTATGGTGTTGTTTGAAAATTGGCAACAACTCATCTCTATGTTGCTCCATTCGACCACCATTATAAATAAAATGACTTCTTTACATAGGAGTGCATACAATAAGATTTTAAATGTTCCACGGAATTTTTTTGCAACATTTTCACAATTACTAATTTGCCATAATGAAATATTAATTCCTTTTATACATTCCTCTCATCTTCCACTCTTTTTGTGACCACACTTAAGTTTGGTCAAAAGAGTTGGTCAAAGTTTGAAAATGTTTTTGTAGTTAGTCGTTGAATTGAAGAATATATTTATATGTTCCAAATAACATAAAATACTAGTGCCATAACTTAGCTCATAATCCCTTTTTACATAGTCAAGCCAAACATATTAAAGGAAGACATCATTTTCTTTATGATCTTATTGGTAAAAGTGATACATGTTTTCATCATGATCAATCAATAGAAATTTTGTATTTTATCAACCATTTTTCCTTGTCCTTCATATGAATTTTTAAAATAAACTAAATTATGTGTCAAATTTGATCAAAGTTCTCATTTGTGATTCATAAGAATTTTTACCATCATATAGAATGTATCTCAAAATTTTGTTCCTTTATTATACTATGCAACACAATGCTATTTTGTATGCATTATTCATTTATATCAAAGATGTGCATTTTGACCATTGTAATTTTTTTGTCCCTATGATAAAATGAATTAAATGATGGATTATTTTGACTCCCTATATAATGCTACAACTTATTGTGGATAAATTTGATATTTCCATCTTTCACCATAAATTTTAAAAATATTTTTAGAGGAAGCATTATATTAAAGGGAAATATTTTTTTTGGGATAGTCAAGATAAGCACCTCAACCTTTTTGAAAATAAAAAGGTGTAATAAATAAGTCTTAAAAGAAAAATATTTAAAGTCCTTGAGTTTCCTATTTTTAGTCGATTATCTAAGATGTATAATTAATTCTTTTTTAGTATTCTTTGGTCAAAGAAGTTTTGATAGACATTGAATGCATCCTTCAAACTTATTGACAAGTTCAAGACATTTTCATAATTCAAATTGAAAATTTAAAGGCACTTCCATAATTCATATTGTTAATCTCTTTCCATGTGGTCTATTCACATTCTACTTAGATATGTTGAAATTTACATGATTTCCAAACAATGTAAAATTATTGATTTATTTCGTTTTATTACAACCTTTATTGGAATGTAATTTGATAGATAACAAATAAATATGTGTTGTTGTGCTAGAAATTCATTAAATATATTTATTTAGCTTGTGTATTTAAAGTAAAATGATATTTTTCAAAATATTGCAACTAAAAGAAAATGATTATTTTTACTACTAAAAGTTCTTTGACGTTTGCAGACTAAAATGAAAATCTTAACAAGCATTTAAATAAATTTCCAAATAATCAAAATATGTTGAAAATTTTGCAACCTCATAATCATATTGGTAACATGCACTCGATTATTTTTCTAAGCATTATAAAATAAAGAAAGGAACCCTTGATATGGTTTTAGTTCAAAAATTCCCAACTTAAAACAAAAGGAAGAACTTGTTGAGATTTGACTTATGCTTAATCTTGATAAACACCATTATTCTTATCTCAACTTAATCAAAATTGGTTTGTAAAATATTTTAATTAAAAAATGATTCGATTTGCATAAATTATTCAAATAAAAATTCTGAATGATTTGAAATTATTGCTAATGAGATATTTTCACAAATTCTTTATCTTAAAAAATGCAAGTTTCATACATGATGTCTATATTATACAAAACAGATCTTAGTTCTATAAATGCTTCTTATCAAGTTCAAGTCCATGTATGAAAAAGTTGCTTTATTCCTCAAGAATACTTGCATTTAACTTTCAATGATTGGATTAAATCTTGACAACACCCTACATATCTTGGTTTCTACATCATATATGATTGTTTTATCATTAAGTTTGGGATCTTGAATGGCTATATTTTAGTAAATCCTTTTCTTTGAGATCTTTTTAATATGTATAGGATTAAGGGGGAGCTCAAAATCTCTTTAACATAACATTTATATCTTTTTGCTCTTAATGGATTCTCTGTATATACTTTTTTACCACATTTTTTTGCTAAATGGATTCTCTAATTATTTTTGGGCTTAACATCCCTTTAAAATGGTTGAGAAATTAATTTTAGTTTTGGCTTTAGTTTTTCATGGCATCTCTACATCATGACAGACTTAACTTTCCTGACCATTGATTTAGAGTATCTTTTTGATATTTACACTTTATAGGATCTTGTTGTCATGAAAGACTTAACATTCCATTCATTGGAAATTAGACAACCTTTTAATGTTCCTTGATCATATGGCTCTTTGACTATGCCTTAATGTCCATATTTTTGGATTTTTGATCGATTGGCATTTTTTTAAAATATATTAACTATAAGCTTTCCCTCTCTAAGATGAATATCTTATTGAGGGGTAGTGTGTCCTTATGGGGAAGAATTAGTAAGTATTGGCCCTTTTTGACTTCCAAAAAAGGGGGAGAATAACCCATGAGATAAATAAGAAATTGATTATCACCAAAGAAATTTAAAGGTATGAAGTTCTAAATTTGATACTTTTAATTTATCTTATGGAAATAGTTGTCATCATCAAAAAGGTGGAGCTTTTTGGCTTTTTGGGTATTCCACACTCATATTTTGATGATGAAAATATTTTGGGGAGCTTTTTGTATTACTAACATTTGAATTAAGTATTTCAGGTGATCAAGGAACTAAGTCAAGATCCAACTACAAAGAGCCTGCAAATATATATGTTTGGATACTTGCAAATAAAGGTGTACCTTGTATTTATGTATTTGTTTGTACATGTATGTTTTTATATAACTTGATAGACATGATGTAAGGATAGGTGATGATCCTCCAAAACTACCCAAAAACCTATCAAACACTCACATGAAAACCTTAAGGTTGATAGGTTTCGGAATAGTTTTTTATAGGACCTCACATACATTAAAAGTCTTTGCACAGAGTCCTTATCGATTAACAAAATTATCAACTGAGACACACTCGGACAAAGACTCAGACAGCCAAAAAATATTTGTGCATACCTTAAATTCTAAGTCATTCTCAATCTACAATATTTTGATTGAGAAAGTTAGTCGAAGAAAAGTTTGACCGACAAAGAGTCTTTGTGCTTAGTTGACCGACAATATAGACTGACACATAGTCGTCGAAGCCTAGGAAACTACTCGATCGACAATATTGTGGACCGATACTCCTCTCGGTCAATGAGTTTGTCAACCATGACTCTTGAGGTCGACAAATTTATATACCAAGAAATGTTCTGGAATGATAATTAATTAGCAATCAAACTAGCTATTGCAACTTTATTAATTTCATCATAACGTCTAATTGACCACCTAGAAACTCTAAACTCTCCTGAAGTAATCCTAGCCATTTGTAAACCATTATTATAAATAGTACTATTATAAGACACTTAAACACAACTTTTGAGCTACAAGTGCATATACATTGACATACACTTGATCTATAATCTTCCTCTAAGTGATTAGTCCTTATACTTCATCTTGTCATCAATCTAGACTAAGACACAACCTTAGTTCCACTATACTTTTTGGAAGAAGATCATCATAACTTGTCCATACTACTTAATTGTACATCTTGTGAAAACCATAGTGCATAATAGTACATCTTGTGAAAAGAGCATTGTTATCTCCTTATTCCTTTCTCCTATCTTTATTCTTCTATTGTGTAATTGTGGTTGGACAACTTCAAGAGGAGAAGGTTGTCTAGGATTCTGCAAGAGAAGGTGCTCTTCCATTGGTTGTAAAAGAAGAGGTTTGGTTGGTGCTCTTCCCCATCCATTGGTACTTTGTGCATTCATAAAAGAAAAGGTTTGGTTGGTGATATTTTGTGGCCGGTAAAGAATAGGATTTAGTTACAATAACTATTTTTTAATCTGTCTTAACTGATGAATTAATAAAATTATTTGTTGCAAATCCTAATTGTAAACAACTAGGTAGTGGACTGACGTTATAGATTGAACCACTCTAAATCTTATCTCATCTTTAATTGATTTCTTATCACTTTTATTTGTTAAAATATATTATAAATCTTTATCTCTTCCTCTAGATCTTTCATGCATAACATTTCATACATAGTAAATCAAACTTCAGACACAGATGTCATCTTACTCATGTGTTCTCATTCTTTACAGGACCTAGAACACTAGGCTCTAGGGAGACTAATTCCATGTGATATGGGAAAATTCCCTCTCTTCAAGTCTTGCATGTTGAACCTTTTCAACACCTTGTCAATATATGTACTATGTCTTAAGGAAAGAATCCTTCTAATTCTATCTTTATAGATCTTAATCCCTACTATATAGGATGCTTTACCTAGATCCTTCATAGAGAAGGTACTTCCCAGCCATTTATTTACCATTTGTAGGGTAGGGATGTCATTCCCTATCAATAGTATGTCATCTACATACAATATGAGGAATAGAACTATGCTTTCACTAACCTTCTTGTAAACACAAGGTTCATCTTTGTTTTGGCTAATGTCAAACTCCTTGACTACCTCATCAAATTGAAGATTCCAACTCTGAGATGCTTTCTTCAATCCATAGAATGGTCATTACAACTTACATACTTTATTTGCATTATTTGGATCTACAAGACCCTGAGGTTGTGTCATTACACATCCTCAACAATATTACCATTAAGGAAAGTGGTTTTAAAATTCATCTACCAAATCTCACAACCATAATAAGTTGCAATGGTGAAAATGATGTGATGGACTTAAACATGGCAATTAGTGAAAAGGTTTTATCATAGTAACCACCTTGAATTTGTTTGAAACCATTTGCAACCAATATTCCCTTATAGGTTTGTACATTAGCATCAAAGTCGACCTTCTTCTTGAACACCCACTTGCACCCTATTGGTTTTACCCCTTTGGGTGGATCCATAAAGGTCCATACCTTATTGGTATACATGAATTCCATCTTATATCTCATGGCCTCAAAGCCTCTAGATAGGTTGTTGGCTCATCATCTATGACCAACTCATCACCTTCTTGAGTCACATGATATACAAAAATTTTGGGCTCTAGGTGTGTCCTACTATATCTATGTGGTACTTACGTTACATGAGGAACTTGAGATTCCACAATAGTTTGTGATTCTCCCGGTTCCTTCTATACCTTTATAGGTTCAATGTTTTCTTATTGCTTTCAAATATCTTCAAGTTATACTTTTCTCCCATTGATTCATGTGGAAATAAAATCCTTTTCTAGGAAAATAACAGTCTTGGCAACAAAAACTTTAAATCCAGATGGAGTGTATGAGTAGTATCCACTGGTTTCCTTGGTATATCCAATAAAAATAACATTTATCTAATTTGGGTCCAAGCTTTCAGGAAACTGTTTTCTCACATAAGCTTCGCAACCCCAAATATTCACAAAAGACATATCGGGATCCCATACCGTATCTCATACGGTATCTTATAAACCAATTTAGATGGTACGTGGTCTACAACAAACATAGTGGTTTACAGAGCATGTCCCCAAAAGGAAGTCAGAAGATCGATAAATCTCATCATTTATTGTACCATGTCCAATAGGGTACAATTCCTTATTTTCGATACACTATTATGTTGTGGTGTACCAAGTGGAGTCCATTGTGGTACAATACCATGGTCTTATAGAAATTCTTTAATACTTTTTCCAAGCTAGTTTTGTACTTGAAGTCCTTGAACTTTTCAAGGGCTTATGACTTGTGTTTCATCAAGTACTCATAGCCAAACCCACTAACTCTACTACAAGAACCACCTACATCATCGGTTATTTTTGGCATATCTCTTCAGTTAAAATTTGACGCCTAAGTGGGTGTCGCTATAACTCAACATGTATGTCACCAATTATTTTGGCAAACTAAAAACTGAAGAAATACAAAACATTGTCAATTTCTTGTTATAGTAAAACTGACGAAACAACACACCACGAATGAAAAAATGGTGGTTTCCCTTGGGTCTACGTCATATATTATTATTAGGAAAATCAATCAGGTAGTGGTTTTACTTTCGTCAGTTTTAACATTGAAACTTTTATCCTAGGGGAGATATGTGTTGTCAGTTTCTACAAGAAAACTGATGATAAAGGTGTATATAGTCAATTTATTAAGTCACAACTAACGCAGTAACCAATTATTTTTATTATTTTAATTAGTGAAATTTTATTCTAGGGAGATATTGTCGTCGGTTTCTATCAGAAAATTGATGACGTACGTATATGTTGTCAGTTTCTTACTAAATAACCGACAACGTATGTACAATTTTTTATATAGTAGGTCTATATACTTGATGCCTAGCCTTCTTGCATATTTGGAACCTTCAGTTCAATTAGAACTAAAGCCTCTTTACAAGCATCATGACTTAACAATACGTCAGAAAACCTTCAAGCAGATAGAAGATAATATACAATTTTAGTTCTCTAATTTCACTCCAAGAGACCTGTAAGATATTTCACTTCAATGAACATTTCAAACTCTCCAATTACACTGCAAGAAACCACAAACATACAAGAAACCTACAAGATATGCATGAACTCAAATCTATAATTCATTTAGTTCTCATCCACATTCAATTTCATACATATGCACAAATACACATCAAAAAGTGGACTAGAATACATGAATGAACACATGTACACATTAGCTACCAGAGAGTTCAAGTACACGTGTATAATATATAAAGCTAACTATTGACATGAAAGTTCAAATACAAAATATCAATCAAACCTCCCAATTAGTTAACATGTCTACATACTTGATGAAGTAGTTTACCCACTCTTCGCGTACGCCATCTATCTTATCCAACATATAGAATTCAGTGTCGTCAAAAATCTACAAAGAGAATGAGGTGTAGTTGAAATTAGATTTGACTATTTGTATTATCAAATGAGACCACTTCATTAATTATGATCCAAGACTAATAATGTGGAATCCAACTCATAAAGATAAGATTAACTAATGCGGAAGCGTATCATTCGTAGCAGATTACTAAAAATCACTAAAAATTAAAACCATTTACAAAGAGATCCATTCTTAGGAAAACTCTTTAAATAAGAACCAATGTATTATAATTACATACTGGTCCACATTGTACGTTCCATGTATCATCTATTCTCGAGGAATATATATACAACACTTTGTCTACTGACTCCTAGGACCTGAGAGTATAGAGACAACACATATGGCTCTGTTTACATATGTACAAACACTGAGAACCAATATCCCCTCCTGGGATATCAATGTTGTCCCTGTTGTTGATGTTTCTCTTCCCCTGCTACAAAGTTTCTGCCTCTTTGTCTGCGTCTACCAAAAAACATTGGATCCCACAAGGGTGAGACAATTTGTTAATTTCCCCAGCGAGAGATATAACTCTCCGTCGGAAACATTATTATTGTAGTTTAATAGAAATAAACTGAACAGTGGAATCATATATTTCAATAGCAGATAAATCAATATCTATGTTGATTAGCGCAACAATCCTATTCAAGTTTTTTAGCTATAACTTGATAAGGCAGCATGTCTCTTATTCAATAAGGAATTAAAGAACATAAGTAACATTTATGTATCAAGGACATGCTAAGCAAGATAACATCAACCAGTGGTTCTCGTATTTCAATCTTATGCAAATACGCCACGCGGCTGATTACGTTTTACAAACATACTTAAGCTCTAAGCAGATGAGGTATACCGCTCATACTCCAACTGACCATTGCGAAGTCAAAATTGGTACCATACAAAGTCAATGGAAGAGTCGACTTCCATGACTTCCCACATCTCGGTCAGTGCGAGATTACATGCAGGACATCTAGTGTCTCTACTACATAGCTTGCTAAGGTATAGTGGCATCTTCGCTATAGAGCTACAATGGTGGCTGCACTCTCTTCGCAATCAAGAGATTTCATGTTTACCACCATCGATCCATTATTAACAACATTGGGAGATTTGTGATACATCGATCCTGGAACATATAATGAAGGATTGAGAGGTTTAATTTTTACCTTCCATCAATTCCCCCATTAGAACGTATGGATATTTTATCCCATCGACCCCCACATATTCAAAAATATGCGAACTCTAGGAGATCCCGTAGGAAAACATGTTTCACCATCACCAGCTATTGACGATGATGGATCTATGGTCAGAGAACTACATGAAAATATTTCACTTGATTAATTAAGTACATTATCATATTCTTTTAGCATCAGTCAAGTTTTCAAACATAATTTATTAGGACAAATGCTACAAAGAAACATGTACTATTTTCATCAGCCACTTCTCAGTCTTTATAAGACATTGGGATCTCAGTCTCTCATTTCAATACTGGGAATACTCATCCCTTCACAACTCAATGCCATAATCATATGGTTCTGGGTATTCAAACCCTCAATTCATCACTGAGCACTGTTACCACTTTTTCATGTAATTATCACATTTAGGTCATCTGACCAAGGTAAACATGACACTTTCTACACTAGCATCTCTTATGGCACTTGAGGCTCATTAACTCTCTTGTTACCATTTACTAAGCAACAAGGCATATTATGGCACACAAGGCCCAATAAATAATTTCAATAAATAAAGCATCATAGCTCATACATGGCTATGTTCATCATCTCAGGATTCCTGCATGGTTAGCAAACATGATAAAAGATATATCAATTATATTTCAGTTCCATGCTATTCAAGGGCAACACCACTATTCCCTTACCAGGGTTAGGCTTTCCCATTTTATTTCAATCAGGGTTACTCATCCCCTTTGTTCAATTAGGACCAATGATTCATCATTTCATTGTACAAGATTAGAGTTTCTTTCTATATAGTATAATCCAGAATTAGGGTTTCACACACCTTCACTCTATTTAGAATTAGGGTTTACTATTCACATCACATCACCCTATATTACAGTTTATATTCAATAACCCACAATTTAGGTTTACTATTCACCCCAAATAGGGTTTATCATCAAAATACCTTGAATTAGGGTTACTCATGTCAGTACCCTAAATTCATATCACATTATCCTCCTAGATTAAGATTTTACTCAGAATTGCCCTAAATTAGGGTTTTAATTCATCAATTAAATCAATTAGGATTTCATGATCTCTTTATCAAGGATCATACCCTAAATTGTATATCACACTTATTTTGAATGTGTTAGGCTTAATAGCTACATGATTATTTTACATGTATGAATCTATCTCTCTCTCTCTCTCTCTCGTCCTCTTCTAGGATGTCCACTACCCAATTCTTGATTAGATTGAGCCTACTCTTTATTCAAAAACATGCATTTAGGGTTAGCATGATGTATTGAATTATTGCATCCTTATGCATCAATGATTAATCCCACTAAGGGTATCAACCATCTAAATACATTAGGTGTCCAGAAGATTTGATCAATTGAACCTTCAATCACATGAGGTATCCAAATGAATTGACCAATTGAATCTTCAATTACATTGGGTGTCCAAGTTGATCAACCAATTGAGTCTTCAATGACACTAGATATCCAAATGGATTAACCATGTGGAACCTCAAATGGTTTTGATTACTTAGACCCTAAACGATCTTGGTCTCTCAGAATTCAAATGATTTGAAACCATTTGGGAAAATTTCCCTTGAAACCTTTTACACAAGAAATGTGTTGAAACTGAATGGACTTGGATCTTCAAACGGTTTGAGACCGTTTGATCCAAACCCTCTCAAAACCGAATGGACAAAAAAGGTCTTTCAACACTTAAACAATTCAAGGTTTTAATCAATGAACTGCCTATCAATTGAATCCTTGATTCATTCATCATTTGAACTATTGAATCATCCTTCAATTGGACCATAAATTAGGGTTTTGAACCCAATTGAACTATGATTTATAATCAAGAAACCATCAATTAGGGTTTTGAATTTGAGGAACCGTCAATGGTTAACATTGTGGAACTAATTCATTTGAAATCAATGAATCATCATCAAATTATGATATGACTTGACCTCAAACGGTCTTGAGGTCATTTGGATGTCCTCCAAATAGTCTTGGTTGACCTTCAAACGGTCTTGAGACCATTTGGGTGATCTCCAAACAGTCTTGAGACCGTTTGGGTTAATCAACCCAAAATTTTAAATCAACCAATTGAAATTTCAACACTTAACCCGATTAAAGTTTCTAATTGGAGAATTGTCCATATATTGAATCAATCAATTGGATCCATTAGATCATCATCCAACTTGTACTAGGGTCCTAACCTCAAACAGTAAACCCATCCAAACGATCAACCCTTCAAAATGGTTTGGGATCCAAACCTCCAAACGGTTTGCAAAGACCAAGGTCTTAAATCTGTTTGCAATAGAAACTTGTTGGAATGTGTGCCTAAGATGATTTCATCATCATCAAGCCTTAGTCCATCAAAAACTATTGCCATTATCATGGTAGTTGCATCAACTAATAAAAGGAATTGTAAGAAGAGCAATTGAACATAATTGATTGAGAATTTGAATTCAATAATAATGAATAGGGGTTCAAGTTATATAACCCACCTCCAATTGAGATTCAAAGCTTGGAGCTTCACATCAACAATGATGGAAGAAGATTTTTCACACCACAAGGTTCGTTTCTCAAGCTTTTGAGTGAAAAGGATTGGCTAGAATTGAAGATGGGATCGAGATAAGAAGAAACCATGCATTGATTTGTGATTTCCACCATGAAATCAAGGTGAATGAAGGTCAAGAAGCTTACCAACAGGTTGGGGGTCGTCCTCCTGCTGCTCCTAGCTCCCTTGGTCGTTTTTGCAAGCAAAGAGAGGAAGTGGATTCGAAAAAGCCTTTGGTTTGAGTTGTAAAAGGTGTTTTTATAAGAAAATCAATGAGAGAGAAAATGCCTTATAAAATTTTTTTAATTCCAAAATTGGTACCACCTATTCCTCCTCAATTCCTTGCATAAAAGATATCTTCCTCACCTCCGAATACCCTTCCATTATCCATGAATTAAGGGAAAAGAAATTAAGCACCTTAACCTTTATAATATTATTATCCATAAGTTAGTGGATATTTCTTATTATATTCTTAATGTTAGTGGGTTCTCCACTCACGTAGATATTTCCTTTGCCTTTGCAAGGCACAAGTACGTTCACACTTGAGCAAATACAACCATCTCGTTTTTGGTTGAAGGCCCTTCAATTATTGTATTTATTTTTGCATTAAATTGAATTAAGGTTTCAATTATGCTTAAATCTTGATTATTTTAATATCAAGATTCTCTCTCCTTCAAAGTGATACAAATGAGACTCTCCTCTCATTTTATTTTCTCTACATGATGCCAAGAAACATTAGGGACTATTTTGAAGTGGTAAATTTCATATTGAACCCTGTGTTTTGGGTAAATTGCACATTACACCAAAACTAGGTTTTAATGCACAAACATTGCTTTATCAACTCTTTCTTGGTGCTCAGGCTTGGGGTAGCCATACCTCTACATCATCTTCATTCTCATGATGCTTCAACACATGAGGAACATATTATCATGCACAATTTGCAATTTAACCCCTCAACTTGGGTAATTTGATCTTTAGTCCAAAATAAGTAAAACATTACTTTCAACATTATTCAAAATGGACTTAAATTGAAATATAAGTTCCTCTTGAGATTTAATTACTTTTAAAAAGATAATATCAAGCATATAATTATATTTCTTAAACAAAACACCTAGGGTTATAGCATAACCCAGGTCAGGGATGTTACAAGTTACCCACCCCTTACAAGGATTTTGTCCCTGAAATCATCAGCGAAAACATTAAGAGAAAAGAGTAGGGTATTTCCTCTTCATCTCTTCCTCTAGCTCCCACGTATCTTCTTCAATGCCACGGTGATGCCAAAGAACTTTTACAAGACAAATGTCTTTCTTTTTCAACTTTTTAATTCTTCTGTCAAAAACCAACACAGGTCCTTCATCATAAGATATATCATCATTTAGTTCTACCTCCACAGGTTGCAGAACTAACTCTGTGTCAAGATGACACTTCCTCAACATAGATATATGGAATACTGGGTGCAATCTATGCAACTCAGGTGGTAATTCCAGCTTATAGGCTACCTTTCCCATTTTTTCAATGATCGGATAAGGCCCCATAAATCTAGGAGCTAACGTCCCCTTCTTTCCGAATCTCAGAATACCTTTCCAAGGTGAGACCTGGAGGTATACTCTATCTCCAATGCTTATCAGCATAAGATTTATGTCTATCCTGGGTAGTTTTCAACTGTTGTTGTATTACTTTAATCTTCTCAGTTGTTTGTTGTACTAGCTCAGGACCCAAAAGTTGATATTTTCCTGTTTCATACCAACATAAAGGAGACCTACAACGTATACCGTATAATGCCTCATATTGTGCCATATCAATATTGTGCTGATAGCTATTATTATAAGCATATTCTATCAAGCTCAGGTGTAGATCCCAACTTCCTACAAACTGAAGGACACATTCCCTAAGAAAGTCCTCTAAGGTTTGTATGGTCCTCTCAGATTGTCCATTTGTCTATGGGTGAAAGGTTGTACTAAACCTTAATTGCGTACCCAAAGCTTTTTGGTGTCGCTCCCAAAAATGACTCGTAAACTGGGAACCTCTATCAGAAACAATTGTAGCTGGAACCTCATGCAAACACACTATCTCATCTATGTATATCTGTGCAAGCTTCTCAGCTATGTAGGTTGTTTTGAAAGGAAGGAAATGTGCTTTCTTTATCAACCTATCAACTATCACCCATATGGAATCATGAATTTTGGTTGTTCTAGGCAAACCAACCACAAAGTCCATGGTTACATGATCCCATTTCCACTACGGTATAGGTAGAGGTTGCATTGTTCCTGCAGGCTTTTGATGTTCAGCTTTAACCTACTGACACACTGGACACCGCATAACAAACTCAGCAACATCTTTCTTCATTCGAGTCCACCAATACATATCTTATAAGTTATGATACATCTTGGTGCTCCCTGGATGCATAACATACATTGAAGAATGAGCTTCTTCCAGAACAAACTTTCTTAAGTTATTAGCATGAGGTACTACCATCCTATCATGGTAATAGAATACCTGATCATTTGAATCATGGAAGACATCTCGTTTCTCACTACCATACTCTGACCTGATCTGCTGAATCACAATATCATCTTGTTGTGCTTCATTAATCTGCTGTCTCAGAGTAGGTTTTACTTACATCTCAGCTAACAACTCGACTAACAATGATACTTCAAGCTCGATATTGTCTTTCCTTAAGGAGATAAGAATATATCTCTTAGAGCAAACTAAGGAGTTTAACTGTGCTTTATCAAGGGCTGGTGAGGATGATTTTCTACTTAAAGCATCAACCACTACATTGGCTTTTCCTGGATGATAATCAAGCATACAATCAGAGTCCTTGATTAATTCCATCCAACGGCGTTGTCTCATATTCAACTCATGTTATGAGAAGATATATTTTAGATTCTTATGGTCTGTTAAAATCTGTAATGTCTCTCCATAGAGATAATGTCTCCAGATCTTCAAAGCATGGACCACAACAACTAGCTCAAGATCATGTGTCGGATAATTCTCCTCGTATTTCTTAAGTTGTCAAGAAGCAAAAGAAATCACTTGTTTATCCTGCATCAACACACATCCTAGACCATTCTTGGATGCATCACAAAAGACTATGTATCCCTTCCCTTGCTCAAGTAACACTAACACAGGTGCACTAGTTAACCTTTCCTTCAGCAACGGAATGATTTTTGGCACTTATCATTCCAAACAAAAATACCCTCCTTTCTGGTCAACTTGGTCAAGGGTAAAGCTATAGAAATGAAGTTCTTAATGAACCTCCTATAATAGCCTGCCAACCCTAGGAAACTGCGTATCTTCGTCGGTGTTTTTGGTTGTTCCCATTGCAGGACAAATTCTACCTTCTTAGGATCAACACGAATACCTAAAGCAGATATCATGTGTCCTAGAAAAGAAACTTCTGGTAGACAAAACTCACATTTGTTAAACTTAGCATACAACTTATGTTTTCTTAGCGAAGTCAAAGCCTAACGGAGGTGCTTCTCATGTTGTTGAGCATCTCTACTGTATATCAAGATGTCATCTATGAAGACTACTACACACTGATCAAGAAAAGGTTGAAAGATTCTATTCATGAGTTCCATGATTGCAGTTGGTGCATTAGTTAGTCCAAACGACATAACTATGAACTCATAGTGACCATACCTTGTCCTAAAGGCAGACTTAGGTATATCACTCTCCTTAATATGCAACTAATGGTCTCCCGACCTCAGATCTATCTTAGAAAAGATAGTTGCACCACACAACTGATCAAACAAGTCATCGATCCTTGGTAGATGATACTTGTTCTTTATTGTTACTTTATTTAACTATTTTTAATCAATGCATAACCACATCGATCCGTACTTTTTCTTAACAAAGAGGACCAGAGCACCCCATGGTGAAGTACTCGGTCAGATAAAACCTTTCACAAGAAACTCCTGTAGTTGTTTCTTGAGCTCTACCATTTCAGCAGGTGCCATTTTATATGGTGTTTGTGCTATCGGTTGCGTTCCCGAGATTAGATTAATCTCAAAATCAATCTCTCAGGGCAGAGGAACACCTAGAAGTTCTTCAAGAAATACATCTTCAAATTCCCTAACAATTGAAAATTCAGAAGGATGAGGGCTATCTATTGTGGTATCTACCACATGAGCCAAGAATGCAAAGCATCCTTGTCTCAACAACTTCTCAGCTAGCATAGATGACACAAGACAAGTTGGAAGAATCTTTCTGTCTCCCTGAAAGATCCATGTGTCACCATTGTCTGTGAACACAGCTTGATTGGAACCACAATCTAAGACAACCTTATACTTCTCTAAGGTGTCCATTCCTAGGATTATATCAAAACCCTGCATCTCAAGTGGTATAAGATCCACTTGAATGCGATGTTTAGAAAAAGAAAGAGTGCAGGGAGAACACACCTCCCGCAACACTGCAGATCCCAACAAAGGGGTTTCTAGCATCAAACTATCTGCTCTATGACTGACAATCATGTTGCAGTCATGAATCACTTCTTGAGTGATAAAGGAATATGTACCACCCATATCAATTAACATAGATACGAAGTAGGATGAAGACATATCAGAATAAAACAGTCCCATCTGACATGTCACAACCTGAGGGTTGACTACTACATTGGGCTGATTCATGGCATAGAATCTAGGTGTTGCTTGCTGTTGACCCTGTTCTTGGTTGTTGGGTGCCGACGATCTAACTTGGGATGCTTGTCCATGTCCTCTAGCATTATTACTGAACTGTCACCTCTGTGAGCCTTGCTGACTCTGTCTCTGGGGTTGAGTTACAGTTCTGACTTTCTCAGGAAAATCTCTCTTCAAGTGTCCTGACCTCCCACACTAGAAACAGTTGTAACTTCCCAAACTCTGCCTGGGTGGTCCTGTCACTAATGCTGACACTGTACTGGGGGCTCTACTTGGAGGAAAACTACGGACCCTACCCCTACTTAGCATCCACTGCGATGGGGTATTAAACCTTGGTGGTGCAAAAAATCTCGGCTTCTTGAAGCTCTCAGACATCTGTCCTTGAAACTGAGGATACACTTTCTTATTACTGGTCTGTCGCTTTTCGATCACAGACCTCTCTATCTACCTAACAGATTCCACAAAAGTGGAAAATCTCCCCCTGTTCTCCATAGCAGACACAAGAGTGGTCAATTTAGCATTCAACCCCTTCTCAAAATGATGAATCCTCTCTTCATCAGTAGCTGCCTTATGCGAACAAAACCACAAAAGTTCCATGAACCTAGCATCATACTAGCTAATGTTCATCTGTCCTTGCATCAACTTCTCAAATTGAGAGATCTTCTCATCTAGATACGTCTTGGGAAAGTATCTAGCGACAAATTCACGTCAGAATTCATCCCATCCGACTTCAACACCTGGTCTTTTACCTTCTTTGATGGTCCACCAATGACCATCACTCCCCTTCAGAAGGTATACAACATGCCTCACCTTCTCTACTTCAGGGATGTTAAGGATTCTAAAAGCTTTTTCCAGCTCCGTCAACCACAAATCTGCATCAGCTGGGTCAATTGTACCAGCATAGTCTGTGCCTCCCACCTGGTGAAGCCATTCAAAGGTCTTACCAACTCCATGTCCTTCATTGTGGGCTGGTGCTCTTGGTGCAGGTGGTGGCATCCTATCCGCCATATGCGTCATAGTCGCCATAAACTGCCCAAGCAGGGTATGGAAAGCTAGGTTCTCTAATGCAACTTGATCAAGTTGAGGAATCTCAGGTACATGTTCCTCCCTAGCTTGATCCCTTGCACCTCCTCCTCGTTCAGCAACGCTGCTCTTAGCAGCATGTTCGTCATGTGATCCACACATCTTCAAGTTCTTCTTCTCCTATATGAGCAGAAGACACTATCAGATAAATTGGAAAACACTAGAATAGACTCAACAATCTTAATCCTCTGTAGACTCAGCGAACCTAGAGCTCTGATACCACTAATTTGTGGCATCCAACTCATAAAAACAAGATTAACTAATGCGGAAGCGTATCATTCATAGTGGATTTCTGAAAATCACTAAAAATTAAAACCATTTAAAAAGAGATCCATTCTTAGGAAAACTCTTTAAACAAGAACCAAAGTATTATAATTACATACTGGTCCACATTGTACATTCCATGCACCATCTCTTCTCGAGGAATATATATACAACACTTTGTCTTGATAAAAGCACAAGTAACAAAATTATCGAGGCATTCAAACCAAAATCTCAGATCGATTATAAAAACACTATCTACTGACTCCTAGGACCTAAGAGTACAGAGATGACACATAGGGATCTATTTACATATGTATAAAGACTGACAGCCAGTATCCCCACCTGGGATATCACTGTTGTCCTTGTTGTTGCTGCTGCACTTCCCCTGCTACAGAGTTTCTACCTCTTTGTCTGCATCTACCTAAAAATGTTGGATCCCATGGGGGTGAGACAATTTTTTAATTGCCCCAGTGAAAGATACAACTCCCCGCCGAAAACATTATTATTGCAGTTTAATAGAAATAAACTGAACAGTGGAATCATATATTTCAATAGCAGATAAATCAATATCTATGCAGATTAGAGCAACAATCATATTCAAGTATTTCATCTATAACTTGATAAGGCAGCATGTCTCTTATTCAATACGTAATTAAAGAACATAAGTAACATTTATGTATCAAGGACATGCTAAGCAAGATAACATCAACTAGTGGTTCTCGTATTTCAATCTTATGCAAATACGCTACACGGATGATTACATTTTATAATCTTGATTTTAGTTTTGGCTTTAGTTTTTCATGGCATCTCTACATCATGACAGACTTAACTTTCCTGACCATTGATTAAGAGTATCTTTTTGATATTTACACTTTATAGGATATTGTTGTCATGAAAGATTTAACATTCCATTCATTGGAAATTAGACAACCTTTTAATGTTCCTTGATCATATGGCTCTTTGACTATGCCTTAATGTCCATATTTTTGGATTTTTGATCTATTGGTATTTTCTTAAAATATATTAACTATAAGCTATCCCTCTCCAAGATGAATATCTTGTTGAGGGGTAGTGTGTCCTTATGGGAGAGAATTGATAAGTATTGACCCTTTTTGACTTCCACAAAAGGGAGAGAATAACCCATGAGATATATAAGAAATTGATTATCACCAAAGAAATTTAAAAGTATGAAGTTCTAAATTTGATACTTTTAATTTATCTTATGGAAATAGTTGTCATCATAAAAAAGGGGGAGATTTTTGGCTTTTTGGGTATTCCACACTCATATTTTGATGATGTAAATATATCCTAAATTGTATTACTAACATGTGTATTAAGTATTTCAGGTGATGAAGGAACTAAGTCAAGATCCAACTACAAAGAGCCTGCAAATATATATGTTTGGATACTTGCAAATAAAGTTGTACCTTGTATTTAAGTATTTGTTTGTACATGTATGTTTTTATAAAACTTGATAGACTTGATGTAAGGACAAGTGATGATCCTCCAAAACTACCCAAAAACCAATCCAATACTCACATGAAAACCTTAAGGTTGATAGGTTTTGGAATAGTTTTTATAGGACCTCACATACATTAAAAGTCTTTGCACAAAGTACTTATCGGTTGACAAAATTATCAACCGAGACACACTCGGACTAAGACTCAGATAACCAAAAAATATTTTTGCATACCTTAAATTCTAAGTCATTCTCAATCTACAATATTTTGATTGAGAAAGTTGGTCGAAGAAAAGTTTGGCCGACAAAGAGTCATTGTGCTTAGTTGACTGAAAATATAGACTGACACATAGTCATTGAAGCCTAGGAAACTATTTGATCGACAATATTGTGGACTGATACTCCTCTCGGTCAATGAGTTTGTCAACCATGACTCTTGATGTCAACAATTTTATGGACTGAGAAACGTTCTGGAATGATAATTAATTAGCAATCAAAATAGCTATTACAACTTTACTAAATTTCATCATTATGTCTAATTGACCACCTAGAACACTGTAAACTCTCCCAAAGTAATCCTAGACACTTGTAAACCATGCTTATAAATAGTACTATTATAGGACACTTAAACATAACTTTTGAGCTACAAGTGCATATACATTGACATACACTTGATCTATAATCTTCCTCTAAGTGATTAGTCCTTATACTTCATCTTGTCATCAATCTAGACTAAGCCACAACATTAGTTCCACTATACTTTTTGGAAGAAGATCATCATAACTTGTCCATACAGGTGAATTGTACATCTTGTGAAAACCATAGTGCATAATAGTGCATCTTGTGAAAAGAGCATTGTTATCACCTTATTCCTTTCTCCTATCTTTATTCTTCTATTGTGTAATTGTGGTTGGACTACTTCAAGAGGAGAAGGTTGTCTAGGATTCTGCAAGAGAAGGTGCTCTTGCATTGGTTGTAAAAGAAGAGGTTTGGTTGGTGCTCTTCCCCATCCATTGGTACTTTGTGCGTTCATAAAAGAAAAGGTTTGGTTGGTAATCTTCCGTGGCCGATAAAGAATAGGATTTAGTTACAATAACTATTTTGTAATCTGTCTTAACTGATGAATTAATAAAATTATTTGTTGCAAATCCTAATTGTAAACAACTAGGTAGTGGACTGATGTTATAGATTGAACCACTCTAAATCTTGTCTCATCTTTAATTGATTTCTTATCACTTTTATTTGTTAAAATATATTATAAATCTTTATCTCTTCCTCTAGATCTTTCATGCATAACATTTCATACATAGTAAATCAAATTTCAGACACAGATGTCATCTTACTCATGTTTTCTCATTCTTCACAGGACCTAGAACACTAGGCTCTAGGGAGACTAATTCCATGTGACATGGGAAAATTCCCTCTCTTCAAGTTTTGCATGTTGAACCTTTTCAACACCTTGTCAATATATGTACTATGTCTTAAGGAAAGAATCCTTCTAATTCTATCTTTATAGATCTTAATCCCTATGATATAGGATGTTTCACCTAGATCCTTCACAGAGAAGGTACTTCCCAACCATTTATTTACCATTTGTAGGGTAGGGATGTCATTCCCTCTAAATAGTATGTCATCTACATACAATATGAGGAATAAAACTATGCTTCCACTAACCTTCTTGTAAACACAAGGTTCATCATTGTTTTGACTAATGTCAAACTCTTTGACTGCCTCATCAAATTGAAGATTCCAACTCTGAGATGCTTCCTTCAATCCATAGACTGGTCATTACAACTTACATACTTTATTTGCATTATTTGGATCTACAAGAACCTTGGGTTGTGTCATTACACATCCTTAAGAATATTACCATTAAGGAAAGTGGTTTTAAAATTCATCTACCAAATCTCACAGCCATAATAAGCTGCAATGGCGAAAATGATGTGATGGACTTAAACATGGCAATTAGTGAAAAGGTTTTATCATAGTCAACACCTTGAAGTTGTTTGAAACCATTTGCAAACAATATGCCCTTATAGGTTTCTACATTACCATCCAAGTCGACCTTCTTCTTGAACACCCACTTGCACCCTATTGGTTTTACCCCTTTGGGTGGATCCATAAAGGTCCATACCTTATTGGTATACATGAATTCCATCTTAGATCTCATGGCCTCAAAGCCTCTAGATAGGTTGTTGGCTCATCATCTATGACCAACTCATCACCTTCTTGAGTCACATGATATCCAAAAATATTGGGCTCTAGGCGTGTCCTACTAGATCTATGTGGTACTTACGTTACATGAGGAACTTGAGATTCCACAACAGTTTGTGATTCTCCCTATTCCTTCTATACCTTTATAGGTTCAATGTTTTCTTATTGCTTTCAAATAGCTTCGAGTTATACTTTTCTCCCATTGATTCATGTGGAAATAAATTCCTTTTCTAGGAAAATAACAGTCTTGGCAACAAAAACTTTAAATTTAGATGGAGTGTATGAGTAGTATCACTGGTTTCCTTGGGATATCCAATAAAAATAACATTTATCTAATTTGGGTCCAAGCTTTTGGGAAACTGTTTTCTCACATAAGCTTCACAACCCCAAATATTCACAAAAGCCATATCGAGATCCCATACCATATCTCATATGGTATCTTGTAAACCAATTTAGATGGTACGTGGTCTACTGCAAACATAGTGGTTTGTAGAGCATGTCCCCAAAAGGAAGTCAAAAGATCGATAAATCTCATCATTTATTGTACCATGTCTAATAGGGTACAATTCCTTATTTTTGATACACTATTATGTTGTGGTGTACCAGACGGAGTCCATTGTGATACAATACCATGGTCTTATAGAAATGCTTTAATACTTTTTCCAAGCTAGTTTTGTACTTGAAGTCCTTGAACTTTTCAAGGGCTTATGACTTGTGTTTCATCAAGTACTCATAGCCAAACCCACTAACACTACTACAAGAACCGCCTACATCATCCGTTATTTTGGTCATATCTCGTCAGTTAAAATTTGACGCCTAAGTGGGTGACGCTATAACACATCATGTATGTCGCCAATTATTTTGGCAAACTGAAAACTGAAGAAATACAAAACATTGTCAGTTTTTTATTATAGAAAAACTGATGAAACAACACACCAAAAACGAAAAAATGGTGGTTTCTCTTGGGTCTACATCTTAGATTATTATTAGGAAAACCAATGAGGTAGTGGTTGTACTTGCGTCAGTTTTAACATTGAAACTTTTATCCTAGGGGAGATATGTGTTGTCAGTTTCTACTAGGAAACCGATGATAAAGGTGTATATATTCTGTTTATTAAGTCATAACTAACGTAGTAACCAATTATTTTTATTAGTTTCATTAGTGAAATTTTATTCTTGGGAGATATTTTTCGTCGGTTTCTATCAGAAAATTGACGACGTACGTATATGTTGTTGGTTTCTTGCTAAATAACCGACAACGTATGTACAATTTTTTATATAGTAGGTATGTATACTTGATGCCTAGACTTCTAGCCGATTTGGAGCCTACAGTTCAATTAGAACTAAAGGCTCTTTACAAGCATCACGTCTTAACAATACGTCAGAAAACCTTCAAGCAGATAGAAGATAATATACAATTTTATTTCTCTAATTTCACTCCAAGAGACCTGTAAGAGATTTCACTTCAATGCACATTTCCAACTCTCCAATCAGACTGTAAGAAACTACAAACATATAAGAAACCTACAAGATATGCATGAACTCAAATCTATAATTGATTTAGTTCTCATCCACATTCAATTTCATACATATGCACAAATACACATCAGAAAGTGGACTAGAATACATGAATGAACACATGTACACATTAGCTACCAGAGAGTTCAAGTACACATGTATAATATATAAAACTAACTATTGCCATGAAAGTTCAAATACAAAATATCAATCAAACCTCCCAATTAGCTAACATGTCTACATACTTGATGAAGTAGTTTACCCACTCTTCGCGTACACCGTCTATCTTCTCCAACATATAGAATTCAGTGTCGTCAAAAATCTACAAAGAGAATGAGGGATAGTTGAAATTAGATTCGACTATTTGTATTATCAAATGAGACCACTTCATTAATTATGATCCAAGACTAATAATGTGGCATCCAACTCATAAAAATAAGATTAACTAATGCGGAAGCGTATCATTCGTAGCGGATTACTGAAAATCACTAAAAATTAAAACCATTTACAAAGAGTTCCATTCTTAAGAAAACTCTTTAAACAAGAACCAAAGTATCATAATTACATACTGGTCCACATTGTACGTTACATGTACCATCTCTTCTTGAGGAATATATATACAACACTTTTCCTTGATAAAAGAACAAGTAACAAAATTCTCGAGGCATTCAAACCAAAATCACAGATCATTTTTAAAAACACTATCTACTGACTCCTAGGACCTGAGAATACAGAGACGACACATAGGGCTCTATTTACATATGTACAAAGCCTGACAGCCAGTATCCCTACCTAGGATATCACTATTGTCCCTGTTGTTACTGCTGCTCTTCCCCTACTATAGAGTTTCTGCCTCTTTGTCTGCGTCTATCTAAAAATGTTGGATCCCACGGGGGTGAGACAATTTGTTAATTTCCCCAGAGAGAGTGTGATGACCTCGATTTTAGGATTTTCATACCCAATATAGTTTTTGAAGTTCATGATTACTCTGATTGGTTAATTCTATGATGGGATGATATTTATTCAAACATGACTACAAGGCCATTAGAGTGTTATGTACATATATATGGTTAACATGAGTGTTTGTCCAATGATGATTAATTATGAAGTGAAGTGTCCAATTAAGTATACATGGATTCAAATTATTACATGATGAACTTCAAGGTGTGATGTGGTCAAATGATGTAAGTTAGACTTATTTGATCAGAAGTAGATGTTTAGTCGAATTTAATCCAAGGTTTATAAACATGTATCTATGGTTACTTGAAGAACTTATTTACATGACCAAATATTGAGTTTTGTGTCTCAAACCTTGACAGAAGAGACATTTGGAGACTATTATCCAATGTCTAAAATTCTAAGACGTTTAGAGATTTCTACAAAAAGATATAGTCAATTGAAATCGAGGGGATTAATGGTATAAAAGTTGTGAACTTTGGTAAAATGAACTAATAGGTGACTACGTAGAAGAGTACGGTCTTGAAATTAATCCAGTGAAATTGGTGTCACGCTAATTTATTTCCCTTCTGCTTGGGCGCGACCCAAAGCCTAACAAGGTGGCATTATCCAAGCCCTCCACTAGCTAGATCGGATGGCTGATTCTCATCTTCAACCTCCGACTAAAACGGAGCTAAAGTGAGACCTCGCTTCGATCTTACCAGCCTCAGAGCGCCTTGCTCGTAGATTAGTTAGAGGTTATAGAAGATAAATAGAATCCACATCACCATGTTCATCGCAATGACCCCTCACACTAGAGTTTTTGGGCGAGTGGTCCTGGAGATTGAGATTCCACTCCCAGACCTCTCCACTCTCTGTTACAGTAAAGAGTCGGAGAAAGGGGTGGGAAGGGGAGATCTAGGCGAAATCCAACAACCCAATCTCAACTTCCATAAGCCACTGAACGAGTATACAAAGGAAGCGAGTCTTCTCAGGGATTTCTCACCTACCGGCGCACCCCTTTCTTCTTGGGAGGGTTGTGATATGAAGAAACATCGCCCGGTGGTCTATAATCCATTCCCCCTCCTCTCCCTTCCTTGCGGTGGTGCCATGACCGCCAACCAGAATGAAGGGAACTCACAGGTCGACTGTAGGATTCCAGTCAGCATGATACCACCACCCAGACTGTAATGGTGATTCCGATCCTGATGGGAGATGAGAAGGAACAAGGCGGGATGCATATCTTCTGTCGGCGTCGCTTTCATGATCAGGCACCTCCGGAGCCACCGAGATCTAGAACATCTTCTCCAGTACTCCCTCACTTCTCCCAATCTAGGCGACGGTGCTCTGGTCTGCGGCGGCGTTCACTAGGGAGTCTGAACGTGTGTACGGAGAGAAGGAGAACGACGGGTCAGTTCACCAACCATAGCCCAGACCTTCACGGAGGAGAGGCTGGAGTCTGATGGTGCTAGATTTGGATTAGGAGGGAGCAGGGACATGGATGGTTTCCTCATCAATTCTGCCCCATACGGCGACACTTCCATCGCGATCTCAGGCCTCTCGCAGAGGCAAAAGTGATGAGGTTCGACCCCGTCCCAGTGGGGATTCAATCTTGCTGGACCGATCGGCCCATACGAGAACCAGACGGCTCAGGAGACACTCAGTAGAGGACCACAGTTCTCCTTACAAGCTACGTGGAGTGTATCCAATGCCTAACAAAGACACCTAATGGTTGACGGATTTTCATAAAAGGTAAATACCCCATTTGTTGTCCAAATCTTAGAAATACGATTAAAAATAGCTCCTGTGTCCAAATATTTACCCACAAATATCCTTGGACTCAGAATAATGTCCTCTACATTGCTAGACCCTTAGATCAGATTTTTGAAGAACAACTGATGATGATATTTAATGTAGATGATTTAGAGTTCATTAGTTGAAATAAATAGTATCCAGGTGATATTAATTTTCAGAAAATTGTCCTAGAACCGTAATGATGTTATAAATCCATATTTAGACTCTGATCTGAGTAATATATCTAAATAATAGGTGATTTTCTATTAATGACTATTTAGATGCTTTTAATCTCATTTTCGTTCTAGAAAATATACAAAGCATCAGGAAAATATGAAATTCGTACCAGACCTTAATAATGACATATAGATCAGACTAAAAATATTAGACACCATCATCACACCAGATTGAGCTAGGTTGACCAAAATCCTAATTTGGACCTAAAATACCTAGAATATGATGAACATTTATTAATGATGCTTAATTGTTATTAATCAGGTGATGACCAGAGATGTAGATGATCCAGAATGTATATATAGGAATCTGTAAACTCAGGTACGTGGGTTTTATTTAAGTATATGACTATGGTTTTCTTGCTTGCAATCATGATATGTATGTATGCTCTCTTCTATTTGCAAATATTGGATGTAGTAGCACTATATAGTACTCGGTGTTTTATCACTTGTAAACATAAATGATAAGTAGATGCTTTATAGTTATTTAAGGTGTTCATTATCCCCCTTACAAGGGAATGGATTAATGTTGGCTAGTACACCTCCCTAGAGAACACAGTGTATGGGGAGTTTCCCTAGAGTACTTGGTACACGGGGATGGGCCCAATATTTATGTTTTGGTACTAGTCCACCTTGATAATGCAATTCATCTAGGAAAATGACATAAATTGGCATATTTCGGTTAATAAAGAAGCATTTTCTATGATTTTCTTTCCTTCTGCAAATCTTTTTCAAAAATTATGAGAGCCATAAATATATGTATCTTTCTGCCCACGTACACAACACCTTGTGTGTTGATTTGTTGTTTCACGTATGTTTTAGGTTCAGAGATAGCATGGGAGAAAAAGTACAGGATGTGAGCAAGTTGTATAGGTTGTACCTATTGTGTAGATCCTAGTTTAGCATACATGTTCTTAGACTGTAGAATCTTCATTCAATATGTAATTGTAAATCATTGTGTAATAATTCATGTTGTATAAATATACATGTTGAATGTTGAAAAATGTTATTGTTGTATGTTCATGTATGCGTATTATGCTTCCGCATCGCTTTCTGATATGATTGGATGACGTTTTCGGATTTTGACATCTCATTCCCAATAGGGTTTGGAGAAATCAAAATCCGGGGACGTCACAGTTGGTATCAGAGCATGAACAGTAGCTACACCTAACAATTTCTCACCATGAAACATAAAAACTAAATTTCACCTTTCACCTTAAACCCTAGAAACTTAGTAAGTTGTTCTATAGGAATAAGGTTTGACTTAGCCTCTAAGTTAGAACCTAGATGTTCGAGAACTAGGTTTAGACAAGTGTGAGAAACCCTTTCCATATAGAGTGCATATGTATTGGGTAGCTACACTAGTCTACATCTCATTCTCACCATTTCACTAGGTGACATAGCACTAGACTATCTACTGTGTGTGGGACACTCGTTTTGCTGATTTGGTTTTGTTTTCCAATCGGCTCGAGCCTGGACAGTTTTCTTTGACGTCTGTCTTCTCGAAGAAAAACTATATAATATTTTATTATATATATGTAAATATGAAAATGTGACCCTCACATAGGAGAATAGTAGGTGTTCATGCAATCTAAGTGAAAGGGAGTGACATCAGTCTAGAAGAGAGAGTAGTCTAGATTAGATGTCTAGAGCCTTATCAAGATATGTGATACATAGAGTAGATGATAGAATGATAGTTGATATAAGCATTGTTGATCATATCTAAGTTCTACCTCTAATGATATAAGTTGCTTTATATGGATCTAAGTTGTGTATGAGATGAATCCAATTTTGGAAATTCTAAGCTAAGTCTTGAGGAAGAAAGTACATTCCCTTTTCTTATTTAAGATGAGCTAAGTTAAGATAAGGTTGAATATGCATGAGCCTCAAGCTCTTTTACAAAGGAGGACCCCCAGTGTTAGGACAAGATACGTGGTGAACTCCAGAGAGAGTGAGACCCACAAGGAGAGGGTCATAGGACCTACCCTACAATATATGAAAATATGAGATATATGTGATATGATGTGTCTTAAGCTGGGTTACTCCTGAGTAGATGAGCTGTGTCCTGTTGCACGATTCAATCCTATACGTGAGAGTTGGGTTAAAAAAAATGATGGGTAGAAACTCATAATGAGAAAGTCAATCCTTTGACTAAGTTAAGTCCTAGCTTGAGTGACTTATGTTGTGAACTCATCATTAGTTGCAAGTGAGGTAATATATGAACACTAGTTACGAGAGTATAATGCTTTGTGCAAAAGATACTCAAAATACATGTTCGTCTTTCTTCTTCTCCTTCTTAATATACGATGATAGAAGCCTCACTTGAGCTATATAGATGATTTATATATGATGAGTCACTCGTATAAGCTTGACCTATTCTATATTTTCCTCCCCATATCATACATGTAGTACCTAAGATTGAAATCATGATAAGTTTGACTTTAAATATTCTCTTCCCCTTCATATGAAACATGAAAAATATGATGCTGAGATCATGGGATAAACTTAGTATATATATATTTTTTGCTTCACATAATACATGCAAGACATAAAAAGTTGAACTAATGAACTTGATATAAATGAAATTTTTGGATCATAGGATATATGATCAGAAATATAGTTCATAACTTTGATCCGTCTCAGTGTATGCTTCTAAGTTGAGTATGAATATCACACCATAGGGTGACACCCTAATGGTCAAGCATGTTACGTAAGCCCTTCTTATGTAGAAAAAAATCATAATATCAAAGATGAAGATAAATCTCCTCTAATGATGAAATCATTGTAAGATGTTAATCATAAAACATATTAATGATGTTAGATTTGAACGATTTGAATATCATGGCATATAAATGAATTCCTCCTGAATATTAAAATTATGCACAAAACATGTACCCTTAGAGGTGATGTAACCCTAAGATATTATAATGTCAAGTTATGACTAAGCCATTATATGATGCTTCAACTCTTTAAAAAAAGGGTGTTATACTTCAACCTACATAAGGTGGGGTGGGTACACCCTATATGATAGAGAACCTATTATGTCTGCTTGGGATGCATATGGAAATATGGGAACTTTGGTACCTAGAAGTGGTGAACTTTTTGAAGATTGATTATTTGATATCTACTTGAGTACAATTATTTGAATTTTGAGGACACAATTCCATATAAGGTAGGGTGAATGTGATGACCTCGATTTTAGGATTTTCATACCCAATATAGTTGTTGAAGTTCATGATTACTCTGATTGGTTAATTCTATGATGGGATGATATTTATTCAAACACGACTACAAGGCCATTAGAGTGTTATGTACATATATATGGTTAACATGAGTGTTTGTCCAATGATGATTAATTATGAAGTGAAGTGTCCAACTAAGTATACATGGATTCAAATTATTACATGATGAACTTCAAGGTGCGATGTGGTCAAATGATGTAAGTTAGACTTATTTGATCAGAAGTAGATGGTTAGTCGAATTTAATCCAAGGTTTATAAACATGTATCTATGGTTACTTGAAGAACTTATTTACATGACCAAATATTGAGTTTTGTGTCTCAAACCTTGACAGAAGAGACATTTGGAGACTGTTAGCCAATGTCTAAAATTCCAAGACGTTTAGAGATTTCTACAAAAAGATATAGTCAATTGAAATCGAGGGGATTAATGGTATAAAAGTTGTGAACTTTGGTAAAATGAACTAATAGGTGACTACGTAGAAGAGTGCGGTCTTGAAATTAATCCAGTGAAATTGGTGTCACGCTAATTTATTTCCCTTCTTCTTGGGCCCGACCCAAAGCCTAACAAGGTGGCATGATCCAAGCCCTCCACTAGCTGGATCGGATGGTTGATTCTCATCTTCAACCTCCGACTAAAATGGAGCTAAAGTGAGACCTGGCTTCGATCTTACCAGCCTTAGAGCGCCTTGCTCGTAGATTAGTTAGAGGTTATAGAAGATAAATAGAATCCACATCACCATGTTCATCGCAATGACCCCTCACACTAGAGTTTTTGGGCGAGTGGTCCTGGAGATTGAGATTCCACTCCCAGACCTCTCCACTCTCTGTTACAGTAAGGAGTCGGAGAAAAGGGTGGGAAGGGGAGATCTAGACGACATCCAACAACCCAATCTCAACTTCCATAAGCCACTGAACGAGTATACAAAGGAAGCGAGTCTTCTCAGGTATTTCTCACCTGCCGGCGCACCCCTTTCTTCTTGGAAGGGTTGCGATATGAAGAAACATCACCCGGTGGTCTATAATCCATTCCCCCTCCTCTCCCTTCCTTGCGGTGGTGCCATGACTGCCAACCAGATTGAAGGGGACTCACAGGTCGACTGTAGGATTCCAGTCAGCATGATACCACCACCCAGACTTTAATGGTGATTCCGATCCTGATGGGAGATGAGAAGGAACAAGGTGGGATGCATATCTTCCATCGGCGTCGCTTTCATGATCAGGCACATCCGGAGCCACCGAGATCTGGAACATCTTCTCCAGTACTCTGTCACTACTCCCAATCTGGGCAACAGTGCTCTGGTCTGTGGCGGCGTTCACGAGGGAGTCTGAATGTGTGTACGGTGAGAAGGAGAACGACGGGTCAGTTCACCAACCAAAGCCCAGACCTTCACTGAGGAGAGGCTGGAGTCTGATGGTGCTAGATTTGGATTAGGAGGGAGTAGGGACATGGATGGTTTCCTCATCAGTTCTACCCCATACGGAAACACTTCCATCGCGATCTCAGGCCTCTCGCAGAGGCAAAAGTGATGAGGTTCGACCCCGTCCCAGTGGGGATTCAATCTTGCTGGACCGGTCGGCCCATACGAGAACCAGACGGCTCAGGAGACACTCAGCAGAGGACCACAGTTCTCCTTACAAGCTATGTGGAGCGTATCCAATGCCTAACAAAGACATCTAATGTTTGATGGATTTTCATAAAAGGTAAATACCCCATTTATTGTACAAATCTTAGAAATACGATTAAAAATAGCTCATGTGTCCAAATAATTACCCAAAAATATCCCTGGACTCAAAATAATGTCCTCTACATTGCTAGACCCTTAGATCAGATTTTTGAAGATATGATGATATTTAATGTAGATGATTTAGAGTTCATTAGTTGAAATAAATAGTATCCAAGTGATATTAATTCTCAGAAAATTGTCCTAGAACCGTAATGATGTTATACATCCATATTTAGACTCTGATCTGAGTAATATATCTAAATAATAGGTGATTTTCTATTAATGACTATTTAGATACTTTTAATCTCATTTTAGTTCTAGAAAATATACAAAGCATCAGGAAAATATGAAATTCGTACCAGACCTTAATAATGACATATAGATCAGACTAAAAATATTAGACACCATCATAACACCAGATTGAGCTAGGTTGACCAAAATCCTAATTTGGACCTAAAATACCTAGAATATGATGAACATTTATTAATGATGCTTAATTGTTATTAATCAGGTGATGACCAGAGATGTAGATGATCCAGAATGTATATATAGGAATCTATAAACTCAGGTACGTGGGTTTTATTTAAGTATATGACTATGGTTTTCTTGCTTGCAATCATGATATGTATGTATGCTCTCTTCTATTTGCAAATATTGGATGTAGTAGCACTATATAGTACTCGGTGTTTTATCACTTCTAAACATAAATGATAAGTAGATGCTTTGTAGTTATTTAAGGTGTTCATTATCCCCCTTACGAGGGAATGGATTAATGTTGGCTAGTACACCTCCCTAGAGCACATGGTGTACGGGGAGTTTCCCTAGAGTACTTGGTACACGGGGATGGGCCCAATATTTATGTTTTGGTACTAGTCCACCTTGATAATGCAATTCATCTAGGAAAATGACATAAATTGGCGTATTTCGGTTAATAAAGAAGTGTTTTCTATGATTTTCTTTCCTTCTGCAAATCTTTTTCAAAAATTATGAAAGCCATAAATATATGTATCTTTCTGCCCACGTGCACAACACCTTGTGTGTTGATTTGTTGTTTCACGTATGTTTTAGGTTCAGAGATAGCATGGGAGAAAAAGTACAGGATGTGAGCAAGTTGTACAGGTTGTACCTATTGTGTAGATCCTAGTTTAGCATACATGTTCTTAGACTGTAGAATCTTCAGTCAATATGTAATTGTAAATCATTGTGTAATAATTCATGTGGTATAAATATACATGTTGAATGTTGAAAAATGTTATGGTTGTATGCTCATGTATGCGTATTATGCTTCTGCATCGCTTTCTGATATGATTGGATGATGTTTTCGGATTTTGACATCTCATTCCCAATAGGGTTTGGAGAAATCAAAATTCGGGGACGTCACAGAGAGATATAACTCTCCACTGAAAACATTATTATTGCAGTTTAATAGAAATAAAATGAATAGTGGAATAATATATTTCAATAGCAGATAAATCAATATCTATGCAGATTAGAGCAACAATCCTATTCAAGTATTTCAGCTATAACTTGATAATGCAGCATGACTCTTAATCAATACGGAATTAAAGAACATAAGTAACATTTATGTATCAAGGAAATGCTAAGAAAGATAACATCAACCAGTGGTTCTCGTATTTCAATCTTATGCAAATATGCTACACGGTTGATTACATTTTACAAACATACTTGAGCTCTGAGGAGATGAGGTATACCGCTCATACTCCAACCAACCATTGCGAAGTCAAAATCGATACCATACAAAGTCAATGGAAGAGTCAGGTTCCATGACTTCCCACATCTCGGTCAGTGCGAGATCACATGCAGGACATCTAATGTCTCTACTACATAGCTTGCCAGGGTATAGTGGCATCTTCGCTATAGAGCTACAACGGTGGCTGCACTCTCTTCACAATCGAGAGATTTCGTGTTTACCTTCATCGATCTGGCATTAACAACATCGGGAGATTTGTGATACATCCATCCCGGAACATATAATGAATGATTGAGAGGTTTCATTTTTACCTTCCATCAATTCCCCCATTAGGACGTATGGATATTTTCGCCCATCGACCCCCACATCAAAAATATGCGAACTCTAGGAGATCCCATAGGAAAAATTGTTTCACCATCACCAGCTACTGACGATGATGGATCTATGGTCAGATCACTACATGAAAAGATTTCACTTGATTAATTAAATACATTATAATATTCTTTTAGCATCAGTCAAGTTTTCAAACATAACTTATTAGGACAAATACTACAAAGAAACATGTACTATTTTCATCAGCTACTTCTCAGTCTTTATAAGACATTGGGATCTCAGTCCCTCATTTTAATACTGGGAATACTCATCCCTTCACAACTCAATGCCATAATCATATGGTTATGGGTATTCAAACCCTCAACTCATCACTGAGCACTGTTACCACTTTTTTGGGTAATTATCACCTTCAGGTCATCTGACCAAGGTAAACATGACACTTTCTACACAAGCATCGCTTATGGCACTTGCGGTTCATTAACTCTCTTGTTACCCTTTACTAAGCAACAAGGCATATTATGGAATACAAGGCCAAATAAATAATTTCAATAAATAAAGCATCATAGCTCATACCTGGCTATGTTCATCATCTCAGGATTCCTACATGGTTAGCACACATGATAATAGATATATCAATCATATTTCAGTTCCATGCTATTCAAGGGTAACACTACTATTCCCTTACCAGGGTTTGGGTTTCCCATTTTATTTCAATCAGGGTTACTCATCCCCTTTGTTCAAATAGGGCAAATGATTCATCATTTCATTGTCCAAGATTAGAGTTTCTTCCTATATAGTATAATCCAAAATTAGGGTTTCACACACCTTCACCCTATTTAGAATTAGGGTTTACTGTTCACATCACATCAACCTATATTAGAGTTTATATTCAATAACCCACAATTAAGGTTTACTATTCACACCAAATAGGGTTTATCATAAAAATACCCTAAAATAGGGTTACTCATGTCATTACCCTAAATTCATATCACATTATCCTCCTAGATTAGGATTTAACTCAGAATTGCCCTAAATTAGGGTTTTAGTTCATCAATTAACTCAATTAGGATTTCATGATCTCTTTATCAAGGATCATACCCTAAATTGTATATCACACTTATTTTGAATGTGTTATGCCTGATTTACATGATTATCTTACATGTATGAATATTGCTCTCATCCTCTTCTAGGATGTCCACTACTCAATTCTTGATTGATTGAGCCTACTCTTTATTCAAAAACATGCATTTAGGGTTAGCATGATGTATTGAATTATTGCATCCTTATGCATCAATGATTAATCCCACTAAGGGTATCAACCATATAAATACATTAGGTGTCCAAAAGATTTGATCAATTGAACCTTTAATCACATGAGGTATCCAAATGAATTGACCAATTGAATCTTCAATTACATTGGGTGTCCAAGTCGATCAACCAATTGAGTTTTCAATTACATTAGATATCCAAATAGATTAACCATGTTTAACCTCAAATGGTTTTGATTACTTAGACCCTAAATGGTCTTGGACTCTCAGAATTCAAATGCTTTGAAACCGTTTGGGAAAATTGCCCTTCAAATCGTTTAAGCAAGAAATGTGTTGAAATCGAATGGACTTGGATCTTCAAACAATTTGAGACCATTTGGACTCAAACAGTCTTAAGACCATTTGGACCCAAATGGTCTTGAGACCGTTTGGGCTCAAACAGTCTTAAGACCGTTTGGTCCAAACCCTCTCAAAATCAAATGGACCAAAAAGGTCTTTCAACACTTAAACAATTCAAGGTTTTAATCAATGAACTGCCTATCAATTGAATACTTGATTCATTCCTCAATTGAACTATTGAATCATACTTCAATTGGACCATCAATTAGGGTTTTGAACCCAATTGAACTAGGATTTATAATCAAGAAACCATCAATTAGGGTTTTGAATTCGAGGAACCATCAATGGTTAACATTGTGGAACTAATTCATTTGAAATCAATGAATCATCATCAAATTATGATATGACCTGACCTCAAACGGTCTTGAGGTCATTTGGATGTCCTCCAAACGGTCATGGTTTACCGCCAAACGGTCTTGAGACCATTTGGGTGATCTCCAAACGGTCTTGAGTCCGTTTGGGTTAATCAACCAAAAATTTTAAATCAACCAATTGAAATTTCAGCACTTAACCCGATTAGGGTTTCTAATTGGAGGATTGTCCATATATTGAATCAATCAATTGGATCCATTAGATCATCATCAAACATGTACTAGGGTCCTGACCTCAAATGGTCAACCCATCCAAACGGTCAACCCTTCCAAATGGTTTGGGATCCAAACCTCCAAACGGTTTGCAAACCGTTTGGTGAAACCGTTTGGACCAAGGTGTTAAAACCATTTGCAATAGAAACTTGTTGGAATGTGTGCCTAAGATGATGTCATCATCATAAAGCCTTAGTACATCGAAACCTACTGCCATTATCATGGTAGTTGCATCAACTAATCAAATGAATTGTAAGAAGAGCAATTGAACATAATTGATTGAGAATTTGAATTCAATAATAATGAATAGGGGTTCAAGTTATATAACCCACCTCCAATTGAGCTTCAAAGCTTGGAGATTCACGTCAACAATGGTGGAAGAAGATTTTTCACACCACAAGGTTTGTTTCTCAAGCTTTTGAGTGAAAAGGATTGTCTAGAATTGAAGATGGGATCGAGATAAGAAGAAATCATGCATTGATTTGTGATTTCCACCATGAAATCAAGGTGAATGAAGGTCAAGAAGCTTACCAACAGGTTGGGGGTCGTCCTCCTGCTTCTCCTAGCTCCCTTGGTCGTTTTTGCAAGCAAAGAGAAGAAGTGGATTCGAAAAAGCCTTTGGTTTGAGTTGTAAAAGGTGTTTTTATAAGAAAATCAATGACAGACAAAATGCCTTATAAAAATCTTTTAATTCCAAAATTGGTGCCACCTCTTCCCCCTCAATTCCTTGCATGCAAAGATATCTTCCTCACCTCCAAATTCCCTTCCATTATCCATGAATTAAGGGAAAAGGAATTAAGCACCTTAACCTTTATAATATTATTGTCCATAAGTTAGTGGATATTTCTTTTAATTTTCTTAATGTGAGTGGGTTCTCCACTCACGTAGATATTTCCTTTGCCTTTGCAAGGCACAAGGAAGTTCACAAGAGAAAATCCAAACATCTCGTTTTTGGTTGAAGGCCCTTCAATTATTTTATTTATTTTGCATTAAATTGAATTAAGGTTTCAATTATGCTTTAATCTTGATTATTTTAATATCAAGATTCTCTCTCCTTCAAAGTGATACAAATCAGATGCTCCTGTCATTTTATTTGCTCTACATGATGCCAAGAAACATTAGGGACTATTTTGAAGTGGTAAATTGCATATTGAACCCTGGGTTTTGGGTAAATTGCACATTACACCAAAACTAGATTTTAATGCACAAATATTGCTTTATCAACTCTTTCTTGGTGCTCAGGCTTGGGGTAGCCATACCTCTGCATCATCTTCATTCTCATGATGCTTTGACACATGAGGAACATATTATCATGCACAATTTGCAATTTAACCCCTCAACTTGGGTAATTTTCACTTTAGTCCAAAATAAGTAAAACATTCCTTTTAACATTATTCAAAATGGAATAAAATTGAAATATAAGTTCCTATTGAGCTTTAATAACTTTTCAAAAGATAATATCAAGCATATAATTATCTTTCTTAAACAAAACACCTAGTGTTAAAGCATAACCCAGGTCAGGGATGCTATAAATAATAATACCTTCGTTATACATTTCATATCAAATAATGCCTCAGTGACAATGTTGTTCATGTACATCATCACGTAATATGTGCATGTGCAACCATTGTATTGTATAGGGAAGTGTATATTTAAAATTACCTGAGCATAGTTGGTAATATATATGCATCATTGGAGTGAAAAGACTATATATACCTTCAAACTCCTCCAAGTTGTTGATTTCTTTTTTATTTCTACTCTCCCTCTGTCATTGCGGAATGCTTTTGCACCCCTACAAGTTAAATTAACATATATGCTGCATTATTGAATTGCCATATGATACAAACATTATAAAATATGTTGATGTTGGAAAAATATACTTACTCAAAAATTGGTATTTTCATTGGGTGTCCCTCATTTGGTGTTAGTTTTGTACCCGCAATATCAAGAAAATACACTATGTAGATCTCGGGTACAACCACTAACAACTATCGATACTTATTTCTAAGTGAATCAAAGGAAAATAAAATAAAATTAAATACAACAACAATTTTATATTCAAAAGTTAGAAATATAAAAAACAAGTACAAAACTTACAAAACATTGAAGGGATCTAGGATCCTGATTTTGGAAGAACCAAAAACCTTCATCATGTTAGACACATATGTAGTGATGTTACTTACATCTCTAGATACATCTCTTATCAATGATGGCATTGAAAATTCTACATTTGATAATTAACAGTCACCGACCTTGTAATACAAATGACTAAACATATATATGCAATAATCAGTTAATATATACATTTTTTATAAAATATATATTTCTCACATAAAGTAAGGTATTTAGACTCACCGTATCTAAAATTCTATCACTGATGTGTTCAGTCATGCATAACAAAATATCTCAACAACATCTATCAACACTATAATAGTGTCACGATATGTACCTATGACCTCCTCCTAAAACGCAATCACCATGGTATCTACTGGATCTATATTTTCTAACCATAGTGTTAATTTCTTGTAGGTCAGGCCTAAGAAGTCGAACAACTATTGTGGAATAAAATGTAGAGGTGGAGGCTTTGGAAAGGATGTTTCTTAGTTGTTGTGGGCTTATGCATGCATATACTGTCATCTTAGCTTCCAATTATGTATATAAATACAATATAAATTTGTCATACCTCAAGAAATACAATGAGCCATTTGCGCCACCCAGTAAAACTGCCTTCTATGTCTCTGATTGTGGTGGCATACAAGTGTTGGTATGGGAGTGGTGCGTCATTCCATACTGGAATGACATGTATGACAGATACATGGTAATAATTAGAGGGAAGGGGAATACCATGAATAGAATCATCTTGTGAAGAAACCTCTTCATCTATAATGATATTGTATGATGGTACATCGATGGAAAGAATGCATTTTTTGACTTTTATAAAACACATTTAAATCGACACACATATATAAACACAACACTTTTATCACAATGTATAAACAAAATAAATTAACTTAAATTGAATCTTACCCTGGTCTTGCCATGCGGGTCCCAAAGAATACTCATAATACACTCCTTGGACATGTGATGTTGTACAAAATCTATGACTTCTAGAGGATCTTGTGCCACCTGAAAAGCCTTAAACTCCTTCAAGGCTACAAATATCAATCTTTGCACATCCTCATGGTCAATTCTCCTTTTCTTCATAGGTTTGTGCTTTTGCTAGGATGAGCTAAAAAATATTTTAGCCCAAACCCAACTCCAACACCACTAGCACATCCAAGATTCTCATCCATCCCTAGAGCAACCATCAATTCATTGTGTGTGTCCTGAGGGGTGAACTTGTCCTCATCTCTTTACTCACCCAGCTCCTTGGCACTAGAAAAATACAATGGAAATGCTTGAGGGGTGGCCCCACTATTTTGGACAACACTCTTATCATCTTGATGTTGCGTGTAGAATAAAAATCCATTTATGTCAAAACCTTCGTAATATGTAACACACGTCTTTGGCCTAAACGTGAGCCATTTCATAGTTTCTGTAACATTATTTGGTGTTTGAGATAGTTAAAGAAATATTTTTTCTTTAAACCACCTAATAAATGTCTGATTATGCTATAAGAAAATCCACATTGAACTGGCTTGGGGATAGTTCGTCTTGAGGTTGTTGGTATGTCTAGTGACATAAATACCCACATTGTCAATGTTATGTAAAAATACAAGTGTGCTTGTTCCCACTGCTCACGACGGATATGTATAGATTGTTCTATGAAAGTACCTTTTCTAGAATAGACATTAGGATTCATAGTATTAGTAGGAGTTTCATTGCAACTCAAAATGTCATTGTAAAAGCCTATAACCTCCCTAAGAACATAGCCCTCAATAATACTCCATTCGAGCCGATAATGGTTCCAAACATCACCCATAAAAACACTCATGTACCACTCAAAAGGATACATCCATTACAAGAATATCATACTCAACATTTTAACTTCCCTAGTCAAATGTATAACTAGGTGTACCATGATATCAAAGAATGAAGGGGCAAAATGCATCTCAAGTTGGCATAGGATAACGACCACTTATCTTTGCAACTTATCTAGATTCTCAAGATCAATGACTTTGCTTCATAGAGTATTGAATAAGAAGAAAAGCCTAGTGATTGCAAACCTTACATGCTTAGGAAGGATAGATAGAATAACCATTGGCAATATATGTTGCATTAGAGTGTCACAATCATGAGATTTAAGACCAATACACTTTAAAACCTACATTGATACCAATCTACATATATTGGATGAGTAGCCATGTGGTACCTTAACATTAAGTGATCACTTGCAAAAAAAAAGTCTTCTCCTATATATACAATGTGTAAAAAGTAGGAGGTAAATATGTATGGTGACCCTTGGTAACTTATGTTGTTAATTATCTCCTTATACCCATTTCATGAAGGTCCATTCCAGATGTGATTCCATATTTATTCTTTCCTTTTATATTCAGCAGAGTACCAATGATGTTATCACAAACATTTTTCTCAACATGCATGACATCGACACAATGTTGAACTGTCAAAGAACTTTGATCAGGAAGATCTCAGAATATCAACATATTTTATATAAAGACTATTAACCTCTAGGAGTTATACATGGTTTGTTACCAAAATGATTTATGATGTTGTTTACACTTGCATAAACATCCTCCCATGACATAGGTATAGGGGCACATCGTTCCTCAGTTGAGCCATTGAATGCTTTTTGAAACTTTCGGTAAGGATGCACCCTTGGCAGAAACCTTTGATGACCAAGATATACAATCTTACCACTATGTTTTAGTCATAGGAAATTAGTAGTTTCCTCACATACATGACATGCCTTGGATCTTTTTATGTTCAAAACAACATAACATGTAAAATCATTAATAGTTTAAAACAACATAGCATGTAAATCAAACATCTCTCTAAGAAAGTCATCATAACTCATCACACATTTTCTCTAGAGTTATTTAGGGAATCAATCAGAGGTTTAAGGTAAACATTAATATCATTGTCAGGTAGTTTGGGGGCTGATACCAGTCAGGACAACATGATGTATTTATTCTTCATACATCATGCACAATCTTTAGCCTTTAGAGTATAACGGTTTCTCAACATCATGCACAATGTTTCTAAATAAAGAATGTGGATTTGTAACATTTACCCTACAACTATCTAGTATTGCATCAAACATGTCTATTGTTTTTGGTTTGCTTACATCAACATATTCAACCATTTCTTCTTCGACACAACTACAATTGTCGACATCTGCTAATCTCATACTAGGAGTCTCTCCATGCCAGTACCATATTGTATAGCCCCATACAATCCCATTGCACATGACATGATTTTTTATCATGTCAACAGTGTTAACTTTTGACATCTTACTACAATTCCTTCTATCTCCTGGTGGTTTTCTATGTTCCTCTACAAATCTTACAAACTGATCAAGACCATTAATAAACTTTGGAGTGCAGCAATTTGGATTAGACATCCATGATCGATCCATTGTATGATCAAATGGGAGACAAGTAGCTCATCATGTGTAAGGTAATAAGTTAATATCAAATGAAAATATGTTTGAATTGAGCCCTAATCATCTATCAGAATTCACATTGATTAATGTGTACCACCTATCCCATTCTTGAGCACTTCATCTCACTAGTAAGTGTATAATGTATGTTCAATTTTAATAAATTTTGGCAGCATTTCCCTGCAGTTCTCCAAGTACATTGATATAGATGGGAAAATGCTCACCTACATATGTACCCAGAGAACAATAGGGGAAATGTTTTTGAAATTTATTGAAATCTAACATGCATTATACACTAACATCCTGAGTGAGATTAAATTCTCAAGAATAGTCCCAAGTTGGTGATTATCCATGGTATACTCCTAATGAGTAAATCCTGAACGAGTTTCTAGGCCAACAACATAGTTTGACTTGATCCCTAATCATCTATTAGCATTCACATTGATGAATGTGTATCACCTATACCATTCCTTAGCACTTCATCTCACTATTAATTGTATAATGTGTCTTTGATTTCAAAGATTAACAGCATCTCCCCATCGTTCTCCAAGTACACCAATGCAAATGGGCAAATGTTCATCTACGTATGTGCCTAGAGATCAAAAGGGGAAATGTTGTCAAAATTTATTAGAATTGAACATGCAGTATACACTCACATCCAAAGTGATATGAAAAGCTCAAGAACAATCCCAAATCGGGGACTATCCAAGGTTTACTCTTAATGAGTAAATCTTGGATGGGTTTCCATGCCAAAAACATGGCTTAGTAATTAGGGTTTAGAATCTTCTAATCGGATATCTCATTTATGCATTTTAGGGTTTACAATTCATCACAATCATCAAAATTTATCCCAATTCATCAGAATCTACTTAAATACATAGTTAGAAATAGTTTTAGGGTTTACAACTCATCACAATCTAATTAATGTAGGGTAATAACATTTTAGGGTTTATGAATAATTTTCAAATCTAATTAAATACATAGTTGCATTTATGAAGTTTCATATCAATTACACAATTCATCACAATCTAATTAAATCTACACCAATGAAATATTAAGATTTACAAATTATTTTCAATTCTAATCAAATAAATAGTTACAAATATGCAATTTCATCACAATTATACAATTGATCACAATTTAATTAAATCTACGCCAATGACATATTAAGATTTATAAATAATTTTCAGTTCTTATCAAATACATAGTTACATATATGCATTTTCATCACAATCATACAATTCATCACAATGTCCATACAATTCATCGCAATTTTTAAAAAATGCATATTGTTTTCATTAATATCATCACAATTCACTGTGATTTTTATTAATTTCATCCTAGTTGGGTAGCTAATTATCTCAATATCCCTTTCCCCTCTCCTCTCCTTCCCCTTCCCTAGTACAATTTCTTATAAAATTGAGAAGAAATCATACTAGGACAAAAGAAGGAGAGGATTGGAGGAAGGAGAAAACTAGAAAGGGATATGGAGACATTGTGGAGATTGAGAACAATAGGGGAAGCACTGAAGAGCATGTACTTGTAAGCGCTGGAGGAGGAGGAGGAGAAGGAGGAGGAAGAGCATTGGAGGAGGAGAAGATAGAGTATCAGAGGAGGACGAGGAAGAGAGAAGTTGTGGCTGATGGAGGCAACTGTGGCCAGTGGAAGAGCTGGAGGCATCCGAGGTTGATGACAACAACAAACTAGTGGCGGGGCTGTTAAGCACTAAAATGGTCATTGGGGGCCTCGGTGGTGTGGTGGAAGAAGAAAATAATCAGTGTCCATAGCGAGTCTCATGTGTGGGTAGGGGAAATAGGGGAAATAAGGGTTTCTCGTGGGATTTTAGTAAGACATACCTCATTGGTTATTTTAAAAAACCATTGGTGTAATCTATATTGTCGGTGAAAATGAAAAAGACCACTGATGAAACTTGTGTCCACACGACACTATCTCGTTGGTTAGCTATTACTAAACCAATGACGAAACTTGTGTTTGCACGATACCTACATTGTTTGTTTATCTATGACTAAGTCAATGGGACAATCCAATTTGGGGAGGGGATTTAACGACAGATTTGGCGCAAACCATTTTCCCATAAGTTTGGGCCAAACCAATGAGATAGACACTCAAGTTTTTGCTCTGTATCTCATCGGTTACTTTATAATTTGACAACATAGGCTTTTGGAGGCAAATGAAATGCCTCTAAAAGGCTTGTATGAAATTGTATTTTGTAGATGGTCTATGTCTTCGGCTTCTTTGTGAGAAACTAAAGCGATAAATAAAGCGCAGCCCATGTTTTTTTAGTTGGACAACCATGGTGGTTTTCTTTAAGAAACCGATGAGATATCTTACTCTGTCAGTTTCCCTAGAAAAAAATTACTAGATAATCATTTATGTAGTAGTGTAAAGGTCATAAGTAAAGGCAATGAAGTATTATAACTGCCTTTGGTATTTGTTCTAAAAGATCTACATACTTCGGTATGTACGAGTCCCTAATAGATCACTAGCTCTCTCACAGTTACCAATCTCCAGTTCTTTTGTCATCTTTCCCAACAAACAACACTCACATGTCTCTATTGGTTCAAAACTAAAAGAGTCCACATAACCATCTTTATAGAGGTTGAAAATGTGTTTACAATTTATGTTCCCTAGATGACAATGCTAAAGGTATGTCTTGTTTGAGTTATTGAGTTTAGTCTTTTTGTATTTACATTATATATGCATGTCTCTAGATCTAACAAATATAGATCATAGGACATTGGGGCATTGCCATAAAAAATTGCATCTCTAGTAATCGAACATCGACCATTCTTTATAAAAAAATTGGAATCCATTCTTGTCCAAACATGACACATATATGATATTTTTATTAATGGTAGGTACATAATAGCAGTTCTCAAACTCTATCTCAAATCCACTGGGTAGAGATAAGACATAGGTTCCAATTACACTGGTAGAAACGCCTTCTCCATTATCAACATAGTTCAACCTTACCTTTATTTAAAAAAAATTCTCTTCAGATCCTACACATTTGAACAAATGTGAGATTTGCATTTGGTATCCAATATCCAAGATGAAGAAGTGGAAAACTTAATATCCATAATATATATACCTAAAGTAGAGATCTCTATCCCTTGCTTCATCTTCCTTAATTCCTTTAAGTGAAAAGGATAGATTCCTTTTGCACTTACCCTTCTCCTTATCTTGGGTGCAGAATTTTTGGACTTCCTCTTAGCCTATAACTTTTCTCAGGCTTTCCTTTTCCAAAGGACTCCCCTCTGATCGCGATCACGGGTTTGTCCCTCTTCATTTGTTCTTCCACGTCTATCAACATGACAAGCAATTCAGATAGTATTTTCGTCAAGTTACTCAAGTATTAGCTCTCAATAAACTGGTTACATGTTCCAGGAAACAATTATAAAACCATATTCATGGACAACTCTTGGATCAAAGGAAATATAAATCTCTCCAGATGTTCCACATGTCAAATCATATTTAGCACAAGGGGCTTTATTGTATCATGTTCTATCATATTACACTCAAAGAGAACCTTGGATACATTGTACCTTTCTTGCTTTGCATGATTTTAGCACATGTTCTTAAGATGTTCTACCATCTCGAGAATGACTATGTTTTCATGTTTCTTATGCAACTCATAGTTCATACAACATCATAAGCTTTTTAATGTCTAAGGAATACTTGGCATGCTTCCAATAAGCATCCACTTCACCCCTCAGAGCATTGGGAGTGGTTTCCTCTAGCACTGGTGTATCCAGGACATAGAACTTATGCTCATGAGTGAGAACCAATCTCAAAGTCCTAAACCAATTCTGGAAGTCAGCCCCATTTATATTCTCCTTCCTAAGTACCATTCACAATGTGATATTGTTTGTCATTTAATTCTACAAAAAAATTGCATTAGTCAAAACACTTTCCATTTGATTCGAAAATATTGACGGTATTAATTAGGCCTTTAATTAAATATTACTCCCAATATTTTTTTTCAAATCAATAAACCTCTATATTGATTCACAATCATTACATCGTACACTTTTTTTGTGGGCCAAGATCCAAAATATATTGAGTTATTACCCAACCAACGTCTACATCCATAACCAATTATTAAGGTAGACAACATTTGTTAATTTCATCCATTGCAATTCTTAGATAGATGGTATTCACAACATTTTATCATAATCCATTTGTATGCTTTTACAAACTTCCTATTAAGGTCATCTAGTTAAGCCTGACCCAAAATCCAACATGATAAAAATGCACCCTACTAAGAAAAACCCACATAACTATCATCGCACTTGTATAAGATAAATCTCCCACCACACTAGGGTGTACCCACTCTTGGTCAATCAAGCTTTTCATCTGTGTTTCTTATGGAAAGCATGAAAGACTTAATATTTATTGAGGGATTTTGTTTATAAATTCATATACATATTCAATCACCACATACTTATAACATGTATCATAATCATATTATATCCACAAACAAAACATGCAATCACAATTATACGAGTGATGGTTATTGTCACACTATTGAAATTATTTGGAACCACAAAGAATTGTTCACCACCTAAGGTCATTAAACACATGTAGAAACCTTTACTAGAAATTTTGTGCTAGGAACAGGTCAGTCAGTCAACTAGACCTCCCAGTTGATGAGTTGGACCACCTATCAGTCGATTGGTCTCCATCGGTCAGTCAACTAGTTCCCGACTCAAGCAGTTGGTTGGACTCCTCCAGTCGATCGATTGGACCTCTGGTCAATCAATTGCCTCCTCTGGTCGATTGACTTGACTTCCATCCGGTCGAATCACCTGGATAGAATGGGTTCTTTCTACTGGAATGAAACTAATCCTAATCGTATCTATATATTATATTGTAATAACAAAATACCTCAAGTAGGAGTTGAGGGAAGTAGAGGGAGGAAAGTATTAGTTTACATGTAAAGAAATAAGAGGAAGGCTTGGCATGCAAACTAAATTTGAAAGGTAGTTAATAAACCATTCAACCATGCACAAGTATCCAAGGGGTTTTAACCATAACCAATCATGTATCCACCATCAAACCAATTTTGGGCAACACATATGGATTGCATATATCATATGTAAGTATATATATATATATATATATATATATTAGATCTATGGGACATTACTAGTGTATGTGGTATTTAATCGGATATGCACATTAATCATTTAGATATTTGCATCGAATGCAACAAAATAAATTATAAAACCAAAACTGATCATATAGATTAAATTCCAAAATATAGCAAGTTGACATGGCTCTAATACCACTATAGGGAAATATGACAAAAGAGATGGTAGTGGAAAAAACATTTCTTACCATATTCCCCATAACTAGTGGATCACGTCAGTAATATCAAATGGGAACAAAGTTGCAAGGCATATACCTGGTTCTGGAGTAAGACCAATGAGAATCCTTGTTGAGTTGTACTTCTTTATCAAGCAACACATGGATGGTAGTTGATGACATCCTCTTGATTTGACAACCCCAGACAACAGTTGACAGTGTCCTCCTAGCATTGAATAAATTACTTGAGCACCTCTACGTAATCCACACAGACCTCCAAGAACTCCATTTAATGCTTCCTAAGTCGACGATAAGGAGTTGTCCTTCTATTCTTAATGAGCTAGCATCGACTTCCTTTCCCCTTGATGTCTCTCCCTTTCTTAGGTAAGATTGCTCAGGCTCTCATTTTACCACAACATTGAGAAAAGGTGTGTCTAAAGCCTTGGCCACCCCTCCTTATATAGAAGTGTATGGGATAGCGTTTCCAAAAACCCAGGGGATATGAAAGGTTAGATCTCATGTCTTGGCGGTTGCTGCATGGACCCAGTCAGTCAATAGGACACTCTAGTCGATCGACTGGCGTGCGGTCAATGATGAAATTACATAGGCTTTCAACATGATCATTAATGCATATCATTAATCATTTAACCTAGTGCAAACTGGTCATTTTGCATCCATTTGGTTGACTAGACATTCCATTAATCGACTAGATCATAGGTCATTTAAGAGGATATCCCGGTCTGTCAATTCACAACTAGTATTGCTTAATTGTATTACCTAAACACTTTTAGTAACCAAGTTAAACCTTATCCATTAGTAAACTCCTACTCAAGTGAATCCTATGTGTGTGACCTTGTAGGTCCCAAATTAAGTTGGCAGTGAACATTCATAACCAAATGATGACATCACAAACAATGAGCAGTATCTAGAAACACTTCATTGCTACCCAAGTAACTGGAAAGTTGGAGAACAACTTCAACCTACAATATGTGATTAGTGTTATCATGATTGTATAGTTCCTTTGTCTCAAATATCTAGATTGAATGTGAGGCATGGACTTTTCATGCTCTTAATACTCTATTTATGTTTCTTAAACTAGAGTAGATTGTTGAGATACATGCTAGCTCACATATTATGTATTGACTCACATAAGCATGACCATGTGTTTCTGAATCTCGCCTATCAAGTGGCCAAATTATTAACTCTGGAAGGAAGGACAAATCCCATCTACATCACTCACAATCAATCCCCATGTGTCACCATACTCGAGCACTAGATGTATGGTAACCTTTATTCAAGGTCATGTTGCATGGTGTCGAAGTTCATGATATGACATGTGATGAGATTAGTGACTTTAGATCTAAGAATCACAATCACCACTATCACTTTGATAGTTGATCTTGACTACCATGAAATGGTTCCATATATCACTCTCAAGGTGAGTCTGACCAGTACTTTGTTCACTAAAAAGTACCGATGTGTTTGACTTAATATCCAATATCATGACTAATGAGACTTTATCATCAGTCAACACACACTCTAGTCTTATGTATTATTGTCATCTATTTTGCTTCCACAATAATATCAAACTAGGGACATAACAAGAATGCGTGTAATCCTATCAGACATATGATCTCATTGTTCAGGTCCTAAACTTGAAGACATATGCCATCGAGTAACCTCATTCTTTAGACATCTATCATTATATTATTATTTCATAACTGAACCAAACATAATAGACAAAATTTTCTTTATTATTATCAGATCAATTACATTATGCCACATTACAATCATCATATGACTGGCTCTTTAGACGTACATACCAACAAACTATTTATTGGTCCTATGATATAGATTATTCTTTTTATACATCACCCTTCGTGATAAAGGTATTATGATAGAATCAAGCATTGTAATAATTAGATATTTTACCTTCTGCTACTAAATTTTAATATCTTGAAATATATTTTGAAAAAGTTGGATCATATCTCTTTGCAAAAAAAATTGTTGTGTGTTTATCATAAGGGATGTTTCCTTGTATTTGATTTAATTGGGAGTGGATCTTTAACACCCCGACTTTCTTATTGCATGAGCGGAAGCTAATTTTTTTTTTCAATTGGGGATTGTTACTAACATGATATGCATTTCCATAATGGTAGATACCAACCAATACAGTCTCGTTTAGAAATGCATCCTCATAAACTCTTAGGAAAGAAACTCTATTACATTATCATATACAATAGAAATTTAATACCATGATACTACCTCATACAAATCTCATATCAAATCTGGGATTGTGTAGATGGAACCCCATCAAACAAACCTCCTAAAGTTCTAGTTGAATCCTCTTTTCATGACTATTTCTTGAAGTTCTATACCTACGGATGTCTCATCCTCAGCCATGCACAAAGGGAAACCTAGGTTAGAGAAAGTGGCATTAAATTTCTAATATAATAAACATAAATATTATACAAGTGAAAGTTGAACTAATATCTGAAAGTTGTAAACTTATACTGAATCTAAGTGTCTTTTACTTATGTCTTTTATCTACTTATGGCCACCTTATATGACAGGTCCTCCTAAATTGGTGTATCTACACCCTGAATTGGTATCGATGTACCCTGAATTGGCAATAAATGCCCGTGAATGACACTGAGGTGTCCTAAATTAGAGTGACTATGCCCTGAATTGGTACCAAAGTACATATGAATTGGATTAACACTCCTCCGAATTGGCAAAACATGCCTCTGAATTAGTAGCACATGCCTCTGAATCGTCCCGGGATTGCCTGAATAAAGACTTATCATATAATGTCTTATGTGAAGGTTCTATTAATTATCTTAGATCTAAAATTACTGAATTCTAAATCTTAACTTATGTTATACTAAAACTGAATACAGATATTGATCAGAATTATGATTCTAAATTTGTATTCTTAAAATATGAATTGAATCTAAATCCATATCTGAGATCTAATATACTCATACTGAATTGATCATGTTTAGAATTTTATATTACACTGAAATATTAGCATGTGACTTAATATGATCTTTCATTCAAATATAAGATATATGAAATCTGAGTCTAAGGGCTTAAGAAAAATAAAATGAACTGAATGTAGAATTACTATCCAAAGGTAGCTTAAGTACCAAAAATATAAACTATGATAACCTCAAAACATGCTTAATATGAAAGAAGTTTGATTACTCAAAGTTTCATTGATTATGAAATAAGCATGAAATATTGAATGTCTAATAGTAATTTGATCTCTAAGTTACTTTGTGAAAAGGTGTAGGCCGGTTCATAACAATAACAAAATTCAATGGACATGGTCCACTTAACTTGTTTGAGGAGGTCTTTAATGTAGTCCGAATTCCTTGGTTCATAATGCATTTACCTAAACATTAACATAAGTCTATAAGTCCATGTATATGCCCCCTATTTATATTTCAAAATTTGAATCCCCATCCCATTAACCCCTTAAACCAAATTAGGGTTTCTATTTAGACGAAGCACAACAAAACTCTTAGTGCTAAATTTACATCAAAATTTGCATTATTTAACCACTATAATGTTTATACTCAAATAAGTTAAAAATCATGGTACACACTGATATGAGAATATACATCATATTTTGAGAGTAATACTCAAATATGATAAAATATACTAACCTCACTGAATTACATCTGATATTGAAAGAAAATTCAATTAAAATCAATTTCATTGGCAAATAGTGCATGAATCACATGTTGTCGTACAAATCATCAACACTTATCTTATATAATGGCTACTCAGGCGAAAAAATCATATACTAATATAAATATACTTGAAACTCCAGAAAAACATCACAAACGGTCACTACAATGTATATTAAAGTTTAGGTAGAACTCTCTGACCGGCTTATTGTGAAATATTGGGTGAAATATCCATAATTCCCTTATTAGGGTTAGAATAAAAAACTAGGATGAAATATCAAATATGAAATATCAGGCTTTATAATAATGTTAAACATATCAAAATATACTTAATGCAAAATAGTCATGAATTTACAAAGTTGTTTGCTATTTTTAGTGCACAATACATAGAAATATCATAACTTTTTGTAATCTAATTATAATAAATATTAGGCATCCAAAACACCCCTCAAATACATTTTAAAAAAATAGTATACATCATAAGGTTTCCATAGACATCTTGTTTGATAAAAACCAATCTCCATATCCCAAGATATGAATTTTTGAAAATACCTACCTCTAGGAGATCTAGGCCATCGATTTTGGTTCTGACCATCTGGATTTGGCCACATCGGTGCCCACCAATTCCAGGACTTGGAGCATGATGAATCTATCTAGTATCATGATCCTCTCTTGCTAAAATAACCAAAGCCCTCACCCCCTTTACACTGCATGATAGTGTGACTCTCTAATTTACAGTGAAAATCCACCGCTGCCCAACTCCATCTCACCAGTGTAGATCTCGACGTTGAGGCCGCCTTTACTCGAGCTGATCTTTCTTCTAGACTCGGATAGGCCGAGCGGCCCATGGTGGCATGATGTTTGGTAATATAAGGGTTAGGTTTAAAAGATACCCATTGCCACCGTTGTTTCTCATACTCATCTCATTTGTCTTCGATTCTTCTCCTATCTCCTCCTCTTGCCCTCAGTTTTGAACAAAATCCTAGAATAGGGTCCCTCCACCACCAAGCATCAAGGATCGAGGGCTTTTATACCCTCTCATCTTATAGATAGTTGCATGAATCCCTCCCTACAAGGACTCTATTCAGACCCTATTTTATAAGGTGCCGACTCTCCAATTCGCTGGGTTGAGTCACCACTTTTTTTATTTTTTTTATTTTGGATAAAAGTCCAAATTAAATAAATATTCATAGAATATACATCATAAATATTTTGGTATCAAATTTTGGTATCAATACATTTCCATTATCGTTTCATGGAAAAATGTTAGGTCAAAGTTCATCAGGAAGACCCATCAAATTTATCTTTTAAGCAAATATTATATTAATACAAATTTAATTATATATGCCACTAGGCTAACCAAATTTATCTAAAATTTCTCCCTCAATATTATATTCCAATTATCTATCTATTAAAAATATTTATAGTAGACATTATGAGCATGAAATTCGAAATTTCAAAATTTGTACTCTAAGAACCCATATGTAAGCTCTAATTGGCCCAAATGGGCCCAAATTGGGTTTCGAGGCACAAGGCCCATCTCTTTGTCTTCCAAAAGGTCCATAAGATGAATCATATTCTTGATTACAAAAATTAATGTTTGAACTGGCCTAATTCCTCAATTGAAGATTCATCATGATACATTTGATCGATATTACACAACTTTCTAAATATTAAGATCATATCTTGGTATAGGGCTCAAACGATTAACTAGAGCCATCATGTTTGCCTCCTTACTATACCTTGTTTGTATCCTCTAATCATTGAATAAAATATCAAATTACATACTTTAAGGGTACTACAAAACAGTCCCAATTGCACATTAGACCCGCATCTACATTCTCTTTCTTAAAAATCCACATACCATGAAAATTGGATGAAACCTTTACTGCAACAATAAGTGTATCATATATTTGATTCATAAAAAACTTAGATCACGTATTTAATAGGTTCCAAAATTAGGTCGTGACAATACTACCCACCTTTTAGGAAATTTCATCCTCAAAATTTAGCTAAACTATAGGAGGCTACACACCTTAGGGTTTTACATACCTTACAGACACTAACTCTTTATGACTACTCGGTCTTTACTTGTAATTCTCTCTTTTCACCTATCTTTCTCTAGAGACATGTACTCTGGTACCAGGATCTTGTGACATACACTAAGGGCCTAGGTCATGTCTATTGAGCTGACCTGTACTAGGGGCTGGATCAAACTGCATAATCTCATTTCATCTCATTATATTTGATCCTATGTAAATCTCATAATGCATTCTAACCTCTTGGTCTTACCCTGTTGTTAAATCCTAGCACATGGACTTATCTTGGAAACATATCCATATCTTCATGCATTTAACTCTTAAAATCTTATTATATATTTAATTCCAAGGTCTTAATCACTCTAAGAAATCTTATTAAAATGCCTCTACTTGATATCTTAGGCACAATAAGCATATTGCCTTGAAAGTACCAAAAATCTTACTTGTGTGTCTAATCTTAATATCTTAGAACATTGGATCACATAAATCATGAAAGTATTCTTTAATAATCATGTAAATATGTTGAGATCGATAAATACTCATCAAGAAATCTTAAAGCATAACTCTTAATGGACTTACATTAAAACTCATGATCATATTGGGAAACAATAACAACAGATCTTTACTTCAAAACGAAACACTAACACCTTCATCTTCACTCATTGATCTTATCTGCATTACTCTGGATGATATCACAATATTATGTAAATTATGGACATCTTGTTGAGTGGCATTAAACATGTAAGCATTTTAAGTGTAACTATAATTGAATATTCATGGGCATGGAACACATACTTTGGTTTGTGAAATCTTGTACTAAGATCATTTAAACGCCCTTCTCCTCTAATCATATACTACATTGTTCATATAACCATAATTATCCTTGCAAATATCTAGAGAAACATTAATCAAACATCTTTTCTAGGATCTATCGTATATCAACATCAGGTAGAACTCCATATTATTGCGAGCATAGACCAATGATCCATACTATCATATATATTGTATCAAAATATTATTGAAGAATCCTCATGTACACCCTTAAAGACTTTTAGTCACTTCAAGAAATCACCATACATTAAGCTCAAACTCATTTCATAATGTCAATTCTATTATCCTTGAGTATTTTATTTAAAAACCATCATAACTAGAGTTGCGACTATAATTCCTCCTTGGGATGAGAGAACTAAGGACATCAAGAGTTCTCTAATTCTCATCAAGTGTAGTAGGAAAAAGACCTCATATCCCATTAACCATTATTCCACTCTAAAGCCAAGTCACTCATCTATTTCAAAATATCTACCGTTTGTATGCATTCTAGGGTTCTAATTGGTACACAATTAGGTTTAGGTGACCATCTACCTCAAATTTTTTGTTTTAAGCCCTTTTTTTGTCACATCCCAATGCAAGTCGGCCGGTCATACATTCAAAAGTGCCATGTCTTATTATATGTATCTCATCTGACAATACACATGTCCATCCATATGCACTAGAAAGAATGAGACACGCATAATAAGTTTAGATCTATCCATATAACAATCCCTCTACAAAACCCCATAATCTTGTGTCCTGTACCACAAACATGTGAGGAAAAGAGAGGGCATGATATGCACAAATTTAAATTTAAAACAAAATTCCAAAGTATCTAAACCCAAAATCTAGTACATATCCCAACTCCTATTGCGTAATTAAACCTCAAACTATCTTTCAATCACTTCTTTGATAACTGGGACTACGGATTGTCTTTCTAAATCTATCTAGTCTCACTTGGTTTATAATGGGAAATCTAAACTAAGAATATGAACATTTGCATGATGGCCATCTACATTATTACTCTGATACCATATTGTAACTACCCGATTTTCTTATTGCATGAGTAGAAGCTATTTGTTTTCAACTGGGGAGTGTTACTAACATGATATGCAACATAATAATGGTAGATAACAACCAATACATACTTTTGTAGAAGTGCAACATCATAAATTCTTAGTAAAGAAACTCTATTACATTATCATATACAATAGAAACTTAATACCATGATACTGCCTGATACAAATCTCATATCAAATTTGGGATCATGTACATGGCACCCCATCAAGAAAACTTCCTAAACTTGTAGCTACATCCTATTTTCATGACTATCTCCTAAAGTTTTGTACCTACGGACATCTCGTCCCCAGCCATGCACAAAGGGAAACCTAGGCTAGAGTAAGTGGCATTGAATTTCTAATATGATAAACATATATATGATAAAACTGAAATGTGAACTATTATCTGAAAGATTTAAACTTATACTGAATCGATGTGTCTTCTATTTATGTCTTTTATCAACTTATGGCCACCGTTAATGTTAATTCATCATGAATTAGCATATCTACGCCCTGAATTGGTATTAAAGTGCCCTAAAGTGCCAATACATGCCCTTGAATGACATCAGCTATCTCTAAATTTGTGTGACTACGCCCTGAATTGGTACCAAAGTACCTCTAAATTGGAGTAAACACTCCTCTGAATTAGCAACACATGCCTCTAAATTGGAAACACATGCCTTTGAATAGTCCTCAGACTAGATGAATTTGGACTTATCATATAATGTATTATGTGAAGGTTTTAAATTAATTATCTTAGATTTAAACTTACTAAATTTTGAATCTGAACTTATCTTACACAAAAATTGAATTCTGGTATATGGTATGAATTATGATTCTGAATTAGTATTCTTAAACTTTGAATTGAATCTAAATCTAAATGAAATATATGAAATACTAATAAACTCAATTGATCTTGTTTGGAATTTCTTATTACACTAAAATTTTAAAATGTGAATTAAGATGATCTTTCATTCAAATATAGGATATCTGAAATTTGACTCTAAGGGCTTCAGAAAAATAAACTGAAATGAATGTAGAAATAGTATCTGAAGGTACCAAAAATCTAAAATATGATAACCTCACAACATGTGCAATCTGAATGGAGTCTGATTGCTCAAAGTATAACTGATCATGAAATAAGCATGAAATACTAAATTTGTAATAGTAAATTAATCTCTAAGTTACTTTGTGGAATGGTGTAGGATAGATAATGAAATTCAATGGACATGGCACACTTATTGTGTTTGAGGAGATCCTTAATGTAGTCTGAATTCCTTGGTTCATAATGTATTTACCTAAACATTAATAGAAGTTTATAAATCCATGTTTATGCTACCTATTTCTATTTCTAAATTTTCAATCCCCATCTCCTTAAACCCTTAAACCAAATTAGGTTTTATCTTTATACGAAACACAACAAAACTCTTAGTGCTAAATGTATATAAAAATTTACATTATATAACCACCATAATGTTTATACACAAACAAGCCAAAAATCATGTTATGCACTAATATCATTATATACATCATGCATTTAGAGTAAGCCTGAAATATGATAACATATACTAACCTCACTAAATTACTTCTGATATCAAAAGAAAATACAATTAAAATCATTTTCCTTGCCAAATAGTGCATGAATCACATGTTGTCTCACAAATCATCAATAATTATCTTATAAGAGGGCCACTTAGGTTCAAAAATCATATACTGGTATACATATACATAAAACTCTAGAGAAACATTACAAATGGTAAGAACAATGTAAGTTAAAGCTTAGGTAGAAATCTCTGATCGGTTTGTTGTGAAACATTGGGTGAAATACCTATAACTCCCTTATTAGAGTTAGCATAAAAAACTAAGGTAAAATATCAAACAGGAAAGATCCAGATTTAGAATCATGTTTAACATATCAAAATATACTTAATGTAAAATATTCATGAATTTATAAAGTCATTTGCAACTTTTATGCAAAACACATTGAAACTCTTAACTTTTGTAATCCAATTATAATAAATATTAGACATCAAAAACATCTCTCAAATCCATGTCTAAATAATAGTATAAATAATAAGATTTCCATACACATCTTATTTGCTAAAGACCGAACTCCATATCCCAAGAATGAGTTTTTGAGGAATACCTACCTCTAGGGAGATCTAGGCCATCGATTTTGGTTTTGACCATCTAGATTTGGCCACATTGGCACCCACCAGCGCCAAGCCTTGGTGCCTCATGGATCTAAGTAGAATCTGGCTCCTCTCTCACCCAAAGACTCAAAGCACCCTACCCCCTTCACATTGCGCGATAGTGCGAGACTCTATTTTATAGAGCAAAGTTGTTGCTACCTAGCTCCATCTCACTGGTGTAAATCTTGATGTTGAGGTTGCCTTTACGTGAGATGATGATGCTTGTAGCTACAGGAAGACCAAGTGGCCCATGGTGGCATGATGTCTAGTAATAGAAGGGTCAGGTATAAAGACCCCCATAGTCGTTGCCATTTCTTGTACTCATCTCCTTTGTCTTTGATTCTTCTCTGATCTCCTCCTCTTGCCCTCGATTTTGAACAAAACCATAAAATAGGGTTCAACCGCCACCAAGAATCAAGGATCAAGGACTTTTATATCCTTTAATCTTAGAGATGGTTGCACGGATCCCTCCCTACAAGAACCCTATTTGGACCCTATTTGACAGTGCACTGACTCTCCAGTCCGTTGGGTCGGAGTCACTCCTCTTTTTTTACTTTTTATTACGCATAGTCCATATTAAAGAAATATTTACATATCCTATATCGTGAATCTGTTTGGTACCAAATTTTGGCATCACAAGTATATGTCCATTCTCTATTCGTGGGAAAAATATTAGATAAAAATTCATCATGGAGATCCACCAAATTTATCTTCAAACAAATATTAATTTAATACAAATATAATTATCGAGGTCACTAGGCTAATCAAATTTATTTGAAATTTCTCCCTTAGTCTCATATTCTAATCATCCATCTATCAAAAATATTTGGAGTATATATTATGAGCATGGAATTTTAAATTTCCAAATTTGTACTTTTGAGACCCATATGTAAGTTCTAATCGGCCCAAATGGGCTTGAATTTAGTGCTAAGGCACATCACCCATCTCATTGTCTTCCAAAGGGTCCATATGATTAATCATATTCTTGATTAAAAAAATTATTTTTTGAACTGGTCTAATTCCTCAATTGAAGATTCCCCAAGACACATTTGATCAATATTACTTTGCTTTCCAAATATTAAGATCATATCCAGTTCTAGGGCTCAAACCATTAACTAGAGTACTCATATTTCCTTCATTACTCTACCTTGGTTGTCGCCTCTAATCGTTGAATAAATTATCGAATTCCAGACTTTGAGGGTAGTACAAAATAGTTACAATTGCACATTAGATCCTCCTCTACATTTTCTTTCCTTAAAATTCATATATCATGAAAATTGGATGGAACCTTTATTGCAACCATAAATCTATCATATACTTAATTCATAAATAACTTAAATGATTTACTTATTAGATTCCAAAATTAGGTTGTGATAGGATCCCCTCTTGTGTCCCACTCCTTACAAATTTCCATGTTAATTTATTCTAATTTTTCAAACATAAACGATATTTATGTGCTTATGGCATCATTTGACTCCCGCTATTCCTAAATTATTCTAAATTAGGTTTAAATTAGCTATCACTAACATAATCAAAAAGGGTCTACAAAAGTTAAGTAATAAATTGTGAACCTTAATTCGGGTATGCTACAACATTCCACTCATGAAAGAATATTTTGTCCCTAAATCCATCCATCATTTTCCAAGTGTACTAAGTCATACTTCAAAATCAATATAAGGTTTCTTATACACTTAATGTAGTGGATTATGGTACACCACTATGTGTCATACTTATAGCCAAAATTCATGATGAACCTACAATATTTCATGCATTAAGTCTCTATTGGTCTTCTTATACAACATTTAAGCAAAGGTTACACCAAAATCTAGTATTATCTTATGTTTCATGACCAAGTCCTTTCATATACTATTAGGAATATTGGGGTTAGAGTGTAAGATTAGGATTTTGTTAGCAAACATGTCTTACTATCCACATTCAAGCATTTTAGTATATTTTAAGCAACTTGGTGAACTAGTCTTCTATGGTTTTTAGTATACGCAATAAAGTAAATCTTATAATATGTAGTACTAAAATTATCTTTACTTAAGTTTTTTATTATCATGCATGATATATGCACATTCATTGACCTTTAAATTGAAAGTGTGTTCAAACTAGATTCAAGGTTAGGGATATTCAGGCCATTTATTATAAGTAATTAGGGAGTATAGGGGCATTAAGTTCAAACTTATAGGAATCATGATACCATTTTTTTCTTGGTTAATTACCTATCTATGGTATACCAATTTTGATGTGTGAATAAAAATATTTAAGTTTCATTTTAAATATACATGTAATATTCATGATACTCAAATTGGCAGTGTTAACCCACTTAGCATGGCTAGGCGGTGGATAAATTCAATAGCCAAGTATTAATTTTGTCAACCTCTATCTAATTCAATTAGTCCATAAATTAACTTACAACCTAATAAATAAGGTGTACAAGACTCCACACCTAAAGAAAATGATTATTTTATAGACTAAGTAACCATCTAAAGAGGTAACATTGGTAGATCAACGATGCCATATATGTCTAACTTTTCATCTCCATACACTCTACTTCATTCTTACTCTTAGTGTCTCATGGTTGAACATTCCATTCTAGGGTTATACACCATATGATTTCTCTACAACTCGAGATTTCCTTGTAGTGGTGACTTGGTACCAAAAAATAAAAATAAAAAACTGAAAAGTTGTCTTTTTATACATACGAATTAATAATGAAAATAAGTTTATTAGTATAAATTTACAATGAAAATCCAAAATTGGTGTCAGAAATGGATCCAAGAACCAAGTCATCCACTATCCAAAAGAAAACATATATACTATTATTTTGTCATCACTTCATTCCACAAAGAGGGGTTAATCCTCCAAGCACCAAAAAAAAGCATATAACTGTAACTCTAATATATAAGCATAGAAGGGAGAAGGATTTCTAATTTGCATGGTCAAATTCCATTAAATCCTGATTAGGAACGACATTTACCTTACTCACTTCTATCTAATCATGGGCTACACAACCTCACCTATATACATAGGGGAGCCATGTGATCATCTAACACAACATGAAGGGATTAGGGTTTTTTCATTAGTTGGTACTTACAACCAATGAGTCTTCACAAGTCAATATGAAATATATAGTCAAATAACCCATCATCTCTTTACCTAAGAAACCAATTATGATTTGGTGATGAGAGAGGTGAAACCTTAAGAATCATGACTGAAAGTCATAACTACACTCAACTAATTCTCATGCGAAAAGGCCTCTCAAACTTAGTGGAGAGAGTACCCATCCCTATAGATAAAGAGCTTTGGGCAGAGCTATTCTGAGATAGCTCCATGTTAGAGAAGGCAAGTATTGCCTAACTGTAACAAAACTATCTCAGGTTCTAATTTAGCAACAAGGAAATCATCAAGATTATAAAACTTACACATGATTTTGCATTTGTCATTCGTGCATGCTCAGTACCCAAACTAGATGTATTTGAGGCATGCTAGGAAAAACAACACAATTAAGAGGTATAAGGTGGGAACTAGGTTTAAGATTATGTATGAGTGTTCAAATAAGCTTACACTTCATAATGTGCAAGGTAACCTCCTAGACAAAGAGACATAGGAAACAAACACTAGAAGAGTCAATAACTATGTGGCAACATTCTCACCTCCATAAATAGGGTGGAAGTAATAGGGGATATGCAAGATTGAGTCTCAACCACATAGGTAATTTGGAGAATGGAAGTGACAAAATTAGTCAAGGATCAAAACATTAGTAGGTATTCCACAACTTAGGGATAGTAATATGAACAACATATATAGGGTTACTTACCAACCCAACCAAGGAACGACATGGATAACTTGAAATAGGAAAGGTCACTGACTCCTTAGGCTTTGATACCATATTTTAAAGAATGGGACCTAATGTTGGTATGTATGCCCAGAGAGCCAATCATATGATGATTGTAATGACATAACTTGTAATTGATTTGATTAATAAATAAAGGCAAGCTTTTAGTTTATTCAATTTTATTTAGTTATGAGATAATGATGTAACATTATAAATGTCTAGAGAATAACATTACTCAATGACATATGTCTTCAAGTATGTAACTTGAGGAAATGAGATCATACGTATGTTAAGAGTATATATTTATTTATTTATTTATTAATATATATTCTCATTTTGTCCCTGATCAGTTGTTATTGTGGAATGTTGATAGATAACAGTAATACATAAGATTAGAGTGTGAGTTGGTTGATAACAATGTCATTAGTCATGATATGGCTATATCAAACCAAGCACACATATACATGTTGGAGAATAGTGTATCAGACAGACCCACCATGAGACTGACACATGGAAATCATTACCATGGTTGTCATAGTCAACTCTCATAGTGATGGTGGTGTTTATGGTTCTTAGACCTTAAATCACTGCACTCATCACATGTCATTCAGTATGCTTTGACATCATCAAACACGATTATGAAACATTGGTTTTTATAAAGGTGATGATTGGGTGACTATGACACATGGAGACTAATAGTGAGTGATAGAGATGGGATTTGTCCCTCCTACAAGAGTATGATATCCTAGGACTATTGATTAGTGAGACTGAGAAATGCATGGCCATGCACATGTGAGTCAATATGTGATATTGAGCTTACATATATCTCAGACAGTCTTCTCTGGTTCAAGAAAAAAGATTGAATGTTGAAGAGGGTGACTACTCCATGCCTCGAGTTCAATCGAGATGTCAATTTAAAAGGAATTATACAAACACATAACACCATACATCGATTGTAGGTTGAAGTTGTTTCCCAACATTCCAATTACTTATATAGCATTGATGTGAGACTAGGCACCGCTCATTTCTTGTGATGTCATAAATTGTTATGAATATTCACTGCCTATGTAATATGGAACCTATAGGGTCACATACATTGGTCTTGACCTAGAATCGAAGTTTAATCTTGAATAATGATTGATTTGATTACTAAAGTGTTTAGGTATTCAATTCACGCAACAAATCAACTGGTTGCACTGCCAAACGATTAGCTCACTCAGTGAGACAGCCGCTTGGAGTACCAAATGATCGACTCAAGTGTTGAGATGACTATTTGGAGTGTCAGACTGATTGGAACTTCTTGAATTGGAGAAGTTGTACACAAAGCACGCTCCAACCGATTGGCTCACTGGGTGAACCGATTGGCTTGGGCAAAGAGAGACGACTGATTCACCTGGTGAACCGATTGGCTCAGTTGGCCTGGTGGAAGGTTCTAGCAACTTTCCCAAATTTGTGAGAAAGTTTGATCGTTTCAATTACACAATTCTATTAATGTAAGTGATTAATGTTTAACATTAATTACAAATGATTTGCCAATTTTGTGTGTGATTGGGAAACTGATAGATGACCATCTCATAGAGAAAAATGATTGTCTCGCTAGCTAAATGATCATTTGGTCTTCCAGACGATCATTTCAATATTTGTAGGTTGTGAAAATTCAAGATCTTCTAGTCTTTTTCAATCCCGTATAGACTGCAGACCCTGACCCTGGACTCTACTATAAATATAGGGGTATTGGGGCTTCCCAGAGTACAACACAAACAATTGAGAATCAGTTGCTCTGAGAATTATTGTCCTCTTTGGTTGTGGTAACTAGGAGAGCCCAAGAAAGTCCTACCCGACTAGGGAGCGATAGCAATGGGAGAGAACAACTAATGATCATTGTTGTGGGAGAGCAAATTCGTGACTAGTATGCAACCAGGAGGGACAAATCCTTCCTATTCATTCTAGTAGGACAATAGGAGTTCTAGGAGATCTGTGTGGACTTCTCTAGAGGTGACGTGGAATTTTCTCGTCACTAAGGAGGACAACGTAAACCAGGAGTCCATGGCGAGAGGAGTTGATGATGATGATGAAGACGTTTGAGGTTGCAGTCCAGGCAGCAGACTAGGATGTGCGACAATCAGATGAGTCCTAGTGCAACTAGAAGACAGTTGTTCATCTACAATGACAAGGAGATGTTGATGGACTTGCTCCAGGACTAGGTATATCCTCAAAATCATCCTTCCCATGTTATAGTTATTGATGTGATCTGTTGGTTTATGGGGAATATGGTAGATAAAATTTTTGTTTCCACTCCTATTCTGTAGTCATATTTCCCTACACTTCATAGGGGATCCACTCTTCACTAAATACATAAATAAAACATCATGTTCCAAAAATGGAGGAAAGGAGGAATTATATTATTTTCCAAATGGTTATACAAATTCCAGAGCATAAAAATGTCTACACAATGGAAACAAAACCATTACAAAGTTTCATCTTATTTCATGCACAATTGTTTCTCTCCATAAAAGTTAATACTATAAACAATTTAGGTACAACTACTAGTAAATGAGCCTAGATATAGAGGAAAACTTAAGCATTCCAAGATATTCTAATGTTTACATCCTAAAAATGATCCTAATGAGTTATCATCATCTAATTTGCCTACACTTGGGTAGTTCGGGAACAACACCCAAAAAATAGGAAACAAAGGGTTCACATTAGTAAACATTGAGTATGTTCACAATAAATATGTTTGGACATTTTTTGTTTATCTTGGTATATAAGTGGGGGGTCCCATCTAAGAGGGGATATTGACAAGTAGGCAAGTTCAAGAATATATAAATAAGAGAATGAGGTGTTTTAAGAATAACAAAACCTCAAAGTGTCTTGCCATAATCATTTCATAAAATTCACAAATAAAAATATTTGCATGTATATAAGAGATAGACCAGATGTCTAAAATAGGGATATCTAAAATAGGGACATAACACAATTATATCATGGCCTAAAAGACATTAGGGTGGAAACAGACATCACGGGTGGAATATTCCCACCCTATAACAGAAATGGATGTGCACATGAACTGCTACTATAGATAAAAATTCTAACATCCAACATGCATAAATTGAGAAGGAAGACTTTTAGTTCATTCATTTTAAATTTACAAATATCAAGGCAAGTGGGTCATAAACCCTATGTTCGAAGGAATTAAAGAAATAATTTGGAAATTTAAGAATATACAAAAAGATGGTTAAATGAAAGATAAATGCCTCAATTTTACATATATGTCCAAATTAAAATAGGAGTTGTACATACCTAATTATCATGGCTATATATTATTTTTATTAGTATATTGGGGTCCATGAAGACAACTTTTCACCCTAGAAACATAGTAGGTATGTCAGTCAAACCAAGTCAAACATGTGTATACAATCATATTTTCAATTTTCACAATTTTCTTATCCTAGTCCTGATAACTTAATCACATGTGAGGGTTATGTATGTTATTACTTAAGGGTGATAGGGATGGTTACTACAGATTTATCTTGTTATGTATTTAAAAATCACCTAGGCTGGTGATGAGGCTCAAGGGTTTGGTATAAAATGATAATAAGATTTGTATACATATTTTTCAAACTAATAATTATCCAATATGGTAGTTGAATATTTAACCATTTGTCTACACACCTATATTGGGTATTATTACTACTATGCCCAACACCAAGTTAATCAAACTTTTAATATGGGCATCACTAATGCCACATTCTATACATATCCATATACTCTACTCACAATTTTTTTGATTGATGATGTATCACAATTTATAGTGTAGACCTAAATAACTGCTTGTCTTCTAACTTAATGGTGTACAAACATTAATACATGCATATACATTTGTAAATCATAGATTTATATGTTTATTTAAGGAATTGAAATTTTAACCAAGATTAGTTGTATTAATGTATTTCCAAGTATTATTACCCAATTCCATAATCTTTCCAAAATGTATTAGATTATTTCTACAATTAGGGAACATAGTAGGTATAGAGAATATGTCTAATATATGGAATAAGGCTATTCTTCATATTTCATGATTATCATATACCCTATGATTATCACATGATCATCACGATCTAGTAATCTAAATGTTTTAGATATGAAAAAGAGAGATGAGTACTCATAAGAATCTATAATGAAGCAGCTTGCTGGAGATCTTCAGGCCTACTTCCATTATGCTTTCTGATGTTACTCCATTGTGCCCACCTAAGGTAGTTTAGTACCAACTGAGAGGTTGCCCTACATGGCCAAGGTCCTACTACCTACTATGGTAGTCAGCAAGGAGTCTTCTAGACATAGAAAATGAAGTAATTTGTCTTCAAACTTTGATGTCAAACCAAAGGTCAAGGAGAGTAGGTGGTGGCTACGACATAGAGGGATCTCTTCATAGTGGAATTTGAGAGTATCACATCCTAAAGTGATGTTTGGAAAATTGTTATAGAGGTTTACACAAGCTATCAGGTGGATAAAATTGCATTGAAGATGGTCTATAATTCTATGATTGAGTCGCCTATAGTTCAATGATTGGACTAGTGATAGGAATTGTTTAACTAGGAGCTCTTGTAGTCCACTACAGTGTTGGTGAAGACTCCTCTCTATCATCCGATAGCCTCAAAGATAGGAAACATGGAGGTGATTGTGTTGTTCTCCAACATACTCTTGAGTGCAAGGACGTGAGGAAAAGAGTATAGTTGAGGTTTGTGAGGATATAGAGAAGGAGGAGAGGACATAGGAGAAGAAGGGGGTGACTAGGAAGATGGTTGTTAGATCTAGAAGTTGGCACAAGGTTGAAGTAGAAGACCTGGCAGCATGGAGGCATTGGGTTGGGGCTGTAAGTTGGTGAGGGTTCTAGGAGAGGAAGTTTGAGAGGATGAAAAGAAATAAAGGAGGTAGAAATGAAGAATTAGGAGCAGGAGGTAGAGAGTAATAAGGGGAGCGAGGAGACAGAAATGGTTGCCAACCAAGGGTGGAGGATATGATTTACGCATGTGAGAAAGTGGGAGAAACAATATGCGCTTTACAACTAAATCTTGACAACATGGAGAAGAAACATGTAGAATATATCAAAAACAATAAAGCATGTTACAATAAGAAAACATTTAGGTTTAAATGACACATTGAATGCATTTTATGAGTATCAAAGATTGCAAATTTAATTAGTCAAATGGGGGAGTAAAGTTTGTCTGGTTGACCTAAAATCTTCCATGTTGCCTAATAGAGATATGGCAAACTCAATTTTAATGTTAATATCACCATTTGGTAATGTTTGATATATTATTTCATTTTTTAAGTGTACTTAATTATGCATTTATTATCTTTCTTAATCAATATTTATGCATTATTTTGTATTATATATTTACTTTTATCAAATAGGCTTCAAATGATCCTAATGTGTTAATTTAGGGGGGGGTTTAATTTTTGTAATTATATAATTAACACTAATATGAATTTACTTTGTTGTTTATTCTAAATTTTAGAACATAAATGATATTTGTGTACTTATGGCATCAATTTCTTACATATATCCCTAAAGTAATATAAATTAGGTGTAAAGGAGATAATTCTAATATAATAAAAAGGGGGTCTAGAAAAATTGAGGGACAAACTATGAACCTAGATTCATGTGTGTTACAGCAAACCTGAGATAGGAGTTGTTCCTTTGTTTTACATTTACCCTTATGACCATGCCTGTCATGGGTGCTCAGATGTGAGGTAGGAACCCCATCATTCTTAAGTCTCTTCTTTTTTTAAAAAATAAATGGCTAATAAATCATTTATTGACACATTTTTCTTCTATGTATTTTAGACACTTTGGATGATCCATACTAACTAAGTAAGGAGGTTAAAATGAAATGAACAAGAAAAGTGTCAGAGATGGAAAACTCCATCTCATTCAGTTGTGCATCGATATTTCTCATTTCCATGATGTGTCTATGAATCCCACAAGAACCATTGTACATAACAGAGTGCATCTTGACCAATAAGGTGTTGGCCCTAGACTTATAGAAAGAAACATAGTGTTCCTTCACTTTATTTAGAATATCCTTTGCCAACTCAAAGGTGGAAATGGACTACCCAATATAATTTTCTACATGTGCTTGCATAATCAACAAACTAAGCTAATAGAAAATTCCTACTTCTTATAGTTAGTCTCTTTGGAAGAGGTACTTCCCTTTGTTAGTTTTTGTGCTTTTTCCACTTAGAAGCTAAGTCAAGTCCACACACCCTAATGTAACCTGACCTTTTCTTTCTACTCATTCATATTTGACTCATTGAAATTTGGAGTGCAACTTTTAGTATATAAAAATGAGAAAATAACTTCAAATTCACATTAAAACACAATACTTATCAAAACCATAACATAAATATAAAATGAAATTTGAGATCCACTATATTTTACTCTTGTAATAGGTAATCACAATGGGTCATTACAAACTCTATCTAGATAAATTTGTAACACTGTGTCAGATTCATTTATGATGTGGATTATACCCACTTGACAAGATTAGCTAAAAAAAATAGAATAGTAAAATAGTTTCTCCTTTGGGTCAAAATACGTCGTTAGTTATATTAAGTGACCTTGTCTTACTTAGTCTATCTATAAATGATCCACATTTAAGTATTACCATTATCATTTTAATTAAGCACAATCCAATGTAAGTTAACAAATATACAATTACTAACTACTTTATAGGCTCACTTAAGTGAGACCTTTCAATGACTTGGTATTAACAAAATATAGGGGTTTGATGTTATTCATAGGATCTCCACTAAGTGAGACCTTTCAATGACTTCCTAATGTAACATAGGATCTCCACTCAATTATTTCCATCATATGATGTTATTCATTTGACCAGTAGTTTGTTTCTTAGAATGAAGGGTGTCATACTTTTACATACATGTGTAACCATCATGATAAGTAAATAAGGTTCACAATACTCCCCATTAATACATAAAATAGAGAAGATTGGTTACAATATATGTCAAAGAAAATGTATGGCATAAGCATCAAGTTGCATGTTCCTGACCGATCAATATCAAAATATTTAATATATATTCATGTTCCATGCTAATTCAACCAACAATTAGATTTCTAGTAGTAGCATGTCCGCCGTAAATATGGATTAAGGATCACCTGCCAACATTGTTTAGACAGATGAAGCATTTCATAGATTATCAGACCCTATATGGAGAGATGGGAGATGTAGTGTTACAACCCATAACTCTCCTTATGGGTAATTTTTGGGTTAAATATAATCACAATCCTAATTATGTTTTTATTAACGCCATATTTACCTTGTTCTTTATCTCAACTTTAGTTATCTTAATTTTATCTTTAGTAATTGAAATCATGCTTTAGCATACAAGAGATCCGAGATTCAGTTGATATAGACATAGACCACATATGTATGTGGAAAGTGAATTAATGATACATGAGAAAATTATTATTAATTAAATTATCATTTGAGAATATCAAACGAATATTCGATGAATTTTAAAGAAGAGAGTTATGGTAGTATTAGGAAACGTTTTCATTGGACCGATGATGAAGAAGGTCGACTGGCCATGTAGACCAATGTCACACATGCCGACAGATCACACAGATCGATAGACACATAGGCTAATGATCCTCACAGATTGATGACCAAATGTACTGACGGGCCACACTAACTGACGACCATGCAAGCCGACAGGACATGCAGACCGCACACCATGCAGATTGATAGGAATGAATTGTAGCTAAAATAAATTGTGCAGCTTCCCAAGACAGTCAATGAATAAAATGATCATAATGTTTTCTATACACATCTGAATACAACTAAATCATTGCATACATATTTCAATCGTCAACAAAATCAGAGCCCTACACCACTAGAGGCCAATGGAGAGGCAATTTCTAGGGTGAATTTTTGGAGGAACATGAAGAACATCATTAGACCTATGGTCTAACCCTAGTTCTATCATAGTAAGTATATTTTGGTTGTAAAACTCTTCTCTTATTATTTATCCCTTTCTCGAGATCTATTGTTCAAGTCATCGTAGGTCTTGTTCTTCCTATTGTCTTCATCCTCTACCTCTTAAAGGTCGATTTTGGATCAATGGGTATATCAGTAGACCAATAAGGTATATTTGGAGGTTTTAATCATAAATCCAAGATATATAGATTAAATTAAGACATACAAAACCTAGATCAACAGTGAGCTAGTATTGTATCCAAGTGAGTGTAAAATTACCTTCTAACCTTGATTTATAGTAAACAAACTTGAATTAATCATGTTTTTTTGTTGGTTCTTATTCAATGATTCATAATACAAAATCAATATGCTATTATAGTGATTTTCAGTGGAAAGAATAAATTGTTTAGTATGCTATTTGCTATGATTTTGATATCTGCAATCATTTTATGAACTCTTACACAATATGGTAAATGAAATAGTGGATCTAGAAGCACCAGAAACCTCTAGTTTGCTCGGATTCTAGATTTAAATGATTAATCAGTGAATTTGAAAGATTTTTGATAGTTTAGTTTAGACTGATAATTATGATGTACTATACCAGATACTCTACTGTAAAGATAGGATAATATTATAAGTGGTCAAGATGTTGTCTGAAAAATTAAATATAATTAAACAATAGATGCCATGAACACTATAGAATCCTTCACATGAGGCTTGTGTTGTGGGGAGGAAACATGCTTTTAAATGGAGGATAATTGTAGATTGAGAGAGTCAAATCACACGGGATCAGGGTGGGGGAGTCTAGGTCATGGAGGATAGACTCCTTATTATAGTGTGATACCCAATAATAACTGAAGATGTCAGTTGTACCTATGATGTTGATCAGTAGGTTAACCCTAGTGGAACCACTAATACATGATAAGCCAACTACTTTGAGTCTCCATCACAATCCCAAGTTTAGTGGAGATATCCACTTATCCATATGCTTCCATTAGTCACCAAGGCCAGACATGACGAGGCTCGTTGCAAGATGGGTATCTAGAAATTTCAAACTTAGAATGTTGGGCATTCTTCTAAATATTCTACAATGAGATTGTAGCTTGTTGTGATGCTTTCACATGTGGTGATACACCTCATGTCATTCTAGTGTATATAGTAAGTAGAGTCAAGAACGTAATGGGTATTTAGTGTTCTATCCTGATCATTTTCTATCAATACTCATGTTTTGTTTAAATGGAAATATAGTTTTGATTACTTGTATTCGAAATAGTAAATATTTATCGTTTGATTTATCATAGCTACCTATTGATTTTCTATGCACTAACCTAGTCTCTCATACAATCTACTGAATTATTTTTCAAGAAAGGGTACAACTCAGTCTGGGAGGACTCAAAAGCTTGCTTTCATCAAGAGTAGACCAACTGAGGACTCAAGAGAAATAGTAAGAATAGTTAGATGGTTTCTTATCCTTCCTCTAAATCATGGGAATGAGAGAGTTACATAAGAGACCATTTGTAATATGTTGTATTTGACATATATTAAGTGAGAACTATTTCCTTTTGTAAAAATTAAACTCTATTGTAATCATTTATTTTATGCTTAAACAAGATGTGATAATTTAGTAAAATCATATTCTAAATATTAAGAAAAAGAAAACATTGAGGCTAAGTTTCAGTTAGTAATCAAAAGTAAGTGGTTAGTCTGATCCCTCCTTGGTCGGCCTAAACCCTGGTTGGTGAGTTTGAGCCGCATAAACATATTAGTACCAGATTGTACGTTGAATTCAAATTGAGTTTAGGTTTGGTACAAGGGCAATAAGAGACCAATAAGATTAGGATGTTTTCCTCCTTGAACTAGAATTTTCTAACATATGTTTATGTTATAAATATGCAGATGGTGTGAAGAGGATGTGGACTTGGTGAGAAATAAGTTGTGAGTCATTATGGCCCTCACCATCATGCAATGGCTAAAGGTGGATAAGATATGGATGAGGCAACAATAATGTACAATATTTTTTTGGAGACAAAGAAAAATATAAGATGGATGGGAGGTTTTCATTTTCTAGTAAGGACTTGATGAGATCCTATGAACTGGTGAAGAAGCTCGGTGGAACTGAGTTTGTTGGAACACCACACCCAACTATGGTGTATGTGTGACTCCAATGGCTGGAAAAGGTTTTCTTCCTAATGGATTTACTAAGCATAAGTAGATCAATCATGTTTTCCATCTACTTAAAGGAGATGCTTAGGTGCGGTGTTGTGGTGTGGAAAATAAGAGGAGGAATACAATGATGACATGGAGGGACTTTGTATGTGAGTTTCATCTTAAGTATTTATCCTTATATCTTCTTAAGAAACAAGATCATACTGTTGGAGAATATTAGATAAGACAACATGTCAATTAGTGAGTATGAGGAATATTTCACAAAGTTGGGTAACAATTGTCCTCATCTTGTACTAGATGATGTAGAGAAATGTAGGATAGTACAAGGACATTTAACATCTAAGATTTGACATGCCACTTCAACAATTGGGATAAGAGATATAGAAAATTTTGTAGAATTTGTAGAAGCAGCAAGGCATATTGAAGAATCAGTGGATGTTGATAAGCACTCTGAGAGCAAGAAAAAATCTAGAGAATTCAATACATGAGGATAGAGCGTTAGTGTATATAAAAAAGGTGGTGGTTTCTTTTTAGAGATTGGATGAGGTCTTGGTTATTTTGGAAGACAATGATCTAGTTCTTCATAGAGTATAGGAAGGTCTAGCTCCAGTAGATGGAGTAAACTGCCTTGGCAGGCACCTTCAACATGATCTTTAGGGTTATCAATATAAATGATAGGTCTACAAAGATAGGATACAACTGCATGTGACAATCGTGGTAGGACACATTTGGGTTAGTCTTGGGGAGACAATACTCAAGAGCTATATTATTGTGGACAGATGGGACATGTTAAGAGGGACTTCTCAACACTTCAGTCATACATGAACAAAGTTCACAATCATAGTTTTAGACTCCTCAGAGACATATTTAGTTAGAGGGGTAAGTTCTTTAGTAGTCTCTGACTCTAGAGGGAGAGCACCTAGCACCACTAGTGGACAACAAGGACCACGTGGAAGACGGAGAGCTATATGACATTTTTTTCTATAATACAATTTGAAGTAGTCTCACCCAGGGTTATTACAAGTTAGATGATTCTCTTCAATAACATTTTAATTATGATTTTGTTTGATCCTGGTGCGACACATTCTTTTATAGACAGGTCATTAGTTAGTGGATTAAATATTTTAACCTAGGATTTATCTTATGAGTTGTTAAGAGTGTTGTTAGGTGAATCAACAATTTTGAAAAAAGTTTGTCCTGGATGTCTATTGAGTTTTAATGGGTATGCCATAGTAGTTAATATCATATTCTTATACGTTAATTCTTTTCAAATTATTTTGGATATGGACCACCTTGAAACACACCATGTTCAATTGGATTATTGGAAGAAAGAAGTTATCTTTCAACAATGTGGCTTTCCATTGCGTTTAATGGAGATAAAAAAGTTTTACCCACGTTATAGTATCACCTGTTGTAACTGATAAGATGATGAGAAAGTGGTGTGAGGCCTTTCTGGAACATGTGGTAGTTGCTAGGAAAGAGAAACAAACAACCAATATAGATGTGAGTTCCCATATGTCTTTTCTGACAAGTTACCAGGTTTACCTTCTGAAAGGGATGTTGACTTTGAGATACAAATTATTGTTGGTAGCCATACAATAGCATTTACCTACCTATAGAATGGTAGTCATACGGTTAAAGGAATTAAAAATTTAGTTATAGGAGTTGATGAATAAGGGTTTAATTCAACTTAGTACATCACCTTGGGGAGCTCTAGTTTTATGTGTGAAGAAGAAAGATGGAAATATGTGGTTGTGCATAAACTATTGAAACTTGAATAAGGTAACCATTAAGAACAAATATCATGTTCCTAAGATTTGACGACATGTTTTATCATATACATGAAGAAACAATCTTTTCAAATATAGATCTCACATTGGGCTATCATCAATTAAGGTTAAAGGAATCTGATATACCTAATTCAGCATTCAAAATAGTGTTTGGGCATTATGAGTTTGTAGTTATGTCCTTTAGACTAAAAAATGCACCAAAAACTTTTATGGACATGATGAATATAAATTTCAAATCATATTGAGATATGTTTATAGTAGTGTTCATATATGACATCCTCATAAATTCTAGAGATGAAAAACAACATGAATAACATTTGAGGGTAACCTTATAGTTCTTGAGATAGCATTAACTTTATGCTAAGTTCAATAAATGTGAGTATTAGTTAAAAGTTTACTTTCTTGGAGATGTCATATCAAGATGAGGAGGCAGTGTAGACCTAAAATGGTGGAATGCATTCTTCATTGCGGTCAGCCTACTACTCCTACTAAGATCTGAAGTTTTATAGGATTAGCATACATTATAGAAGGTTTGTATGGAACTTTAGTGTATCAGCAACACCTCTTACTCATTTAACAAGGACATAACTTTTGTTTGGTCAAAGACATGTGAGAAAAGTTTTTAAATGTTAAAGTGGAAGATAACTGCAACACCTATTTTGATTGTACCAGAAGCACACAAGACTTTTGTGGTTTTCTGTGATGTATCTAGGAGAGGTTTGGGATGCATTATACTGAAAGAAGGGAAGGTGGTGGACTATGATTCTATACAGCTCAAAATGAATTTAGAGAATTATCGGATACATGATCTTGAGCTTACAACAGTACTCCATGCCTTGAAGACATCACATCATCATCTTTATGTGAATCATGTCAGGTCTTTATTGACAATAAGAGTCTAAAGTACATTTTCACACAAAAGAATCTCAAGCTGAGACAACATAGGTTGTCAGATATTATAAAGCATTGCAATTTTACCATTGATTGTCACCTCGAGAAGCCACTTTAGTAGCATATGCTTTGAGTAGGAAGTCAACATTGTTTGTAGAAATATTTTCTATGTTATGTATGAAATGTTGGCTAAATGGACATCATTAAAATCCCTTTGTTTTGAAAATAACAAACATTTCATTCTTGTGGATCTAACGTGCTAGTTGAGTGTTTCAGGAACTAGGTGGATGACACAACTTTGGAAGATCTAAGTACTCATAATGTGTTAATTTCATGATTGTAATCAAATGTAAAAACTTGTACAAGTATATAATGTACAAGTACTTAGATATCATGTAAATCAAGCATTTAGATCTTCCCTAGACATTCACAACACTTAGATAGGTCATCCCCTATAATAGTGTCACAACTTCACACTCATACACACACTTAATATTCATCTCGAACCACCAAAACAGAGACACTCTCAGTCGAACTCTTTGTCGACCGAGACAAGCTCAGTTGAACAACTTCTCGACTGAGAGTCTCCTGGGTTACTTCCTCTAATAGGTTCTATAGCTGTTAGACACAATAGACAAGGTAGTTGGGAGTAGGAATCGAATGTTATATACACTAGCTCCAGACCGTCACTCGGTCGACAAAAACTTCGACCGACGGAATCTCGGTCGACAAACTTCTCGACCGAGATTATTTCTGGTTGCAATTTTCAAAATTAATAAACTAGCCATTTCTAAAGTAATTAGTGGACAAATAACGGCTAGTTGAGCACTAAGAACCCCCTAGAAAATGTCTAGAATGTCCTTAAGCACTCATAGGCCATTCCTATAAATAGGACATGCCTTAGGACACCTAAACACACTTGTGCAACACTTGAGCATGCATACTTGCAATTGGCTATCTATTCTTGTGAGCAATTGAGCAACTCTAGAATTTGCTAATCCTTTCCATTGCTACAAATTCGTGTCCTATAGGATAGCATCTCCTACCCACTGCACTACCACTTCCATACACATTGGTTAGGAGATCAAAATGCTTGACATAGGAAATCAAGCCTTGTGCTACAACGGTAATTGTAATTTCCATTTTCCCTTCTTGTTCCTTCTTATTGGTTGTACTCTCCTTGCTACTCCTAGGGTTGGAGGCTGCATATTGGAGAGGGTGCTATCTTCTTAGGTGGAGAAGGAGGACTTTGGACTACTTCTAGAAGGTCTCAACGGGAAGCTACTTCAAGGAGGAAGGCTACTTCAAGGGGGAGCTTGAAGTTACTTCAAGTGAAGGCTACTTCATAGTTGGTGAGACGAATTTGGGGTGAAGGCTATCCAAAGGGTGAGGAAGGTATTTTTAATTTTGTGTAACATCCTAAAAAGGTAATAAAATTCAAATACTTTCAAATCCCAATTGGAAATAATTGGGTAGTGGACTGACTCCCTTAGTTTTTGCTAAGGGTGGAACCACTCTAAACACCTTGCCTCTTTCTTCTTATCTCAATTGTGGTTGCTTGAGTTGAATTATTGTTAAAATAATTATAAAACCCTATTCCCCCCCTCTAGTGGTTTTTCATTTGGTATCAGAGCAAGGCTTCAAGGAACTCTAATAAAGTCTTGAAGAATGGGTGACGGGGTACTCAACAACCTCAACTTGAAAGGGACACTCGTGGCTAGACCTCCACCTTTTGATGGCACTAACTACACCTACTAGAAGAGGAGGATGCAATTCTATTTCTAGGGAATTAGCTAGGATCTCTGGAGGATGGTGTCAAATCCATATATCTTTCCTCAAATAATAGAGTACGCAACTTGGGATGCTAATACGGTAAGATCAGCCCAAATGAATGCAAAAGTTGTAATTATAATCTATTATTCAATTTCTGTTGGTGAATTCAATAGAATATCAAATTGTGAAACAGCATATGAGATATGCCATAGACTCTCTATAACCTATGAAGGGACTGTTCAAGTTAAGAATTCTAAAATCATAATGCCTAAACAAAAGTTTGAACAGTTTCGTATGGATCAAAATGAGTCTATTAGTGAAATGTATGCAAAATTTTCTTCTATTGTTAATAGTTTGAATGCATTAGGTAAAGCCATTAGTGAAGAAGATCAAGTGTCAAAAATTCTTAGGTCTCTTCCTCCTAAGTACAATCCTAAGGTGACCGCAATTGAAGAAGCCAATGACCTCACCCGACTAAGGATGGAGCAACTCATTGGCAACTTAGAAGCACATGAAGCAACCTTAGAGGAGGAAGAAAGATCAGAGTGTGAACTTCAACAAGGAAGAAAGAAGGACATGGCTTTCAAGGCTACAAAGGTCATCACTCAAGAAAGTGATGAAACAAGTGATGGAGATGAGGGTGAAGAATCTCTAATTGTAAATGGTAAGAAATATAGAAGATTTTAATCTAACAAAATTATTTGTGCTTCTTCTTCTTCCTCTCCTAGGTGTTTTGAATGTGGAAAGAAGGGACATCTCAAGAATGAATGTCCTAATGCAAAGAAAGGAAAGAAAAGATCATCCAAGAAGAAGGGAGAAAAAACATACAAAGTTTCATGGGATGAGTCAAGTGATAGTGAAAGTGGAGAAGAGAATGTGGAGTGTCTCATGGCCAAATAAGATGATAGTGATGATTCTCAAGAGGTCCTTCTTGATTTGCCAAAACAAGATCTAATTGTTAGTCTACAAGATACTCATGACAAATATGTTGATTGCAAAAAGAAACTAAAGAAGGTTACTAGAACTAATGAGGATCTATATGCTAGATTGAATAATCTTCCTTTTGAAAAGGATAGTATTGCTTCTAAAAATTTGACCTTGAAATCATCTTTAAATGATTGAAATATGAAGTTGCTTACTTTAGAAACAAATCATGATCTTCTTTCTCAAGAAAAGGTTGATTTTCTTGCAAAAATGAATAATTTTTAGACTCAACCTACCATATGTAATCATCTAGATTATGATGGTATTGTTATAGAAAGAGATGCTTTATCATCTAATCTAGATCAAGCAAAGTTAGATATTCAAAAGAAAATCGATGAGATTGCTAAGTTACAAAAAGAAGTTAGTAGCTTTAGAAACAATGGTATTCTTGATAAGATCCTAAAGAACTCTTCCGGTTATAGTGGAAGAAGAGGTTTAGGATATGTTCCAAAAGAAAATTCTTATCAACCAAAACCTAGGAGAACTCAAGCACCCAAGACCAAGATCATGTTTGTACCCAAGAACACAACTCAAAATCCTAGGAAAAGAAATGAAATTGATTCTATTTGTTGTCATTATTTCTTGCGTCTTGGACATTATTCCTTTTCATGTCCTTACAAGAAAAAGGATGTTGATTTAGTATGGGTTAAGACCCCAAACATAGCAAATTTAATATGATTATGTTGAGATTTGACTTAACACTTCATTTGAATATCTTAATGTCTCATCTCAACTAAATAGAATGGTACCTTACCATATTACAACAATTTAAGCCCAAAATTAACATAAACAATTTATTGAAACAAACAAAAACACTCCCGATCGACAAACAGTTCGACCGAGACATCCTCGGTTGAGAAAATATTTGACTGAGGGAATGCCTATGACAAATCTGAAATCTATAGCAGAATTTATAGTGAAAACAACAACTATTCCGGTCGAAGATTTTCGATCAGAGCAAAAATCGGTCGAGAAATTGTCGACCAAGTGAATTTCTATTTTAGTTCAGTTTCATCCTGTACAATAGCAACTTTCTCGATCGACAAATTGTTTGACTGAGACATCTATCGATCAAAATATTTGTCGACTGAATGAAGATCTATTCAATTTAATTTGTTAAATCATGTTCAGTTTGTTGTTAAACGTACCTAACCAAAATGGACCATCACATGGGTACCAAATGTTGGGTTTTAGGGGAGGCAGAGATGCCAGCGGAAACAAAAATTTTCTCCCCCAAACCCGGAACAAGGAAACGCGTCAACGTTTATACAATAGGAAAGGATGGTTTGTGGAATCATATCTTGTCCTGAGGCTTGCTCGGCGACAATACCTCGCACTTTGCGTGGTCTTCACCTCCTGTCTTGGACGGTGTCTATGCAGCTCCTAGTCACACCGAGACTGATAGGATTGAAGGTTGTCCTCCTAGCGGCAGAAACCTCCCGCCTCTGAAGTAGTCCACACGGACCACCTGGAACTCCAATCTCCTTGTCACACAAGGAATTGGAAGGAGTCACACCCTCCTGTTGACGTACTAGTTGCCAACACACTCTCCTACCTCCAGTTGCAACTGCAGTTGTCTTTCCCTTGATGCGCCTCCCTTTGTGGGTAGCACTTTCTCGAGTTCTCTCGACTACCAAAACCACAGAGAACGACAACTTTACAGAGCAACTGGTTGCACTGAGTTGTACTTTGAGAAGCCCCCAATACCCCTATATATATAGGAGGGTCATGGGACAGGGTTCTCCATCCCGGGCAATGCGGGACTAAAAGTAGGAGTAGAAGGGTTCGAGATTTTCCACAAAAACAACCAACTCGCAACCTGAACTGATCGTTTCACAACTGAAACGGTCGGTTGGGGACCTGAACCAGTCGGTTGACACCTCAACCGATCAGTTGGGACATATGAGCCGGTCGGTTCATTTCTGAACCGGTCGGTTTGTGGTCCTGATCAGTTCTCGATTGACTTTCTTCCTTTTGTTTCTAATTGGTATCGAATACCAATCCTTGTTCCAATCAAATTGGGCAAGTGAAACGCAAGGAAAATTCTCACCAATCCTACTTTCCCAACTTGCTCGGTTGCACCAGTTGAATCAATCATTTCAACATTTGAAGCCATCATTTCACTCTGACCATGAGCCGATCGACTCAACACTTGAGCCGACCGGTTCACCAAGTTCTGTCGATCAGTTCATCACATGATCCGATCGGTTGGGAGTGCAGATTGTGCAGAATCAGTCAATTGCGATTTCAATCAATCTGATACTCCAATCAATGTGTCCAACACCTTGAACACTATGATTTTGAGCTATCAATCAATTGAGTGTTTAATTGAACTACTAAACTCCTTTAGTAATCAATCTAAACATTGTTTGTGGACAAAAATCCTCTTCCAGGTTAAATCCTATGTGTGTGACCCTGCAGGTCCATTTCACGTTGGCAGTGAAAGTCCATAATATTTATGACTTCAAAAGTAAAGAGCGGTTCCTAGTCACACATAAGTGCTACCCAAGTGAAAGTAGAAAGTTGGAGAACAACTTTCAATCCTACAATCTGTGAATGGTGTTACAGCGAATGTATAATTCCTTTATCACTGATATCCCGAATGAACTCGAGGCATGGAATAGTCATCCTGTCAACGTTCATTCACTTTCTTGATCTCAGAGTAGATTGGAAGAGATATGTATGACATCAATATCACATACTGATTCACACATGCGTGCATGCCTTTCTCAATCCTACTCATCAAGTGGCCATGGATATCAAAATCCCTCAGGAGGGACAAATCCCATATCTATCACTCACCCCTCAAAAGCCCCATGTGTCAACGCCACCCAATCATCACCTTTATAACAACCCATGTTTCAGGACTGTGTTTGATGATGTCAAAGTGTGCCCAACGACCTGTGTTGAGTGCAGTGATTTTAGGTCTAAGAATCACACTCACCACCATCACTGTGAGTACTGACTATGACCACCATGTCATGGTTCCATGTGTCAAACTCACGGTGGGTCTATCTGATACACTTGTTCTCTAACAAGTACCTATGTGTTTGGTTTGATATCTCTATATCATGACTAATGAGATTCTGTCATCAACCAACACCACAATCTAGTCTTGTGTGTCATTGTTGTCTATCTACCTTCCATAATGACATCTGACTAGGGACATAACAAGAATGTACAAACTCTTAGCATCCGTATGATCTCATCATTCAGGTCCTCAACCTGAAAGCATACGTCATTGAGTATTGTCATTCTCTAGACATTCAATCTATTCTATCACTATCTTATATGACTGAACCAGAAAGAATTGGAAGCTTGCCTTTGATGTTTATCAAATCAATCTTAATGTATCCCACCAATCATCCCATGATTGGCTCTCAGGGCATACATACCAACAGACCCCCACTTGCACTGCGAGCCAATCAACCTTGAATCATATTCATAGTGATCTTCAAACATGTCCCACATGTTGTTGTGCTCTAGTGCGAACACAGTGAGTAATGGCAACACCTTGCCAAAGTCAGTATAAGTTGCATGTCTCACATCTCTTCGATGTACGTCATACGTATGAGATGGAGTTGTCGTAATATGTGATCTAGTACTCCTTTGCTAACCTTTAGCCACATTGCATGATCAAGGATTCCATACTTGTCATCAATGAGCGGAATATCTATAAGTTCATCTCATGAACCTCCAGATCCATATAGTATCCACTGTTGTTCTCTAACACATAGATACTCGGCATTTCCTTTTAAATAGTTTTATTGGAACACTTCCAATTATCAACAAACTTTCACTTTTATATATCCTATATATATTTTGCGATTAATTTTCTATCCTTTTCAGAAGTCCATATCAATGTAACTCTTTACATTGAACTCTTCCTTATCTCCATAGAACAAGTACTTCTCAAGTACTTATCAAGTCCTCATGGTATTCCAGTAACCCTTACTGGAAGTAGACAGACATCCACTCGTCATGTCTTACATACGAGTTACCAGGATGAGCACATCATATTGCCATGTCCTACATACAAGATGATGAATGCATTTTGTTCTTGCCATGCAAGATAACGGGATGATTACATACATGATATATCCATATCTATTCTTAGTGTTCCCATTCTTCATAAGAATTGGACACTTTGCCTTGGGATACTAACTCCATGTAGCATGAATAAGTTTTCTCCCACTGAATCTGTGCATACTGAACACTTCAGTACAAATTGCCAATGTATGCTCTCTCTTTTTCAGGTCAAGAGATTTTTCGAGAACTATCTCTATAGATCTCTATTCCTATCACATAGGAAACATCTCTATCTTCCTTAAAGATAATTTCCACTTTTGGATTTCCATTCTAGAACATTTCCATTTCACATCAACATGTGGAATGTGAGCATGCTCCCACGAAATCACAAATCCCTTCCTTATCTTTGACATATCAGTCAAACTTTTTGACTATATTATCAAAGTAAAGATCCAATTCTGAGTTGCTTGTACTCAATCAATCATATTGATTAGTCCATTGTAACTTATAGACTTCATTTGCATTAGTGGATTCATAAACCTTATAGGTTGTGTCACATACACATCCTTGTTTTATTCCTCATAGGAATGCGGTTTTAGTATCCATATGCAAAATGTCTTTAGTCATTAAGTTGCAATCAACAAGCATCATCCTTCTCAAAATGTTATCCATGTGTCTTAACACTTAAGACTTATTTGCACTTATGGATTTCATTCCAATGGGTGCTACCATCAAGGTCATACCTTATGGTTCACATGGATGTCATTTAGGATGTAATGGTCATAAACCATAACTCAAAATTTGGTTCCTCATATTCATCTAGATAGTTGACTCATCACATGAACAACTCATCACATAGATAATTGAGGTGTATCCGTCAAGGATATAAGAACTCACAACTCCTTGTGATTCTCAATGTCCTTTATTAGTGTGGGGTATTCTTTTGTTAAGAAGAATTCAGTTATTTGATAATCATTCTCTAACTCCTTAGAGTATGACTCCTTCTTGATTTAGACATCACCATGCCTTAATCATGAGTTAACTATGATACACTATCATAATCACTTATTAGGATCTCAAATATTTGGTCCAAGTATTTCATTCATTGATCTCATCAAGAATTAACACTTTACCAAATTCGTACTTCATCTATGATATTCTTGAATACTTCAAGATATTCATATTGGTATTTCTCTAAACACCTTTTGAAGTATTAGCACTTACTCCAATAGGTATGTAAATACATCACATGTATTATACCTAATTGGATGATCATTCTCCCACTGCCATTAGTGAAGATTAATTTATCATGTATAAGAGATTCATGTCTCTTACTGGTTCTCTAACCAAAAGAATCTAGATTTATCCATCACATGGAAACTAGAAATGAATTTCTCATGATTGATGCTAATTTGATTGTTTGAGTTATCAATAACTTTAGGTATCATTTTATCTTATGCATACCATGTATCACAAGATAAACAAGGCATTGCCACAAAGATCATATCATTAAGATTGAAACATCAACTTTATTAATTGCCATCATTGTCATACAATATGCAAAAATAAAGTGTTTCTATCTATTGGCAATATATGAAATAGCAGTTCTCAACTCTATTTCGTGCCTTTTAGGCTGAAATAAACTGAAAGATACTCCTATCTATGGCAGCAACACTTTCTCCAATGATGGGAACTTCTTTCTTGGTCCTTTCACAAAGGCCATCACTTCTTTGCGGATCTTGCATATCATATATGACATATCCATATCTTGGTATCATATACCTCAGATTAAGAAGTGGTTCATTTCATGATACCTTAGGTGGAGATTTTCCCCTCCTTCATCTTCTTTTGTTCTTCCAGATATAGAGGGCAATTCCCTCATACACCCTTTCCCATGTGCCTTGAGGCTGAAGACGGCTTGGATTGCTGGCTAGCATCATAACACTTCTTTGCTTTGCCCTTATCCTTGCCCTTAAGAATTACCTTTCTCTTTGATCACATCAAAGATTATGGTTTGTCTTTCTTCATCTTTGCCTCTACTATCCTCAACATGTCCAACAACTCTGTCAATGCTTGTCAAAGTTGTTCATGTTGTAGCTTATCATGAATTGTATGATTCTCACAACATTTGCAGTATCATACCAATAGCCAACCCTTGGCTCAGAGGGAATCATTCTTAGTCAGGTTTTCCACATACCCAATCACATTGAGTGTGTGAATACCTTACTGGATCTCCTTCTATCATGACATACTAGGACAGTGTCTTGGAGACATCATATGTCTCATGTTGTCTCTGCAACTCATAGTTCAGAGAATACAACATCAAGCACTCCTCATCAATGTCTTCCTCGGTATGCTTCCATAAGCATACTTTCAGCCATTGATGTGGTGGGATTGAGTTTATCTGGTCTTGGTATAACTAGGACTTAGAGCTTTAGCTCTTTGAGAACACTTCTCATCATCCTAACCAGTCGTGGAATTATTCCCATTTAATTTGTTGGTCTCAAAGACCGATTGCAAATAAAGTGATTATTGTTGATTAACCATTTATTTTAACAAAAGGAAATATATGCAATTTTAGTCCAAAACTCTTTTGACTTGTTTGATTGATTTGAAAAGTTGACGATAAAATTAGGCCTTTAATTAATTATCGCTCCGACTATTTTACTTCAAATTGATAGCCCTCACCATCAATTTGGAATATTACAGCGTACAACCTTCTAGTGGGCAAGATCCTGAAATCCTCTAAGTCATGGACCAGCTAGGGCTGTCACCCACAACATAGATCTCTCAGGTAGGCAACTCTTACCAATTGCATCATATGCAACTCTTGATAAGATGTCATATGCAACTCCTTGCCATGATCATCTCCATGCCTCAAGGTGCTAGATCCTATCTAGGTCACCTTGTTAAGTCCGACCCAAAGCAAACACGATGAATATGCACCCTGCTAGGGCAGACCCACACCTTCATCCTTCATGCTTCCACGGGATAGACGGTGCACCATGCTAGGGTGTGCCCACACTTGGTTGATCAAGCTTTTCACGTGTGTCACATTTGGAAGGCATCTAAAATTTAATATTTAATGAGGGATTTGGTTTTCATATACATATACATATCCAATCACCACAATACATAGTACATATCATATACATGCTATATCCCACAGAAAATATGCACAAACAATAAAAGCGATGATTATGACCATCCTAATGTGATTCCTCGAGCCAAGAGGAATCACGGTCATCTAGGTCTACATCACATGCAACTTGTACAAGATGAACTATGTGCCTTGCCATCTGAGTAGATCAACTCATCACATGAATGACTTGCTCGTTCTAACTCGGTCGTCTGGGTGCCACCAGCCGATCGGTTGGCTCCTCCAACCGATCAGTTCGTCTGGTCATCATGCATCTCGTCATGGCCGCCACCCACTCATCTCACTCCTCGAACCAGTCATCAACCGATCAGTTCACTCCTTGAACCGATCGTCTTGGAATGGCAACTGATCGGTTCACGCCTTGAACTGATCGTCTCATCTGTCATCTTGACGTCCTCTGTTCTTTGACATAACAAGAAATAAAATTTATCCTATTTTACATTATAAAAGGAGAAACCTTGAGTTACATTCGAGGGGAGCAAAGGTAGGAAAGAAATCTCAAATTATTTCGAGTTACATCAGGAAAAGGAGAAGGAAAATTAGTGCGCAGACCGAGATGCAAGCAACCACATACAACCATACACAGATAGGGTTTATTGGCCATAACAACGCTATACATCCATCACAAAACTCGTTCAAGGGCGACGCGTATCGAGTGCATTAATAATACATATCATATATGTAAATTTGGGATTTGTGGATTTAGGATTGGACATGCATAAATCCAATATTATTCGCATTGTATGCAATAAATAAAGGCGACAAACCATAATCGATCATATCGATAATCCTAAAGTATAGAGAAGTTGACGTGGCTCTGATACCACTGTTGGGTTTTAGGTGATGCAGAGATTGCAGCGGAAATAAAATTTTTCTCCCCCAAACCTGGAACAAGGAAACGTGTCAACGTCTATACAATAGGAAAGGATGGTTTGTGGAATCATACCTTGTCCCGAGGCTTGCTCGGCGACAATACATCGCGCTTTGCGCGGTCATCACCTCCTGTCTTGGACAGTGTCTATGCAGCTCCTGGTCGCACCGGGACTGACAGGATTGAAGGTTGTCCTCCTAGCGGAAGAAACCTCCCGCCTCTAAAGTAGTCCACATGGACCACCTGAAACTCCAATTTCCTTGTCACACAAGGAATTGGAAGGATTTGCACCCTCCTGTTGACGTACTAGTCGCCAACACACTCTCCTGCCTCCAGTTGCAACTGCAGTTGTCTTTCCCTTGTTGTGCCTCCTTTTGTGGGTAGCACTTGCTCAGGCTCTCTCGGTTACCAAAACCAGAGAGAACGACAACTTTACAGAGCAACTGGTTGCATTGAGTTGTACTTTGAGAAGCCCCCAATACCCCAATATATATAGGAGGGTCATGGGACAGGGTTCTCCATCCCGGGCAATGCGGGACTAAAAGCAGGAGTAGAAGGGTTCGAGATTTTCCACAAAAACAACCAACTCGCAACCTGAACCGATCGATTCACAACTGAAATGGTCGGTTGGGGACCTGAACCAGTCGGTTGACACCTCAACTGATCGGTTGGGACTTATGAGCCGGTCAGTTCATTTCTGAACCGGTCGGTTCGTGGTCCTGATCAGTTCCCGATTGACTTTCTTCCTTTTGTTTCTAATTGGTATCGAATACCAATCCTTGTTCCAATCAAATTGGGCAAGTGAAACGCAAGGAAAATTATCACCAATCCTACTTTCCCAACTTGCTCGGTTGCACCAGTTAAATCGATTGTTTCAACATTTAAAGCCATCGTTTCACCCTGACCATGAGTCGATCGACTCAATACTTGAGCCAACCTGTTCACCTAGATCAGCCGATCGGTTCATCACATGAGTCGATCGGTTGGGAGTGCAGATTGTGCAGAGTCAGTCAATTGTGATTTCAATCAATCCGATACTCCAATCAATGTGTCCAACACCTTGAACACTATGATTTTGAGCTATCAATCAATTGAGTGTTTAATTGAACTACTAAACTCCTTTAGTAATCAATAAAAACATTATTTGTGGACAAAACTCCTCTTCCAGGTTAAATCCTATGTGTGTGACCCTGCAGGTCCATTTCACGTTGGCAGTGAAAGTCCATAACATTTATGACTTCACAAGAAAAGAGCGGTGCCTAGTCACACATCAGTACTACCCAAGTGAAAGTAGAAAGTTGGAGAACAACTTTCAATCCTACAATCCGTGAATGGTGTTACAACGAATGTATAATTCCTTTGTCACTGATATCCCGAATGAACTCGAGGTATGGAACAGTCATCCTGTCAACGTTCATTCACTTTCTTGATCTCAGAGTAGATTGGAAGAGATATGTATGACATCAATATCACATACTGATTCACACATGCGTGCACGCCTTTCTCAATCCTACTCATCAAGTGGCCATGGATGTCAAACTCCCTCAGGAGGGACAAATCCCATATCTATCACTCACCCCTCAAAAGCCCCATGTGTGAAAACCACCCAATCATCACCTTTATAACAACCCATGTTTCAGGACTACGTTTGATGATGTCAAAGTGTGCCCAACGACATGTGTTGAGTGCAGTGATTTTAGGTCTAAGAGTCACACTCACCACCATCACTGTGAGTACTGACTGTGACCATCATGTCATGGTTCCATGTGTCAAACTCACAGTGGGTCTGTCTGATACACTTGTTCTCTAACAAGTACCTATGTGTTTGGTTTGATATCTCTATATCATGACTAATGAGATTATATCATCAACCAACACCACAATCTAGTCTTGTGTGTCATTGTTGTCTATCTACCTTCCACAATGACATCCGACTAGGGACATAACAAGAATGTACAAAGTATTAGCATCCGTATGATCTCATCGTTCAGGTCCTCAACCTGAAATCATACGTCATTGAGTACTGTCATTCTCTAGACATTCAATTTGTTCTATCACTATCTCATATTATTGAACCAGAAAGAATTGGAAGCTTGCCTTTGATGTTTATCAAATCAATCTTAATGTATCCCACCAATCATCCCATGATTGGCTCTCAGGGCATACATACCAACAGCAAAACCTATATTTTATTGCAGGATTGGGTAGTAAACAGTGGATGCTCCAAACACATGACCGGGAATAAGGATGCATTTCAAACTCTTGAGAAAAAGAAAAGTGGAATAGTCACTTTTGGAGACAATGGTAAAGGTAAAATCGTTGGAATAGGTAATATTGGTACAAACCTTGAAATAAAGAATGTTTTACTTGTTGACGGTTTGCACCATAATTTAATAAGTGTCAGTCAATTATGTGATAGTGGATATGATGTTTTATTCAGCAAAAATTGCTACAAGTTACTAATAGAAAACACTACAAATGTTGTTTATGAAGGAAAAAGAGCTGGAAATCAATATATCCTTAGACCTAACTCTATGCAATTTGTAGTTAGAAAATGCTTACTTGCAAAAGAAAATTCTTTACAACTATGGCATAGAAAATTAGGTCATGCTAGTTCATATGTTATCAAAAAGCTAGTTAAATATGATCTTGTTCGTGGTTTTCCTAAGTTATCTTTTGATCAATCTGAAATTTGTGAGCCATGTACTTTGGGTAAACAAACTAAAACTTCTTTTAAACCCAAAAACATGCTTAGCACCAGTAGATCACTAGAACTTATTCATATGGATTTGTTCGGACCTATGGGGACTCAATCTATTGGTGGGAAAACATATTTCTTTGTTATTGTTGATGACTACAGTAGATATACATGGGTTCATTTTCTTGCAAATAAAGATGATACTATTCAGGTTTTCATTCAATTTTGTTCAAAGATTGAAAATCAATTACAAAACAAAATATGCACAATTAGAAGTGATCATGGTGGAGAATTTAAGAATCATCTATTTGAAGAATTCTGGAAATCTCAAGGCTACACTCACAATTTTTCTGCTCCACGCACTCCCCAACAAAATATCATAGTTGAAAGGAAAAATCGGTCATTACAAGAAATGTCTAGGACTATGATGCTTGAACATAATACACCTAAAACATTTTGGGTTGAAGCAGTAAACACAATTTGTTATGTGCTAAATAGAGTAACTGTACACTCTTATTTGAAGAAAACACCATATGAAATCATGTATACTAAGAAACCAAGGGTTGACTATTTTCATACTTTTGGTCACCAATCCTACTTTCCCAACTTGCTCAGTTGCACCAGTTGAATCGATTGTTTCAACATTTAAAGTCATCATTTCACCCTGACCATGAGCCGATCGACTCAATACTTGAGCCAACTGGTTCACCAAGCTCAGCCGATCGGTTCATCACATGAGTCGATCGGTTGGGAGTGCAGATTGTGCAGAATTAGTCAATTGTGATTTCAATCAATCTGATACTCTAATCAATGTGTCCAACACCTTAAACACTATGATTTTGAGTTATCAATCAATTGAGTGTTTAATTGAACTACTAAACTCCTTTAGTAATCAATCTAAACATTGTTTTTGGACAAAACTCCTCTTCCAGGTTAAATCCTATGTGTGTGACCCTACAGGTCCATTTCACGTTGGCAGTGAAAGTCCATAACATTTATGACTTCACAAGAAAAGAGCGGTGCCTAGTCACACATCAGTGCTACCCAAGTGAAAGTAGAAAGTTGGAGAACAACTTTCAATCCTACAATCTGTGAATGGTGTTACAACGAATGTATAATTCCTTTGTCACTGATATCCCGAATGAACTCGAGGCATGGAACAGTCATCCTATCAACGTTCATTCACTTTCTTGATCTCAGAGTATATTGGAAGAGATATGTATGACATCAATATCACATACTGATTCACACATGCGTGCACGCCTTTCTCAATCCTACTCATCAAGTGGCCATGGATGTCAAACTCCCTCAGGAGGGACAAATCCCATATCTATCACTCACCCCTCAAAAGCTCCATGTGTGAAAACCACCCAATCATCACCTTTATAACAACCCATGTTTCAGGACAACGTTTGATGATGTCAAATTGTGTCCAACGACATGTGTTGAGTGCAGTGATTTCAGGTCTAAGAATCACACTCACCACCATCACTGTGAGTACTGACTGTGACCATCATGTCATGGTTCCATGTGTCAAACTCACCGTGGGTCTGTCTGATACACTTGTTCTCTAACAAGTACCTATGTGTTTGGTTTGATATCTCTATATCATGACTAATGAGATTATATCATCAACCAACACCACAATCTAGTCTTGTGTGTCATTGTTGTCTATCTACCTTCCATAATGACATCCGACTAGGGACATAACAAGAATGTACAAAGTATTAGCATCCGTATGATCTCATCGTTCAGGTCCTCAACCTGAAAGCATACGTCATTGAGTACTGTCATTCTCTAGACATTCAATCTGTTCTATCACTATCTCATATGACTGAACCAAAAAGAATTGGAAGCTTGCCTTTGATGTTTATCAAATCAATCTTAATGTATCCCACCAATCATCCCATGATTAGCTCTCAGGGCATACATACCAACACCAAAACCTATATTTTATTGCAGGATTGGGTAGTAAACAATGGATGCTCCAAACACATGACCGGGAACATGGATGCATTTCAAACTCTTAAGAAAAAGAAGAGCAGAATAGTCACTTTTGGAGACAATGGTAAAGGTAAAATCGTTGGAATAGGTAATATTGGTACAAACCTTGAAGTAAAGAATGTTTTACTTGTTGATGGTTTGCACCATAATTTAATAAGTGTCAGTCAATTATGTGATAGTGGATATGATGTTTTATTCAGAAAAAATTGCTACAAGTTACTAATAGAAAACACTACAAATGTTGTTTATGAAGGAAAAAGAGCTGGAAATCAATATATCCTTAGACCTAACTCTATGCAATCTGTAGTTAGAAAATGCTTACTTGCAAAAGAAAATTCTGTACAACTATGGCATAGAAAATTAGGTCATGCTAGTTCATATGTTATCAAAAAGCTAGTTAAATATGATCTTGTTCGTGGTTTTCCTAAGTTATCTTTTGATCAATCTGAAAATTGTGAACCATGTACTTTGGGTAAACAAACTAAAACTTCTTTTAAACCCAAAAACATGCTTAGCACCAGTAGATCACTAGAACTTATTCATATGGATTTGTTCGGAACTATGAGGACACAATCTATTGGTGGGAAAACATATTTCTTTGTTATTGTTGATGACTACAGTAGATATACATGGGTTCATTTTCTTGCAAATAAAGATGATACTATTCAGGTTTTCATTCAATTTTGTTCAAAGATTGAAAATAAATTACAAAACAAAATATGCACAATTAGAAGTGATCATGGTGGAGAATTTGAGAATCATCTATTTGAAGAATTCTGCAAATCTCAAGGCTACACTCACAATTTTTCTGCTCGACGCACTCCCCAACAAAATATCATAGTTGAAAGGAAAAATCTGTCATTACAAGAAATGTCTAGGGCTATGATGCTTGAACATAATACACCTAAAACATTTTGGGTTGAAGCAGTAAACACAGCTTGTTATGTGCTAAATAGAGTAACTGTACACTCTTATTTGAAGAAAACACCATATGAAATCATGTATACTAAGAAACCAAGGGTTGACTATTTTCATACTTTTGGCTCAACTTGCTAGATCTTGAACACAAAAGATGATAGAGAAAAGTTTGACTCTGAATCACAAAAAGCCTTTTTCTTGGGATATTCAACTTCTAGTAAAGCATTTAGAGTTTACAACACTATCTCTAGAAAAGTTGAAGAATCCATTCACATTACTTTTCATGAAGACCAAAAACAAAGTGATAACATAGTTGATATTACTCATCAAATCGAAGATCTAACCATATCATTAAAGATGATCAAAATGCTAAAAATGATCAACAAATTGAGACACAAAAACCCATCCCTAGAATTATTAAGTATCATCCTCAAGAACTGATTATTGGAAATCCTAACGATAGAGTAAAAACCCGATCATCTTTTAGAGATGTTGCAAATATGGCATTTGTATCTATAATTGAACCTAAGAAGGTAACTGAAGCTCTAAAAGATGATTATTGGATCATGGCAATGCAAGAAGAATTAAACCAATTCACTATGAATGACGTATGGGACTTAGTTCCTAAACCTCAAGATAAAACCATTATTGGAACTAAGTGGGTTTTTAGAAATAAGTTAAATGAATCCGGGGAAGTAGTAAGAAGTAAAGCTAGGTTGGTAGGACCAGGGTATAATCAATAAGAAGGAATAGACTTTGATGAAACTTATGCACCAGTGGCAAGACTTGAAGCCATTAGAATACTACTAGCTATAGCTGCCCACAAAAACATCAAACTATTCCAAATGGATGTAAAAAGTGCATTTCTCAATGGAATAATACAAGAAGAAGTATATGTTGCTCAACCACCTGGTTTTGAAATTCTAGAAAATGTGACTATGTATACAAACTCAAGAAAGCACTCTACGGGTTAAAACAAGCACCTAGAAATTGGTATGAATGGCTAAAAATTTATCTTTTTGATAACAACTTTTCAATTGGAAATTCAAATTCTACTCTATTTTTCAAAACAAATGAATCTGATTTTATGGTTGTTCAAATCTATGTTGATGATATTATCTTTGGTGCATCCAATGAATCTTTATGTACACAATTTAGTAATACTATGCAAATGGATTTTGAAATGAGTCTCATGGGAGAATTGACTTTCTTTCTTTGTTTTTAGATAAAGCAAACACCCGCTGGGATTTTTATAAGCCAAGAAAAGTATACAAATGTACTTTTAAAATGCTTTGGGATGAAAAATTGCAAACATGCTACCACACCAACGAGTACCTCTACTAAAATTGACAAAGATGAAAATGGGGAGCCAATTGATGATTATTTGTATAGAGCCATAATTGGTAGCTTGCTTTACTTAACCTCTTTCTAGACCGGACATCATGTTTTTCGTTGGACTTTGTGGTATATTTCAATCACAACCTATGCAAACTCATTTTCAAGCCGTCAAACAGATTTTAAGATATTTAGTCGGCACTACAAGTTATGGTCTATGGTATCCTAAAGGACAATCTTTGGACTTCAAATCTTATGCTGATGTTGATTATGCTGGTTTTTGAATTGATCGAAAGAGCACAAGCGGAAGTTGTTTCTTGTTAGGAAGATCCTTGGTATCTTGGTTTAGCAAGAAACAAAACATGGTTGCCCTCTCTACAACTGAAGTTGAATATATGGCAGCCGGGTCTTTTTGTGCTCAAGTGCTTTATATGAAACAAGTTTTAAATGATTATGGTTTTACATTTTCATCCACACCTATCCTTTGTGACAATACAAGTGCTATAAACTTGGTACATAATCCTATTTTACACAGCCGTGCCAAACATATTGAAATCCATCATCATTTTCTAAGGGATCATATCTCTAAAAATCATGTATCCCTTCATCATGTAGATACGGAAGATCAATTGGCTGATATTTTCACAAAACCTCTTCCATTAGATCAATTCAATAAAATAAGGAAGCAACTACTCATTACTCCCTTAGAAGATGTTTTCTTTGACATTTGTGCTTCTTAAATCGGTTGGTTTTTCTGATTCTTACATTTTGGCTTCAAATGGACATCCTTTCAAATGATTTGATGGTTATCTTTTTTAAGGGGAGAACAAATTAAGGGGGAGTTTTAACACATTATTTTAACGGCTATCTTTTTTGAAATTACAAAGGGGGAGAAATAATATAAATCTTAAATACCCAATCAATGAGTTTCATAATCTCTTAGCTTTACATTAAAAGTTGCTATATCCCCTAAGAATTGGACTTTATGTTCCACACTTCTTTAGGACTAATAAGCACAAATTCCATAAACAAGAGAAGGAATACACAAGGTAAATCTCAGGTATGAAACTCAACTCATTTTAAGATTATTTGATTTATGTTTAGAAATGTTGTCATCTTCAAAAAGGAGGAGATTGTTGGCTAAATGGACATCATCAAAATCCCTTTGTTTTGAAAATAACAAACATTTCATTCTTGTGGATCTAACATGCTAGTTGAGTGTTGCAGGAACTAGGTGGATGACTCAACTTTGGAAGATCTAAGTGCTCACAATGTGTTAATTTCATGATAGTAATCAAATGTTAAAACTTGTACAAGTATATAATGTACAGGTACTTAGATATCATGTAAATCAAGCGTTTAGATCTTCCCTAGCCATTCACAACACTTAGATAGGTCATCCCCTATAATAGTGTCAAAACTGCACACTCATAAACACAATTAGAATTCATCAAGAACCACCAAAATAGAGACACTCTCGATCGAACTCTTTGTCAACCGAGACAAGCTCAGTCGAACAACTTCTCGATCGAGAGTCTCCCGGGTTACTTCTTCTACTAGGTTCTATAGTTGTTAGACACTGCAGACATGGTAGTTGGTACTTGGAATCAAACGTTATATAAACTTGCTCCAGACCATCCCTCGGTCGACAAAAACTTTGACTAACGGACTCTCAGTCAACAAACTTCTCGACCGAGATTGTTTCTGGCTACACTTTTTAAAATTAATAAACTAGTCATTTCTAAAGCAATTTGTGGACAACTAATCACTAGTTGAGCACTAAGAGCCCCCTAGAAAGTGTCTAGAACATCCTTAAGTACTCATAGGCCATTCCTATAAACAGGACATGCCTTTGGACAAACACACTTGTGCAACACTTGAGCATACATACTTGCAATTGGCAATCTATTCTTGTGAGCAATTGAGCAACTCTAGCATTTGCTAATCCTTTCCATTGCTAAAAATTCGTGTCCTATAGGCTAGCATCTCCTACCCACTGCACTTCCACTTCCATACACATTGATTAGGAGATCAAAACACTTGATATAGGAAATCAAGCCTTGTGCTACAATGGTAATTGTAATTTCCATTTTCCCTTCTTATTCCTTCTTATTGCTTGTACTCTCCTTGCTACTCCTAGGGTTGGAGGCTGCGGATTGGAGAGGGTGCTATCTTCTCAGGTGGAGAAGGAGGACTTTGGACTACTTCTAGAAGGTCTCAATGGGAAGCTACTTCAAGGAGGAAGGCTACTTCAAGGGGGAGCTTGAAGTCACTTCAAGTGAAGGTTGCTTCATAGTTGGTGAGATGACTTTGGGGTGAAGGCTTTCCAAAGGGTGAGGAAGGTATTTGTAATTTTGTGTAACATCCTAAAAAGGTAATAAAATTCAAATACTTTCAAATCCCAATTGGAAACAATTGGGTAGTGGACTGACTCCCTTAGTTTTTGCTAAGGGTGGAACCACTCTAAACACCTTGCCTCTTTCTTCTTATCTCAATTGTGGTTGCTTGAGTTGAATTTTTGTTAAAATAATTATAAAACCCTATTCACCCCCCTCTAGTGGTTTTTCATGAAAAGAGATCTAGTGGTTAATATGAGAGATTTGAATAAAGACTTGAGTGGGTCAGAACAAGGTGGGATGATTCCATAGATGCATGTTAGGCCTACATTCTATGTTCAGATCAAGCTTCAATAGAGTGACAGTGAATTGCAACATATCATGCATGATAGAAAAAGAACAAAGTTTGGATATTTATATGGTGGGTTATTGTATCAGTAGGATGTATTGTGTGTGTCAAATGACATTAGTTTAAATAATAAGATTCTTAAGAAATCTCCCTTTTCTATGTATGCAATGCACCCAGACAGTTCTAAGATGTATAGAAACCTCAAGGAATTGTATTGGAGGAAAAGTATGTAAAGAGATGTGGTTGATTATGTAGTTAGGTGTGGCATATGCCAACAAGTCAAGGTTGATCTCTAGAAACCAAATTTGTCCTATAACCACTCCCTATTCCTATGCTGAAGTGGGAACTTACTACTATGAACTTTCTAGTAGGGTTACCTAGAACATCACATAGTTTTGACTCAATATGAGTGATTGTGGATAGATTAACTAAGTGTGCCCATTTTTCCCTATTAAGTCAACTTGGGATGCACCCAAACTAGCCAAGGTTTACATAGACAACATAGTTAGATTACATGGAATGCCAATAACTATTATATTTGATAGAGATCCTAAGTTCATATCGATATTTTGGAATCCAGCTACATCATACCTTCAGAACATGTGTTAAGTTTAGCACATCATCCATCCTCAAATAGATGGACAATCAAAAGGGACAACGAAAACCCTATAGGACATGTTGAGAGCATGTGTATAGCAATTAAGTGGCAATTGGGATAATCATCTCAGTCTTATGGAATTTTCCTATAGCAATAGTTACCATTACATCTTAGGCATAGCCCCTTATGAAGCTATGTATGGGAGAAACTATAGATCTCAAATTTGTTGGTATGAAGTTGGTGAGAGGCATATTCTAGGTCCAGAACTAGTGGAGGAAAAAATAGAAAATATATATATGTGTTCATACAATAGTTGAAATCTACACACCATGGATAGAAAATTTATATAAATAAAAGATATAGACCACTACACTTTGAGTATGGGGATGAAGTGTACTTGAAAGTTTCACTATGTAAAGGTGTGTTGAGGTTTAGAAATTGAGGCAACCAGCCTCCTAGATTTATGGATCCCTATCCACTCATTCATACGATTGGACCTAGCATACAAGCTTGAGTTGCCTTTTGAGATAGACAATCTACGTGATGTGTTTCATGTATCAATGTTGAAAAAGTGCCATCTAATTACATAGAATATCATAGACCCAAATAACATACAACAAAGAGAAGATATCTCCTATGTTGAAGGTCTTATTCAAATTTTGGATCATAGAATTTGGAATCTTAAAAAGAGGGAGATACCTATATTGAAGGTCCTTTGGATTAATCATGGTGTAGAGAAAGCTACTTGGGAATTAGATTAAAAGATGTGTATTAATTATCCTTTCCTCTTCTAATAGTTTTGAGACAAAAATTTTATTAGAGGGGGAGACTATTACAATCCATAACTCTCCTTACTAGTAATTTTAGGGTTAAAGATAATGTTAATGTTAATTATGCCTTTGGTAGTATTATAATTATCTTGTTCTTTATCTCATCTTTATTTATATTAATCTTATGCTTGGGTAATCAAACTCATGACTTCATCATAGAATGATATCTGAGCTTTAGTTGATATAGAGATAGCTCACACATGTATGTGGGAAGAAAATTAATGATACTTGAGTAAATAATTAATAAATATTTTTTCATTTGCAAAATCCTATCAAAATAATACTTTGGGATTGTATATAATTCAATAATGAATCCAATGCAAATAGAATGAACCAAATTAGAGTTAAAATGATACAGTTATGTGAAGAATTGGCTTTAGTCTGCTTTTTCATCAGACAGACAACCATGTAGGTTGATGGGCCACACAAACCAATGGGCCTCATAGACTGATGGCCACATAGCCCAATGGGTCACATAGATTGATGTTCACGTAGGTGAACGGGCCATGCAAACCAAAAATTACACAGGCCAATGGGCCACACAGACCAACAAAATGAATAGTGTAGTCGCCCAGTACAATCAATAAGTAAAATGACCACAACCTTTTCTAAACATATCGAAATCATGGATACATTTATCTCATTGGATTCTTATTTAAATTTTCCATACAACCAGAGGCCTAATGTGCTTAAGAGAACTATAGAGAAGCAATTTATAGGGGGACTTTTGGGAGGAATGTGAAGAATAATGGGAGATCAATGATCTAGCTGTGGATCTATTGTAGTAAGTGGATTTGGTTGTAGATCTATTCTCTTCTTCCTTCTCTATAGATCTAGATCTATTGTTCCACTCATTGGATCTCTAATTCTTCCTCTCATCTTCATCTTCTTCCTCTAGAAGGCCAATTTTTGGAGCACTAGGTATATCAATAGATCAATATAAGGTATATTTGATGGTTACAATCATGAATCCAAGATTTGTAGAGTAAAATCTTGACATACAAGACCTAGACTCCTTATTAGTGACCTAGGAATGCATCATGGTGAGTAGAAAAATATTTTCTAATCTTGATTTGGTGTAAACAAACCTAAATTAATCATGTCTCTGAGTTGATTCTTACTCAGTGACTGATACCACCAAATTATTATGTTGTTACATAATTTTCAGTAAAAATAATAAATTGCTCCTTATGCTATGTGACTTTGATACATGAAATCATTATGTGAACTCTTATGCAATGATGATTATGATGAATTATACCAAATACTCTAGTTTAAAATATGGTAATATTAAAATTGTTCATGATATTTTTTGATAAATTAAACATCATTAGATGATAGCTGTCTTGAACACTGTAGAATCATTCATATGAGGCATGTGCTATGGGAAGGAAACATGCTTCTAACTGTAGGATAAGTTCATATCAAGATAGCCAGATCGCACTGGATCAGGGTGCAAGGGTCTAGTCCAATGTTGACAAACTCCTTATTATAGTGTGGTACCAGACAATAATCAGAGATGGTGGTGGTACTTGTGATGTTGGTCAGTTTGTTAGCCCTATTGGAACCATTTATGCACAAAAAGACAAATGCTTTGACTCTCCACCTGAGTACCCAGGTTTAGAGGAGGTATCTAGTTATCCTACCACTTCCATTAGCCACTGAGGCTAGATGTGGCAAGGCCTTCTGTAGATAGGGAATGTATAGATTTCAGACTTAGAATCTCAGACATTCATCTAAGTCTTCTCAGTGAGGTAATAGCATGTTGCGTTGCTTTCACATATTATTGTAAGGCCCCTAAACTTGCTTAATGAGTTGAATGAGATTAATTACCATAAATGAATGCCTATAACCCTAATATAACCTTTTTGTATGTTTTGAAATCATAATACAAGCTTAAGTTTCAAATTTGGTCCAATTTGGACACTGTTTGAGCAAGTTATGCAATTTTCTGTACATTTTGGACTTTTCTGCAATTTACCCCATTGAGGGGTTTTCTTTACAATTTGTAACATACATTATCTTCCTTAGATGTTATATTATAATTCTTGAGATTTTTTAACCATGGGGCTCCTAGTTGAGCCATGGTTTGAAGGTGTTTTCATCAAGGGTATTTTTGGGTTTACCCCTTCATGGATGAGCTGCTTTTAATAGCTATCAACTAATGAATGATGTGATTGACTGGGAATTCAGAAAAAGTAAAGCTAAGAAACTCTATAAGGACAGTGGGGGAGCTACCTGTGTGTGTGCTTGTATATTCTTAATAATTTAAGGCCATAGACACATGGGGAAGCTACTTTTACACCTCATGCTTGCTTCTATATTTATCCATGGGCTATATTTACCTCTTCTTTGCCCAAATTCGAAACTATGCATGATTTCCCTTTCCTATAACCTGTAGAAACGAATCCACTCTGTTTTTCTGCAGATCCAACTACTCTAAGGTAGAATACAACCTCTTTCTGGAGAATAAGGTCTCCTAGAGCTCCATCTAGCCCTACCTAGGGTTTCCAAGGTCATCTTCTAGGGATTTCGACCAAGGCAAGTTGTTTTCTTCCTTCCTTCTCCATTTTTTTTTGCTCTTATCCTTCCTTATACCTTCCTCCAGGTCATAACCCTTCTTTTCCATGGTGAAAGTGGCTCTAGAACTCAAAACTCTATCCTTTTTATTTATTTTTCTAGGATTTTGCTTCTTTGTGGAGAGAAGTACCTATTTGGCCAAGTTCAGATCTGAATCCAAGGTTTTCTTGCCCTATTTTCTCATGATTCTTTCTGTTTGGGATCTGACCTACTCGATAGAGGTGAGTTATATAACATTCTTCACTTATATTTCTTACTAGAAGCTTGTTAGTTCATGTTTATGCCTTAATGTGTTGATTTAAGCATAGAGAAACCATGCCTGTTTAGAATTACGAATTTTTGTGGTGTTCCCTATTTTATTCCAGTTCTATATGAACTTGTACACATATGTATGACCTTTATAAGGTGTAACATGATCTTGGACAGGTTGATAGCATCAACCTATGGTGTTAAGAACAAAATAGTTGATGGTTCAAATTAGGGTTTTCAAGCTATTTCATTCCCTATCACACCACTGATGGTCATACCATTCAATAGCCAATGGTGTTGCTATTTTGGAAACTGATGTTCATGATCAAGGGTGTCAAATTTATGGTGACAGCCTATGGTCACCCCCTTCGGTCAGTTTTTGACTCAATTAGACGTTTAATTATCATCCACTAAGTATTCTAATGATGTTATCAATCGATGATGATATTGGCTTAATATTTGATGGTGTTAACTGAATGTATTACTAATCTAGCAACCAATGGTGACCTAATGATCACAATTAATAGTGGATCAGGTCATCACCATATATGATGAATTACTAATGTAATTGTAGATTTAACTAAACCTTAAACCAATGGTTCCTTGGTTCAATTGATCTAATGGTTAGACCTATACTTCAATTGATAACCTTGAACAATGAACCTGGTCCAATGAATAGTATTGGGTGCTTTAACATCCAATGTATTATAATAAATCACATGTTATTATATGTGGGTCCTAGTGATGATAATTTGATGCTTCAATTCCATTACTTTGTACTCTTATCTTTCCATCATATAGTTATATTTGATAAATCGCTATAATAAGTGAATGTGTAACTCCCATGTGATCTAGCTTGTTATACCTAACCTTAGTGTAATTATATGATGTTGATTGGTTAAAATCAGACCTCTTAGATGATTAATATGATAATGAATTACACTTTTCTTGTGTTTAAACCACATTGTAGTGCTATTTGAATATCATAGTGCCTTGCCATGTTAGTATCTATGGACACATATGTACTAATGATCTTTTGAGCCTTGTTTAAGGAATGGAATGATGATGATAACCTTAATATGAATAATGTGATGGTCTTAATGACCTTTGGGCATATTTGAATCCATGATTGAGGTGAAATCCTCTTCATGTTCTAATAAGAATTAAAACCCTGGAACTTGTGATAAGATATTGGTATCTTGTAAAAGTATGATGATAAATGTGGTCCATTAATTTGTAGTGAACGTTATCATGTGGTAATGTGATTAAGATTTATATCTCAAATGTTTTATATCTTTTGAATTTGTTATACATATACTCTTGTTAGAAAAGAATTAGGGTTTGAATGTCCATTTGTATGATTTAGCCTTAATTCACTCAATTGGCATAACTAATTAAGTGAAACTCTAATCATGTTGTGCTTTGTGCCATAGATCTATCAGACTATCAGAAATTTCCAGATAGTGAAATGAGTATTCCTAAGGGATACTCGGAGCGCATACTGATGAGTATGCGGGGTGCTTATCATCCTGAATTCAAGTGTTAGGGAGGATGATAGTAGTCATACCTAGCCCTCAATTTGAGAACGACTGCGGTTGTGTCTCAGTGATTATATATATATATATATCTGATGAGATTGGAGGACAACTATGGTTGTACCTTGGATGGTAGGGTATGCGTACCTACCTCCTTTCACTAGTGTCGTGACATGTACCAAGGAAGGACTAGGTTGTTAGTAGCTTGACCTTATGTGTCATTGTGACGGACCCATACTGACCGGGGGTAGAGAAGATCTTAGTGGGCTGGCTCTTCCTAGATCTTGTATGGCACTGATTTCGACGTAGTAGTGGTCAATTGGGACTTGAGTGGTATTTCTCAAATCCCTTAGGGTAATGTAATAAAACAAGTTATATAAGTCGTGTAGTATACTGACTATGGTTAAATATACGTCTAACATTGTTTGATTAGTCTTCAACTTATCTTTATACTATTCTATGTTTACAAGATGATATCATATGACCTTTGAGTAATTATACTTTTTATCAATTTAATTTGCTTAATGGCTTAGTATGCTTAACCTATTCAATCAACTTAAATTGCTTATTTATTACTGTATCTACTCAGTTCATTTACTGTCAATCAATATGTTATAATCAATATATGTTGGAGAGAGTTATATCTCTCGTTGGGACTAGGTCTCACCCGTGGGTCACCACATTTTTTAGGTGGTCGCGGGAAATGAGGTCGAGTTTGTATTGTGGAAGAGAACCAACCTGGTGATCAATAGATTCATAAGGTTGGTTAGTTGTAGATGTTGGTAATATATTCCTAGTTTCGTCCATGTACTCTCAGGTCCGGGTATGGGATGTGTTTTCTAGATGATATACTTGTATATTTCGACACAAAATTATGGTAGTATGCCAATGTTTGTAAATATATGGCATGAACATGTGAAATATCTTTTGTATGCAGGATGTGACTGAGGTCTTTGGACCCATTTGTAAATACTTGTTACAGTATATGAGAATGGAATGAAGGACCTTTTGTAAATGTTCTAGAGTTTATTTACAATGTTGGAATTGGTTTTAATTATTCTGCATTTTTTACTATGTGATAAATTAGCAGTTGATTGTGTTTTGTGTTTTGAGTAATATCATTTAGTGTTATGAGGTGTCACAGTTAAGTTGGTATCAGAGCTCTAGGTTTACTGAGCCTACAGGGGCATAGGACTTAGGTTTGATTTTGTTCTTATGTATCCAACATATCTTATCATAGTTTATGCTTATGTAGATATGTCTGGAGGACATGAAGAACATGTTGAGAGTAGATATGTAGCACCAGGAGGAGGTGTTGGGAGGCATGCACGCGATGAGAGAGTTCCAGAATCAGGGCCAGAGCAGCCCACAATGCCTCATCTAGACCCGACAATGATGGCCAATCCTGAGTTTCAACATATGTTTAGATAGATGATGGCCGCAATTACACATATTGCTGACAGAGAACCAACACCTCAAGCTAGGGCAACCGCCTCTAATATGGAGTCCCAAGGTGTTGGGAAGACATTTGAATGTCTTAGACGTGTTGGGGCGATTGAATATGTAGGTACTTCTGATCTAGCAGATGTTGGCATGTGGTTGAATGAGCTGGAAAAGGCATTCAAAATCCTAAACATCGTTGAAGAAGACAAAGTTAAGCATGCAGTATACTTGTTGAAGGGTAGTGCTGGCCACTGGTGGGCCATAGAAGAGGAGAAAAGGCTAGGAGTTGTGATTGGATGGGAGGAGTTTCAGATGGAATTTATTAGTCGATATTTTCCAGAGACCTACCAAGATGAAAAAATTTCTGAGTTTGAGAAGATTCATCAGGGAGCTATGACTATCAATGATTATGAATCAAAGTGTATGGAACTTTTGAGGTTCTTCCCACACATGGTAGCAACGGACAATGCAAGGATTCAGATATTTGAGTAGGGCATGGGTATGAAGTTGACTACTACAACATCAGCCTTGGAGAATAGGGAAAGGTTTTCCACCTTTGTGGAATCTATCAGGAGGATTGAGAGGTCTTCCATAGAGAAGCGTGAAGCTAATGCTAAGAAGCGACCTATGCAGTTTCAAGGGAAAGCATCTGGAGGCTTTAAGAAACCAAGGCTTTTCCCACCGCCTTCATAACTAAGGTCAACCTTCACTGAACCAAGATCACATGCACCGTCACAGTGGACCCTGAGTAGGGGTAGAGGTCATAGTTTTCGACCTACAAGAGCTCGTGGTTCATCATCAGTCTCAATTACAGGGTCGTTTAGACCACATACTGATAACTGAGTGTGTCATCAATGTGGACAGATAGCGCATATTAGATGGAATTGCCCTACGAAGGCTGAGGAGGTGACTCAGCAGCCAAGGTAGAATAAATAGGGATCACAACAATGACAATTTGATACTGGTAGTGGAAGCGGATGTGGTCAGGCATCCCATGTAGGATCCTTGGGACAGGCGAGCAAAGGACGTGGATGGCAGCAGGTGACATCTAAGTTCTATGCCATGACCCAGTTGGAAGCAGTGGTCAATCCACAAGTCGTGACAGGTCAGATGGAGTTATTTCATTCTAATATGTCTGCTTCTTGTTTCATATATGTGTTACTAGACACGGGTGTGACAAACTCTTTTATCACCATACAGGTGATAGATAGTTGTTATCTACCTGTTAGTATTATATCTAATAGCTTGCAGCTAGAGACTCCTTTGGTTGATTCCACTGAGTTGCAGGAAGTGTTCCCTTCTTGTGTTCTTTCTTTCTCTGGACACAACATTCAAGTGGAACTTTTTCCAGTTTTGATGTAATCCTAGGAATGGATACCTTGGAAAAATACAAGGTAGTCTTGGACTGTAGTACTAATGTGGCGATGTTCCATGATGGATATATACAATGGATTTTTCAGGGTGATAGGAAGATTCTTCCTACATGTTTTTTGTCATCTAGGACAACTAAGCAGTTGATGAGACAAGGATGTGAGGCTTTCTTATCTCGTGTTGTGGATACCAAGGAGGTAGGTCCTAGTATCCAGGAGGTACCAGTGGTGCAATAATTTGAGGATGTCTTTCTTGAGGAATTTCCTAGCATTCCCCCTCCTAGAGAGATTGAGTTTGAGATCAATCTTGTTCCTAGAACACAACCCATAGCACAGTCAACATACAAAATGACACCAGAAGAGATGCATGAGTTAAAGAAACGGTTATAAGAACTGTTAGAGAAGGGTTTTGTCAGGTCGAGCACTTTTCCTTGGGGTTTTACCATGTTGTTTGATAAAAAGAAGGATGGTTCGATGAGGTTGTGTATATACTACAGACAGTAGAACAAGGTGACAATAAATAATAAGTATCCTTTGCTGAGGATTGATGATCTTTCTGATCAGTTGAGAGGTGCCACTGTGTTTTCAAAGATAGACCTGAGGTCAGGTTACCATTAGTTGAGAATTAAGGTTGATGACATACCCAAGTCATCTTTTAGGACTAGGTATGGTCATTATGAGTTTGTGGTTATGCCATTTGGACTGACCAATGCACCTACAACTTTTATGGATCTAATGAATAGGGTGTTTAGACCTTATCTTGATCAGTGTGTGGTCATGTTCATAGATGATATCATGATATACTCCAAGGATAGTCAACACGATGAGCAACACCTTTTCCAGGCATTGAATTTGTTGAGACGGCATCAACTATATGCTATGTTCAGCAAGCGTGAATTCTGGTTATCTGAAGTGTCAGTTATGGGCCATTTTATATCTGTAAAAGGTGTTTGTGTTGATCCCAAGAAAGTGGAATATGTACTAGAATGGGAACAACTGAAGACACCGATAGAGATTCGTAGTTTCCTAGGTCTGGTAGGTTACTACAAGAGGTTCGTCAAAGACTTCACTTCTATAGCGTTACCCCTAACTAGGTTAACCAGGAAGGATGTTCCTTTTGCTTGGAATGAAAAGTGTCAATGTTCTTTCCAGCTTTTAAAAGAAAAGTTGACTAGTGCACTGATGTTAGTACTCCTAGAGTAAGGAAAAGGTTATATTGTCTTTTGTGATGCTTCAAAGAATGGTTTGGGATGCGTGTTGATGCAGGATAAAAATGTGTTTTCTTTTGCTTCACAACAGCTTAAGAAACATGAGGAGAATTACCCAACACATGATCTGGAGCTTGCAGTGGTAGTCCATGACTTAATTTGGAGACACTATCTTTATGGAGAAAAGTGTCAGATCCTCACTGACCATAAGAATCTACAGTATATCTTCTCAAAATAGGTTCTAAATATGGGGCAGAGGAGATGGATGGAGCTAATTAAGGATTACGATTGCACAATAGACTACAATCTAGGGAAAGCAAATGTGGTAGTTGATGCATTGAGTAAAAAGTCATCTTCATTATCAATGGTAGATAATGCATAATTAAATTCCTTGATTTGCCATAAGAGGGATATGCTAGTATCTCTTCGCCAGATGAATGTATAGCTAGAAGTTTCTTTACTAGCAGGATTTTTGGCATAGTTACAAGTGAAACCTACCTTGAGATAGCAAATTCATGATGCACAACAGAATGATATTGTGATACATAATATCTGATCAGGGATTGGCAGTGAAAAGTATGATGGCTTTCATGAGGCAGATGATGGTATAGTTTGTTACCACAATAAGACAATAGTTCTTGTTGTTGATGGGTTGAGGAAGATGGTACTTGAGGAGGCTCACTCCTCCATGTATGCAATGCATTCGAGAAGTACCAAGATGTTCCAAAACTTGATAGACATGTATTCGCGGCCGGTCTAAAGCGTGATGTGGCAGAGTTCATTGCCAAATGTCCAGTTTGTTAACAGGTGAAGGCTGAGCACTAGAAGCCTGCAGGGACATTACAACCCTAGCCAATACCATAGTGGAAATGGGATCATATAACTATGGACTTTGTGGTTGGTCTTCCTAAGACAACCAAGGGTCATGATTCCATATGGATGATAGTAGACAGATTGACTAAGTCAGCTCATTTTCTTCTAGTTAAGATGACATTTACAACAGAGAAATTGGCACAAATATATGTTGATGAGATAGTCTGTCTGCATGGCCTTCCAGTGACTATAGTTTAGGATAGAGGTCCAGAGTTTACAAGTCACTTTCGGGAGCTTCTACATTCTGCAATGGGAACACAGCTGAGATTCAGCACAACTTTTCATCTGCAAACTAATGGCCAGTCTAAAAGGACTATTCAGACTTTAGAGGATCTCTTAAGGGCATGTGTGCTACAATTTCTTGGTAGTTGGGATGTACATCTGACTCTGATAGAGTGTGTGTACAACAATAGCTATTAAAGAAACATAGATGTGGCCCCTTATGAGGCTTTGTATGGGAGACGATGTCGGTCTCCTCTTTGCTGGTATGAGATAGGTGAATATCAACTTTTGGGTCCTGAGCTAGTACAACAGACTATAGAAAACATTAAAGTGATACAACAACAGTTGCAAGCAGCCCAATATAGGCAAAAATCTTATGCAGATAACTGAAATAGACCACTTGAGTTCCAAGTGGGAGATAGAGTATACATTAAGGTTTCTCCTTGGAGAGGTGTGCTAAGGTTTGGAAAGAAGGGTAAGTTGGCTCCTAGATTTATGGGACAATACCCTATTCTAGCTCGTGTTGGAAAGGTAGCATATAAGTTGGATCTACCACCAGAGCTACATAGATTTAATAATGTCTTTCACATCTCTATGTTGAGGAAATGACATCCAAATACTGATCAGATAATCCAACCAGTAGAGGTTGAGTTAGATGAGGATATATCCCAGTTGAGGGTCCTATGTTGATCCTAGATAGAAGGGTGAAAAGGCTAAAGAGAAAAGATATAATACTAGTGAAAGTTTTTTGGAATCATCATGTCATAGAGGAACTCACATGGTAACTATATAATGATATGCGTAGAAAATACCCATCTCTTTTTGCAGAGGATTTCGGGGCGAAATCCTTGTTAGGGGTTTATAGTTGTAAGGTCCCTGAACTTGCTTAATGAGTTGAATGAGCTTAATTACCATAATTGAATGCTTTTAACCCTAATATAACCTTTTGATATTTTTTTAAATCATAATACAATCTTAAGTTTCAAATTTGGTCCAATTTGGACACTATTTGAGCAAGTTATGCAATTTTCTATACATTTTGGACTTTTCTGTAATTTACCCAATTTAGGGGTTTTCTTTGCCATTTGTCACATACACTATGTTCATTAGATGTTATATTATCATTCTTGAGATTTTTAATCCATGGGGATCCTAGTTGAGCCATTGTTTGAAGGTGTTTTCATCAAGGGTATTTTAGGGTTTACCCCTTCATGGATGAGCTACTTTCAGTAGCTATCAACTAATGAATTATGTTATTGTCTGGGAATTTCGAGAAAGGAAAGATAATTAGGTCTATAAGGACAGTGGGGGATATTCTTGTGTGTGTGCTTGTATATTCTTAATAATTTAAGGCCATAGACACATGGGGAAGCTACTTTTACACCTCATGCTTGCTTCTATCCTTATCCATGGGCAATATTTACCTCTTCTTTGCCCAAATTCGAAACTATGCTTGTTTTCTCTTTCCTCTAACCTGTAGTAATGAATCCTCTCTATTTTTCTATGGAACCAACTTCTCTAAGGTAGAAGGCAACCTCTTTTTGGAGAAGAAGGTCTCCTAGAGCTCCATCTAGCCCTACCTAGGGTTTCCAAGGTCATCTTCTAGGGATTTCAACCAAGGCAAGTTTTTTTCTTCCTTCCTTCTCCGTTTTTATTTCTCTTCTCCTTCCTTAGACCTTCCTCCAGGTCGGAACCCTACTGTTCCATGGTGAAATTGGCTCTAGAATTCAAAATTGTATCCTTCTTGTTTCTTTATCTAAGATTTTGCTTCTTTGTGGAGAAAAGTACCTATTTGGCCAAGTTCAGATCTGAATCCAAGGTTTTCTTACCCTATCTGCTAGAGATTCTTGCTGTTTGGGATCTGACCTACTCTATATAGGCGAGTTATATAACATTATTCACTTATATTGCTTACTAGAAGCTTGTTAGTTCATGTTTATGCCTTAATGTGTTGATTTAAGCATAGAGAAACCATGTTTGTTTAGAATTAAAAAAATTTATGGTGTTCCCTATTTTATTCCAGTTCTATATGAACTTCTAAACACGGGTATGAACTTTATAATGTGTAACATGATCTGGGACAGGTTGATAGAACCAACCTATGGTGCTAAGCACAAAATAGTTGATGGTTCAAATTAGGGTTTTCAAGCTATTTCATTTCCTATCACACCACCGATGGTCATACCATTCAATAATCAATGGTGTTGCTATTTTGGCAACTGATGTTCGTGATCAAGGGTGTAAAATTTATGGTGACAACCTATGGTCACCCCCTTAAGGTCAGGTTTTGACTCAATTAGACGTTTAATTATCATCCACTATGCATTCTAATAGTGTTATCAACCGATGATGATATTGGCTTAATATTTGATGGTGTTAACTGAATGTATTACTGATCTAGCAACCAATGGTGTCCTAATGATCACAATTAATAGTGGATCAGGTCATCACCATATATGATGAATTAGGATTGTAATTGTAGATTTGACTCAACCTTAAACCAATGGTTCCTTGGTTCAATTGATTTAATGGTTAGACCTATACTTCAATTGATAACCTTGAACAATGAACCTGACCCAATGAATAATATTGGATGCTTTTGTTGGGTTTTTAGGGGAGACAGAGAAGGCAGCGGAAACAAAAATTTCTCCCCCAAACCCATACCGAGGAAACGCGTCAACGTCTATATAATAGGAAAGGATGGTTTGCGGAATCATACCTTGTCCCGAGGCTTGCTCGGTGACAATACCTCGCGCAATGCGCGGTCTTCAACTACGGACTTCGAAGGTGTCTGTGCAGCTCCTGGTCGCACCGGGACTGACAACTCCTACTCGAACCGGACTATCGGATGACAGTTGTCCTCCTAAGCGGCAGTGTCCTCCCGCCTCTGTAGTAGTCCACACGGACCACCTGGAACTCCATTCTCCTTGTCTCACAAGGAAGTGGAAGGAGTCGCACCCTCCTGTTGACGTACTAGTCGCCAACACGCTCTCATGCCTCCTGTTGCAACTGCAGTTGTCCTTCCCTTGCTACACCTCCCTTTTGCGGGAAGCACTTGCTCGGGCTCTCTCACGGTTACCAAAACCAGAGAGAACGACAACTTGCAGAGCAACTGGTTGCACTGAGCTGTACTTTGAGAAGCCCCCAATACCCCTATATATAGGAGAGTCATGGGACAGGGTTCTCCATCCCGGGCAATGCGGGACTAAAGCAGGAGTAGAAGGGTTCGAGAATTTTCCACAAAAAGCAACCGGTTCGCAACTTGAAATGATCGGTTCACAACTGAACCGATAGGTTCGGCCATTGAGCCGATCGGTTGGACCTGAGCCGATCGTTTGGGGCACTCCAACCGATCGGTTGGTGCCCTGAACCGATCGGTTCATGGTCCTAATCCGGCTAAAAAAAAGACTTTCCTTGTTTCTTTCCCAATTGGTATCGAATACCAATATTATTCCCAATCGAATTGGGCAATTTGAAACGAAAGGAAAATCCTTGCCGACATGACTTTCCCAACTGGTCGGTTGCACCAGTTGATCCGATCGGTTCAACCCTTAAACCGGTCATTTCAACCTGGGCATGAGCCGATCGGACTGGACATTCCAGCCGACCGGTTCAGCAACCTCAGCCGACCGGTTCATCACATGAACCGATCGGTTGGGAGCACAAGTTGGGCAAAATCAGTCAATTGCGATTTCAATCAATCCGATACTCCAATCAATGCGTCCAACACATTGAACCATACGATATTGAGCTATCGATTGATTGAGTGTTTACTTGAACTACTAAACTCCTTTAGTTTCAATCTAAACATTGCTTTGTGGACAAAACTCCTCTTCCAGGTTAAATCCTATGTGTGTGACCCTACAGGTAAATTTCACGTTGGCAGTGAAAGTTCATAACACTTATGACTTCACAAGCAAAGAGCGGTGCCTAGTCACACATCAGTGCTACCCAAGTGAAAGTAGAAAGTTGGAGAACAACTTTCATCCTACAATCCGTGAATGGTGTTACAGCGAGTGTATAATTCCTTTGTCACTGATATCCCGAATGAACTCGAGGCGTGGAACAGTCATCCTGTCAATGTTCATTCACTTCCTTGATCTCAGAGTAGACTGGAAGAGATATGTATGACATCAGTATCACATACTGATTCACACATGCGTGCACGCCTTTCTCAATCCTACTCATCAAGTGGCCATGGATATCAAACTCCCTCAGGAGGGACAAATCCCTTATCTATCACTCACCCCTCAAAAGCCCCATGTGTCAAAGCCACCCAATCATCACCTTTATAACAACCCATGTTTCAGGACTGCGTTTGATGATGTCAAAGTGTGCCCAACGACATGTGTTGAGTGCAGTGATTTCAGGTCTAAGAATCACACTCACCACCATCACTGTGAGTACTGACTGTGACTACCATCTCATGGTTCCATGTGTCAAACTCACGGTGGGTCTATCCGGTACACTTGTTCTCTAACAAGTACCTATGTGTTTGGTTTGATATCTCTATATCATGACTAATGAGATTCTGTCATCAACCAACACCACAATCTAGTCTTGTGTGTCATTGTTGTCTATCTACCTTCCACAATGACATCCGACTAGGGACATAACAAGAATGTACAAACTCTTAGCATCTGTATGATCTCATCGTTCATGTCATGAACCTGAAGGCATACGTCATTGAGTATTGTCATTCTCTAGAAATTCAATCTGTTCTATCACTATCTCATATGACTGAACCAGAAAGAATTGGAAGCTCGCCTTTTATGTTTATCAAATCAATCTTAATGTATCCCACCAATCATCCCATGATTGGCTCTCAGGGCACACATACCAACAGACTCCCACTTGCACTGCGAGCCAATCACCCATGAATCATATTCATAGTGATCTTCAAACATGTCCCACATGTTACTGTGCTCTTAGTGCAAACATAGTGAGTACTGACAACACCTTGCCAAAGTCTGTACAAATTGCATGTCTCTCATCTCTTCGTTGTACGTCACACGTATGAGATGGAGTTGCCGTAATATGCGATCTTGTATTCCATTTGCTAACCTTTAGCCACATTGCATGATCAAGGATTCCAGACTTGTCATCAATGAGTGGAATATAAGTTCATCTCATGAACTTTCAGATCCATATAGTATCCACTGCTGTTCACTAACACATAGATACTCGGCATTTCCCTTTTAAATGGCTTTATTGGAACACTTCCAATTATCAACAAACTTTTACTTTTATACATCCTATGTATATTTTGCGATTACTTTTCTGTCCTTTCGGAAGTTCGCATCAATGTAACTCTTTACATCAAACTCTTCCTTATCTCCATAGAACTAGTACTTCCCAAGTACTTATCAAGTTCTCATGGTATTCCAGTAACCCTTACTGGAATCAGACAGACACCCACTCGTCATGTCACACATACGAGTTTTCAGGATGAGCACATCATATTGCCATGTCCTACATACAAGATGATGAATGCATTTTTATTCTTGCCATGTCATACATGCAAGATAATGGGATGATTACATACATGATAGATCCATATCTATTCTTAGTGTTCCCATTCTTCATAAGAATTGGACACTTGGCCTTGGGATACTAACTCCATGTAATATGGACAAGTTTTCTCCCACTGAATCTGTGCATACTGAATACTTCAGTACAGATTGCCAATGTATGCTCTCTCTTTCCAGGTCAAGAGATTTTCGAGAACTATCTCTATAGATCTCTATTCCTATCACATAGGAAACATCTCTATCTTCCTTAAAGATAATTTCCACATTCGGATTTCCAATCTAGAACATTTCCATTTCACATCAATATGTGGAATGTGAATAGGCTCCCACTAAATCACAGATCCCTTCTTAATCTTTGACATATCAGTCAAACCCTTTGACTATATCATCAAAGTAAAGATCCAATTTTGAGTTGCTTGTACTCAATCAATCACATTGATTAGTCCATTGTAACTTATAGACTTCATTTGCATTAGTGGATTCATAAACCTTATAGGCTGTGTCACGTACACATCCTGTTTTTATTCCTCATAGGAATGCGGTTTTAGTATCCATATGCCAAAAGTCTTAGTCATTAAGTTGCAATCAACAAGCATCATCCTTGTCAAAATGTTATCCATGTGTCTTAACACTTAAGACTTATTTGCACTTATGGATATGATCCAATGAGTGCTACCATCAAGGTCATACCTTATGGTTCACATGGAAGTCATTTAGGATGTAATGGTTTCATAAACCATAACTCAAGATTCAGTTCCTCATATTCATCTTGATAGTTGACTCATCACATGAACAACTCATCACATAGATAATTGAGGTGTATCTGTTAAAGATATAAGAACTCACAAGCCTTGTGATTCTTAATTTCTTTCATTAGTGTGGGGTATTCTTTTATTAAGAAGAATTCAGTTATTTGATAATCATTCTCTAACTCCTTAGAGTATGATTCCTTCTTGATTCAGACATCACCATGCCTTAATCATGAGTTCACTATGATACACTATCATAATCACTCATAAGGATCTCAAACATTTGGTCCAAGTATTTCATTCCTTGATCTCATCAGGAATTAATACTTTACCAAATTTGTACTTCATTTATGATAATCTTGAACACTTCAAGATATTCATATTGGTATTTCTCTAAACACCATTTGAAGTATTAGCATTTATTCCAATAGATATGTAAATACATCACATGTATTATACCTAATAGGATAATCACTCTCCCACTACATTAGTGAAGATTGATTAATCATGTCCAAGATATTCATGTCTCTTACTGGTTCTATAACCAAAAGAGTCTAGATTTATCCATCACATGGAAACTAGAAATGAATTTCTCATGATTAATTCTAATTAAATTGTTTGAGTTATCTATAACTTTTAGGTATCGTCTTATCTTATGCATATCAAATATCACAAGATAAATAAGGCATTGCCACAAAGATCACATCTTTATAAATTGAAACATCTCTTTATTAATTGCCATCATTGTCATACAATATGCAAAAATAAAGTGTTTCTATCTATTGGCAAGTATGAAATAGCAGTTCATAACTGTATTACATGCCTTATTGGCTGAAAATAAACTAAAGTATTCCTATCTATAAAGGCAACACTTGCCCCAAGTAAGAATGCTTTACACTTTACATCTTGATACCATATATCTCAAAAAGTGTTACAAGTTTATTTACATGACACCTTCAAGTAGAGGCTTCAGTCGCCTCCTTCTTCTTTTGTTCTTCCAGGTAGATAGGACAATTCCTTTTCCAATGTCCTGGCTTTTGACAATGGTGGCAATTTCCTTTCTTGGTCACGCCTCCCTTGGCCTTGAGAGCTGAAGATGGCTTGGACTCTTGGCTAGCTTCAGAACCTTTCTTAGCTTTGCCCTTGCCCTTGCGCTTGGACTTGCCTTTCTTGCTCGTGATCACCATCACGGACTTAGGCTTGTCCTTCTTCATCTGTAACTCGGTTGTCCTCAACATGCCTAACAACTCTGACAGTGGCCTATCAAAGTTGTTCATGTTGTAGTTCATCACAAACTGACTGTAAGATTCTGGCAACGATTGCAGTATCACGTCAGTAGCCAACTCTTGGCTCAGTGGAAAATCCCAGTCTCTGCAGGTTCTCCACATACCCAATCATCTTGAGTGTGTGAGGACCAACTGGATCTCCTTCTGTCATGACGCACTTGAACAGCGCCCTAGAAACATTGTACCTCTCTTGTCGTGCCTGATCTTCATACATGTTTCTGAGATGCAGAATCATCTCTATGACACCCATGTTCTCATGTTGCCTCTGCAACTCATGGTTCATTGAACATAGCATCAAGCACTTTGCATCAATGGCATCATCAGAATGCTTCTTGTAAGCATCCCTTTCTGCCTTTGGTGCATTAGGAGCGGGTTCCTCTGGAATTGGAGTATCCAGGACATAGAGCTTACGCTCTTGAGTGAGAACAATTCTCAATGTCCGATACCAGTCGTGGAAGTTTGTCCCATTTAGCTTGTCCTTGTCAAGGACCGATCGCAAAGAAAAGTTGTTGTTGTTTGTTGCCATTTGAACTACAAAAGGAAAATATGCAATTTTAGTCCAAAAATCATTTTTGACTTATTTGATTGATTTGAAAATTTGACGATATAATTAGGCCTTTAATTAATTATCGCTCCCACTATTTTACTTCAAATTGATAGCCCTCACCATCAATTCGGAAGATTGCAGCGTACAACCTTCTAGTGGGCAAGATCCTGAAATCCTCTAAGTCATGGACCAGCTTGGGCTGTCACCCATAACATAGATCTCTCAGGTAGGCAACTTTTGCCAATTGCATCATATGAAACTCTTGATAAGATGTCATCTACAACTCCTTGCAATGATCATCTCCATGCCTCAAGGCGCTAGATCCTATCTAGGTCACCTTGTTAAGTCCAACCCAAAGCAAACACGATGAATATGTACCCTGCTTGGGCAGACCCACACATTCATCCTTCACGCTTCCATGAGATAGACGGTGCACCACGCTTGGGCGTGCCCACACTTGGTCGATCAAGCTTTTCACGTGTGTCGCATTTGGAAGGCATCTAAAACTTAATATTTAATGAGGGATTTGGTTTTATATACATATACGTATCCAATCACCACAGTACATAGTACGTATCATATACATGCTATATCCCACAGAAAACATGCACAAACGATAAAGAGCGATGATTATGGCCATCCTAATGTGATTCCTCGAGCCAAGAGGAATCACGGTCATCTAGGTCTACATCACATGCAACCTTCACAAGATGAACTCTGTGCCTTGCCATCCGAGTTGATCAACTCATCACATGAATGATCTGTACTCTCCAGCCGGTCGTCTGGGTGCCACCAGCCGATCGGTTGGCTCCTCCAACCGATCGGTTCGCCTGGTCGTCGTGCATCTCGTCATGTCCGCCACCCGCTCATCTCGCTCCTCGAACCGGTCATCAACCGATCAGTTCACTCCTTGAACCGACCGTCTGGAAAGTCAACCGATCGGTTTACTCCTTGAACCGACCGTCTGAGCAGTCGTCTTGATGTCCGCCGGTCTTTGACATAACAGGAAATAAAATCCTATTCTATTTATTACATTGCTTTAAAAAGGAAACCCCGAGTTACATTCGGGGGGAGCAAAGGTAGGAAAGAATCTCGAATTATTTCGAGTTACATCAGGAATAAGAGAGGGAAGATCGGTGCGCAGACCGAGATGCAAGCAACCACAAACAACCACACACAGATAGGGGTTTATAGGCCATAATCACGCTACACACATCCACCACAAAACTCATTTAAGGGCGACGTGTATCGAGTGCATTAATAATACATATCATATATGTAATTAGGGATTTATGGATTTAGGATTGGACATGCATAAAGCCGATATTATTCGCATCGTATGCAATAAATAAAGGCGAAAAACCAAAATCGATCATATCGATATTCCTAAAATATAGAGTAGTTGACGTGGCTCTGATACCACTGTAGGGTTTTTAGGGGAGACAGAGAAGGCAGCGGAAACAAAAATTTCTCCCCCAAACCCATACCAAGGAAACGCGTCAACGTCTATATAATAGGAAAGGATGGTTTGTGGAATCATACCTTGTCCCGAGGCTTGCTCGGTGACAATACCTCGCGCAATGCGCGGTCTTCAACTCCGGACTTCGACGGTGTCTGTGCAGCTCCTGGTCGCACAGGGACTGACAACTCCTACTCGAACCGGACTGTCGGATGAAAGTTGTCCTCCTAAGCGGCAGTGTCCTCCCGCCTCTGTAGTAGTCCACACGGACCACCTGGAACTCCATTCTCCTTGTCTCACAAGGAAGTGGAAGGAGTCGCACCCTCCTGTTGACGTACTAGTCGCCAACACGCTCTCCTGCCTCCTGTTGCAACTGCAGTTGTCCTTCCCTTGCTGCACCTCCCTTTTGCGGGAAGCACTTGCTCGGGCTCTCTCACGGTTACCAAAACCAGAGAGAACGACAACTTGCAGAGCAACTGGTTGCACTGAGCTGTACTTTGAGAAGCCCCCAATACCCCTATATATATAGGAGAGTCATGGGACAGGGTTCTCCATCCCGGGCAATGCGGGACTAAAGCAGGAGTAGAAGGGTTTGAGAATTTTCCACAAAAAGCAACCGGTTCGCAACTTGAAATGATTGGTTCACAACTGAACCGATCAGTTCGGCCATTGAGCCGATCGGTTGGACCTGAGCCGGTCGTTTGGGGCACTCCAACCGATCGGTTGGTGCCCTGAACCGATCGGTTCATGGTCCTAATCTGGCTCAAAAAAAAAGACTTTCCTTGTTTCTTTCCCAATTGGTATCGAATACCAATATTATTCCCAATCGAATTGGGCAATTTGAAACGAAAGGAAAATCCTTGCCGACATGACTTTCCCAACTGGTCGGTTGCACCAGTTGAGCCAATCGGTTCAACCCTTGAACCGGTCGTTTCAACCTGGGCATGAGCCGATCGGCCTGGACATTCTAGCCGACCGGTTCAGCAACCTCAGCCGACCGGTTCATCACATGAACTGATCGGTTGGGAGCACAAGTTGGGCAAAATCAGTCAATTGCGATTTCAATCAATCCGATACTCCAATCAATGCGTCCAACACCTTGAACCATACGATATTGAGCTATCGATTGATTGAGTGTTTACTTGAACTACTAAACTCCTTTAGTAATCAATCTAAACATTGCTTTGTGGACAAAACTCCTCTTCCAGGTTAAATCCTATGTGTGTGACTCTGCAGGTCCATTTCACGTTGGCAGTGAAAGTTCATAACACTTATGACTTCACAAGCAAAGAGCGGTGCCTAGTCACACATCAGTGCTACCCAAGTGAAAGTAGAAAGTTGGAGAACAACTTTCATCCTACAATCCGTGAATGGTGTTACAATGAGTGTATAATTCCTTTGTCACTGATATCCCGAATGAACTCGAGGCATGGAACAGTCATCCTGTCAACGTTCATTCACTTCCTTGATCTCAGAGTAGACTGGAAGAGATATGTATGACATCAGTATCACATACTGATTCACACATGCGTGCATGCCTTTCTCAATCCTACTCATCAAGTGGCCATGGATATCAAACTCCCTCAGGAGGGACAAATCCCTTATCTATCACTCACCCCTCAAAAGCCCCATGTGTCAAAGCCACCCAATCATAACCTTTATAACAACCCATGTTTCAGGACTGCGTTTGATGATGTCAAAGTGTGCCCAACGACATGTGTTGAGTGCAGTGATTTCAGGTCTAAGAATCACACTCACCACCATCACTGTGAGTACTGACTGTGACTACCATCTCATGGTTCCATGTGTCAAACTCACGGTGGGTCTGTCCGGTACACTTGTTCTCTAACAAGTACCTATGTGTTTGGTTTGATATCTCTATATCATGACTAATGAGATTCTGTCATCAACCAACACCACAATCTAGTCTTGTGTGTCATTGTTGTCTATCTACCTTCCACAATGACATCCGACTAGGGACATAACAAGAATGTACAAACTCTTAGCATCTGTATGATCTCATCGTTCAGGTCATAAACCTGAAGGCATACATCATTGAGTATTGTCATTCTCTAGACATTCAATCTGTTCTATCACTATCTCATATGACTGAACCAGAAAGAATTGGAAGCTCGCCTTTTATGTTTATCAAATCAATCTTAATGTATCCCACCAATCATCCCATGATTGGCTCTCAGGGCACACATACCAACAGCTTTAACATCCAATGGATTAGAATAAATCGCATGGTATTATATTTGGGCCCTAGTGATGATAATTTGATGCTTCAATACCATTAATTTGTAGTCTTATCTTTGCCATCATACAGTTATATTTGATAAATCGCTATAATAAGTGGATGGGTAACTCCCATGTGATCTAGCTTGTTATACCTAACCTTAGTGTAATTATATGATGTTGATTGGTTATAATAAGACCTCTTGAATGATTAATATGATAATGAATTACACTCTTCTTGTGTTGAAACCACATTGTAGTACTATTTCAATATCATAGTGCCTTGCCATGTTAGTATCTATGGACACATATGTGCTAATGATCATTTTGAAAGATCTAGAGGGGGTGAATAGAGCTTTTTGGGAGTATTTAAAGTTAATTAAAAAAATTAAACACTTGGACAAGAAGTAGGAGGAAACAGGAAGACACAAGGATGTAGAGTGGTTCATACCTTAGAAATCTAATGTAGTCAGTCCACTACCCGATTGTTTCCAATTGGGATTTTGAAAATGATTTATTTTATTACCTCACAAGGATGTTACATAAAATACAATCACCTTACTTCTACACCCTTGAAGTAGCCTCAATCCTCCTAGAAGCAGCCTTCTAAAGTAACTCCAAGCTCACCCTTGAAGTAACCTTCACTTGAAGTAGATTCAATCCTTGAGGCAGCCTTCTGAAGTAACTCCAAGTCACTGGGAGCAGCCTTCACCACTTGAAGTAGCTCTATGAACCTCCTTTCAATATCCTACAACCAAGGAGTTGTCAAGGAGAACAAAATACAATAAAAGGAACAAGATTGGAAGAAAGAAAATACTTAACCAATGAGTACAGTGCTTTGATCCTATATCGATCGTATTGATCTCCTATCCACTATAGATGAATATGGTAGTGTGGTGGCTAGGAGATACTAGGCTATAGGATAGTGATGTAGAGCTCAAAGAAATAGATTACAAGTGTAGCTCATCTTGTTGCTCACTAAGAATGAATCTCAAGTGTAATTGTATGCACAAGTGATGCTTTGGGTGTCTTAAGGCATGTCCTATTTATAGGAATGGCCTACTAGTGCTTAGGAACGTTCTAGACACTTTCTAGGGTGCTCTTAGTGCTCAACTAGCCGTAGGTGACCATTAATTACATTGCAATGGCTAGTTGTTTATTGATGAAAAATGTAGTCCAGAACTTCTCTTGGTCAAGAAGTTTGTCGACCGAGAGTATCTCGGTCAAACTTTTCTTCGACCGAATGGGAGATTGAGGTCAATGTGTTGTAAAGTTCGATTCTAACTCCCAACTACTTTGCTAACTCAGTCTAACAACTACGAGGATCTATTCTCAGTCCAGAACTTCGACCGAGAGTGTTTCAGTCGAGGATTTTGTCGACTGAAAAAATTCCTATTGAAATGTGTTAAATCATCTACTAAGTGCATGTATTAATGTGTAATTGTGCTTCTATCTTAGTGGAGGATCTATCTAAGTGTTGTGAGTGGATAGGGAGGATCTAATGCTTGATTTACATGATGTCTAAGTACTTATACATTATATAATTGTACAAGTTTTTACATTCAGTACAATCATGAAAATAAAAACAATCTAAGCATGTTGATCTTCCAATTTGTGTAGATTTTCAGCTATCCACTTCCTTCTTTGTTTTTCCCTGAAACATTCAAACAACAAGTTAGATCCACAAGAATGAAATGTTTATCATCATCAAAACAAAGGGTTTCATAATGTCTGATTTAGCCAACACTTTTGAGCCTTATTTAAGGCATGGAATGATGATGATAACCTTACTATGAATAATGTGATGGTCTTAACGACCTTTGGGCATGTTTGAAGCCATGATTGTGGTGAAATCATCTTCATGTTCCAATAAGGATTAAAATCATGGAACCAGGGATAAGATATTGGTATCTTGTAAAAGTATGATGATAAATGTGGTCCATTAATTTGCAGTGAATGATAGCATGTGGTAATGTGATTAAGATTTATATCTCAAATGTTTTATATCTTTTGAAGTTGTTATACATATACTCTTGTTAGAAAAGAATTAGGGTTTGAATGTCCAGTTGTATGATTTATCCTTAATACATCCAATTGGCATAACTAATTAAGTGAAACTCTAATCATGTTGTTCCCTGTGCCATAGATCTATTTGAGTGTCAGAAATTGCCAGATAGTGAAATGAGTATTCCTAGGGAATACTCAGAGCGCTAACTTATTAGTATGTAGGGTGCTTATCATCCTAAATTCAAGTGTTAGGGAGGATGAAATTGGTCATACCTAGCCCTCAGTTTGAGAATAGCTACGTTCGTGTCTCAGTGATTATATATATATGATGATGAGATTGGAGGACAACTATGGTTGTACCTCGGATGGTAGGGTATGCGTACCTACCTCCTTTCACTAGTGTTGTGACCTGTACCAAGGATGAACTAGGCTGTTAGCAGCTTGACCTTGTGTCATTGTGTCAAACCCGTACTGAGTGGGGGCAGAGAAGATATTAGGAGTCTGACTCTTCTAAAATCTTGCATGGCACTAAGTTTGACGTAGTAGTGGTCAGTTGGGACTTCAGTGGTATTTCTCAAATCCCACAGGGCAATGTAATAAAAGAAGTGATATAAATTGTGTAGTACACTGACTATGGTTAAATATGTCTCATGTTGTTTGATTAGCCTTTAACTTGTCTTTATACTATTAAGTGTTTACAAGAGGATATCATATGACCTTTGAGTAATTATACTTCTTGTAAAGTTAATTTGCTTAATGGCTTAGTATGCTTAACCTATTAAATCTACTTAAATTGCTTATTTATTACTATATCTGCTCAGTTCATTTACTGTCAATCAATATGTTATAATTAATATATGTTGGAGAGAGTTATATCTCTCGCTGGGATTGAATCTCACCCGTGGGTCACCACATTTGTTTAGGTGGTCGCGGGCAACGAGGTTGAGGTCGTGTTATGGAAGAGAACCAATGTGGTGATCAATAGATTTAGAAGGTTGGTTAGTTGTAGATGTTGGTGGTAGAGTCCTATTGTCATCCCTGTACTCTCAGGTCCGGGTATGGGATGTGTTTTCTAGATGATATACTTGTATCGACACGAAATTTTGGTAGTATGCCAATGTTTGTAGATATATGGCATGTACATGTGAAATATCTTTTGTATGAAGGATGTGACTGAGGTCTTTGGAACCAAATGTAAATACTTGTTATAGTATATGAGAATGGAATGGTGGACCTTTTGTAAATGTTCTAGAGTTTACTTACATTGTTGGAATCAGTTTTAATTATTCTGCATTTTTGACTATGTGATAAATTAGTATTTGATCGTGTTTTGTGTTTTGAGTAATCTCATTTAGCGTGATGAGGTGTCACAATTATGGTACACCTCATGTGGGTCCAGGGTATATAATAAATAGACTAAAGAACAGAATGGATATTTGGTGTTCTATCTTGATCAGTTATTATCAATACTCATGCTTTGTTTAAATGGAAAGATTATTTCAAATACTTGTATAACTTGCTTGTATCCTAAAATGTAAATATTTCTTATTTGATTTATCATGCTTACCTGTTGATTTTCTAAGCATTAAGCTATTAGATTGTATAATCTATTGAAACATTTTTCAAGAAAGGGACCAACTCTATAGGATGAGTCAAAAGTTTGCTTTCACTAGGAGTAGACCAGTAGAGGTCTCAAGAGAAATTGTTAGAATAGTTAGATGGTATCTTATCCTTTCCTTTGGATCCTAAGAATGAGAGAGTGAGAAAAGAGAGAGATTTGTAGTATATTGTACTTTATGCATATTAAATGAGAACTCTTTCTTATTCCAAAAATCAAACTATGTTGTAATCCTTAATGTTATGCTTGAAAAGTATGTGATGACTTAGTAAACCGGTATTCTAAATGTTGATAAAAAGAAAATTTGAAGTATGATTTTTAGTTAGTAATTAAAAGTGAGTTGTTAGTCTAATTTCTCTTTGGTGGGCTAAGCCCTGGTTAGCGGGTTTTGGCCACAACACATAGTTTGTCATGTGAAAAATGAAGATTTATGCATGGTTGATAATAGGCCCATACACTATTCCAATTAGTTTTCCTCATTAAAAATGGAAGTATAGTGTAACTTATCTAATCTAGAAATAGAAACTAAATTTTTACCATAATTTGGTACATAAAATGTGTTTTCTATGTCTAGCAAGTTTCTAGTGTCAGATAAATTTTTATGTGTCATCAACCTTTACATGAGGCCCCTTTTATTTCATGAATAAAGAACTCTTTCATGCTCTTTGGTTTGAAGATAAAACTACCTGAAATAAGATTAGTGACAACCCAAACAAAATACCAGTCAAAATTAGTCGATGGCATACTAATTACAACATTGACGTTATTTTTTCTAGAATGATTGCTTTAATACCAGGGAGAGAGAAATTAGGACTCCCATCCTTAGTAGCATTCATTATTTAGTATTCTAGGCATTTGTGCAGAAGACTTCTTTGTACGAATGTGCCATCTACTCCAGATGTTCTTCTCTTCTCAATGATGATGCCTCTAATGCTACCATCATTATTTCCCATGATGTCACCTACACTGCCTCAAATTTCATCAGCATTCAAAGTACAGACATAGATATAGTCATGGGGATTTCTCCTATTTGATTTTGAATCTATCTAACATGTGATATGAGAGCAATTGCTCCTCTAGTATCGTCAATTTTGTACTTAGTATTCCATTGACACATTTCAACTCAGAAAATCATCATTTATTTTTGTTGTAACTACTTTTATTCTAGGAATTTTTTAAATTTTCCTTCTAGTTTTGTTTCTACTGATGTATTTTTTCATTCTTCCCCATACATGATGAGGGATAGATATATTTTTAGTTCCCAAGTATTGACTCAAGACAATGAAATTTTATTACTAACATTAAATAGTGCATAGACATATGACACCACCCAATGTTGTGGATGTTACATGCCTATCCTATCCTTCTTTTCCCTTATTATCATAGGTTTATGTAAATATTATTGCATCTTTTTGCATATTTTCTTTATTTTACCTTTTCTAACCATAATTTTCCACTTTTCCATAGGAATATCATCAATATCAAAATAAGAAAACACACCATTGGTTGACGACTATGAACAATGAAGGAAGACAATAGTTGAAACATCACTCTACGCAAAAATAGTTTCACCATCAATTGATGACACCTAGACATCAATTGGTGAGAGGCCATCAACCCATGGATGTTAGAAACCATCAACCAATGGTCCTATAGATGTCATCAAAGGATCATCCTAAAACATCACCTACCGCTGATACCACTAACCATCACCTTCTAATGGTAGAGCTGCTAGCATTGACTAATGTCTCACTTCCACCATCTCTTGATGGTTCCACAATATCATCTTTTGAAGGCGAGATGGGTAGTCATTTGTTAGTGATCCCGCTAACCGACTACCGATGTCCATGTTTGTATCACCAACTGATGGTTGTATTGGCTTCACCTTCTAATAGTTTTACTAGTTTCTACCTTCTGATGGATGTACAAGAAACATCATCTTAAAAAACCTCTATGCACGCTACCACCACCTTAGTTAGTTGACCACGCATCCCATGGCATGTTCCACAAAAATTGGAGTGCCAACAAAGTCCTACCTTTAGGTGCCTCAAGTGCCTCACCAGTTTCTATAAATAGGGACCCCAGGCCATGAAAGAAGAAGACTTTTTCCATTATTCAAAGAGGTGATGCTCCATTCCATTTTCCTAATGTAACTATCAGAAGGTGTGGATAAGAGTCCAAAATCTAGTGGTACCACTCTGCTTCGCTCGATAGGCTTCAATGTTTGTCTTCAAGATAAGAAGGAGCGTTGAAGTCACCATTTGTCTAGCCATCACCACCACCGTGAAAAAGGAGGTATTTTCCATGTCTAGTACTCCCTTATGGATACTATTTTTCTATGTTTCTTCCTTCTTCCTCCCTTTTTTCACTTCCCCTCCATTTTCCCATCTTGTTAAGTACCCATTCACATGTAAATCCATATTATCTCTCATGAACATGAGTGGCTAGTCCACATACTTGGGTTCGGAGTATCCACTAAGGCTCTCCCAACATGTACATGTTGATATTCCATTCAATGTATATATTTTGGGCAATGTTTATCTCCTTACTCTTGTTCCTGAATGCTTAACTTTCATGATTATATAAAATCTTATGATGATTGATTATAATGCCTCAAAAGAGTAGTTCTCATTAATATCTAGAGTTAAGGAGTAGTATGAATGCATGAAAGTGTTGGAATATTAGATTTAGTGATCATATGTTTGTTTTATTGATTGTTTCTTTGCCATCGAGAGAGAGAGAGAGAGAGACATGCTAATGATCTAGATCTAACATGATCTTGAGAGTGGATGGAATAGACACTTATGATGATTGTTCATAAACTATGCTAATGAAATATTATGGGTGTGAGTAATTCATGTTGGTGAGAGTTCTTAAATGGTGAAACCCAATCCAAGTTGCATCCATAATCTGAAATGCATCAAAAAGATCTACACACCATCTTGTTTTGCTAACTTAGCTCTATTTTACTTTTGTTTCTTTATTATTTGTTTGGTTACCCTATTTGATAAGGGACATTCAATCTACCCTTTTGGTTTGACTTAGCTAAGCTAATGTTTCAAATCCTACACAGCTTGTCACCCTTGTTCCCGAGTTTGATCCCATTTGCTACACAAGGCCTTTATATCGTCATGGGTGTCTAAGTATCATATGTATAAATTTAAAGTCTGATTACTCTCTATCTGCCTCCATTTTGGACGTGCCATTCTAGGAAATCAACTTTTAGCACCATTTCTGGGTACGTCATCCTGATGGAGAAGTTCCTAAACTCCATATTCACTAACACTAAGAAACAAGTCGGTCTTGCCAACAAGGCAAGATAGGATAGAGAAGTAAAGGGTTTCTCCACTTTTAAATATGGGAGAGACAGACAGGAGTGGAAGAACACACTTCAGGGAAATCCAAGTCTTCTCAAATGAACTCTAATCTAATGCAGATAATTCACAATATCATTGTTAACATGGACTTTACATGACTAGACATTAGGAACATGACATGAACAGACCTTCACATCTTGTGGGACATTTTATAATAGAAGTTGATAAATATTGTAAGGCTTCTAATCCATAAGATTTCCTCTGCAAAAGGTCCAGAAGGTCCACCAAAATTCTACATGGTGACCTGTTAACATACATAGCTCACAAATTGGGGTATCCAAGGATCCTCAAACATTTCACCCAATCAAGTGGGGATAGGTTCCTAGATATAAAATATATGACATCAGCAAACTTCCTGGAAAGGAAGAGAATAAGTTTTTTTATAGTTTTAGAAAACCAAAAATTCTTCTATCCCTGTCAGATATGAGCACATACGACTATGATAGGCTCATCTTCTTAGTGGATCATATTCTAAATATGGTATAAGAACCCCTTATCTTCCCTAGTCTTTTGAACCTTGTGTAGAGGAAACCACTAGTGCAAAAGCAAAACTTCCTACCAAAATGGCAATGAGACTAAGAACTATAGTAAAAATCCCAAAGACAACCACAGAATGACCTAAAAGGATAAAACTCTCTACATTTCAACCCCAGAAAAAGACAAAACAATAACAGTCGATGACCACACCAATGTCTTCACACTAGAAGAACCAGCTATTTCACCTCTTTGAGCGTAACTGAGAAATAAAAGACCATGGACCCTCAATATCTACAATCATAGCATCACTATTTGTAGCTTTAGAGGTAAGGAATTATAGTGTCTGCATCAAAATCATAGCCTAATAAACTCCAAAGAATTCTACACCAAAGTGGACAATGAAAAGGGAGAGAAAGGAGGGAAAAAAGGAACTGACACGCCCTGATCCCACAATTACCACCAATCATGAGATTAGGACATGACATGATGATTCAACGTAATACCAATAACACCCTTAACTTTTTCTTTTCTTAATCACTTAAAATTTACTTAAAGGAAGTCTTATAACTAGAATAACACCGAATCTTACTAAACTACGGAAGCAACTACTAATTACACCTATTATTATATTTTTCATGCATAATATAAAGCACAACAGATAACTAAAATCTAAACTACATATTACATTATATTCTCTCATTATCACACCTCATGCCCAAGGACCAAGGGGAAAGGAGTAAGAGACCACTAACTAACTACAAACTACCTTCTAAGTACTTGGATGATACAATCCTTCAGCTTCCTCATGCTGACGTTGACCTGAAAAATATTTTAGTAGGTTGGTGAGCTACTGACTCTGTGAATAGAATTTCACCCAACCATCACAGATAACTCATTTTATGTTTATTAATTACAATAAAATACAAGATAATTCTATACTGATCAGATCTAAGCAATATAATTTAAATAACAGGAGATGTCAACATTTCATTATGATAACAATTGCTACAAAGTTGTAGATACAATTAATTAATAGAAAATACTAAAATTTCATTTAAAGGACAACTGCTGTGAAACTAACTCAAATCGTTCTTAACTCTTTAACTTATAAGAAACTCTGTGAACCTATATGAACGTATTTTATCTTATGCCTGATCATATGCAGTGTACTCTACGTATGATGACTCGTAGCGATCTATGATCCCACCGTACAAGACTTAGCTGACACCCCAGGATAGCTAAGTATGACTATTGTCGTTGTCTACAATAGGAAAACTGGCTCTCTGGCCTCGACACTCCTATGGTGTCGTAAATTGGACTCCTCCTCTAGGCTGAGTACACAGACAGGGGGTTTGAGACGCTCTGTGGGCCTCAACTTGGTATGCTTTGTGGGTACCTCTGGGTTACCACCAGGACTTCTGGTTCATATTGGCTAACCTATCATTTCTTAGGAGACTTCCTCAAGGGCTTCATCTCCCCGCGCGCTCTATGGGTGCGTTCTGACCCCCGTATACTAGACGCACTGCCAGGGTAGGTCATTTCATCCCTAAGGCATAAACCTCACATAGGGATTCTATGGTGTCAGGGCCCTTAATCTATTATTTTATTATTCTCGAAAAGCTCTTTCTACAATGCATCTCTCTCTTTGGTATCTCTATGGTACCATGTCTATTTACTTGAACTTTGCAACCCGACATGAATATCATTCTAAATTTGACAGAGCAGTTTATTCAAGCATTGCAAATGTTGAGAGATTCAACATATTAAGCATGCAGGCAAATTTCAAGTTCTTAAATAAACTAAATACATGTCCACTTGTAATTTACTGAGAAATCAACATTATTATGCATGCAGGCAGACTAAAATTCTTAAATAAATAGAATTCAGGTCAACTTGGCACATATACGCTGAAATCATACATTTGAACCTCTTAATGCACTAATAAGAGTAAATTATTTGACATATGAAAAATCATAGGTAGCATCTGTAAATTATCTGTAGTTCCTCAAAAATCATGCACATCAACCCAAGATCATAGTTCTGCATCACATAACTCAATTAAGAGTTAAATTACTTATTATGGCACGAGTTATTGATATTAATTGATAATTTCAAACAATTTCTTGCAAACGTGTCAATTTGTATAGTTATTAAACTACTCGCATTAAGTATAGTAGGGAGCGTGCAACTAGGTTTTCTTGAATGTTTTCATGTCATCATCATTTCTTTATAATCGTGCATCAATTGAATTACTAAAGTCGTACAGCCTGGGTTTATACCCAAACTATCTACTTACTAGTCGTGTTCTACTGAGTTCAACATTTACTCGAGAAATTTAAGTTTCAATTAATCATGCATTTACACTAATCCCAATCATACATCAATTAAATAATTAGCATCATACAAGCATTAATAAATCAAAATGTGCAAATTTGGAAATTGAGCACCTGGGTAAATGTTGTTATTCCCGTATAACACAAATCAAACCGAAATCGTTCAATTATTGGAGTTAAATCATGCTTAGTGAGTGAAATTTTACTCACCGCGGTTTGGGATGTCCAAATTCATCTAGAAACGCGTCTAGAGGCCAGTTTCTGGGTACACTCAGGTCTTCTTCTACCTTGGAATAACCTAGAATTCAACATGTTGCAATCGAACAGTAGCTTCCTCATGCACAAGTCGGAAGGGGAAGCTAGTTGAGTGCTAGATCAAAGCTAGGTGGCTGCAGATTTGAGTTGTGGGCTCCCGACCGAGCTCAAGGGCATCGAATTGAGCTATTCTGCATGCCCAAACAACCCCTGGCCATAATTGCAGTAGCTGCTACTGATTATTAGATGGGGAGCCACCCTAGGTGGTTGTCTTGTTCGTGGCTGCGGTTGCAAGCCTGGACCTCAAAAATGGAATCAAGGCGAGCGTTTGGTGGTGCTGGCTACCCAAAATGGCTTTTGGCCGGTGCCCTACTGCTGTTTGGTGCAGCACCTGCTGTAGGTCGGCCGGCGCCCTTACTAGGGCTGTGGATAGGGGTGAGGTTGGAGGAGGGAAATATGGTTGAAGAAGAAGGAAAGCAGGGTGTTGCAGGATCAGAGCCAAGGGCGCCCAAATCGCCCTTCCTTCTACTGCGATCGACCTAGTTTGGGGTGCCACTTTAGGTAGTTTCTCTATTCTATCGGGGAAGAAGATAAGGGAGAAAGGGAAATGAAAAACAAATTATAGCCAAAAACTAGAAAAATTGCATCTTAGGTCTTAGAGTCTTGAAAACACCATAGCTCTCACCTCGATTGTCCGATTTGCGTGATTCTTTTTGCAACGTTTCAAGCGCGAGATCCTCTACAACCTGAAGGCATGAAATTTTTCCTATTAAACTGTAACACTTAATCAAAGCACTAATCACCACATGAGCACTTAACTTATCTCAATTAACTTAATGATTTTGTTATCATGATACTTAATAGTTAACTTTGATGTGGGTCATAACAATCTCCATCCCTTATAAGAATTTCATCCCGAAATTCCTAAAAGAGAAAAGGAAACTTGTTACGCATCTCTGACTCAAGCTACCACGTGGCTTCCTCTAGGTTGTGGTTCCTCCACAAAACTTTCACTAATAGTATCTCGCGATTCTTGAGTTTCTTGATCCTCCGATCAACTATTTGTATAGGTCCTTCAACATAGATTACATCTGGTCTGAGATGTCCAGGTTCTGGGTCCACTATCTTCTCTGTACTAGGGTAACACTTCTTCATCATCGATACATGAAACACATCATGTAGATTAGCCAACTCAGATGGCCAATCCAACCTGTAGGCTACAGGTCCAATCCTCTCAAAGACAGGATATGGGCCCATAAACCTAGGAGTCAGTTTTCCTCTCTTGCCAAACCTCAACACTCGTTTCCATGGTGAAACTTTCAAATACACTTCATCACCAACCTCAAACTCAAGAGGTCTATGTATCTTCTCATCGTAACTCTTCTACCTGTCCTGTGCAGCTTTCAACTGTTCTCTGATCACTGTAATCTTTTTGGTAGTCAAATCCATTATCTCTAGTCCAAGAATCTCTTTGTCACCCACCTCGTACCAACATACAGGTGATCTACACTTTCTGCCATACAGAGTTTCATACGGGGCCATACCAAGACTGGAATGGTGACTATTTTTGTATGCAAACTCTATAAGGCTTAAGTGTTCTTCCCAACTTCCACTAAAATGTAAGACATATGCTCTCAGCATGTCCTCAAGAGTTTGAATGGTCCTCTCTGACTGACCATCCATTTTTGGGTGAAAAGTTGTACTGCATCTCCACTTTGTATCCAAAGCACGATGCAACTGATTCTAAAACTTGGATGTGAACTTAGGATCTCTATCTGATATAATTGAAATTGGGATACCATGCAGCCTGACTATCTCATCCATGTATATCTTAGCCAACTTCAGGACATCAAAGGTTGACTTAACAGGAAGAAAGTGAGCAGACTTAGTTAGTCTATCCACAATCACCCATATCGAGTCACAACTTGTAGGTGTCCTGGGCAACCCTACTACAAAACCATTGTGATATGTTCCCACTTCCACTCTGGTATAGGAAGAGATTGCAAAGTACTTGTAGGTTTCTAATGCTCAACTTTAACCTAATGGCACACACTACATCTAGCCACGTACTCAGCTACATCCTTTTTCATACCTGGCCACCAGTACAACTCCTTGAGATTCATGTACATCATAGTGTTGCCTAGATGCATAGCGTACATCGATGCATGTGCTTCCAAAAGAATCCTTTCTTTCAAATCATTGTATCTAGGTACACACAACCTATCATGTTGGTACAACAAACCATCATCTGAAAACATGAGATCTGGTCTCTTTCCCTCTGTCATATCCTACATGATCTATCGTAACTCACTATCACTCTGCTAAAGTTCCTTGATCTGATCATAAAAAGTAGGCTTGACTTGCATCTATGCAATCAAACCACTCTGTTCTGTCACCCCTAAGTCTAAGTTCAACTTTCACATTTCTACTAGCAGGTCTCTCTTGAAACATGCCATAGAGAATGCATCAGCTGATGAACTTGACTTCCTACTGAGGGCATCTACTACCACATTCACCTTACCAGGATGATAATCTATCATCACATCATAATCCTTGATCAATTCTAACCATCTCCATTGTCTAAGATTCAGATCCTTCCAGGTGAAAATATATTTCAAACTCTTATGATCCATAAACACCTGACATGCCTCACCTTAAAGATAGTAATGCCATGTCTTAAGAGCATGAACTACAACATCTAACTCCAGATCATGTATCGGGTAATTTTCCTCATTCTTCTTAAGCTGTCTAGATGCATAGGCTACCTGCATCAACACACAACCTAAACTTCTCCTTGAAGCATCACAAAACATTGTGTAACCTTTACCTATCTCGGGCAGGATCAACACTGGTGTTGTAGTCAACCTCTTCTTCAAGATCTGAAAACTCTTCTCACAGTTGTCTAACTAGAAAAATGGTGCATTCTTTCTCGTTAAGCATGTCAAAGGCGATGGTGCAACACTAAAGTTCTGGATGAACCTCCTGTAGTAACCTGTCAATCCTAAGAAGCTTCTGATCTCAGTAGGAGTCTTAGGTTGCTCCCACTGTAGAACAGACTCAACTTTCTTGGGATCAACACGTACTCCATCTCCTGAGATGACATGTCCAAGAAAAGACACATCGTCTAACTAGAACTCACACTTACTGAACTTATCATATAACTAGTGTTGTCTCAACAATTGTAATGCTATCCTCAGATGTTGCTCATGTTGCTCATCATCTCCGGAGTAAATTAAAATATCATCTATGAAAATTGTTGGCTAAATTGGACATTATTATAATACCTTTGTTTTGATGATGACAAACATTTCATTCATGTGGTTTTAACGTGCTACTTGAGTGTTTCAGGAATAAGCATAAAAGGTGGTGGATAGAAAAGATTTGGAAGATCCTTATGCTCAAATTTGCTTTATTTTCATGTTTGTAATCAATGTAAAAACTTGTACAAGTTTATAATGTACAAGTACTTAGATATCATGTAAATCAAGCGTTTAGATCTTCCTATCCACTCACAACACTTAAATAGGTCATCCCCTAAGATAGAAGCACATTTACAGATTGATACACACACTTAGTACATAGCTCAACACATTGAAACATGGACTTTCTCAGTCGACAAAGTCCTCAACTGAGACACCCTTGGTAGACAATATTCTCGATCGAGAATAAAGCCTACTAGTCATTACACTAAGTTAGAAAAGTAGTTGGGAGTTGGAATCAAACGTTACAACACATTGACCTTAACCTCCCATTCGGTTGACAAAGAGCTTGACCGAGATAAGATCGGTCGACAAACTTCTCGACCGAGAGAAGTTCTGGACTGCACTTTTCAGCAATAAACAACTAGCCATTGCAATGTAATTAGTGGAAACCTAACGGCTATTTGAGCACTACGAACACCCTAGAAGGTGTCTGGAACAACCCCAAGCATTAGCAAACCACTCCTATAAATAGGATAAGCTATAGGACACCCAAAGCATCACTTGTGCATACAATTACACTTGAGATTCATTCTTTGTGAGCAACAAGTTGAGCTACACTTGCAATATGTTTCTTTAAGCTCTACATTAGTGTCCTATAGCTTAGTATCTCCTAGCCACCACACTACCACGTTCATCCACAGTGGATAGGAGATCAATACGCTTGATATCGGATCAAAGTGTTGTACTTAATTGGTAACATTGTTTCTTTATTCCAATCGTGTTCCTTCTATTGTATTTTGTTCTCCTTTGCTACTCCTAGGTTGGAGGCTGTGGAAAGGAGGTTGTTGGAGCTTCTTCAGGTGGAGAAGGTAGATCGGCAAACTTTGGACTACTTCTAGAAGGTAACAATGGGAAGCTACTTCAAGGAGGAAGGCTACTTCAAGGGGGAGCTCGAAGTTACTTCAAGTGAAGGCTGCTTCAAGGTTGGTGAGATAACTTCCGGGTGAAGGTTGTCAAAAGGGTTTGTGAAGGTAGTTGTATCTTATGTAACATCCTTGCGAGGTAATAAAATATAATTTCTTTCAAAATACCGGTTGGGAACAACCGGGTAGTGGACTGACTCCCTTAGTTTTTGCTAAGGGTGGAACCACTCTAAACACCTTATCTCCTCCAATCTTTTTGTGGTTGTTTGCTTAGATAATTAATTTTAAAATTATCATAAAACCCTATTCACCCCCTCTAGTGTTTTTCAATTGGTATCAGAGCAGGCTTTAAGGAACTCTAATCGAGTCTTGAAGAAGATGGGTGATGGAGTACTAAACAACCTCAATTTGGAAGGAACACTTGTAGCTCGACCTCCACCATTTAATGGCACCAACTACAACTATTGGAAGAGGAGGATGCAATTCTACTTTCAAGGGATTAGCTGGGATCTTTGGAGGATGGTTTCAAATTCCTACACTCTTCCTCAAATAGAGTATGCTACATGGGATGCTAACACGGTAAAATTAGCCCAATTAAATGCAAAAGTTGTAAGTATCCATTATTGTTCAATTTCTGTAGGTGAGTTTAAAAGAATATCAAATTGTGAAATTGCATATGAAATATGGCATAGACTCTTTATTACCTATGAAGGAACTGTTCAAGTAAAGAATTCCAAAATTGTTATGCTTAAACAAAAGTTTGAACAGTTTCATATGGAATCAAATGAGTCTATTATTGAAATGTATGCAAAGTTTTCTTCTATGGTTAACATTTTGAATGTATTAGGTAAAGCCATTAGTGAAGAGGATCAAGTGTATAAAATTCTTAGGTCTCTTCCTCCCAAGTACAATCCTAAGGTGACTGCAATTGAAGAAGCCAATGACCTCACTCGACTGAGGATGGAACAACTCATTGGCAACTTAGAAGCACATTAGGCAACCTTGGAGGAAGAAGAAAGATTGGCAGTTGAACACAAAAAGGAGAAAATAAATGACATTGCATTCAAAGCATCAACCAAGATTATTCATGACACAAGTGAAGAAGATAGTGAAGAAGAAACTCTCATTGTAAATGGTAAGCAGTATAGATGTTTTAAAACTAACAAAACTTCTAGTGTTTCTTCTTCCAGGTGCTTTGAATGTGACAAAAAGGGACATTTAAAAAGTGATTGTCCCAAACTCAAGAAATGAAAGAAAACATATCACAAGAAGAAGGAAAAAGCCTACAAAGCTGCATGGGATGACTCAAGTGATGATAGTGAGGATGGAGAAGAACAAGTGGAGTGCCTTATTGTTACAACAAATGAAGAAGATGATGAGGTAAGTCTTTTTTATTTATCTAAAGAAGAGTTAGTTGCTATAATTGATGAATTGCATGATAAGTATATTGATTTTAAAAAGAAACTGAAAAGAGTTACTAAAACTAATGAGGGGTTGTATGCTAAAGTAAATGATCTTGCTTCTGAAAAAGAAAGTATTATTTCTAAAAATTCTACCTTGAAATCTTCTCTTAATGATTTCAATACAAAGTTACTTACTCTAGAGACAAAATATAATCTTCTTTCTCAAGAAAAGGTTGAATTACTTGCTAAGTTGAATAATCTTCAAACTCAACCTATTTTATGCACTCATTTATATTATGATGCCATTGTAAAAGAAAGAGATAGTTTGTCATCTAACTTAGATCAAGAAAACTTAGATATTAAAGGGAGATTAGATGAAATTGCTAAGTTACAAAAGGAAATTAGTAGTTTGAAAAAGTAATGGTATTCTTGATAAGATCTTAAAAGATTCTTCTGGTCAGATTGGAAGGAGAGGACTAGGTTATAAGCCCAAAGGTAAATCCTATAAAAAACCTAGAGTAAGAAGGACACAAGTACCCAAGACTAAAGTCATGTATGTGCCTAAAGACAATCTAGCTAAGAAGAGAAATGAAATTGATTATATATGTTTTTATTATTGTTTACATTTTGGGTATTATTTATTTTCTTGCCCATATAAGAAAAAGGATGTTGATCTAGTTTGGATTCCAAAACCCCAAATGTAGAAATATTCAACTTGATTAGTTGATATTTGACCTAAAACTTTGTTTTGATACTCAAAATGTCTTATCTCAACTAAACTGAGCTTTAATTTGCATATTTCTATTATTGTATTGAAAGTAATTTATGTTTTACTTAAAAATAATTGCTGAAATAGAAACATTCTCATTCGAATAAATCCTCGACCGAGATACTCTTTGGTTGAGAAAATAGTCGACCAAATAAGTTTATGTCTCAAACCTGTACTTTCTGGAAAAACAGTAACTTGCTCGGTCGAGAAAGTTGTCGAACGAGAACATTTTGGTCGAGAAAAAGTTCGATTGATTGAGTTTCTATAAAACCTACTTCATTGATTCAGTTTGCTATCAATATACCTAACTAAAATGATTTGTGGGATTAAAGGAAACCTTTTGAAGAGAAGAACGTTGAGACAAATTTGTCAAATCAAAACATATTGATAAGCCTTGCATCACAACTCAATAAAATTGTGAGATAATGTAAATGATCTTCTTACCCAAATTGATGCAAATAATGTTGCTTACAAAGATTAATAATGCTGAATGGAAATCTATACTCTTACTACAATTGGGCATGCTTCAATACAAATATAGCATAGATTGAAAGTTCATTTTCAATTGCTATGATCTTATACATGGTTTTCCTAAAAAGTATTTCTTGGCCAATCTAAAAATTATGAACCATGTTGCCTTGAGTAAACTTCATAAATGGAACTTATGGACTTCTTTCTATTGATTAAGAAAGATATTGTCATGGCTCATAGTTTTGCAAATAGAGATGATGTTATTTTTCTCTAAGATTGTAAATCAAATACTCTACTTGCAATTTTGTGAAATAAAACTTTACATGATAAATTGTTCTAAGTATTTAAATTATATAGGAATTTCAAAGCTATATTTCTTGCAAATTGATATAAAACCTTTTCAAATTGGTATCCACCTGTTACATAAAGTCTTTATATTCAATCAAGTGAATGCTTAAACTATAAATCAACTAAAATGCCTCTCGATCGAAAAAGAGTTCGACCGAGGGGCGCCCCGGTCAAAGTCATGGTCGACCTAAAATAAGCCTGGAAGAATGCTTATTTGTGATATTAAATCATTTCTTTGCACTCAATCTTAGTATATTGATCCGAAACTTGATCATCATGTTGAAAATAAGATTTTGGTGCAAATCTCTCATAAAAGGTTTGACTTATTGTAATCAAACTTTAATGCTTGTTATTCTTAAACTATCATGATTATAAGATTATGGGGGAGCTCACAAAAATTTGTAAACATTTCTTGATCAAATCAAAACTTCAAAAACTAGTTATGACCTTAGGATTATTGAATTATCTTGATCTTAAATGGACTCTCTATATCAATATAGGCTTAACGTCCCTCATTATTGATTATAGATATATTTCTTAATCCTACTATGTTGTAAAGAAAGTCTCATATCATTTTTAGGGCTTAACATCCCTTGTAAAATGGATGAAAAATCAATACATATATCCATCATGAGCCTAAATGGATCTCATATCATTTCATGGCTTAACATCCCTTATAAATGATTGAGAAATCAAAACACATATGCCATGAATCTAAAAGGATCTCATATCATTTCAAGGCTTAACATCCTTTGTCAATGATTGAGAAATAAATTGTGGCTAAATTTGACATAAAAATAAGTGGTTTGCATTAAATTGTGTTGATTACCCTTAATTTAAAATTGAGCTCTAATTATCAAACTAAGGGGGAGAAATAAAACTCATACTTAATGTTTATCTTGGTTATCTTTTTCAAATGACAAAGGGGGAGAAACAATATAAATAATTAATATAAAGTAAAATGAGTTTCATCTCTTGGCTAGCACACACTTCACAAATAAGAGAATGGCTGCAAAAGGTAAACTTCAGGTATGAAACTCATATGATTTATATTTCCTTGATTTATATTTCGGAAATGTTTGGCATCTTCAAAAAGGGAGAGATTGTTGGCTAAATTGGTCATTATTATAATCCCTTTGTTTTGATGATGACAAATATTTCATTCTTGTGGTTTTAACATGCTACTTTAGTGTTTCAGGAATAAGCATAAAAGCTGGTGGATGGCAAATATTTGGAAGACTCTTATGCTCAAATTTGCTTTATTTTCATGATTGTAATCAATGTGAAAACTTGTACAAGTTTATAATGTACAAGTACTTAGATATCATGTAAATCAATCATTTAGATCTTCCTATCCACTCACAACACTTAAATAGGTCATCCACTAACATATAAGCACATTTACACATTGATACACACACTTAGTACATGGCTTAACACGTTGAAACAAGGACTTTCTCAGTCGACAAAGTCCTCGACCGAAACACCCTCAGTCGACAATATTCTAGACCGAGAATAAACCCTACCAGTTGTTACACTGAGTTAACAAAGTAGTTGGTAGTTGGAATCGAACTTTACAACATATTGACCTTAACCTCCCATTCGGTCGACAAAGAGCTCGACCGAGACAAGCTCGGTCAAAAAACTTCTCGACCGAGAGAAGTTCTGGACTGCACTTTTCAGCAATAAACAACTAGTCATTGCAATGTAATTAGTGGACACGTAATGGCTAGTTGAGAACTAAGAACACCCTAGAAGGTGTCTAGAACGTCCCCAAGCATTAGCAAACCACTCCTATAAATAGGAAAAGCTATAGGACACCCAAAGCATCACTTGTGCATACAATTAGACTTGAGAGTCATTCTTTGTGAGAAACAAGTTGAGCTACACTTGCAATATATTTCTTTGAGATCTACATTAGTGTCCTATAGCTTAGTATCTCCTAGCCACCACACTACCACGTTCATCCACAGTGGATAGGAGATCAATACGCTTGATATAGGATCAAAGCATTGTACTTAATTGGTAACATTGTTTCTTTCTTCCAATCGTGTTCCTTCTATTGTATTTTGTTCTCATTTGCTACTCCTAGGTTGGAGGTTGTGGAAAGGAGGTTGTTGGAGCCTCTTCAGGTGGAGAAGGTAGCTCAGCAAACTTTGGACTACTTCTAGAAGGTCTCAACGAGAAGCTACTTCAAGGAGGAAGGCTACTTCAAGGGGGAGCTTGAAGTTACTTCAAGTGAAGGCTGCTTCAAGGTTGGTGAGATGACTTCAGGGTGAAGGATGTCCAAAGGATTTTTGAAGGTAGTTGTATCTTATGTAACATCCTTGTGAGCTAATAAAATACAATTGCTTTCAAAATCCCAATTGGGAACAACCAGGTAGTGGACTGACTCCCTTAGTTTTTGCTAAGGGTGGAACCACTCTAAACGCCTTGTCTCCTTCTCCAATATTTTTGTGGTTGTTTGCTTAGATAATTAATTTTAAATTATCATAAAACCCTATTCACCCCCCCATCTAGTGTTTTTCAAAAACCACTATGAACTGATCCAAAAATGGTTTGAAAATCCAGTTCATCATATCCATGAAAGTTGTTGGGGCATTAGTTAGTCCAAATGACATGACCAGAAACTCATAATGCCCATATCTTGTTCTGAAAGTTGACTTAGGAATATCTGAAGCCTTTATCCTCAACTGATGATACCCATATCTCAAGTCTATCTTAGAAAGGATCGTCGCTCCATGCAACTGATCAAACAAATCATCTATCCTTGGCAATGGGTACTTATTCTTGATGGTGATCTTATTCAACTGTCTGTAGTCTATACATAACCTCATAGTACCATCTTTCTTTTTTACAAACAAGACTGGAGCTCCCCATGGTGAAGAACTAGGTCGAATGAAACCCTTATCCAGTAATTCATGTAACTGAATCTAGAGTTCCTTCAACTCTATAGGTGCCATCTTGTAGGCTGGTAGTGTTATAGGTTGACTACCTGGCAACACCTAGATCTCAAAGTCTATCTCTCTTTCAGGAGGTAGACCTAGCAACTCATCTCAAAAAACATCCGGGAACTCACAGACCATTGGCACATCCCATAAACTGACTGTGCTCTTCTCAGCTCTAGTATCTACTACATGTGCCAAGAATGCCTCACAACCTTTCTACAACATCTTATCATCTACATCGGCTGATATAATACACGTAGGCAAAACTTTCCTGTCTCCATAAAATACACAAGAAAATCCATCATTTTGAAAGACAGCTTCCTTCTCCAACAGTCGAGTTGAACTCGATACGTCTCTAGGCAATTTATACCCAAGATAACTTGAAAAGAGTTAATATCTAGGGGTATAAGATTAACCGTGATGGTGTAACCACCAAAAGTCAACAAACATCTGGGAGAAAATGTTGTCAACATTGTCGGTTCACCTAACGGAACCCTCAACAACAACTCAACCGGTAACTCCTAGGTTAACAGATTAAACTCACAAGCTAAAGAATTTTGTATGAATGAGTGAGTAGCACCCGAATCTATCAAAACTGTAACTGAAATGTTGTTAAAGAAAAGCATTTCTCCTATAATCACTCGAGAAGAAACAATACCTTCTTGTGGTGTCAAAGAGAAGAAGCGTCCTGAAGCTCTTCCTCTCCCATGATGTCCTCATTGTCCTTACCTAGCACTGGGTGTTGCACCACCTTGGGAACCTAAAGATACAGAGGAACTGGGTCCTCCAGTTGGAGCCTGTCTCGAGACATTCGGGTATTGTGACTGGGAACCCTGTAATGCTGACTGTTGTAACTGGGGGCAATTCCTCTTGATATGTCCCATCTATCTGCACTGATGACATCCTTGAAACCTTGTTCCCCAACAATGTCTTGAGTGCGGTCTTCCACATATATCACACATTGATGCATCACGTCTCTGCGATCCTATCACTAACACTGAAGATCCTGAAGACCTAGTTGGAGGTGTCCATGTAGACTGTGTACTCCATCTTCTGAAATTGGGTCTTCCTCCATGACCGGCCTAAATTGCGCGTTCAAAAAAAAGGAGCAGATTTGAAGTAGTCGGACTTTTAAATTTATAACCCGAAACCCTTCTAGGTCCCCGCAACTATATTATGGGGTCAAAGTAGATATATGGGGTCGAACACAGGGACAAGGGTGGTAGTGTTGAGAATGCGGAATCGACATGTTACAGTCCGATATGGGTAAGGAGGTGATAAAGTTCCAAGGGGAACAACAGGTGAAGATCGATAAAAGAAAACTATCTCCAACTGGAGCTATGAGGAAAATTAATGTTTTAAAGGTTTATCAGTTTTTAGGGTTTTTGCGCAACGAAAACAGAGAGGATAACACTATTTCTTTAATAAGGAACGAAGGAGAAAGCTTCGGTAAAACAAGCGGCAGCAAAAACATCCAGTACCCCTTCTCTCAAAGCGGGTACCTCTAACTAAGCATCAAAACCTCTCTCGAGGTTGCTGGTCTTAAGTTAGAGTGGAAAGGTCACTAAAGAAACTCCGATCCTGGGCACTCTCGTACTCCCGTATCGGACCAAACACTAGAGACGCAACACCTCTCTCGAGGCTACTGCAACGGGAAAACACGATTCGGTAGCCAGTCGAAACATGATCCAAGCGTACAAGCTAGAGTTCAGATGCTAAACAAGGCAATCATCCAACAAAAGGGACCAAAAATAAAGCAACAGATAATTAAAACTCTTCTAATTCCATTAGCATAAGCATTATATAAAAGGGTCAGGTTACATTGCATAAGTAAAGAAAGTAAATGACTGAAACAAGTAAAGATAAATTTCACCTTCTTGATTTAGAAGGGTGATAGGCAGTAGCGGATCCCCAAGATCTATGTAGCCCGATACCAAGTGGGAGCCTTACCCGATACGTCCGTGTCGGGCGGCACACCCTCTCGGGCGACACGCTCATGATGGGCGGACGTATCGTGCGGGGCGCCCATGCCCAATACGGTTGTGTCGGGCGGCACCCTCTCAGGCGACACGCCATGATTGGTGATGTGTATCGGGCTTGGTATCGTGTCGGGCCAGAGTTTTTCTTAAGGTATCGGGTGTCCTCGTTGGTCGATATCAGTCTGTTGCGGTGCCCGGGGCCGATCCTAAGTGAACCATTCCCTCCCTCTCGGGTTGGGGAAGTGCTCACCTAGTATCGCCCGGTACACCTCTGAGGCAGACACGCTAGCTCCAGATGCTTTCCCAAGTTGGCTTTTGAAAGGTTCCGACCCGTCCCATCGGAGTCATGTAGCTGCTATTTATAGGTAGCGGTTGGGGGAAGTTGCGGTTCTCCGTGCATCGCGTGTCCTCCTTCAGCTCCATCTTTGTGGCTTTAGGGATGCCCGATATGTGTGTCGCCCGACACCAGGGTGTCGGGCTGTAAGCGTTTCCGGGTGTCGTGGCGAGTTCGGCTCCCTGTAGGGTAAATGGCATGTCGCTCGTCCACTCCTTCTTGTGCGTCATCCCCGTGTCGCGCAGTAGTGTATTGTGCTGCCCTGTGTCGGGTAGCGAGCGTGTCAGCTGACTGGTAAGAAGACTGATGCAGGTGGAACACGTTTGTGGACCGGGACAGGCCTTTTTGCTGATAAATGAGTAGAAAAATGAGGAAAACTCTGCAAAAGATTATAAAATTGAGTTAAGAGCATAGCGTTGCCTGTTTATTCAAAAACATGACAAAAAGAAGAGGAAATAAGTTAAAAAGGGAAGATTTGACAACGAAATAAGGGCCAAAAACATCACAAAATTTGGTGTTATCAACGCCCCCAAACTGAGAATTTTGATTGTCCTCAATCAATTTTTAAAACTTTGTTTGTGATCATTCTTCTTAACTGGTTTGGTTTTCAGGCCATGTGTTAGAGCGAGCATTGAAATGTCTTACATAGAATACAGCCCGACCACGAACAACAGACTTTCCGTTTCCTACCTTATTTAAGCAAAAAAAAAATTCTCCACAGCTTCGGCGAGACTTAGGTGCATGATTTTGAAGTTAGCTTTCACATCAAACAGCTTTTGGGGAACAACAACTTGTGTGTTTGGGTAGGCTTAAGGCTTTTTGGGTTTTTCTTGTTCCCATCAGTCCATCCAGGTACGGGTCCGTTAGCGGGCAAGTGGTCCCTGCAGTCCAAGCCAGTTGGCTTTAGAGCAGTGATTTCACATCCGACGTACCACTGCCCCAGATCTACCATGCCTAAAGATGGGTACTTTTGGAAAACAATTGTGTATATATATATTTCTTTATTTTTATTTGGCACAACTCTCATGCTTTTATTCACTCTCATAAGGCTATTCTCTATTTTTGGGATTTTGTCGGGTAAGGTAAAACAAGAGGAATTTTTGCTGTTTGGGCAGCTTTTTCCTTCTGCAGACATGTCTCTTAGTTGTTGCGAGATTATTTTTCGAAATTTTTGGCATGGAAAGTCGTATTCTTTTGTTGTTTGAGGCTGCATTATCAGAAAGACATGACAAAACTTGTATCTCCTTGGACACATAGAAAACAAACTGGCAAGAAGTCGTATAAGGTTTTTACTATATAGTGTCTTTGTACATATATGTGGAGACAAAATAAGAAAAATTCTTTTGTATTTTGTATGAGGCATGTATATGTATATGTACACATGTTATAGAAAAAGAACAAAAAGAATAAAAAAGGGTGCAGTTTGAATTTAAAAAAAATTACCTCCCTCACTGGTACATGGTACCCCCCCCCAAACTTACTCCACACTCTATCCCAGAGTTGTGAAGTAGATAAGTAGGGTAATGTTAACCTAGTGAGGGTTAGCTGGTGAGCGTGCCTGCACCAGATAGAAGCTCCCACATATATTCTCCTTGTTTGCTATGGTAGTCGATGTGGTCGAGTTAGTCAGGCATCTCTTTATTTGATATCCATTCTAGCACGAAGATGTCACAATCGTTGGATAAGGAAATTTGTTGTGGACTGCGGTGGCAGAACTGGAGCTCGTGCCATTTGCTCGCTGTTGTCTCCAGGAATGGTTGTATCAGCGCATCCACCTCCTCATAGTATTTTCGTACTAAGCGCTCAAGGGAGGTCAACGTTGTTGATGTACACTGCACCGGATGGTCTTTGTTGTTGTCCGAGCTGTTGTAGAAGATTCCTGCTCATTGGCGAGTGTACATCGTCAGGAGCATCCAGTGGTTGTATTATAGGATGGGTAGGAAGATTGTGTGTGGGACCCTGCGCTGCAACTCTGCCAGAAAAGATTGCTTTGCTCCTGACTCATCGGCGAGGCAGATGTCGTTGAACATCATTGGATGAGTAATGTATGCATGTTCAAACTTCGTATGTAGTGTCTCGATGTAGGCGGCCACCACAGATATCACCAAACATCCTCCATCTTTTACCATGTCCCTTAAGTCATCTACCGGGACTATGACACTTCCTGCCTCGTAGATAACATCTTCCAGGGCAGAATTAGCTAACTTCATAAGAATTTCATTGACTTGTTCCTGTGTGAGTGTAGAGCATGAGAAACCGTCGAAGTTGCTGATCATGTCTTCTGATGTTCCAGGCGAAGCAGCGTCTTCAATTCTGTGCACATCCCGCAAGATCTCTAACTGCTTGCCTTCCCCATAGATGTCTGCTTCCATCTCAGCTTCTTTTTTTGGAGTGCTACTGGGTTGTGAAGATTCACCTTCTAGGTCACTATCCAGCAGCCTCTCTGGTACCCCTACGTCTTGGAAATAGTGCCTGTCTTTGATCAGCAATAGTGCATATGTGCTTCTGAGCTGATAGAAGTTTTGGCCCTGGAGATGCCTTATGTATCTGAATACGTTGAGCAACTCCATGGCGCGTGAGATGATGAAGGCATTGTTTCCACTTCCCTCTTCTGCTTGGACGGGGAAGTCTCTGATAGAGAAGAAGTTCCAAATGCCGCTGTGACGTTGACTCCTTGCTTGATGGTTTTTAGAAGACACAGCGGTAGAAGCCTGAGGTGTTTCTCCTTCGGGCGACTGAAGATAATCCCAGAGTGTGGTAGTAACTGAGCAGCTGGACGTCGTGGTTCCAGAGGTCTTCCACATAGAGAAACCACATGTTGCGGTGCTTGTACGGGGCCAACACGATGTTCGTGTTGTGCTCTTCGATGTGTTGTAGCATGTTGGCCACCGCAATGGAGTCTGGCGCTCCCATCGTCAATCTTCTTGCCAAGGTTGGGGTGGTATTGTATATTGTTCTCCGACCAGTCCTGGTGCTGATATTCTCTAATATTGCACCTTCTAGGACCCTGAACAGCTTCTTGCCGAGGACGGCTGGTGAGCGGAATATGCTTCTGAGTGCTCCCCTTCGTATGGAGAAGTAGCCAGCACTCCAGACGACATCTTCTTCATCTGCCTACAACCTCAGGACCTTATTCAGCAGCTTCTGGTCCCTGATCGACAGGTAGCCGATGACCTTTCTGTCAAAGTCAGCCATCTTGAAGGAAGGTAGCTCTGACGGTGCAGAGAACTCATCTGTCATCAAGTATATTCCTCTAAGGGGTGTCTTTCGTTGGCGGCGCATATGTCCCCCCTTCTCCCTCTGATTCATCAGAAGAGTCCTCCCCGATGTTGATGTCTTCATTGTCATCTTCAGCTTCGTCCAGGGGATAGAGGGAGCTGCTTCTTCCAGACCGTGGGAGCTCGTCTGTCTTGTTGGAGCTCTGTTGGCCGAACTTTGTGGCATCCCTTCCTCGGGCGTTGGGGATGGCCCGCTGGAGGAGGAAGAGGACGATGATCCTGACAAGGCTGCTGACAAGGGGGGTTGAGAGCCTGATCCAGGAGGTGACGGAGACCTTCTCAGCTGCCTTGGGTGTGGATGGTCGTCCCCCCTGTTTAGCCTCTCCTCGATCTCGTCAAGGCACCAGAGGGCCTGCTAAAGTGTGGCGTTGAGTGCCTCTAGTTGGACAGGAAAGCCAACTAGAGTCAGTAGTTCCCGCTCCTGGCTGTTCAACCTCTACTGGAAAATGGAAAACTTTCAGGTGAGTGAAGAAAAATTAGCAGAGTGGTTTTCCATTACCTCCCGCAAATTATTGAGTTCATTTCCCAGCATTTGTCCGAGCGACAAAGGGGCTCCTGCAGATCTCCCTCGTGTCCTCATGACGCTCCTCCCTCGTGAAGATCTACCCGATGAGTGTGCCACCCCACTCGAGGTAGTTTCGAACTGCACTGTTCGCGAGGTGGATGCTTCAGGGCGAGGCATCAGTACTTTTGCGGTCGTGCCTACCTCGCCCTCTTGTTGAGGTGGAGAAGGCCGCAGTGGGGGTAGATGTTGCTCCACTTCTCTGCTGTCAGCGACCTCCTCAGCAGCTGCAACGGGAGACGCCGGCGGCAGTGTTGACGTAAGCTGTGCAGCTCCGAGTTCCATCTCTAGGATCTCGGCGAACACCCCATTACTGGCGTCTGGTTGTGCTTCTTCTTCTGCCTCTAAAGGCACCACAGAAACTTCAGGAGATGTGGTTGTCTCTTCCGTGATAGCTGTCTCCGAGGCTTGTACTATTGTTTCTGTCCCAGTTGTCTCGACAACCTCGACGATTGCCGGTTTTTCTTCAGCCATGGCAGGTATTGTCGTGATCATGGCTGGGATGATAGGAGTGACGACATCTCTATCAATTGTTGTTGTTAGTGGCACTGGAGCTTTGGGCGGCTCGGTAGGAGCTGAGGAAGATTTGTCCTATCGAGTGTCAAGAGGGATTGGTTCCCCTCTTGCAGCTGCCCTCTCTTGTATTCTGGTGGTGACAGCGTAAGAGGCTTCAACTGCCACCGCTTTGATTTCTGCACTGGTGAAGACCAGCTTATCTGTGTCATAGCTGGAACAGCAGGGAAGCGAAAGGAGGGTGCTTGTCCTTGTGAACTTGTAGAAGTAGTTTCACCCCTCCTTCTTGACGATGCCGGCTCTCATGAGGAACTTGAGGTCAATCTTCTCGTCGTCCCTTGTCCTTGAGAGACTGTGTGGCTCCCGTGGGTATCCTAACCCAACCGCGATCATATTGACGATGCCACCCATGCAGTACTCCTTGGTGACATCCTTTATTGGGTGCAGCCTATTCAGCAAAAAGCACCCCAGATTGATCGCCCTGCCCTCCATCACGTGCCACATGAGATGAAGTTCTTCGGTGTAGACGTTGCTGGACTCATTTTTGCTGAAGAGCAGGCATGCTACTAGCTTGTGCACTATCCTCCAGAAGCAGGAGTGCACTGCCACCACCTTGTTTCCCAGCTTGAATGAAGATTCGTCAGTCAGCCTCCTCCAGAGCTCCACGGGGTTGAACCCGTCTCCTTCGGTGATCATCACACTGTTATTAAGTTGTTCCTTCTCCTCCATGTTGGAGGAGAAGATCTCATTGAACAACTTTTTGGAGATGACGTGCTCTGAGTTGTAAAGTCGCCCCTGCAGTCTATATGTTGTGCCGTATTCTTTGACTTCTTCGGGTCCATTCTGCACCCGGTGGAGAGATTACATGAACTCTCTAGTGAGTTCAGTGTAAGAGGTAGAGTGGCTGAAGCAGATCTTCCATAGCCCCGATGTAGCCAGAACATTCTCGAGCCTGTCGAAGATGCCTAGCTGAAGGAAGGACGACTGGTGGCAGAACCTGCTTGGCCTGTAAAGTTTTGTTGCCAACTCTGAGTATCGGGATCCATGCTCACTATCTCTAGGCATGAACCTGCCTGGTGTGTAATTCAAAGACTCTGATGCTGTTGTTGGAGTTGTTACTTCTCCCATTCTTGCCCTCTTCTCAGCTGTGGACGACCCAGCTACCTCGGGGTTTGGGTGTTTCTGCCCAACTGTCGTGGCTTCGGTTGTGGCCTCGGTGTCGATTCTCCTACCGTGTTTGTCAACTTGAACGATGGTTTGCATTGTACGGTCCATCTCTGTTATCATTAAACAAGTTCACTGATCATTTAAATGTTCTGATATTAGGTAGGTAAAACTTAAATTTGATACCGACGTTTAAGAGAAAAATTGATTGCACGATAAAAAAAATTCGGTCTGAGACAAAAGCTACCTGACACCACTGTATCGGGCTTCAAAAGTGAACGATATGAAGCTAGCCCGATACGGATGTGTCGGATGATATGAATCTTTCAAAGAAATCATTGTAGTCTCATGCCCGACATGAGATACGAGTGTCGTCCGTCAGAAGAGCATGATAGTCGATACAAAACTGGACGATACAGAGAAAAGTCGCGCGTCGTATATTTTGCCCGATACGCTGTGTCGGGCGATATGGTCACGTAAAATGAAATGCCGGAATAGGGTCTTCCTGATAAAGAAATGTGTCACCCGACAGTAGAAACAAGTGAGGCGACACCAAGATGGGCGACATTGTCATTGCCCGATACAGGGTGTCGGGCAAGCGTGTGTTAAAGACGTGTCACACGATACATGTGTCGGGCGATACATGGAAATCAACTAAAGTCGTCAGCCTGATACGTTGTGCGTGATATGTGGGTCGTGTCGGGCAAGCCAACCGATACGGCTGTCGGGCTATACCTTTGCTATTTGAAGCTATCTTGCATGACACGAGAGCAAAAGTTAGCTGGATGACACACGAGCAAAAGGGAGAAACTATTGCACGATACGGGTAGTTGGAAAAGTAAAAGCAGTAGCCCGACACAGTTAATCATCTGTACTATATATAGCAATCCCAGCTGGGGGTAAAACGTGTAAATCTGGGATGTGTGTCGGCCGTTGAGACAAGCCATTCCTGAGACAAGCAGTCCCATCCATCTAATCAAGGGTAATTACTCATGTTGCCTGACACGGGTGCTCGCCGCCCGGGCATGTCGTCCGACACGGCTCATGGCTAGATGCAATGAGCGATATGCTGTCACCCGATACGAGCACGTTCTATGCGCCGGCTGAGTTTTTGCCTGATACGATCAGAAAAAAGGGTATACTTGCCCGATACAAGGCCTTCAGAACAAAATTCTAGATGATAAACCTAAAAACAAAGCAAAGAAAAAAGCGATTGATGGGTAAAACATCATTGGCCTAAGGTTAAGTTCCCGGCCTCAGATTGTATTACTCATCAATGCTCATAAAATAGAGCGGTGGCCCATAAAACAGAAGAGTCAGTGCACGTGACGCATGCACTGACTCGGGCCTTATTACAGTCCAAATGTTTATAGTGTTTTTCTTGTAAGAAAGTAAATAACATCCTATTCTAGGAAAAGTAAAAGCCCGGGCTGCCTCCCGAGGAGCGTTGTAGTTTGCTTTGTCAGCTTGATAGCTCCAGGTCCTTCACTTTTCACCTTCAGCTATTTCCATATCTTGCAAATTGACCTCTGTCCTTCTCACGAATGCTTCGTCTTCATAGAACCTTTTTACCTTGTGCCCATTTACTTGAAAAACCTTGGATGGATCATCTTTATCATATAGCTCCATCATTTCGGATGGGTATATCTTTGATACGGTGAAAGGTTCGGACCACATCGCCTGTAACTTACCTGGAAAAAGACGAATGGAAGATTTAAATAATAAAACTTTGTCACCTTCACTTACATCCTTCCTCCTCAAGTGGGCATCATGCCACACCTTCATCCTCTGTTTATAGATCTTTGCGATCTCGTAAGCATGCATTCTCAATTCTTCGAGTTCTTGCAACTGCAGATATCTTTTCTCTCCTGCCTTCTCCAGATCCATATTCAAGAACTTAATCGCCCAAAGGGCCTTGTGTTCAATCTCTAAAGGTAAATGATAGGATTTCCCATAGATCAACTTGTAAGGAGTGGTTCCAATGGGTGCTTTATAGGCAGTTCTATAGGCCCAAAGTGCGTCGTCAAGCTTCATTGGCCAATCTTTCCTCGTGCGGTTGACAGTCTTCTCAAGGATCCGCTTGATCTATCTATTCGAAACCTCTACCTGCCCAGAAGTTTGTGGGTGGTAGGGCGTAGCGACCTGGTGTTTAACTCCATACTTTTGCAGGAGCGCTTCAAACTGTCTTTCTCTGAAATGTGATCCACTGTCGCTTATTACAGTACGAGGTACTCCGAAATGAGGGAAAATAGTCTTTTCGAACAACTTGATCACTGACTTAGAGTCGCATGTTTGAGTTGCAATAGTTTATACCCATTTGGATACATAATCCACTGCCACTAAAATGTACTGATATCCTTTTGATGGGGGAAATGGTCCCATGTAGTCAATCCCCCATACATCAAAGATCTCCACTTCAACCCAATTTGCCATGGGCATCTCATTTCTTTGTCCAATGTTTCCTGTCAATTGGCACTCTTTACAGACTTTTACATACCTTGCAGCATCCTTGAACAAAGAGGGCCAGTAAAAACCTGATTGCAGTACTTTGGTGGCAGTCCTTTCGCTACCCAGGTGTCCTCCATAAGGAGAGGCATGACACTCTTTCAGAATGTTCGAGATCTCTTCTTCGGGAATACATCTTCGGTACAGGTTATCTACGCATCTTCTAAAAAGGAGAGGATCTTCCCAGTAGTAGTTCTTCACATTCGTGAAGAGCTTCTTCTTTTGGTTATAGGATATGTCACAGGGCAGTTCTCCGCAGGCAAGATAATTACAGAAATCTACAAACCAAGGTAAACTCTCTTCCTTGGTTTCAATCATCATCAAAGCTTCGTCAGCATAATTGTCATTAATAGGTGGTTCCTTCTGCCCTTCCACAATGATCTTTGATAAGTGGTCAGCGACCACATTCTCTGCACCCTTCTTATCGATTATCTCGTGGTCGATCTCTTGTAGTAACAAATCCCACCTTAACATCCTGGGCCTTGTATCTTTCTTCTGCATGAGATATCTTATAGCCCCATGGTCTGTGTAGACTTTAACCTTTGCTCCAATGAGGTAAGACCTGAACTTGTCAAAAGCAAAGACTATTGCGAGCATCTCTTTCTCTGTAGTTGTATAATTTACCTGAGCTTCATATAGGGTACGATTAGCATAACTAATTACATGGTGCTTTTTGTCCTTTTTCTGCCCCAGGACTACTCCTATAGCATGGTTGTTGGTGTCACACATAAGCTCGAAAGCTAACTCCTAGTCTGGAGCTTGGAGGATAGGCGGTGAAACAAGAGCATCTTTTAAGGCCTGAAAAGTGATTAGACAATCGTCATAGAAATTGAATTCAACATCCTTTACCAGAATGTTGGACAGCAGTTTCGAGATCCTTGAGAAGTCTTTTATAAATCTTCGGTAGTAGACGGCGTGCCCAAGGAAACTCCTCACTCCCATCATAGACTTTGGTGGGGGAGTTTGGATATGGCTTCAACCTTGCTAACGTCTACCTCGATGCCACGCCTCGAGACTTTATGTCCTAGTATGATGCCTTCTCGTACCATAAAATGGCACTTCTCCCAGTTCAAAACCAAACTCTTTTCCTCGCATCGTTGCAAGACCATAGAAAGGTTTTTCAGGCAGGTATCGAAGTCTTTTCCATAGACAGAAAAGTCATCCATTAAAACTTCAATGATATCTTCCAGAAAAGCCAAGAACATTGATATCATGCAGTACTGAAACGTTGTGGCAGCATTGCAAAGACCAAAAGGCATCCTCCTGAAGGTGTAGGTGCCATAGAGACAGGTAAAAGTTGTTTTCTCTTGGTCATCTGGCAGGATGGGGACTTGATAAAACCCTGAAAAACCATCCAAGAAATATAAATAGTCATGATGTGCTAATCTTTCAAGAACTTGATCGATGAAAGGAAGCAGATAATGATCATTTTTCATGGCTTGGTTCAGTTTATGATAGTCAATGCACATCCTCCATCCCGTGACGGTCCGAACCGCCACTTCATCGCCTTTATCTCCTTTAACTACTGTTATACCACCTTTCTTGGGTACTACGTGGATCGGGCTCACCCATTTACTGTCACTGATTGGGTAAATGATCCCAGCATCCCTCAATTTGATTACTTCTTTGATTACAACTTCTTTTAGCATCTGATTCAATTTTCTCTGGGGTTGAGCCATAGGTTTGGCGGATTCCTCCAAATTGATGTGATGCATACACAATGCAGGGCTAAGGCCTTTGATATCCTCTACCGAGTATCCTATAGCCTACCTATGGAGTCTCAACTCCTCAAGAAGTTTGTCCAATTGATCCTGCGTAAGATGGGCATTGACGATGACAGGATTCCTCTCCTCTCGATCTAGAAATTCATACTTCAACCCTTCAGGTAACTGCTTCAACTCAGGTTTAGCCTTGGGTGAGTTTTCTTTCGGCGCCTCCTCAAGAGAAGCAAACTTAACTGTTTCTACTACCTCTTCCTCATTGCTCAGGTCTTCTTCAGACTGGTTAAGATAGTTGAGAAACTCAACCACTTCTAGGTTTTCAGAATCAAAATCTTGATTGCTTATCGCTCTTACAAGAGGGTCTACCATTAAGATATCTTCTTCTTGTTGGTATGTATGCCCTGAGAGCCAATCATGGGATGATTGGTGGGATACATTAAGATTGATTTGATAAACATCAAAGGCAAGCTTCCAATTCTTTCTAGTTCAGTCATATGAGATAGTGACAGAACAGATTGAATGTCGAGAGAATGACAGTACTCAATGATGTATGCCTTCAAGTTCAGGACCTGAATGATGAGATCATACGGATGCTAAGAGTTTGTACATTCTTGTTATGTCCCTAGTCAGATGTCATTGTGGAAGGTAGATAGACAGCAATGACACACAAGGCTAGATTGTGGTGTTGGTTGATGACAAAATCTCATTAGTCATGATATAGAGATATCAAACCAAACACATAGGTACTTGTTAGAGAACAAGTGTACCGGACAGACCCACCATGAGTTTGACGCATGGAACCATGACATGGTAGTCACAGTCAGTACTCACAATGATGGTGGTGAATGTGATTCTTTGACCTAAAATCACTACACTCAACATATGTCGTTGGGTACACTTTGACATCATTAAACGCAGTCCTGAAACATGGCTTGTTATAAAGGTGATGATTGGGTGGCTTTGACACATGAGGCTTTTGAGGGGTGAGTGATAGATATGGGATTTGTCCCTCCTGAGGGAGTTTGATATCCAAGGCCACTTGATGAGTAGGATTGAAATAGGCATGCGCATGCATGTGTGAATCAGTATGTGATATTGATGTCATACATATCTCTTCCAATCTGCTCTGAGATCAAGAAAGTGAATGAGCATTGACTGGATGACTGTTCCATGCCTCGAGTTCATTCGGGATATCAGTGACAAAGGAATTATACATTTGTTGTAACACCATTCACGGATTGTAGGATTGAAAGTTGTTCTCCAACTTTCTTTTTCACTTCGGTAGCACTGATGTGTGACTAGGTACCGCTCCTTGCTTGTGAAGTCATAAGTGTTATGGACTTTCGCTGCCAATGTGAAAATGGACCTGCAGGGTCACACACATAGGATTTAACCTGGAAGAGGAGTTTTGTCCACAAACAATGTTTAGATTGATTGCTAAAGGAGTTTAGTAGTTTAATTAAACACTCAATCAATTGATAGCTCAGTATCATAATGTTCAAGGTGTTGGACTGATTGATTAGAGTATCGGATTGATTGAAACTGCAATTGACTGATTCTGCACAATCTGCACTCCCAACTGATCGGCTCATTGATGAACCGATCGCCTCAGCTTGGTGAACTGATTGGCTCAGGTTGTGAGTCGATCGACTCATGGATAGGGTGAAACGATTGCTTCAAGTGTTGAAATGATCGGTTCAATTGTTGCAACCGAGAAAGTTGGGAATGTAGGATTGGCGAGAATTTTCCTTCCGTTTCACTTGCCCAATTTGATTGGAACAAGGATTGGTATTTGATACCAATTAGAAACAAAAGATGGAAAGTCAATCGGGAACTGACCAAGACCACGAACCGACCGGTTCAGAAGTGAACCGACCGATTGAGGTGTCCCAACCGATCGGTTCAGGTGTCAACCGATCGGTTCAGGTTGCGAGTTGGTTGTTTTGTGGAAAATCTCGAACCCTTCTACTCCTGCTTTTAGTCCCGCATTGCCCGGGATGGAGAACCCTGTCCCATGACCCTCCTATATATATATGGGTATTGGGGGCTTCTCAAAGTACAACCCAGTGCAACCAGTTTCTCTGTGAAGTTGTCGTTCTCTCTAGTTTTGGTAACTGAGAGAGAGCCCGAGCAAGTGCTACCTGATAAGGGAGGCACAGTAAGGGAAAGATAACTACAGAAAGCAATTGGTGGTAGGAGAGTGTGTCGGCGACTAGTACACTGACAGGAGGGTGCGACTCCTTCCAATTCCTTGTGGGACAAGGAGATTGGAGTTCCAGGTGGTCCGTGTGGACTACTTCAGAGGCGGGAGGTTTCTGCTGCTAGGAGGACAGCCTTCAATCCCCTCAGTCCCAGTGTGACCAGGAGCTGCACAGACACCGTCCAAGACAAGATGTGAAGACCACGCAAGGCGTGAGGTATTGTCTCCGAGCAAGCCTCGGAACAAGGTATGATTCCACAAACCATCCTTTCCTATTATATAGACGTTGACGTGTTTCCTTATTCTGGGTTTGGGGAGGAGAAAATTTTTGTTTCCGCTGCCTTCTCTGCCTCCCATAAAACCCAACAGTGGTATCAGAGCCACGTCAACTACTCTATACTTTAGGGATTATCGATATGATCGATTTTGGTTTGTCGCCTTTATTTATTGCATACGATGCGAATAAAATTGGCTTTATGCATGTCCAATCCTAAATCCACAAATCCCAATTTACATATATGATATGTATTATGAATGCACTCGATACGTGTTGCCCTTAAACGAGTTTTGTGGTGGATGTATAGCGTGGTTATGGCCAATAAACCCTATCTGTGTATGGTTGTATGTGGTTTCTTGCATCTCGGTCTGCGCACCGATCTTCCTTCTCCTATTCCTGATGTAACTCGAAATAATTCGAGATTTTTTCCTACCTTTTCTCCCCTCGAATGTAACTCGAGGTTTCTCTTTTACAATGTAAATAGGATAGAATTTTATTTCTTGTTATGTTGAAGAACGGCAGACATCCTGACGACAGCTGAGACGATCGGTTCAAGGAGTGAACCGATCGGTTGACGTTCCAGACGATCGGTTCAAGGAGTGAGATGATCGGTTGATGACCAGTTCGAGGAGCGAGACGACTGGGTGGCAGCCATGATGAGATTCACGAAGACCAGGCAAACCGATCGGTTGGAGGAGCCAACCGATCGGCTGGTGGCACCCAGCCGACCAGTCTGATGGTGAGCCGATCATTCATGTGATGAGTTGATCAAACCCAGAAAGGCAAAGCACAGAGTTCATCTTGTACATGTTGCATGTGATGTAGACCTAGATGACCGTGATTCCTCTTGGCTCGAGGAATCACATTAGGATGGCCATAATCATCACTTTTATCATTTTGCATGTTTTCTATGGGATATAGCATGTATATGATACGTACTATGTATTGTGGTGATTGGATATGTATATGTATATAAAAACCAAATCCCTCATTAAATATTAAGTTTTAGATGCCTTCCAAATGCGACATACGTGAAAAGCTTGATTGACCAAGTGTAGGCACGCCCTAGCGTGGTGCACCATCTATCTCGTGGAAGCGTAAAGGATGAATGTGTGGGTCTGCCCTAGCAGGGTGCATATTCATCGTGTTTGCTTTGGGTTGGACTTAACAAGGTGATCTAGATGGGATCTAGTACCTTGAGGCATGGAGATGATCATGGCAAGGAGTTGTATATGACATCTTATCAAGAGTTGCATATGATGCAATTGGCAAGAGTTGCCTACCTGAGAGATCTAAGTTGTGGGTGACAGCCCTAGCTGGTCCATGACTTAGAGGATTTCAGGATTTTGCCTACTAGAAGGTTGTACGCTGCAATCTTCTGAATTGATGGTGAGGGCTATCAATTTGATGTAAAATAGTGGGAGCGATAATTAATTAAAGGCCTAATTTTATCGTCAACTTTTCAAATCAATCAAAAAAGTCAAAAAGAGTTTTGGACTAAAATTGCATATTTCCTTTTGTAGTACAAATGACAACAAACAATAATCACTTTTCTTTGCGATCGGTCCTTGAAAAGGACAAACTGAATGGTACAAACTTCCACGACTGGTATAGGACATTGAGAATTGTTCTCACTCAAGAGTGAAAGCTCTATGTCCTGGATACTCGAATTCCAGAGGAACCTGCTCCTAATGCACCAAAGGCAGAAAGGGATGCTTACAAGAAGCATTCTGATGATGACATTGATGCAAAGTGCTTGATGTTGTGCTCTATGAACCATGAGTTGCAGAGACAACATGAGAACATGGGTGTCATTGAGATGATTCAACAACTTAGAAACATGTTTGAAGATCAAGCACGACAAGAGAGATACAATGTCTCAAGGGCACTGTTCAAGTGCGTCATGACAGAAGGAGATCCAGTTGGTCCTCACACACTTAAGATGATTGGGTATGTGGAGAACCTGACAAGACTGGGATTTCCACTGAGCCAAGAGTTGGCTACTGACGTGATACTGCAATCGTTGCCAGAATCCTACAGTCAGTTTGTGATGAACTACAACATGAACAACTTTGATAGGCCACTTTCAGAGTTGTTGGGAATGTTGAGGATAGTTGAGATACAGATGAAGAAGGACAAGCCTAAGTCTGTGATGGTGATCATGAGCAAGAAAGGCAAGTCCAAGCGCAAGGACAAGGGTAAAGCTAAGAAAGGTTCTGATGCTAGCCAGTAGCCCAAGTCATCTTCAGCTCTCAAGGCCAAGGGAGGCATGACCAAGAAAGGAAATTGCCACCATTATCAAAAGCTAGGACATTGGAAAAGGAATTGTCCTCTCTATCTGGAAGAACAAAAGAAGAAGGAGGCGACATACGTCTCTACTTAAAGGTGTCATGAAAGTAAACTTGTAACACTTTTGAGGTATATGATACCAAGATGTAAAGTGTAAAGCACTCAATAAATGGGGCAAGTGTTGCCGCCATAGATAGGAGTACTTTAGTTTATTTTCAGCCTAAAAGCATGTAATACACTTATGAACTACTATTTCATATTTGCCAATAGATATAAACACTTTATTTTTGCATATTGTATGACAATGAAGGCAATCAATAAACAGATGTTTCAATTTATAAAGATATGATCTTCATGGCAATGCCTTGTTTATCTTGTGGTATTTGATATGCATAAGATAAAATGATACCTAAAAGTTATAGATAACTCAAACAATCAAATTAGCATAAATCATGAGAAATTCATATCTAGTTTCCATATGATGGATAAATCTAGACTCTTTTGGTTAGAGAACCAGTAAGAGACATGAATATCTTGAGCATGATTAATCAATCTTCACTAATGGTAGTGGGAGAATGATTATCCTATTAGGTATAATACATGTGATGTATTTACATACCTACTGGAACAAATACTAATACTTCAAATGGTGTTTATAGAAATACCAATATGAATATCTTGAAGTGTTCAAGATTATCATAGTTGAAGTGCAAATTTGGTAAAGTGTTAATTCTTGATGAGATCAATGAATGAAATACTTGGACCAAATGTTTGAGATCCTTTTAAGTGATTATGATAGTGTATCATAGTGAGCTCATGATTAAGGCATGGTGATGTCTAAATCAAGAAGGAATCATACTCTAAGGAGTTAGAGAATGATTATCAAATAACTGAATTATTCTTAATAAAAGAATACCCCACACTAATAAAGGACATTGAGAATCACAAGGAGTTGTGAATTCTTATATCCTTGACAGATACACCTCAATTATCTATGTGATGAGTTGTTCATGTGATGAGTCAACTATCTATATGAATATGAGGAACCAAATATTGAGCTATGGTTTATGACCATTACATCCTAAATGACATCCATGTGAACCATAAGGTATGGCCTTGATGGTAATACCCATTGTATAGAAATCCATAAGTGCAAATAAGTCTTAAGTGTTAAGACACATGGATAACATTTTGAGAAGGATGATGCTTGTTGATTGCAACTTAATGACTAAGACATTTGGCATATGGATACTAAAGCCGCATTCAAAGTGAATAAAACAAGGATGTGTACGTGACACAACCTATAAGGTTTATGAATCCATTAATGTAAATGAAATCTATAAGTTACAATGGACTAATCAATATGATTGATTGAGTACAAGCAACTCAGAATTGGATCTTTACTTTGATGATATAGTCAAAGGGTTTGACTGATATGTCAAAGATAAAGAAGGTATCTGTCATTTAGTGGGAGCGTGTCCACATTCCACATGTTGATGTGAAATGGAAATGTTCTAGAATGGAAATCCAAAAGTGGAAATTATCTTTAAGGAAGATAGAGATGTTTCCTATGTGATAGGAATAGAGATCTATAGAGATAGTTCTCGAAAACCTCTTGAGCTGAAAAGAGAAAGCATACATTGGCAATCTGTACTGAAGGGTTCAGTATGCACAGATTCAGTGGGAGAAAACTTGTCCATGATACATGGAGTTAGTATCCCAAGGCCAAGTGTCCAATTCTTATGAAGAATGGGAACACTAAGAATAGATATGGATCTATCATGTATGTAATCATCCCATTATCTTGCATGGCAAGAACAAAATGCATTCATCATCTTGTATGTATGACATGTCAATATGATGTGCTCATCCTGATAACTCGTATGTGGGACATGACGAGTGGATGTCTTTCCACTTCTAGTAAGGGTTACTGGAATACCATGAGAACTTGATAAGTACTTGTGAAGTACTAGTTCTATGGAGATAAGGAAGAGTTCAATGTAAAGAGTTACATTGATGCAAACTTCCGAAAGGACAGAAAATTAATCACAAAATATATATAGGATATATAAAAGTGAAAGTTTGTTGATAATTGGAAATGTTCCAATAAAATCATTTAAAAGGAAATGTCGCGTATCTACGTGTTAGAGAACAGCAGTGGATACTATATGGATCTGGAAGTTCATGAGATGAACTTATAGATATTCCGCTCATTGATGATAAGTATGGAATCCTTGATCATGCAATGTGGCTAAAGGTTAGCAAAGGAATACTAGACTGCATATTACAACAACTCCATCTCATACGTGTGACGTACAATGAAGAGACATGAGACAAGCAATTTATACTGACTTTGGCAAGGTGTTTCCATTACTCACTATGATCGCACTAGAGCAGAGTAACATGTGGGACATGTTTGAAGATCACTATGAATATGATTCAAGGGTGATTGGCTCGCAGTGCAAGTGGGAGTCTGTTGGTATGTATGCCCTGAGAGCCAATCATGGGATGATTGGTGGGATACATTAAGATTGATTTGATAAACATCAAAGGCAAGCTTCCAATTCTTTCTGGTTTAGTCATATGAGATAGTGACAGAACAGATTGAATGTCTAGAGAATGACAATACTCAATGACGTATGCCTTCAGGTTCAGGACATGAATGATGAGATCATACGGATGCTAAGAGTTTGTACATTCTTGTTATGTCCTTAGTCGGATGTCATTGTGGAAGGTAGATAGACAACAATGACACACAAGGCTAGATTGTGGTGTTGGTTGATGACAGAATCTCATTAGTCATGATATAGAGATATCAAACCAAACACATAGGTACTTGTTAGAGAACAAGTGTACCGGACAGACCCATCGTGAGTTTGACACATGGAACCATGACATGGTAGTCATAGTCAGTACTCACAGTGATGGTGGTGAATGTGATTCTTTGACCTGAAATCACTACACTCAACACATGTCGTTGGGTACACTTTGACATCATCAAATGCAGTCCTGAAACATGGGTTGTTATAAAGGTGATGATTGGGTGGCTTTGACACATGGGACTTTTGAGGGGTGAGTGATAGATATGGGATTTTTCCCTCCTGAGGGAGTTTGATATCCAAGGCCACTTGATGAGTAGAATTGAAATAGGCATGCACATGCATGTGTGAATCAATATGTGATATTGATATCATACATATCTCTTCCAATCTGCTCTGAGATCAAGAAAGTGAATGAACGTTGACAGGATGATTGTTCCATGCCTCGAGTTCATTCGGGATATCAGTGACAAAGGAATTATACATTTGCTATAACACCATTCACGGATTGTAGGATTGAAATTTATTCTCCAACTTTCTTTTTCACTTGGGTAGCACCGATGTGTGACTAGGCACCGCTCTTTGCTTGTGAAGTCATAAGTGTTATGGACTTTCACTGCCAATGTGAAAATGGACCTACAGGGTCACACACATAGGATTTAACCTGGAAGAGGAGTTTTGTCCACAAACAATGTTTAGATTGATTGCTAAAGGAGTTTAGTAGTTCAATTAAACACTCAATCAATTGATAGCTCAGTATCATAATGTTCAAGGTGTTGGACTGATTGATTAGAGTATCGGATTGATTGAAACTGCAATTGACTGATTATGCACAATCTGCACTCACAACCGATCGACTCATGTGATGAACTGATCGGCTCAGCTTGGTGAACTGATCGGATCAGGTTGTGAGTCGATCGGCTCATGGACAGGGTGAAACGATTGTTTCAAGTGTTGAAATGATCGATTCAACTATTGCAACCGAGCAAGTTGGGAAAGTAGGATTGGTGAGAATTTTCCTTTTGTTTCACTTGCCCAATTTGATTGGAACAATAATTGGTATTTGATACCAATTAGAAACAAAAGATGGAAAGTCAATCGGGAACTGACCAGGACCACAAACCGACCGGTTCAGAAGTGAACCGACTGGTTGAGGTGTCCCAATTGATCGGTTGAGGTGTCAACCGACCGGCTCAGGTCCCCAACCGACCATTTCAGAAATGAAATGATCAGTTCAGGTTGCGAGTTGGTTGTTTTGTGGAAAATCTCGAAGCCTTCTACTCCTGCTTTTAGTCCCGCATTGCACGGGATGGATAACCATGTCCCATGACCCTCCTATATATAGGGGTATTAGGGGCTTCTCAAAGTACAACCCAGTGCAACCAGTTGCTCTGTGAAGTTGTCGTTCTCTCTGGTTTTGGTAACCGAGAGAGAGCCCGAGCAAGTGCTACCCGATTAGGGAGGCACAGCAAGGGAAAGACAACTGCAGAAACCAATTGGTGGCAGGAGAGTGTGTCGGCGACTAGTACACTGATAGGAGGGTGCGACTCCTTCCAATTCCTTGTGGGACAAGGAGATTGGAGTTCCAGGTGGTCTGTGTGGACTACTTCAGCAGCGGGAGGTTTTTTCCGCTAGGAGGATAGCCTTCAATCCCATCAGTCTCGGTGCGACCAGGAGCTGCACAGACATCGTCCAAGATAGGAGGTGAAGACCGCGCAAGGCGCGAGGTATTGTCACCGAGCAAGCCTTGGGACATGGTATGATTCCACAAACCATTCTTTCCTATTGTATAGACATTGACGTGTTTCCTTGTTCTAGGTTTGGGGAGGAGAAAATTTTTGTTTCCGCTTCCTTCTCTGCCTCCCATAAAACCCAACACTTCTACCTCTTCACAGAACTGGTTGTAGTTTTCTGCAAAGCAAGCAGATTCTAACATGGATGGTCCATTCATTGCATCCTTTACTTTGAAGTCTAAGTGGTCATTTCCGACCCTTAGAGTGATTATTCCCTCAGTGACATCAATCAACGCCCTTCTTGTAGCCAAGAAAGGATGTCCAAAGATGATAGGACAGCCAGGGTCCTCCATGGTATCAATCACAACGATATCACAAGGAATGAAGAAACTTCCTACCCGGATAGGTACATCTTCAACAACGCCAACATGCCTTTTAAAGGTATGATCTACTAATTCAATCCTCATATTGGTCTTGACCATATCAGTCAAACCTAATCATTGCGCGAAGCTTAGGGGCATAAGGCTGATGCTAGCCCCTAAATCCGCAAGACCTTTTCGTTTGACATTATCTCCAATGGCGAAAGGAATGGTGAAAGCCCCTGGATATTTCTTTTTGTTGGGAAATTCTAGTTTGACAAAAGTAGAGTACATACTTGCTAGATGCACTGTCTCGATTCTTCCTCCTCTTCTCTTCTTGGTAATCAAATCATTGAAAAACTTAGTATAAGTCAGCATTTCTTCTAAAGCGTCCAGAAAAGGTACTTCGAGATGAATTTTCTTTACTGATTCCATGAACTTCTCGTGATGCTTCTTAAGGTGTGCCTTTATCATCTTATAAGGACAAGACAACTTGGGAGAGTAAGGGCTTCTCTTACCAGATAGCTCCTCAAAGGATCTTGGTTCAGGTTCCCTGTCATGAGCTTGTTGATTGTCTTCTTCTACGAGATTATCAGCCACTGTCCTCGATACAAGTTCCTCTGGTCTAGCTTCTTCATGACGTTCTACAGTCTTTCCTGATATCAGCACTGCCATTTTGGTAGATTCGGTGTTGGAGGGTATCTTACCCGAGGGATTCTTTATCAATTCGGCCATCTGGGCCAACTGCTGATCAATTTGGCGTTGGTGTGTCTGCATGTCCGCCATCTGGACCTGCGCGCATTGTGTTCAGAACTCTTGAATTTGAAAGCGCGCTTTGCGCCAGCTAGTTATTGATAGCATCTTGTCTTTTTACAAAATCGAACAACTGTCCAACCAAGTTTGGTTGGTTTGAAATCTTATCTTGACCTTGCTCCTTGGCTTGACTTTGACGTTGACTAGTGTTTGCTGCTTGGGGACCTTGGTACTTTCCTTGTCCTTGGAAATTTGCCTTGTTCGACTGGAAAGAAGTAGTTCTGGTGAACTGACTTTGTCCCCCTCTTTTCTCAAAACCTTGGGGTTTCTTGGTGGGGTTATGTAGTTGATGCGAGTTTTCATCCACATCTTTGTTGCCATAATTAAAATTGGGATGATCTGGCCTCCTAAAATTAACAAAAGAGACGTTCTCAGCTTCTTCAGCCTCATATTCACTTTCACTTGACTCGTCAGGTCAGGTGTAGATACAGTTATCTACCACGTGTCTGCCTTCTCCGCAGGTGACACATTTCATGACTTTTTCAACTTGTTTCGTCCCCTATCCACTTGATTCATTCAGTTGTTTGACATCAGTGGCTATCCTCTGGATCTGAGAGGTGATAGTTTCCAGAGCCTTGGATTCAATTGAAGGTCCTTCATTAGCCTTCTTATCATGTCCTCTGTCAGATCTGTCGTAGTCGGTATCGGCTTGCAACTCGGCCATGTTCTCGGTGATCTTTTTCGATCAGCTAGGCTTCTTCCCCAGAAAGTCACTGCCTGCTGCTGCATTCAGTAAAACCCTTTCCTCAGGGGTTACACCGCTGTAGAAGGTAGTTATCAAGAAACCCTTATTATAGTTGTGATGAGGGCAGTCCCTCTGATATTCTTAATACCGCTCCCAGGCATTTTGTAGATTCCCATTCGGCTTTTGCATGAAAGACGTGATCCTCTGTCTATTTCGGACAGTTTTCTCTGTAGGATAAAACTTATTTACAAAGGCGTCTGCCAGCGCATTCCATCCGTTAAGAGCTTGGTATGGTAGCCCAAGGTACCAGAATAGAGCCTTATCTTCTAAACAAAAGACTAAACCCTTGCAATAAATCACCTCCTATGGGACTCCCCACATTTTGATGGTGTCACATGTTTTTAAAAGCATCTAGATGGTGATAGGGGTTATCATTCTTTGAACTCCTTCTGAAGCTTTTGTTCTGGATCATAGAGATGACAGATGGTTTTAGCTCAAAGTTGGTTGCACTGAACCTCGAGATGACAACAACACATCTTGAATTATTAGCCTTCGTGGTAGCTAACTCCCTGAGGGTCTTTTCTTCTTCATTGGAATTGTCACTGTCACTGTCTCCCTGGTTCTGATCCTGATTATTTTGATTTCTTTTGCATCTCCGGTGATGACGACGTCTCTCCCAGTGATGGTCATCCTCGAATTGCTATGTTTCAAGATCTTCTTGTTGATGGTTTCCATCATAACAGTCACTGTCTTCAGGCGGAGGCGAGTGAGGTCTAACCCTCGCGTGTCGCTCATCATCTGAAAGAGGTGTTTCGATGCGATGTGGCATGTCTGGTGATGTCGGTGCTCAAATGAGCAGAATGCCTCACTTCTGAGTACCTGAATAGCACGTAAAATCAAGTTAGAAAACCTGTATTAATAATTTGAACTACTCATTTCAGGTTAAAATATGTATATATATAAAGAAAATGAGAGTGTTGTCAAGCTCATTTCTAAGCTTGAGGCACTGGAGTGTAGTTAGTAGATTCGGGTTCGTCAACATTACCATTTTTCCTTGTCCCCGGCAACGGCGCCAAAAAGTTGACCGGCCTAAATCGCACGTCCAAAAAAAAGGAGCGGATTTGAAGTAGTCGGACTTTTAAATTTATAACCCGAAACCCTTCTAGGCCCCCGCAACTTTATTACGGGGTCGAAGTAGATATACGGGGTCAAACACAGGGACAAGGGTGGTAGTGTTTAGAATGAGGAATCGACACGTTACACTCTGGTATGGGTAAAGAGGTGATAAAGTTCCTCAAGGGGAACAATAGGCGAAGATCGATAAAAGAAAACTATCTCCAACTGGAGCTACGAGGAAAATTAATGTTTTAAAGGTTTATTAGTTTTTAGGGTTTTTGCGCAGAGGAAACAGAGAGGATAACACCATTGCTTTAGTAAGAAACGAAGGAGAAAGCTTCGATAAAACAAGCGGCAGCAGAAACATCCAGTACCGCTTCTCTCAAAGTGGGTACCTCTAACTAAGCATCAACACCTCTCTCGAGGTTTCTGGTCTTAAGTTAGAGTGGAAAGGTCACTAAAGCAACTCCGATCCTGGGCACTCTCGTACTCCCGTATCGGACCAAACACTAGAGCCGCAACACCTCTCTCGAGGCTGCTGCAATGGGAAAACACAATTCGGTAGCTAGTCGAAATGTGATCCAAGCGTACAAGCTAGAGTTCGGATGCTAAACAAGGCAATCATCCAACAAAAGGGACCAAACATAAAGCAATAGATAATTAAAACTCTTCTAATTCCATTAGCATAAGCATTATATAAAAGGGTCAGGTTACATTGCATAAGTAAAGAAAGTAAATGACTAAAATAAGTAAAGATAAATATTGCCTTCTTGATTTAGAAGGGTGACAGGCAGTAGCGGATCCCCAAGATCCCTCCATCACGATACCAAGTGGGAGCCTTGCCCGATACGCCCGTGTCGGGTGGCACACCCTCTCGGGTGACACGCTCATGATGGGCGGACGTATCGTGCGGGGCGCTCATGCCCGATACGGTCGTGTCGGGCGGCACCCTCTCGGGTGACACGCCGTGACTGGTGATGTGTATCGGGCTTGGTATCGTGTCGGGCCAGAGTTTTTCTTAAGGTATCAGGTACTCATATCAGGTGTCCTCGTTGGCCAATATTGGTCTGCTACGGTGCCCGGGGCCGATCCTAAGTGAACCATTCCCTCCCTCTCGGGTCGGGGAAGTGCTCACCTAGTATCGCCCAGTACACCTCTGAGGCAGACAAGCTAGCTCCAAATGCTTTCCCAACTTGGCTTTTCAAAGGTTCCAACCTGTTCCATCAGAGTCTTGTAGCTGCTATTTATAGGCAGCGGTTGGGGGAAGTTGCGGTTCTCCGTGCGCCATGTGTCCTCCTTCAGCTCCATCATTGTGGCTTCAGGGATGCCCGATATGCGTGTCGCCTGGCACCAGGGTGTCGGGCTGTAAGCATTTTCGGGTGTTGTGGCGAGTTCGGATCCCTGTCGGGTAAATGGCGTGTTGCTCATCCACTCCTTCTTGCGTGGCATCCCCGTGTCACGCTGTAGTGTATCGTGTTGCCCTGTGTCGGGCAACGAGCGTATCGGCTGGCTAGTAAGAAGGCTGATGCAGGTGGAACACGTTCGTGGGCCGGGACAGGCCTTTTTCTGATAAATGAGTAGAAAAATGAGGAAAACTCTGTAAAAGATGATAAATTTGAGTAAAGAGCATAGCGTGGCCTGTTTATTCAAAAACATGACAAAACGAAGAGGAAATCAGTTAAAAAGGGCAGATTTGACAACGAAATAAGGGCCAAAAACATCACAAAATTTGGTGTTATCACTCCACTTGATGAAAAACTAGATCCTTGTCTACCAAAGCAGCCAAGTCCTCATCCTATCTTTGAAAAGAAACCACCACCTCCTCTGTATCCACCACTTCTTTGACCCCTTCGAATAAAGTCTCTAGATCTTTTCTTAATCTCAGACTGCTTATCAACATTAACTGACTCTTCTATATGTCTTGCTGCTTCCATGAATTCCCCAAAGTTTTCTTTATCTCTTCGACTAATGGATGATATGGTGTGTCTAATATCTGACATTAATCCTTCTTGAAATATTCTGCACTTTTCTGCATCATTAGGAATAAGTTGTAGACAAAAATTTGCCAACCTTGTGAAATGTGCTTTGTATTCATCAATTGTCATACTTCCTTGTCTGATATTCTGCAACTGTCTTATCTTCTCACTCAGAAAGGTAGGTGGGTAGTACTTAAGATGGAATTCATCAACAAAATCCTTCCAGCTTAGTACTGTATCCCTCCTTTTATCTTCCACTCCACGCCACCAGAGCTCTACATCACCTTTAAGCAAATAAACTACGTGATTGATTTGTCTTTCCTCAGACAACTCCAGTAGATGAAACACTTTCTTTAACTGTCTCAGCCATTCATCTGCCACTGCAGGGTCCATAGATCCATTAAACTCAGTACCTCCAAGCTTCTTAACCAGCTCATAGGATCTCATCAGGTCCTTGCTACTTGAGGAAGAAGCTCGCCTCTCCGTCTTATACTTTTTTCTGGTCTCAAGAAACATTATGTACATCCTTCATGCCTCATCCACATCATTTCCACCACCTAGACCCATCACCTGAGGGTCAGGTCCAATGTGGATCTCATCTTGGTCCTCATGACCACGTCCTCTTCCTACCATCTGCAATAGTATAACAGAACACTTCCTGTTAGAAATTGTAGATAGAAGGAAAACACCTAAGTCCTAATCCTATTGGTCTCTGATCGTCCCCTGACCTTGACTTAGATTAACTACATACTCAAACCTATGCTTTGATACTAAATTAACTAAAACGTCCCGATCCAACAATTACCACCAATCATGAGATTAGGGCATGAAAGGATGATTCAACGTAATACCAATAACACCCTTAACTTTTTCTTTTCTTAATCACTTAAAATTTACTTAAAGGAAGTCTTATAACTTGAATAACATTGAATCTTACTAAACTTCAGAAGCAACTACTAATTACATTACTAGATAGGTAAAGCATATTTACACCTCTTATTACAATTTTCATGCAGAATATAAAGCACAACAGATAACTGAAATCTAAACTACATATTACATTATATTCTCTCATTATCACACCTCATGCCCAAGGACCAAGGGGAAAGGACTAAGAGACCTCTAACTAACTACGAACTACCTTCTAAGTACTTGGGTGATACAATTCTTCAACTTCCTTGTGCTGAAACTGACCTGAAAAATGTTTCAGTAGGTTGGTGAGCTATTGGCTCAGTGAATAGAATTTCATCCAACCATCGCAGATAACTCATTTATGTTTATTAATTGGAATAAAATACAAGATAATTCTATATGGAGTATATCTAAGAAATATAATTTAAACAACAAGAGATGTCAACATTTCATTATGATAACAATTGCTGCAAAGTTGTAGATACAATTAATTAACAAAAAATACTAAAATTTGATTTAAAGGACAACTGTTGTGAAACTAACTCCAATCTTTCTTAACTCTTTAACATATAAGAAACTCTATGAACCTATATAAACAAATTTTATCGTATGCCCTGATCATATGCAGTGTACTCTATATATGAAGAATTGTAGAGAACTACGATCACACCGTACAAGACTTAGCCGACACTCTGGGATAGCTAAGTCTAACTGTTGTCTTGGTCTGCAATAGGAAAACTGACTCTCTGGCCTCGGCACTCCTATGGTGCCATAAACTGGACTCCTCCTCTAGGCTGAGTACACCGGCAGAGGGTCTGAGATGTTTTGTGGGCCTCAACTTGGTATGCTCGGTGGGTACCTCTGGGTTACCACCGGGACTTCCAGTTAATGTTGGGTAACCTATCTTTTCTTAGGAGACTTCCTTAAGAGCTTCATCTCCCAACATGCTCTATGGGTGCATTCTGACCCCCTGTATACTGGACACACCGCCAGGGTAGGTCATTTCATCCCTAAGGCGCAGACCTCACATAGGGATTCTACAGTGTCAGGGCCCTTAATCTATTATTTTATTATTCTAGAAAAGCTCTTTCTATAGTGCATCTCTCTTACTTGTTCTTGTCTTTGGTATCTCTATGGTACCATGTCTATTTACTTGAACTTTACAACACGACATGAATATCATTCTAAATTTGATAGAGCAGTATATTCAAGCATTGCAAATGTTGAGAGATTCAACATATTAAGCATGCAAGCAGATTTCAAGTTCTTAAATAAACTAAATACATGTCCACTTGTAATTTACTGAGAAATCAACATTATTATGCATGAAGGCAGACTAAAATTCCTAAATAAATAGAATTCAGGTCAACTTGGCACATATATGCTGAAATCATACAATTGGACCTCTTAATGCACTAATAAGAGTAAATTACACGACATATGAGAAATCGTCGGTAGCATTTGTAAATTATCTGTAGTTCCTCAAAAATAATGCACATCAACCCAAGATCAGAGTTGTGCATCACATAACTCAATTAAGAGTTAAATTACTTATTATTGCATGAGTTATTAATATTAATTGAGAATTTCAAATAATTTCTTGGAAAACGTGTCAATTTGCATAGTTATTAAACTACTCACATTAAGTATAGTAGGGAGTGTGCAACTAGGTTTTCTTGAACGTTTTCATTTCATCATCATTTCTTTGTAATTGTGCATCAATTGAATTACTAAAGTCATGCAGCATGGGTTTATACCCAAACTGGTCGTGTGCTACTGAGTTCAACATTTACTCGAGCAATTTAAGTTTCGATTATTCGTGTGTTTACATTAATCCCAATCAGACATCAATTAACTAATTAGCGTCGTGCAAACGTTAATAAATCAAAATGTGCAAATTTGGAAATCGAGTGGCACCGACACTGCCCGGCACTTGGGTAAACGTTGTTATTCGTGCATAACACAGATCGAACTGAAATTGTTCAATTATTAGAATTAAATCGTGCTTAGTGAGTGAAATTATACTCACCGCAATTCGGAATGTCCGACTAGAGGCCAGTTTCTGGGTACACACAGGTCTTCTTCTACTTTGGAATAACCTAGAATTTAACATGTTGCAATTGAACAGTAGCTTCCTCACACACAAGTCAGAAGGGGAAGCTAGCTAAGTGCTAGATCAAAGCTAGGTGGCAGTGAATTTGAGTTGTGGGCTCCCGACTGAGCTCAAGGGCATCGAATCGAGCTGTTCTTCACACCCAAATGGCCCCTAGTCGTAATCACAGTTGTTGCTGTTGCTTATTAGATGGGGTGCCGCCCTAGGTGGTTGTCTTGTTCGTGGCTGCGGTTGCAAGCATGGACCTCAAAAATGGAATCAAGGTGAGCGTTTAGTGGTGTTGGCTACCCAAAACGGCCCTTGGTTGGTGCCCTACTGCTGGTCGGCATAGCACCTACTGCAGGTCGGTCGGCGTCCTTGCTAGGGCTATGGATAGGGGCGAGGTTGGAGGAGGGAAACATGGTTGAAGAAGAAGGGAAGTAGAGTGTTGTTGGATCAGAGCCAAGGGTGCCCAAATCGCCCTACCTTCTGTTGTGATCGACTTGGTTTGGGGCACTGCTTTAGACAGTTGCTCTGATCTATCGGGTAAGAAGATAAGGGAGAATGGGAAAGGGAAAAGACATTATAGCCAAAAATTGGAAAAAAAATGCATCTTAGGTCCTAGAGTCTTGAAAACACAATAATGCTCACCTCGATTGTCCGATTTGCGCAATTCTTTTTGCAACATTTCAACCAAGAGATCCTCTACAACCTGAAGGCATGAAATTTTTCCTATTAAAATGTAACACTTGATCAAAGCACTAATCACCACATGAGCACTTAACTTATCTCAATTAACTTAATGATGTTGTTATCATGATACTTACTAGTTAACTTTGATGTGGGTCATAACAAGAACCTTCAACCAACAAACCCATTCCATTGATGAGGGAATCAACCAGTGACCTACATCAAAATGGAGGAAACAAGATGCACTCACCTCCAAGAGAGAGACCTAGGCAGGAGGTCAGCTCAAGCTTCCCTGCTTTTACAAGCACACAAACTCGTGTTGCAACAAGATTCATGGAAATTGGGAAATTTACCAACAATATACTTGAGATTGTTTCTGTTTTAATATACTTGATATTTTTTAATTTATCATTAGATGTACAGATGATAACCATGCAAATAAAGGAGGTGAAAACTCAAATTCCACACCTAGTGATCATGCCCCAGCAAATACATATTATGATGACCAACCAACAAAAAATAATAAAGACCTTTTATGAGATGGCCAAGAAAGTTGTTGAGCCAAAGAAGGAGCACAACAAGCTATAAAGAGAGAACAACATGTTGTGCACTACTATTAACCAAAGAAAAAGAAAGGAGGCAACCTCGACTCTAATGGAATCTAAGGAGCTGAGCGCGAAGAGACATAAGGGCCAACATGTAGGAGAAAGCCACTATCATGTTCCAGAAAAAGATTTCTATTAATGAAGACTTGGCACTAGAAATGAAAGGCGTCATCCCATAAGTGCCCCCGCCTAAAAACTACACCACTATAGTGCTCTCTGACCATAATGAAGAAGAGGAATTCATACAGAACATCAACCAACCTACAAAGGGTGACGAACATGAATTTCACTCCACTGCCTCTCCAAGACAGTCCACACATATATCCAATATAGATGGGAGAACAAAACCAACAAAGCTTGTAGAGACAATGTCATTTTCTTGAGGACCATAAAGTAGAAAACCTAGCCCATGTAGAAGAAATGATCAGGGGGGATGAAGCAATCCCTAACCCCACTTCATTAATAGAAGAAAGGACGATACGAGAAACTAATGAGGATGTAATGGATGGGATGGAAGAACTCTTTACTACAAATCCCATTCACACCCTCTAACATATGAGGAAATCTCTAGGGAGTTCACCTAAAATCAACCTCTATTGCAACCCAAAGAGAGCAAAGTACAATTCTATGATCTATTCAATGAGAGCCATGAGGAGACACCCTCTAACAAAGAAGAGGGAAATATAAATTGTTTATTCAAGGAAATAGCAATTGTTTATTCAGAGAGGCCACTGAGAAGTTATAAAACCTGATCTTCCTAGACCCTAAATTCCCTCACAACACCAATCAAGTTGTGCCTCCACCTCTTCCATTCAAGATGAAGGGCGTGGACATGATGTCCACTTCTAGGATGCTCCTATAAGAAATCAATGTCCTACTAGAAATTGTAGTCGATGAAAAGCCTAGGGATGATGTCCTTTACAAGAACTGGTGGCATACATTAATAAGGGAGGACTTGCACACATATTTTAAATATAAGTCTTACGTTATTAAGAATCTTTCAAAGTTATCTGTCGCACCATAATTGAAGAATACATACATAGAGACAAAGAGGGTCTTGTTTTCAATGTGGCACCAGGTTTTTCTGCCAGTTATATGCGAACAAAGAAAGCACACTCGTTGTCAATGAATTGGTCACTGCACAAAAAAGAACATGAGGCATAAAGCTAATAACACTTCCATATAAATCCATGCACCATTTGTTGTTAATGGTTGTAGGTTTGTTTGCATAAAAGATAGTTACATACAACTACAATGTCAAAGACCTACCATGTGGCATAATGGTTTTCCAAGACTATGAGTCTCAAGAGATACTGAAAATCTCTATTAGACTCAAACACCTAATCAAATGGACAGAAAAATGGTATTACCGCAACCAAATCAGAATCTTGATTAATGCCAATGCCGCTCAATGAATATCTTATTCTGGGGATAGTGTGTTGATAGCACTGAGGTTGATTGATCACTAAATAGAAGACCCCCCTAGAGGACATAGCTTACTTCCATGCACTACTAGGAAAGTATGTCATGGATATCATCCATGAAAGGTGATTTTTCTATGACTCATGCATGGAAACCATTCCTAGGAGGATGTACACTACCGTACTCCTCCCAAAGAAGAAGCATTGGAGAGAAGTATTGAACACCCTCTGGGAGGAACCAGGTGAGCCAATTCAACAAAGGCAAGCACCATATTAGCACCCTTCTTCTCCACCAATACAATAATAGATAGAAACTCCTACCCAACCAACACTAAAAAGATAATAGGAGACCGAAAAAGAGCATGAAGTACCCTAAGACAAAGCCATAACAGAAGACTTATCACCTATAGACTTGATCACTCCAACTATCAAAAATTCTAACACAAGTGCATGGTACGAATTATATGTGGAAGATTTAGTACATGTCATGGATAGACTAGAGCCCGAAGAAGATGAGATTATCACTGTCTTTAGAAAGGGAGACAAAAAAGTTCTAAAGCCATAAATATATGAAATCCTCACAATTAGAGGCTACATGATAGTTAACATAATGGCTGCTTTCCAACTTCTATTAGGCGAGGAGATCAATGACATCTACATGGCTAATTATGAACGAGTGGGAGACATGATCATAAAGATAGGGCCAGGAGAAGAAGAGTGCCTAGTCAAACAACTTAAGTCACATATTCCTAAATTTATCACCCTCCTGGCTATTTATGATGGACACTGGACTTTATTGTCGATTGATGCAATGACCATGACTTCCATTCTATATAACCGCTCATATTCCATGTTCAACATGAAAAGAACAACAAAACACAAGACACCTAATAATGTAACAGAATAAATGTTGCACAATGTGCAATGTGCATCACCCATCTTATCAGAAGATACGATAGAGGATAGTCCACCGTAAACGGAGATTTTATGGAAGCCACAATTCTATGATAGGATCCCTCAACTTACTCCACAATCAAACAATGAAACTTTTACATGTTGTTCTAGATGTAAATATTAAAAACTACAAACAAGAAGGTGGAGACATTCAAATAAATCTATTACCACCACCTACGATCTTCATATATTTTCCAGATATAAACCTCTGAATTTGCTATCTAAAATGATGCTAGCTAAACTAAAGCTCTCCTACTTACATCTAATATCATCCTTCAACACTTTAGGGACATAGTGTAGGATAAGGGGGTATGAAGATGTATGTATGTTCTCGGGTCCAATCTTTTTCTTACCATTGCTTATACCATATTTCTCAAGAGTTTTGAAAATTTTGAAAATTTTGAAAATTTGTTAACTAGCACATATCAAAATGGTATTCATTTAGCTTTATCTTAACTAGAAGGTTCTTAATGAAGGAGAAAGTTTTTCTTTAAGAAATTTTTGATCCAATTTTCCTAGAGGTTATCTTCACTTCTAAACTAGATCGAATTGTCTTCAATCAGTTCTTAGCCTATTTTTGCACCGAGTGACGTACTCGGGCAATAAAATCCACAAAAACTATCAAAAGATTATGTTCTTGTGCCAACTCTACTCCAAGACACTACATGTTGCTACACCTAGAGATTAGAACTAAGGTGGATCTTAACCCTTTACACTTTCAAGAGATTATTCAAATCCTCAAGTATAGGTTGTAAGTGCATAGATATCACATAAAGAAAAATCTACCCTTTAAAGTGTTAAACTATAAAAAGAAGAAAAGACGCTCACATCCCAAAAATTCCAAAAAAATCCTATCATCGCACAAGCCAAGAGAGGAAGAATAAAATCCTAAATGTGGATAAAAATTTGAGTGTTGTACCATGCTAAAAGCCAAGGGTAGTGCTCAAGTGATGTATAGTTACACTCAAGAATGCAGATATGTCGTGATCAGTAGAAGTACCTAGAAGTTGTACAAACAACCCCTTGTTATTCAAAGGCTAACCACAAGAGCAGCATGGCATACCTCAGACTTGCGGCTAACTGACCTAGAGAAGAATAAGTTACACACTAGCTTCAGCCCACCCAACTCTCTCTCTCTTGATCATCCCAAAAAAATTGGGAGTGAAAGCTACTTTGTGTGAGAATGAAGCACAATAGGATAGGAAATGTGACATGGAATGGATGCAAAAAGGAAAAAATCTATCCCAGAGAGAGGGAGTATCAGGTAAAAGGTCATGCAAACTTGAATTTTAGAAAAAGTTTCCATTGACATATTAAGAAAACAAAGCAACCAAGCAAGAATCACTACTAAAAAATGTTTTTTACAATAAAAAATATAACAATTTTGTTGGTTGTGTTGTAGTTATCATATTTATTACAAAAAGTCCATTTGTTGTGTTGTTTATTTTATATTTTACAAAACACAATTTATATACAATTGACCAAACTCATTGTAGTATATGTGATCCCACAACATGTGCTAAACTATTGTAATAGATTATAATGTCACAACATTCTCAACCATGTTGTAAACAACCATCATTACACAATATGCTCTAACCCATTTTAATAATCACATATACTAACTTGTCGTAATACACCATAATTATAAAACATACTCTAATCTATTGTAATATACTATAATCATGCAACATGCTTCCACCTGTTGTAATAGTTACCTATTGTAATAGACCACAATCACACAACATATTATAGCATGTTATTATATATTAAGATCCCACAATAGACTCCAACTTGTTGTTATATACAAACTCCAACCTGATGTACATGCATGTATCCTTATTATTTTGAAAATCCCATTAATTATCTAGTTTAATAATTAAAACCAAGTTGTAGAATTAGATCTAAAAATATAAAAACTCCCAATGTTGACTTCCTCTATCTTTCAATTGGCCCAATGAGTAAGCCCTCTCCCCCCCCCTTCTTTTTTATTGATGGAATGATCCTTCTCCTCCCCCAATAGCACACTACCTAGTTCTAATACTCGTGCATCCTCACCTTGTTATGTCTGTTGCGTTTGGATCATTCTTATGAATAATTTAGAGATTGTCCTGGGGATTAACTACCAAATACAACATATCTCTCTATGTAATATATATATATATATATATAGCGATCTAGTGAGAAACATTCTACGATGAGAGCATGAGAGGCTTTTGAATAACTATAAAGTTGTATCTTATTTTCAATATCCAACCTTATGGATGGGAAGAACATCATTACATTTACCTTCACACACAAAATCATCACAATTGGATATCTTTTACATGGTCATATATACAATATACAGATTTTACATCCAACGCTCAGCCTAAAACTCAATATTGAGTGTTGAAAAGTATTTGCTTGTTGTGCGTGCAATACAACTCCTATGATGATGAAATTTTATGGGAAGTTAACTAATAGGGTATATTTTTAATCCATACAGTTAGAGATTATGAAAATTTGATCATTGTGAAAAGTTATTCAAATGCCTCCCATGCTCTCACCAAGATATGTTTCTCACTAGATCATTATATATATATATATATATGTATATATGTGTATATATATATGTATATATATGTATATGTATATATATGTATATATATGTTTATATATATATATATATATATATATATATATATACATATATATATATATGTGTGTATGTATTTATATATCACCGTCGTCCTGTTCCTCCTTCTCCTTATGTTCTTCTTTAGAGTGTTTGTGGAGTTTCTACTTTTCTATATATTATGTAGACCTGTCAAACGGGTGGGTGGGTTGGGTTTGGGTTGGGTCATTGCAGGTTTGGATCTTGCAGGTGTGGGTCAAAAAGATGTAGTTCTAAATGGGTCAAAGAGACACAAATCCAAAACTGACCCAGTGGGTTGTGGGTCACCTGCGGGTGCCCATGTAATGTGTCCAATAAACAAGTATTTTGTAAGTTTCTACTATAACGGTAAAAGGAGACCATTTTCTAGTGTTTTTATGTAAAATATAGCATAAGAACAACCAACTACAGATGTTGTCAGGGCACCCTCTCTGCCCGCTCTCTAGTTTTCCCTGGCGGCCGTCACTGGGGGGAGGGAGCACTGGGTCAGTGCCTTCCTCCCCTTGGCGCTTTCGTCTTCTGCTAGGATTCTAGGTGGCAGGCCTTGTGGTCCGTAGAGGTGGGAGTCTCGCTGGAGCTCGTCGGTGGTCGGTCTTGGCATGGCTGTGGGAAGGGCGCGACGGAGCGGTTGACGATTGGATCTGGTATACGAGTGGCGGCTCGACCTAGCTCGACTCCGGTCTGTTTATAGGGATGGACGGAGGGAGTCGCTCGTCGGGATCTGGCTCATCTGTTTCGTCACAAAAAGGACGGTGTAGGGATCCTGGTTTCCTTCTCTTTCCTTTCCCTCTTCCTCATGCTGAGTGTTGGCCGTGCCTGTTGCATCGGCGGCGATGAGCCGTCCGCGACTTCACCTCGCCTTGCTGCTAGCGGGATCTCGCCTTCCCTGGTGTCTTCATCGTGCCGTGGAGTGCTCTCGCGGGGTTGGTGTCATCTGCTGTGTGACGGGCCTCTTGAGGTGGCCATTCCAGGTGGAGGGCGTGTTGCGGATGTGGGGGGCTGTGCGTCTAACGGCAGTTCCATGAGGGGCTTATGCTCCCGTTCAAATTGACAGCATCCGTGGTCTCCTTCGACGGACTGCTGCTGCAGGGCGCTGGGTCTCCACAAAGAAATCGTCGATTTGTCGCTGAGACAGGGGTGATGCTTAGGCTGCGTAGTGGCCTTTGCTTCTGCGTAATGGAGCATTCCCTAGTCTCTGACCCTGTTGGCTGCGTGAAGATGGCGTGGCTGTGTGGACACCTCCTAGGTGTTCGACGAAGTGCTTCTGTGCAAGCAGGAGCACCGTTGCTGGTTCTGTAGCTACGAACTGGAATGCCGCTAGGCGTTTGATGAGGTGCATATGTGCATCGCTCGACATCACTGGAGATAGGCGGCTCAACTGGAGGTGATGGGTGGGTTCCTTAATCGTTCCTCATTCTCTGCTCCGGTTCAGGGTGGGGTGGTTGGGCCCTCGCATCTGTTCCTTCTGCTCTGCTGGCGGATGTCTTTTGGCCATAAGTCACTGTACGACTTGGGTCAAGTTCTTCTCGTTCTTTGGCTCTCCTGTGCGTGCACCTCCAGGTGCTTGATGTTTTGCCTCTGGGCATCCAGGAGCTGCTCCAACTAGTTGAGATGGTGTTAGACCCTTCGCAGGACATCATCAGGGACATTTGTTAGGGAAGTCGGTTGATGGAGATCTATATTTCTGTGCGCATTATCACACTTTGTGGGTGTATGTATAAGATAGATGGTATTGTGCATAGCTTTAACAGGTTGAACTCGACCTTCTTTGCTACTGGTCCTTGATGCAAGAGTGTTTAGGTTTCTGCCTGTCTTATGAGTGGCTTTTAGTCTTCCAGAGTTGACCTTGGCTTCTTTCTTGGGTGTTTCAATCCATATAGATTCCTAAGGTTGTGAACGTCAAAAGACCTAAGGTTCCATTAAGCTAGACCCAGGCAGGAAATCTGGAGGAAGCTAAGGCTTGATTTGCGTTGCTTTTTGTGGGTGGGCTGATTGAATGCAATTCCAGGTTGAATCTCCTTCCTCCTGGCTGGAATGGTTGGTCTTTAGTTTGTGTAACTTAATAGGTCTTTTTCCTTGCATTTATCTAGTGATCTTCAGTTCACCCCCTGCGAGGGGTATCTGACATCTAGATGTTTGTTTTGTTCCTCCTGCGTGGGGATTTTGATCCTTATTGAGCTTTATTAGCTCCCGTTGATGTAATGGGGTACTCAGTGTGCCTTTTGATGTAATGGGGTACTCAGTGCCCAAAGTTTTGGTATTAATAGTAACACGCATTTTCGACCGACCAAAAAAAAACTACAGATGTTGTCACTTCAAATAAAAATTATGTTATATTTTTACAACCATTAAAACACATACATGTTTTTAAATAAAATTATCTAATGTACAATTAAAATCCTCTAATGTATAATTATGTTCAATAAACTAGAATAAGTAGCTTGTATTATGATCTATATTAAGTTTGATAGAACAATTAGATAATGTAGTAGATGTTGAATTTATTTCCCCAATCTCTCTCTCATATCAAATCTTGTTGGACAAGTTTCTGTGTGGATTCGAACTTCTTAACAGTTAATGGTTAGGAGTAGATCATTTTATTTATTGTAAGTACTAGTGTATCATTATATTTATTTTTATATAAGTGATTGAATTAAGCAGGTCACCTACGGGTGTCCGCGGGTCAACCACGAAACCTGCTAAATAAGCGGGTGGGTATGGGTTTGGGTAATTTGTAGCGGGTAGCAAATTTTATCACCCAAACCCAACTTAAATAGGTTGACACATTGTTGTCCGCAGATTTTGACCCAGTTTGACAGGTCTAATATTATGTATCCATGGTAAAGAGCAGAAAAACATAGACAAAAGTACAAAAAAAGACTCTTGTAAAATGTCAAAACACAAGATACATGAAGAAGGACATGGGCATACAACGATAACAAGTCTTTGGAGTTAGATTTTTAGATGTTATTTACTTAATTCTGAGATGTTATAGAATATCTAGTTTCAAACAACATAAAAAATCCCCTTTGTTTGATTCAAAGGCTCAAAACAACTATTTTTTTTTTAGGTTAAACGATCTTATATATTAGATATGTAAATCTGCTTTGATGCAGTTCATTACAACTGGAGGAAATGAGCTGCTACTATTGAAAGAAAAACTGCTATTAGAGGCCATCCGGGCTAACTGATGAGCCAACCCATTAGCCAATCTACGACAGAAAACAAAAGAAATGCTAGTGAAGAAAATTCTAAGATGAGCTATGTCCTCAAGAATGGATCCCAGGAGATCTACTCTTCTAGTCCCAGTCTCAATGAGCTTGATCACTGCTTCAATGTCTGATTCCAGCATTACATGAGTGAGGTTCATGTCTTTGGAGAGGAGGAGTCCTTCTCTAATGGCTAGTGCTTCGGCATATTTCGGATCCTTGAGTGTCGGATGTTGCTTTCCTGCGATTCTTGTTGCTTCTCCATCAGCTGTCCTCCAAACCGTCCCGAGGCTGTCTGCTCCTTGCATGTTCACCGCAGCATCACAGTTCAGCTTCACAACTCCCTCCGGCGGTCTGCACCAGCGCACGCATGCTGCCGCAGATGGTGGGCAGACCTGCCTGTTGCTCATCGTCGGTTGTGTTCTAACTAGTGGCAGCAAGGAATTCTTCATAATTAGCGGTTGGCGAACCTTGTTCCCAAAGGTTATGTCATTTCTTCTATTCCAAATTGCCCAAAGAGCTGCAACCATGTCATCATCTGTCTTTCCTTGAACCGGCCATACCACAGCCATGATAGTTGCCTTAATTGGTTTTGTGCCCAGCTCATCTATATGTCGTTGCATTTCCATCGGGTATTCCTTCCATAGCTCCCATGCCTGGTCACACTTGAAACACATGTGGCCTATGTCTTCCTTTTCCCTCCGGCAAATATTACAGATTCCATCTTGATGGCAGTATCTATCAAACAGCCTTCCGACAGTGGCCAATGAGCCTACGACATAGCGCCATAGGAAGTGAGCCGCTTTGGGATTTTGGCCCGTCTTCCAAATAGCCTACCACACCTCATTCTCCACATGGTTGGCTGGTCGCTCAGTGTTGTTCGGTTGTTGAGTAGCCATCCAATATGCAGACCTCACCGTGTATTCCCCACTTTTGCTTGGTTTCCAAAAGATCCCGTCCGCCCTCTTTGAGACCCCTAGCGGAATTGTGAACACCAAAGCAGCCATGTCTTGAGTTAGTAGCTCACTAACCAGCCCACGGTTCCACTGTCGTGTTTCTTGATCAATTAGTTGGTGGACCTTCTGTACTGTCGGTGATGATATTCCCAACCTACCTTCTATGCTTCCATTTAGATTGGGTATCCAGCTATCTGTCCATATATTTATGTCTTTGCCATCTCCCACTCTCCATTGCATGCCTTCTAGAATTATGCTCTTGGAATTCCATATACTCCTCAACGTAAAACTTGGATTGTGACCCCTTCTGGCCTCGAGGATGTTGCATGATGGGAAGTACTTGGCCTTGAGGACTTTGTAGACCAATGTCTCTCTCCTTTGAAATAGGCGCCATACTTGTTTGGCAAGAAGAGCTTTATTGAATGCACTAATGTCTCAAAAACCCATGCCTCCTTGGTTTTTTGGTGTGCAGAGTTTTTCCCAGCTGACCCAGGCTATTTTCCTTTCACTATCTTTGGCTCCCCACCAGAATCTAGCAATGGAACTGTTGATGGTGTCAAGAAGATATGTTGGTAACTGGAAAATTCTCATCATATATGATGGAATTTCTTGGGCCACTGCCTTGATTAAAACCTCCTTTCCCACTTTGGATAGCAGCTTTTCCTTCCAACCTTGAAGTTTGTTCCATACCTGTTCCTGAATGTATGAGAAGGCTTGCTTTTTGGATCTTCCCACCGCTGCTGGTAGGCCTAAGTATTTCCCGTGCCTCTCTACCTCTTTGACTTGAAGCACTTGGCATATCTCATCCCTCCTCTCTCTTCTTACTCCTTTGCTGAAGGCCACCTCAATTTTGGATAGGTTATTTTTTGTCCGGATGCCTGTTCATACTGGCTGATGATCACAGCTAATTTCAGGCATTCATCTTTGGTCGCCCTCGCAAAAAGGATGGAGTCATCTGCAAAGAAAAGGTGAGATATACGAGGCCCATATCGGCTGGCTCATACTCCATGAATATCATTCTGTTGTGATGCCAAATTTAGCGAGGAAGAAAAAGCTTCAGCACATAAAATAAAAAGGTAAGGGGAAAGAGGGTCACCCTGGCGCAGTCCTCTGGAAGATTGAGTTTTCCTGGTACGTTCCCCATTGATAGAAAAGGAATGAGAAATTGATGACATACAGTTCATGACTTTTCTCCTCCAGAGCTCTCCGAATCCTAACTTCTCCTGTATGAAATTCATGAATCCCCATTCTACTCTGTCATATGCTTTTGACATGTCTAGCTTCAGTTCTATATGACCCTTCTTTTTCCTCTTCTCGCCTTTCATAGTGTGGGAAAGCTCATAGGCAACAAGCACATTGTCTGTGATAAGCCTTCCCGGTATAAAAGCACTTTGTTGTTCAGAAATGATTTTATCCATCAAAGGACGTAAGCGGTTGGCTAGGACTTTTGCAGCAATTTTATAAATAGAATTACACAGACTAATGGGCTCGAACTCCCCAATCTCCTTTGTTGTCTTCACTTTGGGAATGAGGACCACCAGAGTAGAATTCACATCAGCTATGCTACCTTCGGATTTCCACCATCCCTTTATGTAGTTTGCCACGTCGTTGCCCACTATGTACCAATATTTTTAAAAGAACATGGCCTTCATTCCATCAGGCCCGGGTGCTTTGTTAGGATGCATACTTTTCAGCGCTGCTTGAATTTCTTCCGTGGTAATATCCCTTTCCAGATCTTCATTATCTACTCTTCCAATTTTCCTCTCTATCCCTTTTGTCGCCTCCTCCCAGCCCGTCGGGTTAGATGTCATGAACAGCCCCTGGAAAAAGGTAGTGATAACTTTTTCAATATCTTCTTCCTTCGTCTTCCATTGTCCCTCAGCGTCATGGAACCCTTCTATCTTGTTTCTTTTCTTTCTTTGGGATGCTTTGTGATGGAAATACGCCGTGTTTCTGTCTCCCTCTTTCATTTCATTCACTCTCGCCCTTGCGTGCCAATACTTTTCATCACGCTTGTGCCACTCCTGTAGTTCTGCTGCCATGCGAGAGCATCTATCAAGGTTGGTTCTATCCGGCGGTAGGAGTTGAGCTTCCCCCAGCTGTCCTTCTAACTCTTTAATCCTACTCTTCATTTTCCCAAACTTTTCGTTTTCTCAGGACTTTAACTTTATGATGCGCCTTTCCATCTTGCCTTGCAGATCAATAGATAGTCCACCATCCCATGATTCTTTGACAATTTGTTCACACATCTCGTCCTCCATCCACATGGGCTCGAAAAAGAAATTTTCCTACTTTCTTCTTTGTCTCCTTCATCTGTGCTCCGTGTTGATGATAATCAGTGAATGATCAGATTCAACAATAGGAAGATGGATGACTCTTGCCTGTGGAAATCTCGCCGCCCAGTTGGGACATGCCAAGGCTCTGTCCAGTCTTTCCCGAACAAGCATTTCAGGTGTTGTTCCCCTTTGCCACATAAAAATACTTCCACTGTATCCCAGGTCCGTCAGATCAAAGTCATCTATCACGTCTCGGAAATCCTGCATGTAGCGAAAGGGTTTTGGTGGGCCTCCCAATTTCTCTGTGTTTGATACAATTTCATTGAAGTCACCGAAGAACACAGTAGGTAGATCAGATGTGTTTCTTAATTCACATATCAAGTCCCAAGTATTGTGCTTCAGCTGCTGGTCCGCCCACCCGTAAATTCCCACGGCTCTCCATTTTTCAGTCCATGTTCCATGTTCAACCTCACAACTGTAGTGATGCTGCGAATAAGATATGATGTTGAGATCAACGTCCTTCCACCACAAGACAATACCACCTGCTCTGCCCACTCTGTCAATACAGATACCTTGTGTGAAGCCACATTTCCTTTTGACTGTTTCTAAATCTGCACTGGTTATGAGTGTCTCCATTAAGAAGACAAGGTTCATGCTCTTCCTCCAACACCACGATCGGAGGGCATTCACCGTGTCAGGGTTGCCCAATCCCTGACAGTTCCAGCTCATGATTTTCATAGCTATTCACGGAGCTGGTCTTTGCCAGTCTCCGCTACTTGAACACTTGGTGTCCCTTCAAAGTGTATTGTTGGTTCACTGTTCCTCGCTTTCTTGGTTGTGTCTTCCATGGGGTTGACCATATCTAGCTCCATATCACAGTACTCAAATTGCCTTCCTCTCTTTCCCGACACAGTGTCCCAAATAACTTCATGTTCTGGTATCCCAAGGCGTTGTGCCCTGCTCATCTTGTACACCCACGGTGGCTCCTTGTTTTTCTTTGGGTCTCCCTTTCCTTTCTTCCCTATCTTCTTCCTGTTCTCCATCTTCTTTTGTGCCCTCGCCTTGAAATGACTTTGAGCGTTTCGCTGTATGGGTATATTGCTTGTTTCCTGTTGCATGGATATAGCCTCCGGCGCTTTCCTTGTTTCTTTCTCTACTGTGGCTGTTTCGGTAATGCCCTCTGTGCTGATTCTTCTACAGTCTGCCTCGATGACCAGGTTGGGCACTGCCCGCTGCCGCATCTCCATCAGCTCGTCCCTACCGAAGGATTTCTGCCGTCTCCCCTTTTGCCCTGTTTCCTCCATTCCTTCTTTGCCCTTGCATCCGTCCGACCTCGGTGTTTCCTGCCTTTCTAGAAATAGCACGTTGAGGTTGTAGTCGGATTATGCACTGTCCTCTTGGTGCTGCTGTGAGTGGTCTCATTCTCTACTATCTTCGTTTTGCCCCTCCCTAATCGGTGCCGCTTCTTCTCCAGCTCCATCGTCATGTCTGTTCCGCGTCCCACTTTCGCTGGTCGTCCCCTTGGTTGACGACCCCTCTTGTGTCGGCCTGCTCTTGAAGATTATCATTTTCGTGATCCGGGTATGACCGTGAAGCTACTCATGCAGCATCATCCTTAGTTTCCATGGGGATGCTTTTAACCAAGGCCCCCATTGTTGGTTTTCTTCTTCACCTTCAGTTCGGTCGTTGCAGTCCCGCTCGACGTGCCCTAGCCGCCCACAAGTGTGGCAAAAGTTCATCAGCCATTCATATTTCACATCCAGGTTGATGATGTTGTTCTGTTTCCCTGATATGCGCAGGACTCTCTTCAAGGGTTTAGTGATGTCCAAATTTATCCGGACTCTCGCCGATGTTTCCCACCCGAGCTCGTCGACATCCAAATCAAGGACATCGCCCAGCCTGCTTGCTATCTTCCTAATAGCTTGGTTTGACTGGAACCCTAATGGAAGCCCATAGATCCGAGCCCAGAAGGGGGTGTGCTTGATACAAATTTCCCATGGATGTTCTTCCTTCTCTATCTCTTTGAATATCAGCAACTTGTTGTTGAAATTCCACGGCGCCCCATCTATCACCTTCTGTTAGTCTCTCCAATCGAAGAATTGAATGATGAAGATGTCTCCCTCCAATTGTTTGAACACCACCTTCTGCGAGAGCCCCCAAGCCTGCGTGAGGGTGCGTCTCATCGCCCAAAAGTTGGGTGCTCTGTCCGCCAGGATGCGCGCGACCAGCGCCAGTCCCAGATGCTCAGCCTCCTCATCATTTTGTTCTTCCCTGATTTCGATCGTCTCTTCTTCCTCTGTCGTTAGCTGTAGTCTCGCGTATCTCTCTGCCAGTTCCTCCACCATCATGGGGAGAGTACCAGGAAGCTCGCCCTGTCCTTGGACCTGCAAGATAAGGTAACCCGTTAGGGGTAGAGGGTCTCCCACACGCTGTAACCCTAGTCGCCAGAGCGCTAAGTTGCGGATGCGAGGAGAGAAGTACAAAGGCTCTAAACAACTAAGGTGTTGATACTTATAATATTGAGTTTTATGAAAGTTTTGCTTCATGTATATATTAGAATAACTACTTCACATTATTGTTTATTTAGAATTTTTTAGTTTCTTCTTTTAAAAATAATCTATAGAAATTAATATAAATATCTCTCTAATGATTTTGACTAATTTATTTATATTTTTTATTCACTTTATATAGTGTCTAATGTAGCCAAACAATACAGATTGTGGGTATCATATGATGAAGTACATGAGAGACATCCTTGAGATGAAAGTTAGAAATATTCCTAAAAATGTTAGTTAGTTAGTATATATTATTTAGTTTGTTTAAACTTCTAATAAATTGAGTGGTTTACAATATGTTGATATATATGACATATGATTACAATATTGTTTAGAGTATATTGGTCATTTCTTCAACCAAGATGAAATCAATGAGTTTTAAAATGAGTCGTCGATGTGTGTTCTTGAGCATACATCAGATTCTTTGACATATGAGCGGGAGACAGTTGATCTTTAGCATAGACAAAATTTTGAATCTTTTGTAGCTATTTTTCAATTTGACTTTAGAGTATGTACTCGCTAGTTTGTATGATTAAGTCTTTATACGTATGATTGATTATTTATAGAATTCATGGCAATCTCTTTACAAGGCTTAATGTAATTTTTTATTAGATGCATGTTTATGAAATTTAAAAAGTTTAATTTCATATTTATTATAAAATAGTTAAAAATCATTTAATTGGTCAATCAAATTGGTTTGGCTCTAATTGGTTTGATTTGGCTAAACTCTAATCAAATACAACAGTTAATGATATATTATAATAGGTGTGGTATTACAATAAACAAATCATGTTGTGCAAACCACTCCAATTAATCTATTACAATGGATATGTCGTGGAAATATATTCTTATTACAATGGGTATGTTTAATGAATTATAACATACAACACATGTTGTATAAACATATGCATCACAACAAGTAAAAACCTTATTATATAAAGTACCCCTATTAGAATGGGTGTGTTTAGTGAAAGACAACATGCTTCAACTGTTGTCTAAATAAATAAATAAATATATATATATATATATATTACAACTGGCGCACCTCATGTTGTATAAAATACCCCTATTACAATGGGTGTATTTAGTGAAGAAAACATACTTCAACTGTTATATAAATATATATATTACAACAGGCGCACCACATGTTGTATAAATTACCTTATTATAATGAGTGTGTTTAGTAAAAGACAACATGATTCAACTATTGTATAAACATATATATTAGAACATGTGCAGCTATTATTGTATAAAAACCACTCGCAAGACCACGTGATCTAATAAAATGGTTGTCGCCTGTTGTAAAATGGAAAAAATAAACTGTTGTAAAAAAACATTTTTTGTAGGATGGAGTTGGTAAGTAAGCATTATCACAACATCATGATTTTTAAAATTAACCTGCCCCTTTTCATCACCTCATACTTTGATTTTATTTATTAGCTTTAATTCAAACTAGACTTTAAATTTGGAGGTTGATAACATTCAATCTTGAGGATGTTAACTATTACAACCCCAAATTTGCACATGTTTTCATAATTGAAATGTAATGATTTTATGAATATGGACTTGTTTGAAAAGGTTGTATGCTTTGTTTCAAAAGATGGATTTCTTTGTAAATCTCCCTTGTGATAGGAATTTCGTGGTTCCCATTATTATATTAATCCAATAATGGATATAAAAGAGAAGAAAAGAAGAAAAGTCCAAATAATGGAAAAAGATAAAAGATAATGGTTATTAAGCAAAGTATTTTTGAAAAATACTTGGAAATATCTAGAAAGTGGCATTATTGTCCACAATTAAGTAAATTTTGTTTATATGTGATTTCTAATAAAAATAAATAGGAAAAAGAGGAAAGGAAATGAAAGATAATGAGAAATCCTTGCAAAAGAATATTTCAATAAAGAAATAAGAAAGATAATGAGAAATAATGGATGTAGATGCATCTAGAAGGATAATAAGTATCCTTAAAAAGGAATTTCGAAATATTAGAGTTTCTTGGGGTCCAAGAAGCCTCAATGGAGAAGAAGAAAGAGAAAATGCAAAATAATACAAAATATGAGAATAATGTGCTACATAGTTAATAACCTTTTGATATTATCAAAAGAAATGTTATTTGCTTTAGGAAAATAAGATTTTGTGGACAAAGGATATCGGTGGTTAACAATGCCCACATTTTCTCTATCTAACCACTAGGGTTCCGCATAGTTACTGATATAAAAGGACCCCAATGATCCCCCGCCATAGGGAGACATGAAAGCCAACCATGGTTGTATGTAGAAGTTGATCCCTGGACATAATCCTCGCATCCTTGCCAACCCTGGATACATCTCCTGACGATGCCAAGAATGCATCGAGTAATAAGGCCAACAGAAACTCTACTAGAAGGAAGAAAGAGATGCATCCCTAGACCATCGCAGCCCTACCCTTGCATGGGGAGGTGTCCGCGGGAGGTTTTTAGTTCTCAGAGAAGCTTATGGGGCGACAAAACCTCCTCCCCCCTTCTTCCTTTGTAGGCTGCTACCTCTGCCAAGGAGGTTTACTCTGCAAAACGGGACCTATGCTCGGCCTTGGTCTTCATCGACCAGGCTATCTTGGCCCCGACCAGCAGCATGGTCGAGTGCGGCAGGGGGCTACAGAGCGGTGGAGACCCTCGCGCGGTCCACCCCCACCCTAGAAAGTCACCTGGTCACAGTGGAAACCATCGTTGCGGTGGTAGCAATGCGTCGTTGAGAGGAAGAAGATGGCACAGACGTTCTGGACCAAAATTCCCCTCCTGAGCATGAAGAACTGGTTCGCGGCCCGGGGGTAAAAGAGAGAATTCATTATAATGCAAATCCGACTGCAAGGTACGTGTGTGAGAGTGAGTTGCCTACATGGCACCTCCCTATTGGTCCATATGTGTTTATCTTACAAAATTCATAATTGATCACTCGTAGCTCAGATTTCGATAAATTATATATGAATTTTGATCAGGAGAACTCAAAGAATGCAATAAAAATATGATTGAAATATAATTATAATTACAACTCAAAAAGTGTGTAAAAATGCTATCTTTAATGGTTTAATTAATGCAAAACACAAATCTTTGGTGATTAATGATTTGAGAAGGGTTAAATGGATGATTAGAGTTGATATTAACTTGTTAATCATAAAAAGATACATTAAGATCGAAAAGGATGAACTTTGCATTTAATTGGTTTAGTTTAGAATTCCATGTACATGGATGAGCTTTAATGGGCCTTGAAACCCTAAAGTTAGTAATTGTGACTCTTAATGGCTTTAATTGTGCAATTCGTGAATAAAGCTAAGATATGATGGTTCTAAGCTATTTCAAGTATAAAAGTTCCTAATTATGGATAAATACCCTTAATATGGTAATTAGGGTTTTCTAATGGATAAAGGTGGAATTAGTGATAAATAGAGTTCATGAAAGATAAGTTGTTAATTTGAAAGGAACCAAAGACGATAATTGGGCCTAATGATCTTGTCATGAATTAAAAGGATAAAATTGGTAGTTTTAATGAAAAGAGGCATATTGGACTTAATTGATGTTTAATTGTGCCTTTAATATGAAATTAGGGTTATATGTTGTTAAAAGGTAACCTTGATATCTTTCATGAGAAGTAGATGAGATAATTAGGGTTTGTGAGTAATTGTATAAAATTAGGGTTTAAAATAATATAAATGAAGTGAAACCCTAATTGCAATGGAAACCCTAAAAGTGGACTAGAAACCCTAGGAAGCGAGCTAGGTTTAATAGATCTTGATGGCATAATTAATGATAGAAAATTATATGCATATTTTAGGATCTCTTTGTATGCTTTCTTTCCTATTAGATTTCTTGCATTGGTTGGATTAATTTTGTCTCAAATCAGCCTGACAGGTATGTGGTTATGCTTATGGTTAATCACTTTAGTTTCACGGCGATTTCCAGAGGTTTTATCGGTTGCCTGAAAATAACTGCTTGGATGACTTTTATTTCATGCAACTATAAAGTGACTATAATTATCACCATAAATATGTATACATGACTGGCTCACATCTTGGTCCTCCTTTATGGCTTTGCTAATGATGAAAAGGGTAACCTAGTATAGGGACTACTTGTTAAGTAGGACATCAGGTTATCAAGAGTTAGAAATTGGGCTACCCACGTGTAGTGCCATGAGACTCTTTTAGCACACCATGAGTTAAGGAGTGGGCTACCTATGGGTAGTGCCATGGGACTTAACCCTAGAAATTTATTCACCTATTAGGTAGGATCATGAGGGGTTTAATGGGGATCTACCATAAGGAAGGTGGCATCCAGGTCCACTACAGGGATAGTGTAGAGGCTAGAGTATGTATGGATTGAGTAGTTATGTTGAAAACATAAAGTTGTTTGTTAAATCATAATTGACTACAATATGTTGTTACAGTTAATGGCACGATTATTGTTTCCCCCACAAACTAGCATATTTATTTATGCTGACCGATGTTTTGTTTGTCGGCATTTTAGGTAAAAGTGAAAAGGGCAAACAGTAAAGTGGCATATGTAGAATTAAATAAGAATTAAAGTACAAAGAAGGATTAGTTAGAATAGACTCCAGACATGGATAGAAGTAGATATCCAACTTTTTGAAAAAGGTATGCAAAGTTTAATTTTATTACAGCCTTTCAGTTTATTTGGTAGAATTTGATAATTATTATTGATTATTTGTCGAACCTTTGATCCAAAAATTGGGATAACGGCTCTAACCTCTTGGTCTCCCTTAATTGGGGGTTACTAGGAGGCGGGGTCATTACATTTGGTATTAGAGAATTGGTTCCTAATTTAATCCTTGGTAATTATTAAAGTGTACAAATTCCATAGAACTGAGGGAGTTATTAGAGGATTTTCCGAAATACAGTGGTGTCTAGAAAAGGATCACGTCCGGGGGCTGGCAATATTTTCCTTCGCACAACTAGTCGGAATATGAGGACTCCCTAATTTTTGCGACTGCCTGGCCAATGTCTTAGGATCTAACTTGAAATAAGATACATTTAGGACTCTCTCATCTTGTTCATCCCTTCTCAACTCAAATGTTGTTAAGGATTCTAAGTTTTAGGGTTTTTATCTCTCTTCCTCACCCTCTTGAGGTTAGGGTATGTATAATAAGGTTAAGGAATCCTCCACCAAATTAATTAAAAGCATGTAAATAAGATGTCATGGACATAAGCTCAATAGTTTAAGTGTAAACTAAAGATTAGTTGCATGCTTAAGGTTTTATGACATGTGCTGTCATACCCTCAGGAGAGACATCATGTTAGACTTTCTTGTCAGGAGGATGAATAGAGATTTGGTCTTGGAGGAAGAAACCTCCATTAAAGGTGGATACCTAGAACATCTTATGAGGATGATTGTGGCAACACATCCCATTATCACACAGATAACGAGGTGTTATGCGAAAACGTGCGAAAATCACCATAACCACAGATTATGAAAACACGGGTTAATTAAAACCGATTTCAGAAAACTGATAAACTGTGAAACTATTACTTTCCAATGCACAGAAACATGTCATATATATATATATATATATATATATATATATATATATATATATATATATATATACATACACGAGATCTGAGATCTGATACGTGTCCATTGCTTAGAAACAGTTGTTCATCCATCTCATGAGTTCACCACCTGTTCTTATACAGAAAAGGCCCACATCCGGCCAACAGCAGGATATACAAACATCATCGATCGGTCATCACAAAACAATGTCAAAACACTACCAAGGACCTGAGAGTACAGGGATGACTCTAGACTCTACTACAAAACATCCAAAACAGCGGCATATCCATCGCTTGCATTCTACTACTCCTCAAGCTGCTCAGCCGCAACACCATGACCACGACCACGTCTACCTCGACCACCTAAAAAGGGGTTAAACCATCGGGGTGAGATAATTGAACAATTGTCCCAGCGGGAAACATAACTCCCCACTGCAACTACAGAACCTCAGCAAGATAGATTATAACAGCAGATATCTAATAACAGATATAACAAGAGCAGTCTATATAAAACAAAGCTATCCTTACCGACAAGCTTACCAGCTATACAAAAGCATATAACCAGATATTTTTCAATGGAACATGATTATCAAGGTAAGATATATCACTATACGACATGATTATCAGAACAAGATATAATGTCACATAACCTGCTTATCAAGATCATACATATTATCACATAACCTGCAAGATATAACAAAGATATTACACAAACAAGGCCTCAACCAATGTTTTGTGTCAATCCTAAGCAATAAGCATTAAACGGTTGTACTAAGTATTATTATGCCCTGAGGATTTGAACCGTACCGTTCAGATCCAACCTTCGATTACGAAACCCAAGCCGGTGCCATACAAGGTCAATGGAAGAGCCGGACTCCACGACCTCCCACCTCGTGGTCAGTACATGAAACAACACAAGCAGGACCGCAGTGTCACACCCCAATTTCACTTTAGCCACAAACCACGAAATTAGGGCACGACAAGTGGGATTAACACATAACCAACCACTCGTCGCTTATTAAAACAATTTCACAGTATTTAATTGATAACCAGGTTTAAACTGTAAACAGAAAACTGAGCAACTGCAGGAACTTTTCTATTTAACTGGGTAAAGATACAGGCAAGGTCTACAACATAATACATTGATTAACATAAAGAAAACATAACATTAATTTACATCTTGTACACATTCTCTCTCTCACTCACACCTTGTCCCGAAGATCGAGGGGAATGGACTTAGAGACCTCTAACTAGACTAACTACAAACCTTTTATCAACTAAGCGTTAGGATGAAACGATCCTTCAGATTCCTGATGCTGATGCTGACCTGAAAATGTTTTGAGTAGAGGTATGAGCCTACTCGCTCAGTGAATAACATTTCACTTAGCTATCAATAAACAACTCGTCAGGTTTAATAATTGAAAGTGAACAAGTATACAGTTAAAGCAGAGTAATTCTAATGACATAGCAGATGTACAGATAAATATCACATTTCTATGCATCATCAGATATTTCAGATAAGTAGACAGATTTATAAATTTACTGTGAATCCTAAGTGAATATTTATTCATTTTATTATTATGCCCTAAATATATGCAGTGTACTCTGCATATAAAGATCCGTAGCAAATTCATGCTACGACCCCACCGTACAAGACTTAGCGACACACCCGGGAAATGCTAAGTCTGACATCAGCCCTGCTCTGCTACAGGACCCCTGGCTCCCTGGCCAGAAACATAGGCTCTACGGCCTCCAAGCACTACTCTGAGTGCACCCGACTTCTCCTTAAACTTGAGTACACCGGCGGAGAGTCACAGGGTTACCTTCGTGACACAAGCACGAATGGTGTTAGATAACCAAGTTTTATGGTGAAACCGCAGTGCCATTGTGACACAAGCACAATTGTTGTTAGACACTGCCCTTTTTCTCTTTCCTCATTTGTCCGTGACACAAGCACGGATGATGTTGCAACACGAGTTTCACCCCTAAGAAACAGACCTTCTTTTAGGGGTTCTACGGTGTTAGGGCATCTATTCTATTAATTAATTAACAGATAAACAGCTTAGAAGAGGTATCATATTACAACTATAAAACATAAAGTTTCCTCTCTTTCCATCATTTAAATTGCGCATTCCAAGTTCCAATGAACCTATCATTCTTTAAAATACATACTACACTGTTTAAGATTCATATCAACTGATACTGAAGCAGATAAGCATTTAAAATGAGTTAAATATTGATTTCTAAATGAACTGTCACTCACCCACTTCGGTGTGTTTGTATACACTGAAAAACATCCACAAACACGCCTAATTCTGCCCTTTACAGCAACGTGCACGCCGTGCACTTAGGCTGCACGCCGTGCACTTAGGCTGCATGCCGTGCACCTTCAGTGCACTTCTGATCTGCTTTTCTGCACCTTTGCACGCCATGCAAACTGACTTGCACGCCGTGCAAACTGACCTACACGCCGTGCAAACTGATTTGCATGCCGTGCACCTGGGCTGAAACTCGTTCCGCTATCTGCAACTTTGCACGCCGTGCAAACTGACTTTGCACGCCGTGCACCTGCGCAGAAACGGATTTTTCCCCTATATCAGCTATTTGTAATGTTGCACGCCGTGCAAAAAAGATTTGCACGCCATGCAACCTGCGCAGGGGCGGAAATTGCAGAATTAAAAGAGACGATTGGGGTCGATTCGGTGGACGATTCTTACCCGAATCACTCCTATAGCTTCGGATTGACCTAGTGAGCCCTTGGCAAGCAGAAAGAACGGAGGGGGAAACACCGTTCGCTCCCTAGACCATCTCCATGGTCATCTTCTTCATGGCTGCAGGAGGAAGAAGAATGTGAGGAAGAAGAAGATGATGCTGCCGGTTGGTTTGGCTGGAGAAGATGAAGAAATCAAAGGAGGACGGAGAAGGAAGGAGCTTGGTTGCCTAGCTTCTCCTCTAGCTTGCTCTTTCTCTGTTTCTCCCAAGCGGCAACCGAAGGAAATGAACTATTGTTCATTCCAAAGTCGGTTAAAAGAGTTAAAAAGGAAAATTGAAGGAAAAGATAAGGAAGGGCGCCCAGGGGGCCAGATGCAAATTGCCCAGAAACTTTCCGAAATTACACATGGGTCCCTGCACACTAAAAAGCTCATATCTTTTTACTCGTAGGTCGGTTTCACATGATTTCTTCGGCAACGGATTAAGCACAAACTTGCCCTCAATCTCAGGACAAGAGAACAAGCTAATGATACATTAACACTAGCTCAAAACTCAAAACACTATTAACAAAAGCAAGTACTCATCTCAACATAACTAGCTCAATTATGCACTAACCAAGGTACTTACTGGTAAAACAAAACGTGGGTCATAACAATCTCCCTCCCTTATAAGAATTTCGCCCCGAAATTCCTAAAAGAGAAAAGGAAACTTGTTACGCATTTCTGATTCAAGCTCCCACGTAGCTTCCTCTATATTGTGATTCTTCCACAAAACCTTCACTAAGGATAACTCACGGTTCTTAAGCTTTTTGATCCGGTGGTCAACTATCTGCACTGGTCCTTCTACATAGGACACATCTGTTCTAAGCTGCGCCGGTTCTGGATCTACAATCTTTTCTGTACTAGGATGACACTTTTTCAGCATAGACACGTGGAAGACATCATGAAGACTTGCTAACTCAGACGGAAAATCCAACCTGTAAGCTACAGGTCCAATTCTCTCAACAATAGGATATGGACCCATATATCTAGGGGTCAACTTACCCCTCTTGCCAAACCTCAGCACTCCCTTCCACGGTGAAACTTTTAAGTAAACCTCATCACCAACCTCGAACTCAAGAGGTCGACGTCGTCTTTCTGCATAACTTTTCTGTCTATCCTGAGCAGCTTTTAACTGATCCCTGATCACAGATATCTTCTCTGTAGTTATATCAACTAATTCAGGTCCAAGAATTTCCTTCTCACCCACCTCGTACCAACAAACTGGCGATCTACACTTCCTGCCATAAAGAGCTTCAAATGGAGCCATTCCAAGACTAGAATGGTAACTGTTATTATAAGAAAACTCTATTAGGCTTAAGTGTTCTTCCCAGTTGCCTCTAAACTGTAGCACGCATGCTCTCAGCATGTCTTCAAGGGTCTGAATGGTCCTCTCAGATTGACCATCTGTCTGTGGGTGAAACGCTGTACTGAATTTCAACTTTGTGCCCAATGCATGTTGTAACTGATTCCAGAATCTAGATGTGAACTTTGGGTCTCTGTCAGAAACAATGGAAACTGGAATCCCATGCAACCTGATTACCTCATTCACATAAACTTTAGCCAACTTTGGAACGTCAAAGGTTGACTTGACAGGAAGAAAGTGAGCAGACTTAGTTAGTCTATCCACAATCACCCATATCGAGTCTGAACCCTTAGGCGTTCTGGGTAATCCGACCACAAAGTCCATCGTGATGTGCTCCCATTTCCATTCTGGTATAGGAAGTGACTGCAAAATACCAGCAGGTTTCTGATGTTCAGCCTTAACTTGCTGACACACCCCGCACCTAGCTACGTATTCAGCCACATCCCTTTTCATGCCAGACCACCAGTACAGTTCTTTAAGGTTCCTGTACATCTTTGTATTACCTGGATGCATGGCATACATAGAAGTATGCGCCTCCTCAAGAATCTGCTCTTTCAACTCACTGTTTCCAGGTACACACAACCTATCATGAAGATACAACATGCCTTCATCAGACAATCTGAACTCTGTTCTCTTACCCTCTGACATTTCCTGCATGATTTGCCACAACTCATCATCACTCTGCTGCAATTCTTTAAACTGATTATAAAAAGTAGGTCTAACTTGCATCTGAGCAATCAACCCACTCTGTCTTGTCACTTCCAAGTCCAAGTTCAACCTTCGCATATCTACGAGCAAGTCTCTCTTGAAACATGCCATAGAAAATGCATTGGCTGAAGAACTTGACTTTCTACTCAAGGCATCTGCTACAATATTCACCTTACCAGGATGGTAATCGATTGTCACGTCATAGTCTTTAATCAGCTCAAGCCATCTGCGCTGTCTCAAATTCAAATCTTTCTGAGTGAAGATATATTTCAGACTCTTATGATCTGTGAACACCTGACATGTCTCACCATACAAGTAGTGACGCCATGTCTTAAGAGCATGAACTATAGCAGCTAATTCCAAATCATGAACAGGGTAATTTTCCTCATTTTTCTTAAGTTGTCTAGATGCGTAAGCGACAACTTTACCTTCTTGCATCAGTACACAGCCCAAACCTCTCCTAGAAGCATCACAGAACACTGTATAGCCTTTATCAGCTTCTGGAAAAACCAACACTGGTGCTGAAGTCAACTTCTTCTTCAAAATCTGAAAACTTTTCTCACAGTTTTCAGACCAAATAAACGGTACGTCCTTTCTCGTTAAGCGTGTCAATGGTGATGCTATCGCACTGAAGTCCTTTATAAACATTCTATAATAACCTGCCAAACCCAAGAAACTTCTGATCTCAGTAGGAGTCGTAGGCTGTTCCCACTGAAGCACAGATTCAACTTTCTTAGGATCCACGCTGACTCCATTTCTCGAGATAACATGTCCAAGAAATGCTACCTCAGCCAACCAGAACTCGCATTTGCTAAATTTAGCAAACAACTGGTGTTGTCTCAACAACTGCAGCACTATTCTCAAGTGTTGCTCATGTTGTTCCTCGTCTCTGGAATAGATCAGAATATCATCTATAAAAACCACAATAAAGTGGTCTAGAAAAGGTTTGAAAATCCGGTTCATCATATCCATAAAGGCTGCTGGGGCATTGGTCAGCCCAAACGACATGACCAAAAACTCATAATGCCCATACCTTGTTCTGAAAGCTGTTTTAGGAATATCAGAAGCCTTTATCCTAAGCTGATGATATCCAGATCTCAAATCTATTTTAGAAAAGATCGTCGCTCCACGCAACTGATCAAACAGATCATCTATTCTCGGCAATGGATACTTGTTCTTTATAGTGATCTTGTTCAGTTGCCTGTAATCTATACAGAGACGCATGGTACCATCCTTTTTCTTAACAAACAGGACTGGAGCGCCCCATGGTGAAGAACTGGGTCTAATGAAACCCTTATCTAGCAATTCCTGCAACTGCACCTTGAGTTCCTTCAACTCTGCAGGTGCCATTCTATAGGCTGGCAATGCTACTGGATGACTACCTGGATATATCTGAATTTCAAAATCCAAGTCTCTGACAGGAGGTAAGCCTGGTAAATCTTCTGGAAAAACATCAGAAAACTCACAAACCACGGGCACATCATAAACACTGGCGGTACTCTTCTTTGCTCTGGTGTCCACCACATGAGCAAGGAACGCTTCACATCCTTTCTGTAACATCTTATCATCTACTGCAGCTGATATTATGCACGTAGGCAGAACTTTCCTGTCTCCAGTAAAGATACAAGAAAATTCCCCTAGTTGAAAGGTAGCTTCCTTCTTCCAACAATCGAGTTGCACTCGATATGTTTCAAGAAAATCCATACCCAAGATGACTTGAAAGGTATTTACATCCAAGGGTATGAGATTAGCAGCAAAGGTAAAACCTCCAAAAGATAACAAGCATCCGGGACAAGACTCGGATAAAATTGTTGGTCCACCTAGTGGAACCCTCAACACTAACTCATCTGCCAACCCTTGAGTTAACAGATTAAGTTCACCAACTAAAGAACGTCGTATAAAAGAGTGAGTAGCACCCGGATCTATCAAAACCGAGACTGGTATACTATTAAACAAAAGCATCTCTCCTGTAACAACTTGTGAAGAAATTATACCTTCCTGAGGTGTCAAAGAGAAGAAACGTGCTGAAGTTCTCCCCCTGCCACGCTGTCCTCTCTGACTACTCCTGTCACTTGGCACTCCACCACCTCTAGACCCAGAAGCCACAGAGGAACTCTGAACATCATGGTATTGAGGCTGGAAAGCTTGCGATGCTGCTTGTTGAAGCTGAGGACATTCCCTTTTAAAGTGTCCAACTTGCCCACAAACAAAACAACTCAGAGCCCGACACTAACCAGAGTGAAACTTTCCACAGGTATTACATACTCGCTTTTCCTGTCTCTGTGGACCAGTCACTGACATTGACGACCCAGATGACTGCTCACTATCGGCATTGCCCCATCTTCCTGAGTTGTATCCTCCTCTTCCTCTAGAAGTAGTGACATCCTCAGATCTCTGCCAGCCAAAACAACCAAAGCCACGCCCAAGCTTAGAAAAGAAACCTCTACCTCCACCTCTGTATCCACTACTGGACTGTCCTCTACTGAAATCTGCAGATCTCTTCTTAGACTCGGGCACCTTGTCAGCATTCACAGATTCCTCAACCTGTCTAGCAGCCTCGACAAACTCACCAAAGTTCTCTCTGTTCCTCCTACTAGTAGCAGAAACTGTATGCCGAATCTCTGGCCTTAGCCCTTCTTGAAACCTTCTGCATCGTTCTATGTTGTCAGGAACAAGTTGCGGACAGAAATTAGCCAACCGTGTAAAAAGCGCTTCATACTCTGTAACTGTCATGTTTCCCTGCTTAATATTCTGCAACTGCCTGATTTTCTCATTAAGGAAAGTGGGTGGATAGAATTTGAGATGAAACTCCTCAGAGAAATCCTACCAGGAAAGCTCTGTACCTCTCCTCTTTTCTTCTACACTACGCCACCACAACTCTGCATCGCCTGTCAAAAGATAGACTGCATGATTAATCTTCTTCTCTTCTGAAAGCTCCATCAGGCGAAAGACCTTCTCTATCTGTCTAAACCACTCATCAGCTTCTGCGGGATCTGTGGTGCCACTGAACTCTGTGCCACCAAGCTTCTTCACAAGCTCATAAGATCGCATCAGATCTTTACTGCTGGTGGAAGAAGATTCTCGCCTATCAGCCTTGTACCTCTCCTTAGTCTCCAAGAACATCATGTACATTCAGGATGCTTCATCCACGTGGTCACCACCACCTGGACCCAAGTACCGCGGATCAGGGCCAACATGGATCTCAGCTTGATCATCACGATCAAAGCCTCTTCCTGCCATCTGAAATAATATAATAGAATATTTCCTATTAGAAAATTACAGATAGAAGAAAGACACCTAAACCTTAATCCTATTGGTCTCTTATCGTCCCCTGACCTGGACTCTGAGTAACTATGTACTCAACCTAAGCTCTGATACCAAGAGTTGTCACACCCCAATTTCACTTTAGCCACAAACCACGAAATTAGGGCACGACAGGTGGGATTAACACATAACCAACCACTCATCGCTTATTAAAACAATTTCACAGTATTTAATTGATAACAAGGTTTAAACTGTAAACAGAAAACTGAGCAACTGCAGGAACTTTTCTATTTAACTGGGTAAAGATACAGGCAAGGTCTACAACATAATACATTGATTAACATAAAGAAAACATAACATTAATTTACATCTTGTACACATTCTCTCTCTCACTCACACCTTGTCTCGAAGATTGAGGGGAATGGACTAAGAGACCTCTAACTAGACTAACTACAAACCTTTTATCAACTAAGCGTTAGGATGAAACGATCCTTCAGATTCCTGATGCTGATGCTGACCTGAAAATGTTTTGAGTAGAGGTATGAGCCTACTCGCTCAGTGAATAACATTTCACTTAGCTATCAATAAACAACTCGTCAGGTTTAATAACTGAAAGTGAACAAGTATACAGTTAAAGCAGAGTAATTCTAATGACATAGCAGATGTACAGATAAATATCACATTTCTATGCATCATCAGATATTTCAGATAAGTAGACAGATTTATAAATTTACTGTGAATCCTAAGTGAATATTTATTCATTTTATTATTATGCCCTAAATATATGCAGTGTACTCTGCATATAAAGATCCGTAGCAAATTCATGCTACGACCCCACCGTACAAGACTTAGCGACACACCCGGGAAATGCTAAGTCTGACATCAGCCCTGCTCTGCTACAGGACCCCTGGCTCCCTGGCCAGAAACATAGGCTCTACGGCCTCCAAGCACTACTCTGAGTGCACCCGACTTCTCCTTAAACCTGAGTACACCGGCAGAGAGTCACAGGGTTACCTTCGTGACACAAGCACGAATGGTGTTAGATAACCAAGTTTTATGGTGAAACCGCAGTGCCATTGTGACACAAGCACAATTGTTGTTAGACACTGCCCTTTTTCTCTTTCCTCGTTTGTCCGTGACACAAGCACGGATGATGTTGCAACACGAGTTTCACCCCTAAGAAACAGACCTTCTTTTAGGGGTTCTACGGTGTTAGGGCATCTATTCTATTAATTAATTAACAGATAAACAGCTTAGCAGAGGTATCATATTACAACTATAAAACATAAAGTTTCCTCTCTTTCCATCATTTAAATTGCGCATTCCAAGTTCCAATGAACCTATCATTCTTTAAAATACATACTACACTGTTTAAGATTCATATCAACTGATACTGAAGCAGATAAGCATTTAAAATGAGTTAAATATTGATTTCTAAATGAACTGTCACTCACCCACTTCGGTGTGTTTGTATACACCGAAAAACGTCCACAAACACGCCTAATTCTGCCCTTTACAGCAACGTGCACGCCGTGCACTTAGGCTGCACGCCGTGCACCTTCAGTGCACTTCTGATCTTCTTTTCTGCACCTTTGCACGCCGTGCAAACTGACTTGCACGCCGTGCAAACTGACCTGCACGCCGTGCAAACTGATTTGCACGCCGTGCACCTGGGCTGAAACTCGTTCCGCTATCTGCAACTTTGCACGCCGTGCAAACTGACTTTGCACGCCGTGCACCTGCGCAGAAACGGATTTTTCCCCTATATCAGCTATCTGTAATGTTGCACGCCGTGCAAAACAGATTTGCACGCCATGCAACCTGCGTAGGGGCGGAAATTGCAGAATTAAAAGAGACGATTGGGGTCGATTCGGTGGACGATTCTTACCCGAATCACTCCTATAGCTTCGGATTGACCTAGCGAGCCCTTGGCAAGCAGAAAGAACGGAGGGGGAAACACCGTTCGCTCCCTAGACCATCTCCATGGTCGTCTTCTTCATGGCTGCAGGAGGAAGAAGAAGGTGAGGAAGAAGAAGATGATGCAGCCGGTTGGTTTGGCTGGAGAAGATGAAGAAATCAAAGGAGGACGGAGAAGGAAGGAGCATGGTTGCCTAGCTTCTCCTCTAGCTTGCTCTTTCTCCCTTTCTCCTTCTCTGTTTCTCCCAAGCGGCAACCGAAGGAAATGAACTATCGTTCATTCCAAAGTCGGTTAAAAGAGTTAAAAAGGAAAACTGAAGGAAAAGACAAGGAAGGGCGCCCAGGGGGCCAGATGAAAATTTCCCAGAAACTTTCCGAAATTACACATGGGTCCCTGCACACTAAAAAGCTCATATCTTTTTACTCGTAGGTCGGTTTCACATGATTTCTTCGGCAACGGATTAAGCACAAACTTGCCCTCAATCTCAAGACAAGAGAACAAGCTAATGATACATTAACACTAGCTCAAAACTCAAAACACTATTAACAAAAGCAAGTACTCATCTCAACATAACTAGCTCAATTATGCACTAACCAAGGTACTTACTGGTAAAACAAAACGTGGGTCATAACACGCAGTCACATGCTGAAGTGGTCTAAGTCACAGGGTCAGCTCCATAGGCTACCCTCACTCTAGCCCGCCTTGGTACAGGTCTCGGCGCTAGTAAAACTGAGCCACGGGCCTGTTCATCATGCTCTGAGCCATGAACGCATTCATGCTCACACATCACATATCCTGAGCCATGGGCCTATTCACCATGCTCTATATACATATATGAGTCTGTAACCGAAGTTACACTCTTCCTCATTTTTCAGGCTAGGAGAAACCTACACATATTCAACAATATGCAATTCCAGGTTAACCTGTAGGAGAACCTGTTTCACCATCACCAAGTCCTGACGATGATGGATCTATGGCCAGGGCAAACTACATGATATAATTCCACTGTATTTATTTAGTATCTTTTAGATGGATTGCAAGATTCAACCAAGTTGTATAACATGCAAGATATAATGGAAAGTAAACAACATTATACTATTATTTAATCACATCAACCCGATCCATCACAAGGATCCAACATCACATGTTACCACTTGGCCTCTTGCCAACCATCCAGATCCATCTCGAGGATCATCACATACCATGGGATCTCAATCCCTTATCATGTACTGTCAATGCCTCTTCAAGGCTCACATCAACATCATGGGACTTAGCACATTATACATATCATCTCATTAACCAGAGTAATTACCAAGTGATGTTACTCATCACATGTGTCTCATAGCCCTTTTTAAGGCTAATCATTACTTGCAGGGTTAGAGTACACAATAATCATAGATTCAATCATAAGGAATATGCTACCATCATGAAATGCCATTCAAGATACTCTACTTATCATTCTTACCCTATTTGGTAATCAAGTCACATTATTGACAAGCCATATACATGCTTACTCTTATGTCAAGATTATACAAGTAATTAAGGTGTCCAAACATACAGAACGAGTACTATTGTTACCACTACCATTATTTCACCATCCACTATCATCATTATTATCATTATTATCATTATGCAAGCTACTAGTGTAACTATCACCATTCTCATTTAACAATTAAGTACGAGGATTACTTCATGCATATCATTGCTATCATTATTGCCATCATTATTATGATCATCTTCTTTATTATTAACAAATAAGCATAAGAATCACATCATGCATCTTATTACCATTACCTTCCTCATTATCATCACTACTACCATTATCATCATCATGATCAACATTATTACTATCATTATCATCATACAACTACCATTATCATCATTGTTACTATCATTAGCATTATTATTGTTTGCAAGGCATCATATTCATTGTTGTTATTATTAACAAGACACCACCATCGTTTATTGGTACATAGATAAACACTTCCACATCACAAAGGACCGTTACTATATGATTACAAGACTCTCATCGTAACTCTTATCAACCCTCACTAAAACCTATCATAGCCTATCGGCCGACACACACACCCAACCTAGGCTATCACCCACCTTGGCTATCGGCCATCATGGGTGTCGGCCAGCATGGTTATCGGCCACCATGGCATGCATGGCCTATCGGTCACCATGGCTATCGGCCAACACCTCAAGATGTATCGCCCAACAACATCCAACAGCCAACTCAACCATATCGGCCAACTCCTCACTAGCTTGACCTATTGCCCAACACAAGAGCACTTCACCATGTCGCCCATCACAAGGTACCCATCTCGCCCAACACCAAGACAAGGGAGGGTCTCTCCCAACACAAGAACAAAGGGATTGCTCAATACAAGGACCATATCGTTCAACAAGGGTCACTATATCGACCAACACAAAGAACACTACTATGTCGCCCATCACAAGAATAAGGGTGTCGCCCAACACACCCAAACCAGGGGAGGATATCTCCCATCACAAGGCAAGAGAGGATGTCGCCCAACAAGGGTCATCACCTACCTCCAGCACAAGGAAACCCTAAACCCTAGAAAGCAAGGTGCACAAAGGAACCCTAAACCCTAGAGGGGGATTGGCCACCAAAATACACAAGCAAGGTAAAGGAGCAAGGAGCTAAGCTAAACTACTAACATGCATAAGATCAAGCAAGAGGTAAAGGAGTTAGGGTTAGAAGCTATGCAACCCGCCTTAAGCTCCAAGCTCCAAGGAAGAAGATGCACTTCAAGCTCCAAGGGATGTCGTCCACCAAAGTTGATCCAAGAGAGGGTATCGGCCACCACTGCAACTCCAGGAGAGTGTCTCGGCCGACACAAGAAAGAAGGAGAGGGGTGTCATGCACTCAAGGTGGAGGAGAGACAAAAAGAGCACAGGAAGCTAAGGCAAGGGAAAGAGCTACATATATAGAAAGAAGGGGAGGAGAAACCAAGTTAGATCTATGCTAAGTGTCGTCCACCCAAGGGACACTTGTCCTAGGGTTCAAGCTAACACACTAGCACACCAAGAGACACTTGTCCAAGATATGCACCAAGTGTCCAGCAACCAAGACCAAGCAACATGGGCAACACACCAAGGCTCATGGGTGACACACCACCATGATGGGCGACACAAACTTCACTTGGCCGACACAAGGCTCAAGCAAGCCCAAACAAGGCACCCCAAGGACCAAACAAGCTCAAGCAAGGCCCAAGAACTCAAACAACAAGCCCAAGCCTTCCTCTAAACCCTAGAGGAAGCAAAGAGGGGAAAACATCTCACAAGATGGCATACTTGCACACAAAACCTTAAACTTGGGTTATTTGCAAGCAGCCCTTCGAACTCTCAACAAAGCACAACCAAACCCTAATCACCACTCAAAGGTGATTAGAAAGCATCAAACCACCAAGGTTAAGCAAAACAAACAGGGTAAACCCTAAACACAGGTCAGGGTCCTTACAAGCTAACCTCCTTTAAGGGATTTCATCCCCGAAATCCGAAGAGAAAAGCGAGGGATACTTCCTCCTCATCTCTTCCTCAAGCTCCCACGTGGCTTCCTCAACGCCACGATGATGCCAAAGAACCTTCACAAGAGCCAGGTCCTTCCTCTTCATCTTCTTGATCCTTCTGTCAAGGATCGCCACAAGACCTTCCTCGTAGGTCACATCTGCATCAAGCTCAACCTCAACTGGCTGTATCACTGTACCTGAATTCGGATGACTTTTCTTCAACATGCTGACATGAAATATTGGATGCAACATGTGTAAATCTGGAACCAACTCTAACTCGTAAGCTACCTTGCCAACATGTGCTATCACTGGATAAGACCCCATATACCTGGGAGCCAACTTACCCTTCCGGCCAAACCTTAGCACACCCTTCCACGGTGAGACTTTAAGGTACACTTTGTCTCCTACCTGGAACTCCAAAGGTCGTCGACGATTGTCTGCATAGGACTTTTGCCTGTCCTGTGCCACTTTCAACTGTTGTTGTATCACCTTGATCTTATCTATCGTTTGTTGAACTAACTCAGGACCCAAAAACTGATACTCACCTGATTCATACCAACACAAAGGAGATCTGCACTTCCTTCCATACAAGGCTTCATAAGGAGCCATGTCAATGCTCCGCTGATAACTGTTGTTGTAGGTAAACTCTATCAAACTCAGATGTACATCCCAGTTGCCAAGAAACTGCAAAACACAAGCTCGAAGAAGATCCTCCAAATTTTGAATAGTCCTTTCAGACTGTCCATCTGTCTGCGGGTGAAAAGTTGTACTGAACCTCAACTGCGTTCCCAAGGCTTTGTGCAACTGTTCCCAAAAATGACTCACAAACTGAGGACCTCTGTCATAAACTATCGTCGCTGGCACTCCATGCAAACGTACTATCTCATCCACATATACTCGAGCTAATATCTCAGCTGTATATGTTGTCTTCACTGGCAGAAAATGGGCAGACTTAGTCAATTTGTCCACTATCACCCAAATGGAATCGTGATTCCTAGTTGTCCGGGGTAGCCCAACTATGAAATCCATGCTTATATGATCCCATTTCCACTGCGGTATTGGCAAGGGTTGCAACGTACCTGTCGGCTTCTGATGTTCATCCTTCACTTGCTGACATACCGTACATCTCGCCACAAACTCAGCTACATCTCTCTTCAAATCGGGCCACCAATACAAGTCCTTCAGACTATGATACATCTTGGTGACACCTGGATGCATCGCATACATCGACGTATGTGCTTCCTCAAGCACCAACTCCCTTAGATTATCAGCATCTGGAACCATCATCCTATCACGATAGCAAACTAGCCCATCCTCGGACTCATGAAACCCATCACGCTTGTCGCTTCCAAACTCTGATCTGATCAACTGTACCGCATCATCTATCTGCTGTGCATCCTTGATCTGCTGTCTCAACATAGGCTTAACTTGTATCTGTGCGAAAAGACCAAACAACAAAGAAACTTCCATCTGCACATTCATGTGTCGAAGAGAAACAAACATATCTCGCTTATGGCATACCAGAGAACTCAACTGTGCCTTCTTTGTAGAAAGAGAAGAAGACTTCCTACTAAGCGCATCAGCTACCACGTTCGCCTTACCAGGATGATACTCGATCGTGCAGTCGTAATCATTGATCAACTCCATCCATCGTCGTTGTTCCATGTTCAACTCTTGTTGTGTAAAGATATACTTCAGATTCTTAAGATCCGTAAAGATCTGACATACTTCTCCATACAGATAGTGTCTCCAAATCTTTAACGCATGAACCACTGCTGCCAACTCCAAGTCATGAGTCGGATAGTTCTCCTCATGTTTCTTGAGCTGTCGCGAAGCAAAAGAAACCACATGATCTTCCTGCATCAACACACAACCTAAACCTTTCTTGGAAGCATCACAGAAAACAACATAGCCTTTCCCAGGCTCTGGCAAGATCAACACTGGAGCACTGGTCATCTTCTCCATCAAACTCTGGAAAGCTTGCTGACATCCATCATCCCAAACAAAAGGTACATCCTTCTTGATCAACTTTGCCATTGGCAACGCGATCACACTGAAGTCCTTGATAAACCTCCAGTAGTATCCTGCCAAACCAAGGAAACTACGAACTTTTGTCGGCGTCTTCAGTTGTTCCCAATCCTCAACGGATTCCACCTTCTTCGGATCCACTTTGACTCCTTCAGTAGATATCATGTGACCCAAGAAAGTCACTTCATCCAGCCAGAACTCACACTTACTGAACTTGGCATACAACTGATGTTGACGAAGAAGAGTCAACGCTCGACGAAGATGTTCATGCTCTAGCCTGTCCCGACTATAGATCAAGATGTCATCTATAAAGACTACAACAAACTGATCCAAGAACGGACGGAACACTCTGTTCATCAAATCCATAAAAGTAGCAGGTGCACTGGTTAACCCAAACGGCATAACCACGAACTCGAAATGACCATACCTCGTCTTGAAAGCTGACTTTGGTATGTCATCTGCCTTTATCCTCAACTGATGATATCCATACCGTAGATCGATCTTCAAAAACATTGTAGCACCACGCAACTGATCAAACAGATCATCTATCCTCGGCAATGGGTACTTATTCTTGATCGTGACCTTGTTCACTTCCGGTAATCTATACACAACCGCATCAAGCCATCCTTCTTCTTAACGAACAACACGGGAGCACCCCATGGAGACGTACTCGGTCAGATAAAACCTTTCTCCAACAACTCCTACAACTGCTTCTTCAATTCTGCCATCTCTTCTGGAGCCATCCTATATGCCGACTGTGCAACTGGCTGTGTTCCAGGAACCAGATTGATCTCGAAATCAATCTCTCAGGGTGGAGGAACACCAGGAAACTCCTCAGGAAACATGTCTGCAAACTCTCGAACCACGGACACCTCCTCAAGACTAGGACCTTTTGCCTTGGTAACCACAACGGTATCCACCACGTGAGCTAGGAACGCCTCACATCCTTGTCGTAACAACTTATCTACCACCATAGTTGATACCAAACACGTCGGAAGGATCTTCCTATCTCCCTGGAAGGTCCACTTCTCTCCAGCAACATCAAACACTGCCTGCTTGGAACCACAGTCCAAGACAACCTTATACTTCTCTAAGGTATCCATCCCAAGGATAACATTGAAACCATGCATATCAAGTGGTATAAGATCCACTTAGATACGGTGTCCCGATAAAGACAAGACACAAGATGGACACTCTTCTCAAAGCAAAAAGGAACACTCAAGAGGGGTTTCTAACAACAAGCTATCCTTCTTACAACTAATAGGTAAGCGACAGTTTTCAAGCATACTATAGGCGATAAAAGAGTGTGTAGCACCCGGGTCAACCAGAACAGATATAAAGCAAGAAGAAGACATATCAGAATGAAATAACTCCATATGACCTGTCACCACTCGCGGGTTGACTATTGCCTCCGGCTGACTCATGGCATAGAATCGAGTCGTTGCTTGCTGCCCATGACCTTTGCTTCCTTGAGCAGACGATCCAGCCTGAGACGCTTGACCGCATCCCCGTCCTCTTCCACCACTGGGCTGTGGCCTCTCTGACCTCTAAAAACTTTGCCTCGGCTGTTGTGTCACTTCAACATCTCTATTCCGACAATTGAACTTCCAATGCCCGACCTGTCCACAAAGATGACATGCCTTGTCCTCAAACTGTGGCCTAGCTGGCCCTGTCACTGCCACCGATGCTAAACTGTGCGCCTTAGACGGTGAAGAAACATAACCTTTCCCTTTACTCGGAGACCCCTGAGATGGTACACCAGAACTTCTCATTGCTGACGGTGCTGAAAACCTAGGCTTCTTAAAGCCACTGAACCTCCATCCTTGAAACTGAGCAGGTCTTTTGTGAGACATAGACTCTCTTTTCTCCCTTACCGTCCTCTCGATCCGTCGAACAGATTTCACGAACGTACCAAACTGTTCTCGATTTTCCAACGCAGATATCGGGGTCTTCAACTCAGCACTCAAACCCTTCTCAAAACGTCTGATCCGTTCCTCATCTGTTGCCGCCATGTGAGGACAAAACCTCAACAAATCCAAAAACTTGGCTTCGTACTCAGTGATGTTCATCGTTCCTTGCCTCAGATTCTCGAACTGACTCACCTTCTCATCCAGATACATCTTTGGAAAGTATCTGGTGACGAACTCGCATCGGAACACTTCCCAACAGATCACTTCACCAGGCCGCTTCTCTTCCTCGATGGTCCACCAGTGACCAGCACTACCCTTCAGAAGGTAGAGAACATGCTTTACCTTGTCCGCTTCGGGGATGTCAAGGATCCGGAAAGCCTTCTCAAGACTTGTCAGCCACATATCTGCATCTTCTAGATCAGTCGTTCCAGCATAATTCGAAGCTCCGACTCGGCGAAGCCGCTCAAAGGTCTTCCCAATACCTAATGCTTCTCCATGGGGAACATGTGCTCGCGGAGGAGGCACTGGTAATCGCTCAACCATGAGATTCATCGTAGCCATTAACTGCCCCATAAGTTGTTGGTAAGCAGGATGTTCAACTATGGCTGGGTTAAATTGGGGAACCTCAGGCACCCGATCTGCATGTGCCTGTCCATCTGCTCCATCAACCGATGCAGCATCACTGTACACCGCAGAGTGTTCTTCATGGTTTCCAGACATCTTGACTTTTCTTCCGCTGAGGGAAGAAGATATTGTAAGAAAACCTGGACACTCATACGAATAGACTCAACCTAGTCCTAAATCCCTGTAGACTCAGCGAACCTAGAGTTCTGATACCAAAACTTGTGGCAACACATCCCATTATCACACAAATAATGAGGTGTTACACGAAAACGTGCGGAAATCACCATAACCACAGATTATGAAAACACGGGTTAATTAAAATAGATTTTGGAAAACTGATAAACTGTCAAACTATTACTTTCCAGTGCACAGAAACATGTCATATATATATATATATATATATATATATATATATATATATATATATATATATATATATATATATATATATATATACATACACGAGATCTGATACATGTCCATTGCTCAGAAATAGCTGTTCATCCATCTCATGAGTTCACCACCTGTTCTTATACAGAAAAGGCCCACATCTGGCCAACAGCAGGATATACAAACATCATCGATCGGTCATCATGAAACAATGTCAAAACACCACCAAGGACCTGAGAGTACATGGATGACTCTAGACTCTACTACAAAACATCCAAAACAGCAGCATATCCATCGCTTGCCTTCTAATTCTCCTCAAGCTGCTCAGCCGCAACACCATGACCACGACCACGTCTACCTCGACCACCTAAAAAGGGGTTAAACCAGCGGGGTGAGACAATTGAACAATTGTCCCAGTGGGAAACATAACTCCCCACCGCAACTACAAAACCTCAGCAAGATAGATTATAACAGCAGATATCTAATAACAGATATAACAAGAGCAGTCTATATAAAACAAAGCTATCCTTACCGACAAGCTTACCAGCTATACAAAAGCATATAACCAGATATTTTTCAATGGAACATGATTATCAAGGTAAGATATATCACTATACGACATGATTATCAGAACAAGATATAATGTCACATAACCTGCTTATCAAGATCATACATATTATCACATAACCTGCAAGATATAACAAAGATATTACACAAACAAGGCCTCAACCAATGTTTCGTGTTTATCCTAAGCAATAAGCACTAAACAGCTGTATTAAGTATTATTATGCCCTGAGCATTTGAACTGTACCATTCAGATCCAACCTTCGGTTACGAAACCCAAGCTGGTGCCATACAAGATCAATGCAAGAGTCGGACTCCACGACCTCCCACCTCATGGTTAGTACACGAGTACAACACAAGTAGGACCGCAGTCACATGCTGAAGTGGTCTAAGACACAGGGTCAGCTCCATAGTCTACCCTCACTCTAGCCCGCCTTGGTACAGGTCTCGGTGCTAGTAAAACTGAGCCACGGGCCTGTTCACCGTGCTCTGAGCCATGAATGCATTCATGCTCACACATCACATATCATGATCCATGGTCCTGTTCACCATGCTCTATATACATATATGAGTCTGTAACCGAAGTTACACTCTTACATCCTCATTTTTTAGGCTAGGAGCAACCTACACATATTCAAAAATATGCGATTCCAGGTTAACCCGTAGGAGAACCTGTTTCACCATCACCAAGTCCTGACAATGATGGATCTATGGCCAGGGCAAACTACATGATATAATTCCACTGTATTTATTTAGTATCTTTTAGATTGATTGCAAGATTCAACCAAGTTGTATAACATGCAAGATATAACGGAAAGTAAACAACATTATACTATTATTTAATCACATCAACCTGATCCATCACAAGGATCCAACATCACATGTTACCACTTGGCCTCTTGCCAACCATCCAAATCCATCTCGAGGATCATCACATACCATGGGATCTCAATCCCTTATCATGTACTATTAATGCCTCTTCAAGGCTCACATCAACATCATGGGACTTAGCACATTATACATATCATCTCATTAACCAGAGTAATTACCAAGTGATGTTACTCATCACATGTGTCTCATAGCCCTTTTTAAGGCTAATCATTACCTGCAGGGTTAGAGTACACAATAATAGTAGATTCAATCATAAGGAATATGCTACCATCATGAAATGCCATTCAAGATACTCTACTTATCATTCTTACCCGATTTGGTAATCAAGTCACATTATTAACAAGCCATATACATGCTTACTCTCATCTCAAGATTATACAAGTAATTAAGGTGTCCAAACATACAGAACGAGTACTATTGTTACCACTACCATTATTTCACCATCCACTATCATCATTATTATCATTATTATCATTATGTAAGCTACTAGTGTAACTATCACCATTCTCATTTAACAATTAAGTATGAGGATTACTTCATGCATATCATTGCTATCATTATTGCCATCATTATTATGATCAACATTATTACGATCATCTTCTTTAATATTAACAAATAAGCATAAGAATCACATCATGCATCTTATTACCATTACCTTCCTCATTATCATCACTACTACCATTATCATCATCATGATCAGCATTATTACTATCATTATCATCATACAACTACCATTATCATCATTGTTACTATCATTAGCATTATTATTGTTTGCAAGGCATCATATTCATTGTTGTTATTATTAACAAGACACCACCATCGTTTATTGGTACATAGCTAAACACTTCCACATCACAAAGGACCGTTACTATATGATTACAAGACTCTCATCGTAACTTTTATCAACCCTCACTAAAACCTATCATAGCCTATCGGCCGACACACACACTCAACCTAGGCTATCACCCACCTTGGCTATCGGCCATAATGGGTGTCGACCAGCATGGTTATCGGCCACCATGGCATGCATGGCCTATCGGTCACCATGGCTATCGGCCAACACCTCAAGATGTATCGCCCAACAACATCCAACGGCCAACTCAACCATATCGGCCAACTCCTCACTAGCTTGACCTATCGCCCAACACAAGAGCACTTCACCATGTCGCCCATCACAAGGTACCCATCTCGCCCAACACCAAGACAAGGGAGGGTCTCGCCCAACACAAGAACAAAGGGATTGCTCAACACAAGGACCATATCGTTCAACAAGGGTCACTATATCGACCAACACAAAAAACACCACTATGTCACCCATCACAAGAACAAGGGTGTCGCCCAACACACCCAAACCAAGGGAGGATATCGCCCATCACAAGGCAAGAGAGGATGTCGCCCAACAAGGGTCATAACCTACCTCCAGCACAAGGAAACCCTAAACCCTAGAAAAGCAAGGTGCACAAAGGAACCCTAAACCCTAGAGGGGGATCAGCCACCAAAAGTACACAAGCAAGGTACAGGAGCAAGGAGCTAAGCTAAACTACTAACATGCATAAGATCAAGCAAGAGGTAAAGGAGTTAGGGTTAGAAGCTATGCAACCCGCCTTAAGCTCTAAGCTCCAAGGAAGAAGATGCACTTCAAGCTCCAAGGGATTTCGTCCACCAAAGCTGATCCAAGAGAGGGTATCGGCCACCACTGCAACTCCAGGAGAGTGTCTCGATCGACACAAGCAAGAAGGAGAGGGGTGTCATGCACTCAAGGTGGAGGAGAGACCAAAAGAGCAAAGAAAGCTAAGGCAAGGGAAAGAGCTACATATATAGAAAGAAGGGGAGGAGAAACCAAGGTAGATATATGCTAAGTGTCGTCCACCCAAGGGACACTTGTCCTAGGGTTCAAGCCAACACACTAGCACACCAGGAGACACTTGTCAAAGATATGCACCAAGTGTCCAGCAACCAAGACCAAGAAACATGGGCGACACACTAAGGCTCCTGGGTGACACACCACCATGTTGGATGACACAAGCTTCACTTGGCCGATACAAGGCTCAAGCAAGCCCAAACAAGGCACCCCAAGGCCCAAACAAGCTCAAGCAAGGCCCAAGAACTCAAACAACAAGCCCAAGCCTTCCTCTCAACCCTAGAGGAAGCAAAGAGGGGAAAACATCTCACAAGATGGCATACTTGCACACAAAACCTTAAACTTGGGTTATTTGCAAGCAGCCCCTCGAACTCTCAACAAAGCACAACCAAACCCTAATCAGCAATCAAAGGTGATTAGCAAGCATCAAACCACCAAGGTTAAGCAAAACAAACAGGGTAAACCCTAAACACAGGTCAGGGTCCTTACAAGATAACCCCCTTTAAGGGATTCCGTCCCCAAAATCCGAAGAGAAAAGCGAGGGATACTTCCTCCTCATCTCTTCCTCAAGCTCCCACGTGGCTTCCTCAATGCCAAGACGCTGCCAAAGAACCTTCACAAGAGCCTGGTCTTTCCTCTTCATCTTCTTGATCCTTCTGTCAAGGATCGCCACAGGACCTTCCTCGTAGGTCACATCTGCATCAAGCTCAACCTCAACTGGTTGTATCACTGTACCTGAATCCGGATGACTTTTCTTCAACATGCTGACATGAAACACTGGATGCAACTTGTGCCACTCTGGAGCAACTCTAACTCGTAAGCTACCTTGCCAACACGTGCTATCACTGGATAAGGCCCCATATACCTAGGAGCCAACTTACCCTTCCGGCCAAACCTTAGCACACCCTTCCACGGTGAGACTTTAAGGTATACTTTGTCTCCTACCTAGAACTCCAAAGCTCGTCGACGATTGTCTGCATAGGACTTTTGCCTGTCCTGTGCCACTTTCAACTGTTGATGTATCACCTTGATCTTATCTATCGTTTGCTGAACTAACTCAGGACCCAAAAACTGATACTCACCTGATTCATACCAACACAAAGGAGATCTGCACTTCCTTCCATACAAGGCTTCATAAGGAGCCATGTCAATGCTCCGCTGATAATTGTTGTTGTAGGAAAACTCTATCAAACTCAGATGTACATCCCAGTTGCCTAGAAACTGTGAAACACAAGCTCGAAGAAGATCCTCCAAAATCTGAATAGTCCTTTCAGACTGTCCATCTGTCTGCGGGTGAAACGTTGTACTGAACCTCAACTGCATTCCCAACACTTTGTGCAACTGTTCCCAAAAACGACTCGTAAACTGAGGACCTCTGTCAGAAACTATCATCGCTGGCACTCCATGCAAACGTACTATCTCATCCACATATACTCGAGCTAGTTTCTCAGCTGTATACGTCGTCTTCACTGACAGAAAATGGGCAGACTTAGTCAATCTGACCACTATCACCCAAATGGAATCGTGATTCCTAGTTGTCTGGGGTAGCCCAACTACGAAATACATGCTTATATGATCTCATTTCCACTGCGGTATCAGAAAGGGTTGCAACGTACCTGCCAGCTTCTGATGTTCAGCCTTCACTTGTTGACATACCGCACATCTCGCCATGAACTCACCTACATCTCTCTTCAAACTAGGCCACCAATACAAGTCCTTCAGACTATGATACATCTTGGTGACACCTGGATGCATCGCATACATCGACGTATGTGCTTCCTCAAGCACCAACTCCCTCAGATTATCAGCATCTGGAACCATCATCCTATCACGATAGCAAACTAGCCCATCCTCGGACTCATGAAACCCATCACTCTTGTCGCTGCCGAACTCTGATCTGATCAACTGTACCGCATCATTTGTCTGCTGTGCATCCTTGATCTGCTGTCTCAACGTAGGCTTAACTTGTATCTGTGCGAAAAGACCAGACAACAAAGAAACTTCCATCTGCACATTCATCTGTCGAAGAAAAACAAACATATCTCGCTTATGGCATACCAGAGAACTCAACTGTGCCTTCTTTGTAGAAAGAGAAGAAGACTTCCTACTAAGAGCATCAGCTACCATGTTCGCCTTACCAGGATGATACTCGATCGTGCAGTCGTAATCATTGATCAACTCCATCCATCGTCGTTGTTGCATGTTCAACTCTTGTTGTGTAAAGATATACTTCAGATTCTTATGATCTGTAAAGATCTAACATACTTCCCCATACAGATAGTGTCTCCAAATCTTTAACGCATGAACCACTGCTACCAACTCCAAGTACTGAGTCGGATAGTTCTCCTCATGTTTCTTGAGTTGTCGCGAGGCAAAAGAAACCACATGATCTTCCTACATCAACACACAACCTAAACCTTTCTTGGAAGCATCACAGAAAAAAAACATAGTCTTTCCCAGGCTCTGGCAAGATCAACACTGGAGCACTAGTCAGCTTCTCCTTCAAACTCTGGAAAGCTTGCTGACATCGATCATCCCAAACAAAAGGTACATCCTTCCTGGTCAACTTCGTCATTGGCAACGCGATCGCACTGAAGTCCTTGATAAACCTCCGGTAGTATCCTTCCAAACCAAGGAAACTACGAACTTCTATCAGTGTCTACGGTTGTTCCCAATCCGCAACGGATTCCACCTTCTTCGGATCCACTTTGACTCCTTCAGCACATATCACGTGACCCAAGAAAGTCACTTCATCCAGCCAGAACTCACACTTACTGAACTTGGCATACAACTGATGTTGACAAAGAAGAGTCAACGCTCGACGAAGATGTTGTTCATGCTCTAGCCTGTCCCGACTATAGATCAAGATGCCATCTATAAAGACTACAACAAACTGATCCAAGAACGGACGGAACACTCTGTTCATCAAATCCATAAAAGCAGCAGGTGCATTGGTTAACCCAAACGGCATAACCACGAACTCAAAATGACCATACCTCGTCCTGAAAGATGACTTTGGTATGTCATCTGCCTTTATCCTCAACTGATGATATCCAAACCATAGATCGATCTTCGAAAACACTGTAGCACCACGCAACTGATCAAACAGATCATCTATCCTCGGCAATGGGTACTTATTCTCTATCTTGACCTTGTTCACCGCCGGTAATCTTTACACAACCACATCGAGCCATCCTTCTTCTTAACGAACAACATGGGAGCACCCCACGGCGACGTACTCAGTCGGATAAAACCTTTCTCCAACAACTCCTGCAACTGCTTCTTCAATTCTGCCATCTCTGCTGGAGCCATCCTATATGCCGACTGTGCAACTGGATGTGTTCTAGGAACCAGATTGATCTCGAAATCAATCTCTCGGGGTGGAGGAACACCAGGAAATTCCTCAGGAAACACATCTGCAAACTCTCAAACCACGGACACCTCCTCAAGACTAGGACCTTTTGCCTTGGTAACCACAACGGTATCCACCACGTGAGCTAGGAACGCCTCACATCCTTGTCGTAACAACTTATCTGCCACCATAGTTGATACCAAACACGTCGGAAGGATCTTCCTATCTCCCTAGAAGGTCCACTTCTCTCCAGCAACATCAAACACTGCCTTCTTGGAACCACAGTCCCAGACAACCTTATACTTCTCTAAGGTATCCATCCCAAGGATAACATCAAAACCATGCATATCAAGTGGTATAAGATCCACTTGGATACGGTGTCCCGAGAAAGACAAGACACAAGATGGACACTCTTCTCAAAGAAAAAAGGAACCATCAAGAGGGGTTTCTAACAACAAGCTATCCTTCTTACAGCTAACAGGTAAGCGACAGTTTTCAAGCATACTATAGGCGATAAAAGAGTGTGTAGCACCCGGGTCAACCAGAACAGATATAAAGCAAGAAGAAGACATATCAGAATGAAATAACTCCATCTGACCTGTCACCACTCACGGGTTGACTATTGCCTCTGGCTGACTCATGGCATAGAATCGAGCTGTTGCTTGCTGCCCACGACCTCTGCTTCCTTGAGAAGACGATCCAGCCTGAGACGCTTGACCGCGTCCCCGTCCTCTGCCACCACTGGGCTGTGGCCTCTCTGACCTTTGAAAACTCTGCCTCGACTGTTGTGTCACTTCAACATCTCTATTCGGGCAATTGAACTTCCAATGCCCGACTTGTCCACAAAGATGACATGCCTTGTCCTCAAACCGTGGCCTAGATGGCCCTGTCACTGCCACAGATGCTGAACTGTGCGCCTTAGACGGTGAAGAAACATAACCTTTCCCTTTACTCGGAGACCCCTGAGATGGTACACCAGAACTTCTCATTGCTGACGGTGCTGAAAACATAGGCTTCTTAAAGCCACCGAACCTCCATCCTTGAAACTGAGTAGGTCTTTTGTGAGACATAGACTCTCTTTTCTCCCTTACCATCCTCTCGATCTGTCGAACATATTCCATGAACGTAGCAAACCATTTTCGATTTTCCAACGCAGATACTGGGGTCTTCAACTCAGCACTCAAACCCTTCTCGAAACGTCTGATCTGTTCCTCATCTGTTGCCGCCATGTGAGGACAAAACCTCAACAAATCCATAAACTTGGCTTCGTACTCAGTGATGTTCATCGTTCCTTGCCTCAGATTCTCAAACTGACTCACCTTCTCATCCAGATACGTCTTTGGAAAGTATCTGGTGACGAACTCGCGTCGGAACACTTCCCAACAGATCACCTCACCAGAACGCTTCTCTTCCTCGATGGTCCACCAGTGACCAGCACTACCCTTCAGAAGGTAGACAACATGCTTTAGCTTGTCCTCTTCGGGGATGTCAAGGATCCGAAAAGCCTTCTCAAGACTTGTCAGCCACAGATATGCATCCGCTGGATCAGCCGTTCCAGTATAATCCGAAGCTCCGACTCGGCGAAGCCGCTCGAAGGTCTTCCCAATACCCGATGCTTCTCCATGGGGAACCTGTGCTCGCGGAGGAGGCACTGGTAATTGCTCAACCATGAGATTCATCGCAGCCATTAACTGCCCCATAAGCTGTTGGTAAGCAGGATGTTCAAGTACGGCTGGGTTAAATTGGGGAACCTCAGGCACCCGATCTGCATGTGCTTGTCCATCTGCTCCATCAACCGATGCACAATCACTGTACTCCGCAGAGTGTTCTTCATGGTTTCCAGACATCTTGACTTTTCTTCCGCTGAGGGAAGAAGATATTGTAAGAAAACCTGGACACTCATAAGAACAGACTCAACCTAGTCCTAAATCCCTGTAGACTCAGCGAACCTAGAGCTCTGATACCAAAACTTGTGGCAACACATCCCATTATCACACAGATAACGAGGTGTTACGCGAAAACGTGCGGAAATCACCATAACCACAGATTATGAAAACACGGGTTAATTAAAACAGATTTCGGAAAACTGATAAACTGTGAAACTATTACTTTTCCAGTGCACAGAAACATGTCATATATATATATATATATATATATATATATATATATATATATATATATATATATATATATATATATATATATATATATATATATTTACATACATACACGAGATCTGATACGTGTCCATTGCTCAGAAACAGTTGTTCATCCATCTCATGAGTTCACCACCTGTTCTTATACAGAAAAGGCCCACATCCGGCCAACAGCAGGATATACAAACATCATCGATCGGTCATCGTGAAACAACGTCAAAACACTGCCAAGGACCTGAGAGTACAGGGATGACTCTAGACCGTACTACAAAACATCCAAAGCAGCAGCATATCCATCGCTTGCCTTCTACTGCTCCTCAAGCTGCTCGGCCGCAACACCATGACCACGACCACATCTACCTCGACCACCTAAAAAGGGGTTAAACCAGCGGGGTGAGACAATTGAACAATTGTCCCAGCTGGAAACATAACTCCCCACCGCAACTACAGAACCTCAGCAAGATAGATTATAACAGCAGATATCTAATAACAGATATAACAAGAGCAGTGTATATAAAACAAAGCTATCCTTACCGACAAGCTTACCAGCTATAAAAAAGCATATAACCAGATATTTTTCAATGGAACATGATTATCAAGGTAAGATATATCACTATACGACATGATTATCAGAACAAGATATAATGTCACATAACCTGCTTATCAAGATCAGACATATTATCACATAACCTGCAAGATATAACAAAGATATTACACAAACAAGGCCTCAACCAATGTTTCGTGTTTATCCTAAGCAATAAGCACTAAATGGCTGTATTAAGTATTATTATGCCCTGAGGATTTGAACTGTACCGTTCAGATCCAACCTTCAGTTATGAAACCCAAGCCGATGCCATACAAGGTCAATGGAAGAGTCGGACTCCACGACCTCCCACCTCGTGGTCAGTACACGAGTACAACACAAGCAGGACCGCAGTCACATGCTGAAGTGGTCTAAGCCACAGGGTCAGCTCCATAGGCTACCCTCACTCTAGCCCGCCTTGGTACAGGTCTCGGCGCTAGTAAAACTGAGCCACGGGCTTGTTCACCATGCTCTGAGCCATGAACGCATTCATGCTCACACATCACATATCCTGAGCCATGGGCCCGTTCACCATGCTCTATATACATATATGAGACTGTAACCGAAGTTACACTCATACCTCCTCATTTTTTAGGCTAGGAGCAACCTACACATATTCAACAATATGTGATTCAAGGTTAACCCGTAGGAGAACCTGTTTCACCATCACCAAGTCCTGACGATGATGGATCTATGGCCAGGGCAAACTACATGATATAATTCCACTGTATTTATTTAGTATCTTTTAGATGGATTGCAAGATTCAACCAAGTTGTATAACATGCAAGATATAACGGAAAGTAAACAACATTATACTATTATTTAATCACATCAACCTGATCCATCACAAGGATCCAACATCACATGTTACCACTTGGCCTCTTGCCAAACATCCAGATCCATCTCGAGGATCATCACATACCATGGGATCTCAATCCCTTATCATGTACTGTCAATGCCTCTTCAAGGCTCACATCAACATCATGGGACTTAGCACATTATACATATTATCTCATTAACCAGAGTAATTACCAAGTGATGTTACTCATCACATGTATCTCATAGCCCTTTTTAAGGCTAATCATTACCTGCAGGGTTAGAGTACACAATAATCATAGATTCAATCATAAGGAATATGCTACCATCATGAAATGCCATTCAAGATACTCTACTTATCATTCTTACCCTATTTGGTAATCAAGTCACATTATTAACAAGCCATATACATGCTTACTCTTATCTAAAGATTATATAAGAAATTAAGGTGTCCAAACATACAGAACGAGTACTATTGTTACCACTACCATTATTTCACCATCCACTATCATCATTATTATCATTATTATCATTATGCAAGCTACTAGTGTAACTATCACCATTCTCATTTAACAATTAAGTACGAGGATTACTTCATGCATATCATTGCTATCATTATTGCCATCATTATTATGATCAACATTATTACGATCATCTTCTTTATTATTAACAAATAAGCATAAGAATCACATCATGCATCTTATTACCATTACCTTCCTCATTATCATCACTACTACCATTATCATCATCATGATCAGCATTATTACTATCATTATCATCATACAACTACCATTATCATCATTGTTACTATCATTAGCATTATTATTGTTTGCAAGGCATCATATTCATTGTTGTTATTATTAAAAAGACACCACCATCATTTATTGGTACATAGCTAAACACTTCCACATCACAAAGGACCGTTACTATATGATTACAAGACTCTCATCGTAACTCTTATCAACCCTCACTAAAACCTATCATAGCCTATCGGCCGACACACACACTCAACCTAGGCTATCACCCACCTTGGCTATCGGCCATCATGGGTGTCGGCCAGCATGGTTATCGGCCACCATGGCATGCATGGCCTATCGGTCACCATGGCTATCACCTCAAGATGTATCGCCCAACAACATCTAACGGCCAACTCAACCATATCGGCCAACTCCTCACTAGCTTGACCTATCGCCCAACATAAGAGCACTTCACCATGTCGCCCATCACAAGGTACCCATCTCGCCCAACACCAAGACAAGGGAGGGTCTCGCCCAACACAAGAACAAAGGGATTGCTCAACACAAGGACCATATCGTTCAACAAGGGTCACTATATCGACCAACACAAAGAACATCACTATGTCGCCCATCACAAGAACAAGGGTGTCGCCCAACACACCCAAACAAGGGGAGGATATCACCCATCACAAGGCAAGAGAGGTTGTCGCCCAACAAGGTGAAAAACACTACAGGGGGGGTGAATAGAGTTTTTAATTAATTTTAACTATTTTTAACTCAAACAACCAATCACAAAAATATTGGACAAGGGGACAAGGATTTAGAGTGGTTCCTACCTTAGCAACTACTAAGGCAGTCAGTCCACTACCCGGTTGCTTACCCAACCGGGATTTGGAAAGAATTTAATTTTATTACCTCGCAAGGACTTTACATAAAATTACAATTCTCTCCCTAAACCCTTCAAGCAGCCTTCACCTCGAAGTAATCGCACCAACCTTGAAGCAGCCTTCACCTAGAAGCAATTGCACCAACCTTGAAGTAGCCTTCCTCCTGTAGTAGCTTCCCGTTGCAATAACCTTCTTGAAGTAGCTTCCCGTTGAGATAGCCTTCTTGAAGTAGCTTGAAGTCCACCTTCTCCTCCGAGAAGAACCTTCTCCAATCCGCAACCTCCAACCCTAGGAGTAGCAAGGAGAATACAAAAGATACAAAGGAACAAGAAAGAAAACAGAAATTACAATACCACTTGTAGCTCAAGGCTTGATTTCCTATATCAAGCGTTTTGATCTCCTAACCAATGTATGTAGAAGTGTAAGTGTTGTGGATAGGAGATACTAGCCTATAGGACACGAAGTTGGAGCAATGGGAATGAATAGCCAATGTAGGAATTGCTCTATTGCTCAAAACAGATTGCCAATGAGTATTCAATCTCAAGTGTAGCACACGTGTAGCTTAGGTGAGTTTAGGTGTCCTAAGGCATGTCCTATTTATAGGAATGACCTACAAGTGCTTAAGGACATTCTAGACACTTTCTAGGGGGTTCTTAGTGCTCAACTAGCCGTTATGTGTCCACTAATTGCATTTGCAACGGCTAGTTAATTGACCCTGAAAAGTGCAGACAGAACTTTTCTCGATCGACAATTTGTCGACCGAGAGTCCTTCTCGGTCGAAGATTTGTCGACCGAGGGACCTCCTGGAGCAAGTGTTTACAACGTTCATTTCCAACTCCCAACCACTTTGTCTGTTGGGTCTAACGGCTAGTAGGGTCTATTTTCGATCGAAGATTTTGTCGACCGAGAGTTTCTCGGTCGAAGATTTGTCGACCGATATTTTCTCGATCGACGATTTGTCGACCGAGAATATTACTGACTCAATGTATTCATTTACTAAGTGTGTGTATCAATGTGCAATTGTGATACTATCTTGGGGAATGGCCTATCTAAGTGTTGTGAGTGGATAGGGAAGATCTAAACGCTTGATTTACATGATATCTAATTACTTGTACATTATATACTTGTACAAGCTTTTACATTTGATTACAATCATGAAAATAAAGCGATTTTATCAAATTGTTCTTCCAAGTCTTTGTTATCCACCACCTGAAATACTCAAATAGCATGTTAAAACCACAAGAATGAAATGTTTGTCATTATCAAAACAAAGGGATTAACATAATGTCCAATTTAGCCAACAATCTCCCCCTTTTTGAAGATGACAAACATTTCCTAAATATAAAATCAGGAAATATAAATCATATGAGTTTCATACCTAAAGTTTACCTTTTGTATCCAATCTTGTGTTTGCAAGTGGGTGCTGGCTGAGATATTATGAAACTCATTTTATTTTATGTTTTTGATTTTATATTATTTCTCCCCCTTTGTCATTTCAAAAAGATATCCAAGTTTAATATTTTATATTTCTTCTCCCCCTTAATTTTATACTATGCTCCCCCTTAGATAGATATTCTATTAGGAACATGGATTTAATATCATTTTTGTCTAATTTAGCCACAATTTGTTTCTCAATCATTTGCAAAGGATGTTAAGCCTTGAAATGATATGAGATCCTGTTAGGTTCATGGCATATGTATTGATTTCTCATCTATTTTGCAAGGGATGTTAAGCCCTGAAAATGAAATGAGAGTCCTTTAATCTCAGAGTTCATGAAAAAATGTCTCTAACCAAATGCAAGGGATGTTAATCCCGATTTGTTTAGAGAGTTCCTTATATCATTTTTATGAAATTCATAGATGTCTTCATAACCAAGAGTAAAAATACTAAGGTCGTAACAAGCTTCAAAATCTTTTTAATCAGATAATCAAATTTGTTTGTATGAGCTCCCCCTTAATCTTACCATTAAAGCAATTTAAAGCTTCTAAGGTCATAGATGATTTTAAATTTTGATTTTGACCTTTATCAAAAGTATACTAAGATTAAGTACAATAAAATGATATCCGAATAAGCATTTTGTCAAAGCTTATTTTAGGTCGTCCTTGACTACGACCATAGCGCCCCTTGGTCAATTTTAATTTCAACCAAGAGGCAAATTCTGCAGATTTCCAATTTAAACATTCATATGTGAAGTATAATTTCTGCAGATAGCTTTAAATAAATATCTATTTGAAGCATATTAAGATATACCTATTATGAAGACTTAATATGGGCATCATAGTGAAGTCTTTGTCCTTGATTTTTCTAGAACACATGTTTTACATTCATTGTGAATGATGTTTTCATAAGCTTTGCTATGGGTACATATTAAATCACATTTCTTCTTATACCCTTATTTTCATATTAATCATAAGATTCTTTAGAGACATATATTTTGAAAGCAAGATTAATATCTTAAAGTCAAGATTTTTGCTTTTGATTTCTTAGAACAAACAAATAGATAAAAACATTAATATTTTTGTTCTAAGAGGCACCGTTTGGCTTGTCATAGCAACATCATTATTTTATCACAAGCTATGTCCACAATCATTGTTTATTATGTCAAGATGCTTTTATGCTAATGGCATTTTCAATTTATCTGAATCACAATGATCAAGAATAATATCCATTCATGGTTTGTATATATGAATCAAAGATTATTTTAGACAAACCAATGAAACATAATGATCATGATGAAGCATATCCATGGTGTAATGATAGAACAATTGAAACATATACAATGATCACCATATAAATGCAATAATTATGATCATTTAAAACAAATTTCAATACACACATGGTTCATGTATAGATATTCCAAGGGTTACCATGAAAACAGTAATTTTCCCTTAACTTAAATCAAATATGATTCATAGATAAAAATGATCTCATATAAGTGTTCCAAAGATGATTTCCATAATTTGTGCATGTAAAACAGTTATTAACAGCAAATAGATAGCACATTGATCCTTTGTAGAATTATTCAGCAGACTTATTTCAGACTGACATCAGTAACCTACTCGGTCGATGATTTCTCGACCGACTGACTGCTCGGTCGAAGATTTCTCGACCGATCAGGTTTCTGTATTGTTTTCAGAACCATTTTCAGTAATTGTTTATAAGTAAATCATGAATGGTTATTTACTCAATTAAACAATTTGAAGACTCAGTTTAGTTGAGATAGACTTTATGAACATCAAAGGAACTTTTAGATCAAATCCCAACTAATTGTATCCAAATCTTTATTAACAATTTAGCTATGAGTAAGGCAAAATTTTATTTTTGCAATTTGAAAGATTTTGTATATATCCAAGTTAGATGTTTAAAAACTTGAATTAATTTATTATCCCATTATGTTGAGTTGAGATAGACATAGAAATATGCAACTAAGGTCCTTGGTCATATCTCAACTTAATTCCGTTCATTTAGTTTGGAGGTTTTGGAACCCATACCAACTCAACATCCTTTTTCTTGTATGGGCATGAAAAGGAGTAATGTCCAAGACGTAAGCAATAATGGCAACATATAGAATCAACCTCAAGTCTCTTTCTATGTTTTTGTTCTAGGTTGTTCTTTGGTACATATGTATATTTGCCTCTAGGTACATACATGGATTGACTCTCTAGTGCTTGTGTCCTTCTCCAACTAGGTTTTTGATGAGATTTTCCTTTAGGCTTATAACCTAGTCCTCTCCTTCCAATTTGACGATAAGGATCACTTAAGATTTTATCGAGAATATCATTGTTACTCAAGCTACTGATTTCTTGTTGTAACTTAACAATTTCATCCATTCTCTTCTTGATATCCATCTTCGCTTGATCTAGATTAGATAATAAAGAGTCTCTTTCTTTCACAATAATATCATAATCTAGATGTGTACACAAAATAGGTTGTTTTTGAAGATCATTTACTTGAGTTTGCAAATTTAATTTTTCTAGGGAAAGAAGATTGCAATTTGCTTCTATAGATTTTAGCTTAATATCATGATCTTCAATAACCTTTTTGAGATCTTCATTTTCAGATGTAAGAGCAAGAAGTCTAGCATTCAACTCATCATTTGTTTTATTAGATTTCTTTAATTTCTTCTTGCACTCAATATACTTATTATGTGTTTCTTCAAGACTAGAAATTAGCTCTTCTTTTGATAAATCAAGAAGGCTTACCTCTTCTTCTTCTTCATTGGTTGTAGCAATGAGACAATTTTTGTGGACCTCTTTCTTCTTTTCTCTCCAAGGACAACCGATTGTTGTGTGACTTGTTCCTAAACACCAATTGCAACTTGTTGAAGGTTGGTCCAAGTTGCTCCTTTGCTTGCGGTTGTAGTCACCACCACCCTTCATTCTTCAAGACCTGGTTAGGGTTCCTTGAAGCCTACTCTGATACCAATTGAAAAACACTAGAGGGGGGTGAATAGAGTTTTTAATTAATTTTAACTATTTTTAACTCAAACAACCAATCACAAAAATATTGGACAAGGGGACAAGGATTTAGAGTGGTTCCTACCTTAGCAAATACTAAGGCAGTCAGTCCACTACCCGGTTGCTTACCCAACCGGGATTTGGAAAGAATTTAATTTTATTACCTCGCAAGGACTTTACATAAAATTACAATTCTCTCCCTAAACCCTTCAAGCAGCCTTCACCTCGAAGTAATCGCACCAACCTTGAAGCAGCCTTCACCTAGAAGCAATTGCACCAACCTTGAAGCAGCCTTCCTCCTGAAGTAGCTTCCCGTTGCAATAACCTTCTTGAAGTAGCTTCCCGTTGCGATAGCCTTCTTGAAGTAGCTTGAAGTCCACCTTCTCCTCCGAGAAGAACCTTCTCCAATCCGCAGCCTCCAACCCTAGGAGTAGCAAGGAGAATACAAAAGATACAAAGGAACAAGAAAGAAAACAGAAATTACAATACCACTTGTAGCTCAAGGCTTGATTTCCTATATCAAGCGTTTTGATCTCCTAACCAATGTATGTAGAAGTGTAAGTGTTGTGGATAGGAGATACTAGCCTATATGACACGAAGTTGGAGCAATGGGAATGAATAGCCAATGTAGGAATTGCTCTATTGCTCAAAACAGATTGCCAATGAGTATTCAATATCAAGTGTAGCACACGTGTAGCTTAGGTGAGTTTAGGTGTCCTAAGGCATGTCCTATTTATAGGAATGACCTACAAGTGCTTAAGGACATTCTAGACACTTTCTAGGGGGTTCTTAGTGCTCAACTAGCCGTTATGTGTCCACTAATTGCATTTGCAACGGCTAGTTAATTGACCCTGAAAAGTGCAGACAGAACTTTTCTCGATCGACAATTTGTCGACCGAGAGTCCTTCTCGGTCGAAGATTTGTCGACCGAGGGACCTCCTGGAGCAAGTGTTTACAACGTTCATTTCCAACTCCCAACCACTTTGTCTGTTGGGTCTAACGGCTAGTAGGGTCTATTTTCGATCGAAGATTTTGTCGACCGAGAGTTTCTCGGTCGAAGATTTGTCGACCGATATTTTCTCGATCGACGATTTGTCGACCGAGAATATTACTGACTCAATGTATTCATTTACTAAGTGTGTGTATCAATGTGCAATTGTGATACTATCTTGGGGAATGGCCTATCTAAGTGTTGTGAGTGGATAGGGAAGATCTAAACGCTTGATTTACATGATATCTAATTACTTGTACATTATATACTTGTACAAGCTTTTACATTTGATTACAATCATGAAAATAAAGCGATTTTATCAAATTGTTCTTCCAAGTCTTTGTTATCCACCACCTGAAATACTCAAATAGCATGTTAAAACCACAAGAATGAAATGTTTGTCATTATCAAAACAAAGGGATTAACATAATGTCCAATTTAGCCAACAATCTCCCCCTTTTTGAAGATGACAAACATTTCCTAAATATAAAATCAGGAAATATAAATCATATGAGTTTCATACCTGAAGTTTACCTTTTGTATCCAATCTTGTGTTTGCAAGTGGGTGCTGGCTGAGATATTATGAAACTCATTTTATTTTATGTTTTTGATTTTATATTATTTCTCCCCCTTTGTCATTTCAAAAAGATATCCAAGTTTAATATTTTATATTTCTTCTCCCCCTTAATTTTATACTATGCTCCCCCTTAGATAGATATTCTATTAGGAACATGGATTTAATATCATTTTTGTCTAATTTAGCCACAATTTGTTTCTCAATCATTTGCAAAGGATGTTAAGCCTTGAAATGATATGAGATCCTGTTAGGTTCATGGCATATGTATTGATTTCTCATCTATTTTGCAAGGGATGTTAAGCCCTAAAAATGAAATGAGAGTCCTTTAATCTCAGAGTTCATGAAAAAATGTCTCTAACCAAATGCAAGGGATGTTAATCCCGATTTGTTTAGAGAGTTCCTTATATCATTTTTATGAAATTCATAGATGTCTTCATAACCAAGAGTAAAAATACTAAGGTCGTAACAAGCTTCAAAATCTTTTTAATCAGATAATCAAATTTGTTTGTATGAGCTCCCCCTTAATCTTACCATTAAAGCAATTTAAAGCTTCTAAGGTCATAGATGATTTTAAATTTTGATTTTGACCTTTATCAAAAGTATACTAAGATTAAGTACAATAAAATGATATCCGAATAAGCATTTTGTCAAAGCTTATTTTAGGTCGTCCTTGACTACGACCATAGCGCCCCTTGGTCAATTTTAATTTCAACCAAGAGGCAAATTCTGCAGATTTCCAATTTAAACATTCATATGTGAAGTATAATTTCTGCAGATAGCTTTAAATAAATATCTATTTGAAGCATATTAAGATATACCTATTATGAAGACTTAATATGGGCATCATAGTGAAGTCTTTGTCCTTGATTTTTCTAGAACACATGTTTTACATTCATTGTGAATGATGTTTTCATAAGCTTTGCTATGGGTACATATTAAATCACATTTCTTCTTATACCCTTATTTTCATATTAATCATAAGATTCTTTAGAGACATATATTTTGAAAGCAAGATTAATATCTTAAAGTCAAGATTTTTGCTTTTGATTTCTTAGAACAAACAAATAGATAAAAACATTAATATTTTTGTTCTAAGAGGCACCGTTTGGCTTGTCATAGCAACATCATTATTTTATCACAAGCTATGTCCACAATCATTGTTTATTATGTCAAGATGCTTTTATGCTAATGGCATTTTCAATTTATCTGAATCACAATGATCAAGAATAATATCCATTCATGGTTTGTATATATGAATCAAAGATTATTTTAGACAAACCAATGAAACATAATGATCATGATGAAGCATATCCATGGTGTAATGATAGAACAATTGAAACATATACAATGATCACCATATAAATGCAATAATTATGATCATTTAAAACAAATTTCAATACACACATGGTTCATGTATAGATATTCCAAGGGTTACCATGAAAACAGTAATTTTCCCTTAACTTAAATCAAATATGATTCATAGATAAAAATGATCTCATATAAGTGTTCCAAAGATGATTTCCATAATTTGTGCATGTAAAACAGTTATTAACAGCAAATAGATAGCACATTGATCCTTTGTAGAATTATTCAGCAGACTTATTTCAGACTGACATCAGTAACCTACTCGGTCGATGATTTCTCGACCGACTGACTGCTCGGTCGAAGATTTCTCGACCGATCAGGTTTCTGTATTGTTTTCAGAACCATTTTCAGTAATTGTTTATAAGTAAATCATGAATGGTTATTTACTCAATTAAACAATTTGAAGACTCAGTTTAGTTGAGATAGACTTTATGAACATCAAAGGAACTTTTAGATCAAATCCCAACTAATTGTATCCAAATCTTTATTAACAATTTAGCTATGAGTAAGGCAAAATTTTATTTTTGCAATTTGAAAGATTTTGTATATATCCAAGTTAGATGTTTAAAAACTTGAATTAATTTATTATCCCATTATGTTGAGTTGAGATAGACATAGAAATATGCAACTAAGGTCCTTGGTCATATCTCAACTTAATTCCGTTCATTTAGTTTGGAGGTTTTGGAACCCATACCAACTCAACATCCTTTTTCTTGTATGGGCATGAAAAGGAGTAATGTCCAAGACGTAAGCAATAATGGCAACATATAGAATCAACCTCAAGTCTCTTTCTATGTTTTTGTTCTAGGTTGTTCTTTGGTACATATGTATATTTGCCTCTAGGTACATACATGGATTGACTCTCTAGTGCTTGTGTCCTTCTCCAACTAGGTTTTTGATGAGATTTTCCTTTAGGCTTATAACCTAGTCCTCTCCTTCCAATTTGACGATAAGGATCACTTAAGATTTTATCGAGAATATCATTGTTACTCAAGCTACTGATTTCTTGTTGTAACTTAACAATTTCATCCATTCTCTTCTTGATATCCATCTTCGCTTGATCTAGATTAGATAATAAAGAATCTCTTTCTTTCACAATAATATCATAATCTAGATGTGTACACAAAATAGGTTGTTTTTGAAGATCATTTACTTGAGTTTGCAAATTTAATTTTTCTAGGGAAAGAAGATTGCAATTTGCTTCTACAGATTTTAGCTTAATATCATGATCTTCAATAACCTTTTTGAGATCTTCATTTTCAGATGTAAGAGCAAGAAGTCTAGCATTCAACTCATCATTTGTTTTATTAGATTTCTTTAATTTCTTCTTGCACTCAATATACTTATTATGTGTTTCTTCAAGACTAGAAATTAGCTCTTCTTTTGATAAATCAAGAAGGCTTACCTCTTCTTCTTCTTCATTGGTTGTAGCAATGAGACAATTTTTGTGGACCTCTTTCTTCTTTTCTCTCCAAGGACAACCGATTGTTGTGTGACTTGTTCCTAAACACCAATTGCAACTTGTTGAAGGTTGGTCCAAGTTGCTCCTTTGCTTGCGGTTGTAGTCACCACCACCCTTCATTCTTCAAGACCTGGTTAGGGTTCCTTGAAGCCTGCTTCTATACCAATTGAAAAACACTAGAGGGGGGGTGAATAGAGTTTTTAATTAATTTTAACTATTTTTAACTCAAACAACCAATCACAAAAATATTGGACAAGGGGACAAGGATTTAGAGTGGTTCCTACCTTAGCAAATACTAAGGCAGTCAGTCCACTACCCGGTTGCTTACCCAACCGGGATTTGGAAAGAATTTAATTTTATTACCTCGCAAGGACTTTACATAAAATTACAATTCTCTCCCTAAACCCTTCAAGCAGCCTTCACCTCGAAGTAATCGCACCAACCTTGAAGCAGCCTTCACCTAGAAGCAATTGCACCAACCTTGAAGCAGCCTTCCTCCTGAAGTAGCTTCCCGTTGCAATAACCTTCTTGAAGTAGCTTCCCGTTGCGATAGCCTTCTTGAAGTAGCTTGAAGTCCACCTTCTCCTCCGAGAAGAACCTTCTCCAATCCGCAGCCTCCAACCCTAGGAGTAGCAAGGAGAATACAAAAGATACAAAGGAACAAGAAAGAAAACAGAAATTACAATACCACTTGTAGCTCAAGGCTTGATTTCCTATATCAAGCGTTTTGATCTCCTAACCAATGTATGTAGAAGTGTAAGTGTTGTGGATAGGAGATACTAGCCTATATGACACGAAGTTGGAGCAATGGGAATGAATAGCCAATGTAGGAATTGCTCTATTGCTCAAAACAGATTGCCAATGAGTATTCAATCTCAAGTGTAGCACACGTGTAGCTTAGGTGAGTTTAGGTGTCCTAAGGCATGTCCTATTTATAGGAATGACCTACAAGTGCTTAAGGACATTCTAGACACTTTCTAGGGGGTTCTTAGTGCTCAACTAGCCGTTATGTGTCCACTAATTGCATTTGCAACGGCTAGTTAATTGACCCTGAAAAGTGCAGACAGAACTTTTCTCGATCGACAATTTGTCGACCGAGAGTCCTTCTCGGTCGAAGATTTATCGATCGAGGGACCTCCTGGAGCAAGTGTTTACAACGTTCATTTCCAACTCCCAACCACTTTGTCTGTTGGGTCTAATGGCTAGTAGGGTCTATTTTCGATCGAAGATTTTGTCGACCGAGAGTTTCTCGGTCGAAGATTTGTCGACCGATATTTTCTCGATCGAAGATTTGTCGACCGAGAATATTACTGACTCAATGTATTCATTTACTAAGTGTGTGTATCAATGTGCAATTGTGATACTATCTTGGGGAATGGCCTATCTAAGTGTTGTGAGTGGATAGGGAAGATCTAAACGCTTGATTTACATGATATCTAATTACTTGTACATTATATACTTGTACAAGCTTTTACATTTGATTACAATCATGAAAATAAAGCGATTTTATCAAATTGTTCTTCCAAGTCTTTGTTATCCACCACCTGAAATACTCAAATAGCATGTTAAAACCACAAGAATGAAATGTTTGTCATTATCAAAACAAAGGGATTAACATAATGTCCAATTTAGCCAACACAAGGGTCATCACCTACCTCCACCACAAGGAAACCCTAAACCCTAGAAAGCAAGGTGCACAAAGGAACCCTAAACCCTAGAGGGGGATCGGCCACCAAAAGTACACAAGCAAGGTACAGGAGCAAGGAGCTAAGCTAAACTACTAACATGCATAAGATAAAGCAAGAGGTAAAGGAGTTAGGGTTAGAAGCTATGCAACCCGCCTTAAGCTCCAAGCTCCAAGGAAGAAGATGCACTTCAAGCTCCAAGGGATGTCGTCCACCAAAGCTGATCCAAGAGAGGGTATCGGCCACCACTGCAACTCCAGGAGAGTGTCTCGGCCGACACAAGCAAGAAGGAGAGGGGTGTCGTGCACTCAAGGTGGAGGAGAGACCAAAAGAGAAAAGGAAGCTAAGGAAAGGGAAAGAGCTACATATATAGAAAGAAGGGGAGGAGAAACCAAGGTAGATCTATGCTAAGTGTCGTCCACCCAAGGGACACTTGTCCTAGGGTTCAAGCCAACACACTAGCACACCAAGAGACACTCGTCCAAGATATGCACCAAGTGTCCACCAACCAAGACCAAGCAACATGGGCGACACACCAAGGCTCCTGGGTGACACACCACCATGTTGGGCGACACAAGCTTCACTTGGCCGACACAAGGCTCAAGCAAGCCCAAAGAAGGCACCCCAAGGCCCAAACAAGCTCAAGAAAGGCCCAAGAACTCAAACAACAAGCCCAAGCCTTCCTCTCAACCCTAGAGGAAGAAAAGAGGGGAAAACATCTCAAAAGATGGCATACTTGCACACAAAACCTTAAACTTGGGTTATTTGCAAGCAGCCCCTCGAACTCTCAACAAAGCACAACCAAACCCTAATCACCACTCAAAGGTGATTAGCAAGCATCAAACCACCAAGGTTAAGCAAAACAAACAGGGTAAACCCTAAACGCAGGTCAGGGTCCTTACAATGATTCTAACCCTAACCCTAAGTGGTGGTTAGATAGAGATATGGCATGATGAGTTAGATGTCATGGACAATCATGTGTGTTGGTTGACATGTTTTTGGTTTTGAATACCTATGATAGTATGATCCATGTGAGGTTGGTTGACCTAGTACCTTTGGTGACCCAACCCTGGAAAGGGTCGTGCATGTTAGAGTGAAGGATAGCTCCTTCGATGATGAGGTTAGTGAAGAACCTATGGAAACCCTATGGGCTTATATGAGCATGGCATAGTATGCACCCATAGTACATCAGTAGTGTTGATAGTAGGATTAAACCCTGGCCAAGGGAGTATGTTGGACAGCTGATGAGATAAGCATATAGGGCTATGGATAATCTTGAGCAAACATAAGTTGAATAGTGGCTTCATCCATGTAGGGGTAAGCTTGTGAGCTTGATCCACATGCATGGAGAGAGGACCTCTAGTAGTTAGGCTAGTTGTGGATTTATCTCTAGAGAGAGAGCAGGATCCAAGCATGAAGGTTGGAAGCCTAGACTCTGAGATATGAGGAACAGTGGGGAGTTGAGGATGATGCGACCAAAGTGGATGATAGTTATTGCCTCATGCTTGATCCCTGGAGGATGATGATATCTTGGTTTCCATTAGAGGAACCAAACCCTAGAAAGAGGATGAGGCTTCTGGTACCTATGTTTACCTTCTGAGATAGGAAGAAGAGTTCCTTAGACCCTGAAGAGGTTTAGTAACAAGTTGTGAAGCCTTACACCTAGATGGTTGTCCTTGATCAGGACTCAACTCTGAGATGTTGCTCGAGTAAAAGGATAATAGAAGTGCATGCCATACCTTATACATGCTTGGTTCAAAGGGTGATCATGCAGTTGGACATCCAAAAAGTGAACCTAGGGTTCCTAGGACTAAGAGGGAAAGTGGTGTACCTAATGCTCGTGTTGAGATATGAGTTTCTATAGATTCGAGCATGGAACTCCTCATGTTTAGAGGAATGGAAACCCCTTAAGTCTAAGGTATGTTTGATGAACCCATCACGCCTAAGTTGGTGACATGGGCATGTATGATCCTGGTCCAATGTTGAGGAATGAGAACAAGTATCACCTAGCATGGTTTAATAGGTGGTCTGCTTGTAGCTTACTAGGGCTAAGCATGCTCATGAGGATGTAAACCCTAGACATAAGGGCGTTTGTGATCTTTGTTATCAAGATGTAGTTTCCTCCCATCCTGGGAAAGGGACCCTGTTGTAGGGTGTATACCAGTTTTGTTGGTTTAAGGTAACCTAAAGAGGTCTCATAGAATCTTGAGAAGCTAAGTGAAAATTACATAGCAAGAGAATGAACATGTAGACCCATAGATAACCATCTCTAAGTGCATGTGGATGTGTTACCATGGAGGTAACCGGTATGGGGCCTGACCAAGGTAGGAAGGTCACTATGACCCCTATGAAAGGATGATAGTCGGCCCATGAATGTAGAGAGAGATGATGGAGACTTGGGTAAGGTTATAAGTTGGACATGTACTATAATAGAATCCTAAGTCTATCCTAGGGTCAGGTAGGGATAAGACCGATGGAAGTAGGAGATGCCTAATTCCCTAGTTGCACATGACCATAGGGTCGGGAGGTAACAACTATCATTGTCTGAGGGCCATGGGTTAGGAGATTGATCACCTTCATGAACACATGGGACCCAAAGGGCAGATGAGTAGGGCACTCTCTGGAGGAATAAGGGAAGAGGGATGACCCCAAAAGTGTTAGCACCCTACAGACCTAGAGGAGATGACCAAGGATTGTGTGGTGACCCAAGTAGGTTTGAGACCAGTTTTCCATGGAAGTAACCTTGATATCAAGATGATCGTGATGTAGAGACACATGTTTCACGTTTCAACTTAGATTTGAAGGTGTACTGGCAAGGTGGGATGTACCATCTCTACTCTTGGAATAGGAAGAACTATGTATTTGTACTGCAGCCAAATGCTTATTTCCTCTTGTTATGGGAGTGAAAGATTGGACAGTACGCATGCCATACACCAAGGATGAAGATGATGTGAGTTGGAACATTGCTATAAGGTATGAGGACAGAGATGATAACATACCCTTGTGGAGTGAATGATACATGGATGGTTTACAAACACTAAGAGAAATAAGGTAGTCATCTTATGAGGATATTTTTATCATGAGCTAGGAGTTATACAAGGTTGAGTTCGAAAACCAAGAGAATGAGCTCAGAGTTTTCTTGATGAAGATAGACTTAGAGTTTGAGATGAGATAATAAGTGGAATACATGGAGGTGTATGTCTTCAACATTACCTAACACCTAAGGTTGTGAAGTGGTAATGGATGCTCTAGTTGAGAAGCAGCTGCCTAGTTTAGCTAGAGGCTAAAAGAGGTTGTTAGGCTAACCTTAAGTTTGAAAAAAAAGGATAAGTTTGGCTAAAACTCAGATGGAACGATGTCGGTTGATCAAGTTAGTAGTTGTTTGGTTATCCAGCCTAGGCCTTGATGCATTGAAAGGATGGTTGTAGAACCTCAGATGCACTTCTTTGGAAAAGAAGGTGATGAAACCCCGACTAGAGTGGTTTAGGGTTTCTGAGTAATCAATCTTGAGGAATCATGGCATACATGAGATCATGATTTTAAGATCACCATACACCGTGGTACTACGAAGATTGTTACGACCCCACCTCCCGATAACCCCCAATTAAGGGAGACCGAGAGGTTGAAGCTGCACCCATAACTTCTGGATCAAAGGTTCGGCAATTAACCAAGAATAATTATCAAATTTTAACATACTATACTGAAAAGTTGTAAGAAAATAAATTTTTGCATACCTTTTTGAAAACTTGGATCTCTAAACTTCTATCCACTTAAGGATTCTACTCTAACTAATCCTCCTTGTATTTTACTTCATGTATTTCACAATATGACGATTTACTGTTTGTCCTTTTGGCTTGTACCTAAAACGCCGACAAACAAAACTTCGGTCAGTCGAAGCTGGTATGTGGGGGAAATAATAATTATGTAAATACATTAACAATGTAATCATTCAATTAATCATTTAACAACCAAGATTACATTTTAGGTATAACTTCACGATCCAAGAGTGCCCTATCCTCTATGTTGTCCCCATTAAACCCCTCATGATCCACCTATAGGTGAACCAATTTTTAGGGTTGAGTCACATGGCACTACTCGTAAGTAGCCCACTCCTTAACTCATGGTAGGCTAATGGGTCTCATGGTACTACACGTAGGTAGCCCAGCTTCTAACTCTCGGTAACCTAGACCTTGCTCTAGGATTACCCCTTTTTTTCTTAGCCTTTTCAAAGCAATAGAGGTGGACCCAGATATAGTTAGTTATATACGCACATTTATAGTGATAATCATAGTCACTTTATAGTTGCATGAAATAAATAAACACCCAACAGTTATTTTCAAGCAACCGATTAAAACTTCAGGAATCGCCGTGAAACTAGAGCGATTATTCATAAGCGTAACCACATACCTAATTTGATGATTTCACAAGCATTAAGCAAACCCAACAAAGAATGCAATCCAAGCAAGCAATTTAATCATCACATAATTCCTGAAAAGAATATGTACTCTATTTATTACACACTTTATCAAGATTCTTTCTATTCAACTTGAAATTGCTTCCTATCCATTTTATGGTTTCATTTTGCAATTAGGGTTTTACTACATCTTTTATTATTTTAAACCCTAATTTTATACCATTACTCATAAACCCTAATTATCTCATCTATTCTTCAATATTAAGGTTATCTTAACAACATATAACCCTATTTTTAGATTAAAGGCACCATTAACCATTAATTAAGTTTATTAAGCCTCTTTTACATTGAAGATACTATTTTTATCCTTTTAATCTATGACAAAGTCATTATTCTCATCAATTCATAGTTCATTATGTTCTAAGTTGCATATGAACTCTTTTTGTCATTAATTTCACATTAATCCACTAGAAAATCCTAATTATAAAATTAAGGGTTTTCATCCATAGTTAGGAGCTTTTACACTTGAAAGAGCTTAGAACCATCATTTAACAACATATTTTCACATTATTCAAATTAAACATGATTTTCTCTTTATTTACCCTAAATTAGGGTTCCTACATATATTATCCTTCATACATAGACTAAAACCCTAAATTAGTCTACTTTTCATGTAAAACAGATTGAAACTCTATTTTAATGTTCAACAAGTTAATACTTCTCAAATTAACCTACTAAACCTTAAAGATTCATCCTTTATACGCAATTAGGGTTTCTAAATAACTTTTAATGCTTTTCTATCAAATTAATATACTTTTGTCATTAGGAATGAAATCAGGTTCTAAAACGATTTGTATCAGGTTCCTCATATTTTTCTTGTCAATTTTCATATATTAAATTTATCCATCGGAGCTTCCTAGCAATTTCTAGGATGTTTGCAAGTTAATCACTTAATTAACCAATTGAGAACTGACATGTCAGCATTATTAACTTACCAATAATCGGTGCAGAAAAAGGAAGAAAATACTTTTCCGCCCTTGGGTCATGTACGTGTGAGTAGGGGTAATAGAGTCTTTCGACTCTATCTCATCCCCTTCCTCGCGATCGCGTCCTGCGCGACCTGCACTCCCTGCTGCAGCGCCGCTCGACAGCCGCTCACCATGCCTACCGCAGCCAGCTTCGCTGCTCATACCCCCAGCCACCAGACGCCATGGCGACGTCCCTCCAGTTGCCCAGTGGCCCTACCCAAGGTCGATCCTCGACCTACCTTAGCCGCCTTCGGGTGTCGTAGAGCACCCAACTTCCATGGAAGCGATGTGAGCGGGGAGAACGGCCATGTCCATCCATCGGCCCTCTGAGGCGGGAAAGGACCCAAAGCAGACGTTGGGGTCAAAGAGGAGAGTTATGTCCTCCCAACAGGACTGTCACTTTCACCTCCCTCTCATCCCGGTCTACCCTCTCCGATGAAAGGCTGGTGTCGCGCATCACATCTGAGCAAAGAAGGGTCGCCACGAATCAGTTTTCAGGTGAGTGCATGCCAAGAATAAAAACCTCGGTGTGTGTTGTTCATGCTAGAACCAACCGTTCTTGGGGTAATCTTAGGGTTAAGGAGGAAACGGTAGAGGAAGAAGACGCATGAAGGTAAGGGGTGTGTGTCTCGTGCAAGGGGTCACCATATATATATACGAATTTCTCCCAACAGTCTCTCTCTCCCCTACATTCTAGCTTTCTTCTTTTATTGTGGTGCATCATGATCCCACAAGGAAAATTAGTAATCATTTTAAGCATCATTACTTTTCCAACCCATCTCCACATCTCCTCTCTTTCCTTAGATAGAAAAAGATGATTCTTTATCCTAATACCCACTAAGGAAACAAATATTCCCCTCATACTCCTTTGTTATAGGCACATGTAACCAACATATCACTTGATATACCTAATCAATTTATCATTTTTATGTACACCAAATCGTATAAGGGTGGTAGGTATTTATATGGCAACATGCTTATTTCTCTATTCATTTCTTTATATTTCCCTTTATTTTGACTTCTCTCTCCATTAGTAAACACATGTATATGAAATCTAAACAAATATGGTCATCATTGCCAGTTCTAGAGATTTCCAAATATTTTCCATAAATATTTTGCTTAATATCCATTATCTTGTATCTTTCTTCATTTCTTATTAAAATATCTCTTTTTGAGGATTCCTCTTTATTTCTCTTTTATTTTCTCCCTTAGTATTCCTTTTAATATTAGTAATCCTTGGGATATGAAATTCCACCAAGGATAACTCAATTCCACCTTTTTCCACTTATTTTCCACATTTTATCATTGTTTTCAATTTCTTTCTAAATAAAGAAATACATAATTAATCTTTTCTTATTTCCCTTTTCTTTGCAAATTTGGACTCCTTGGAACCCAAGGAACCCAATAGGCACGAAATCCTCTTTGGATTTGCCTTCTAGAGGTTTCTACATATTTCTTTTCTTAAAAATTCAATTATCCATTTACTAATTGAATTTCCTTGTTATTTGGGCCCAATAGCCAATAAAGCCCACAACACAATCATCAAGGCTATTGTAAACGAAATCCATTTATTTGAAACAAATTATATCATTATTTGTTCAAATATCTTTAATATGAAAAATTACATTTCTCACCAAATGAACCCAAAATTTGGGGTTGTAACAAAGATAGTAAGTGACAGTAGTACTTTGGATGCTTAAGATGAAGTTGCACGTGGCTTGTCGCCATGCAAGCCAGGAGGTGAAGGATGAACACCAGTAACCCAGTGCATTGATATAAAGGATAAAGAGTTCCCGAGAGGGAATGGGAGTTCATCACTAGGGATGTTGTGGTAAGTCTCCCATGGACCAAGAAAGGTCAAGATGCAATATGGGTTATGGTAGATCACCTTGGCTGGATGACATGAGAAAAAAAGAATGTTGTCAAGGGATGGATCTGGTTGAACTACATATGAGAGATATGGTTCAAATACATTGTGATGTGAGTTCAAAAGTTCTTGAGTATAACCTAGAGATTCACTTCCATGAGGTGGAAGTAGGAAGAACTCGATATTAGTACAGATTATCACCCTAACTAATAATTAGTATGATCTAGACTAGAGGGTCTGATGAGAGCATGTGTTCTCATTCAGGGTGATACATGGAGACAGTTCTTGTCCAATGTAAGATGTGATGATGACCACCATAGCTAGTATCAGGATGTAAAGAAGCTTTGTAAGGGAGGTTGTGTCGGTCATCACTTCATTAAGATGATGTTGGTGAATGGACCTCGCGAAGGTTAGAAAAGGACCACAGTGTGTGCAGATGAAGTCGCTTTGATTGTGCAATGGCTAAAAGAGATCCAGGGGCGACATGAGTCGTGAGCTAATACAAAGTGGACTGGCATGCAGTTCATTGTGGGAGGAAATATGTGATATGAAAATCCAACCCCTCTAAGTTATAGCTAAGAGAGATAAGTCCCCGATACATGGGTCCATTTGAGATGAATTGGTGGAGAAGGTTATGTTTGACCTTACCCCTCAGGTTAAAGTAATGTGTGATGAGTTCCATGTGTCCAATTTAGAGCACTATGTGAGGTACCCGGGCCATGTGCTGAGCAATGAACCTAGTGAGCCCCAAGGGAGGCTGAAATGACCTGAGTCACCTATGAGGTTTATAGAGGCCAGGGTGAAAGAACTCAGAGAAAAAGATATATGATGATAAAGGTTCTTTGGAAGCGCCATAGATAGGGTAAAGCCACATAGGGGTCAATGATGGACATGGAAAAGTATTATCCTAAATTGTTTGTTTGCTTGATGGAATTTTGAGGATAAAATTCTTATAAGGGGGAAGGATGTTACAACCCAAAATTTACACATGTTTTCATAATTGAAATGTAATGATTTTATGAATATGGACTTGTTTGAAAAGATTGTATGCTTTGTTTCAAAAGATAGATTTCTTTGCAAATCTCCCTTGTGATAGGAATTTCGTGGTTCCTATTATTATATTAATCCAATAAAGGATATAAAAGAGAAGAAAAGAAGAAAAGTCCAAATAATGGAAAAAGATAAAAGATAATGGATATTAAGCAAAGTATTTTTGAAAAATACTTGGAAAATATCTAGAAAGTGGCATTAATGACCACAATTAAGTAAATTTTGTTAATATGTGATTTCTAATAAAAAGAAATAGGAAAAAGAGGAAAGGAAATGAAAGATAATGAGAAATCCTTGCAAATAAATATTTTAATAAATAAATAAGAAAGATAATGAGAAATAATGAATATAGATGCATCTAGAAAGATAATAAGTATCCTTAAAAAGGAATTTCAAAATATTAGAGTTTCTTGGGGTCCAAGGAGTCCCAATGGAGAAGAAGAAAGAGAAAATGCAAACTAATACAAAATATGAGAATAATGTGCTACATAGTTAATAACCTTTTGATATTATCAAAAGAAATGTAATTTGCTTTAGGAAAATCAGATTTCGTGGAAAAATGATATTGGTAGTTAATAATGCCCACATTTTCTCTATCTAACCACTACGGTTCTGCATAGTTACTAATATAAAAGGACCCCAATGATCCCCCACCATAGGGAGACATGAAAGCCAACCATGGTTGTATGTAGAAGTCGATCCCTGGCCACAATCCTTATATCCTTACCAACCCTAGATACATCTCACGACGATGCCAAGGTCGCATCGAGTAACAAGGCTGACGGCAACTCTGCTAGAAGGAAGAAAGAGTTGCATCTCTGTACCATCGCAGCCCTGCCCTTACATGGGGAGGTGTCCGTGGGAGGTTTTTAGTTCTCAGAGAAGCTTCGAGGGAAACAAAACCTCCTCCCCCCCCTTCTTCCTTTGTAGGCTGCGACCTCTGCCAAGGAGGTTTTCTCTATAAAACGGGACATATGCTCTATTGGTATGTATGCCCTGAGAGCCAATCATGGGATGATTGGTGGATATATTAAGATTGATTTGATAAGCATCAAAGGCAAGCTTCCAATTCTTTCTGGTTTAGTCATATGAGATAATGATAGAATATATTGAATGTCTAGAGAATGACAGTACTCAATGATGTATGCTTTTAGGTTCAGGACCTGAATGATGATATCATACGGATGCTAAGAATTTGTACATTCTTATTATGTCCCTAGTCGGATGTCATTGTGGAAGGTAGATAGACAGCAATGATAGATAAGACTAGATTGTGGTGTTGGTTGATGATATAATCTCGTTAGTCATGATATGGAGATATCAAACCAAACACATACGTACTTGTTAGATAACAAGTGTACCGGACAGACCCACCGTGAGTTTGACACATGGAACCATGACATGGTAGTCACAGTCAGTTCTCATAGTGATGGTGGTGAGTTTGATTCTTTGACCTGAAATCACTACACTCAACACATGTCGTTGGGTACACTTTGACATCATCAAACACAGTCCTAAAACATGGGTTGTTATAAAGGTGATGATTGGGTGTCTTTGACACATGGGGCTTTTGAGGGGTGAGTGATAGATATGGGATATGTCCCTCCTGAGGGAGTTTGATATCCATGGCCACTTGATGAGTATGATTGAGAAAGGCATGCACGCATGTATGAATCAGTATGTGATATTTATGTCATACATATCACCTCCAATCTACTCTAAGATCAAGAAAGTGAATGAACATTGATAGGATGATTGTTCCATGGCTTGAGTTCGTTCAGAATATCAGAGACAAAGGAATTATACATTCGTTGTAACACCATTCACGAATTGTAGGATTGAAATTTGTTCTCCAACTTTCCTTTTCACTTGGATAGTACTGATGTGCGACTAGGCACCGCTCTTTGCTTGTGAAGTCATAAGTGTTATGGATTTTCACTGCCAACGTGAAATGGGCCTGCAGGGTCACACACATAGGATTTAACCTGGAAAAGGAGTTTATCCACAAATGATGTTTAGATTGATTACTAAAGGAGTTTAGTAGTTCAATTAAACATTCAATCAATTGATATCTCAATATCATAGTGTTCAAGGTGTTGGACCGATTGATTAGAGTATCAGATTGATTGAAACTATAATTGAATGATTTTGCACAATCTGCACTCCCAACCGATCAGCTCATATGATGAACTAGTCATCTCAGCTTGGTGAACCAATCAGCTCATGTGATGAACCAATCGGCTCAAGATGTTGATACGACCGGTTCAAAGGTTGAACTGATCGGCTCAACAGGTCCAAACAAGCAAGTTGGGAAAGTCAGGTTGGTGAGAAATTTCTTTTCATTTCACTTGTCCAATTTTATTGGAACAAGGATTGGTATTTGGATCAATTCGAAATAAAGGAGGAAAAGTCAATTGGGAACTGACCAAGGTAGTGAACCAACCGGTTCAGAAGTGAACCGATCAGCTCAGGTGCCCCAACCGATCAGTTCACGCTTGAAATGATCAGTTCAACTGGCACAGTTGGTAGTTTTGTGGAAAATCTCGAACCCTTCTACTCCTACTTTAGTCATGCATTTCTTGGGGTAGAGAACCATGTCCCATGACCCTCCTATATATAGGGGTATTGGGGGCTTCTCAAGCACAACTCAAAACACCATTTGCTATGCAAAGTTGTCGTTCTCTCTGGTTGTGGTAACCAGGAGAGCCCGAGCCAGTGCTACCTGATAAGGAAGGCATAGTAAGGGAAAGACAACTACAGAAAACTGACTGGTTGTAGGAGAGTGTGTCGGTGACTAGTATGCCGATAGGATGGTATGACTCCTTCCAATGCCTTGTGCGACAAGGCGATCAGAGTTTTAGGTGGTCCGTGTAGACTACTTCAGAGGCGGGAGACTTCTGCCGCTCGGAGGACAGTTGTCAATCCCGACATTCCCGGTGAGACCAGGAGCTGCACAGACATCGTACAAGACCAAAGGTGAAGACCACGCAAGCTGCGAGGTAACGTCATTGAGCAATCCTCGGTACAAGGTATGCCTCTACAAACCATCCTTCCTATTGTATAGACGTTGACGTGATTTGTAACATCCCTGACCTGGGTTAAGGCTTAACCCTAGAAGTTTTGCTTAAGTAAGTCTTTTAGATTCTTTTTATTATCTTTTTTAAAGTAATTAAGACTAAAGGAGTACTTATGTTTCAATTTAGGTCCTATTTGAATAATGTTGAAGCAGTATTTTTACCTATTTAGACTAAAGTGCAATTTACCCAATTTAAGGGAGTTACCTTGCAAATGTCACATGATAAATTTTCCTCAAGTGTTATAGAATTATGAGAATGAGAATGATGTTGAGGTATGGCTTCTACAAGCCTAAGTTCCAAGAAGGAGCTTGTTTGAATAATGTTTGTGCATTTAATGCTAGTTTTGGTGTAATTGGTCATTTACCCAAAACCTAGGGTTGAATATGTAAAATACCACCTCTATTATGTCCCTACTTTTTCTTGGTATCATTTAGAGGAAATAAAAAGAATGGGGCGTCTTGTTTGAACTATTTTTGAGGAGAGATAATCTTGATAATAAAATAATCAAGAAATAAGCATAAATGAAAACCTAATTTATTTTATAGAAAAAATAAATATATTAATTGAAGTGACCATCAACTAAAAAGGTTGTAGTTGAAATCCTATAGTGCAAGGACGTCCAAATGCCTTGAGTGGCACCGAAATATCCTAAGAAGGTGAAGAAATCCACTCACATTTGTTAATTAAAAAGTAATGTCCACTAAAAATGGATAATAATATAATAATGATTAAGGTGCTTTTGTAGTTGCTTTTAATTCAAGGATAATTGAGAAGTAAATTGAGAGCAAGGAAGATGGCTTCGGAAGTAAGGAAGTGGAGGGGCATGTGGAAAGAAAGTGGATGAATTTTCTCCTACTTTCTCTCTCTTAGAAAACCAATTACATATACACCATTTTATCCTTACTTGAAAGGCTATTTTGCAAACCACTTTCTTTCCTTGCTTTGGCCGACGACCAAGGAGCTTAGGAGCAGGAGGAAAACGTTCCCCAAGATGAAGTTAAGCTCCATGATCATGTTCAACCTTGAATTGATGGTTGAAATCGGATTTCAACATTGATTTTCTTCTCTCTTCCGTCCAATGCTCAACCTTGGCTATCTTTTGCATCCAAGGAGTTGGAAACGAACCTTGGATGGTTGAAGGAGATTCATTAACCATTATAGATGAGAATCTTGAAGCTTTGAAGCTACTTTGAAGGAGGGTTATATAACTTGAACCCATAAATGTTATTATTGATTTCAATTTCTCATCATATGTTGATCTTTTATTTTCTTCTTGAATAATTTCTGAAATCATCATATATAAGATAATAGAAATTGGAGGTTTGAAGCTTGATGATGATGACATCATCTTAGCACACACCTCAATAATATCATTGTCAAATGGTTTCAACTTTTATGGTCAAACGGTTTCAAACCGTTAGAGACCAAACGATTTCAAACTGTTTAGTGACCAGACGGTTTCAAGACCGTTAGAGGTCAAACGGTTTCAAAATCGTTAGGGGTTAAACGATTTCAAGAATGTGTAAAAGTTTAAGGGTTTCAATCTGTTCTAGTCCACATGGTCTCAACTTTGGAGGACCAATCAATTAGAACTCAATTGGTTTCAAAACCCTAGATCAATTGATTGTAAAACCCTAATTTACGTTTAAATGATTTCAATTATGTTTTGACCAAATGGTCTCAAATTGTTTGAGTATTAAACGGTCTCAAACCATTTGAGGATCAAACAGTCTAAACCCATTTATGGTTAATTAATATTTAAATCAATTGAGGATCAAACGGTTTCAAACCGTTTAGGGTTAATCGATCTTCAAACCGTTTGAGGGTCTTTGGTTCAAACGGTTTCAAAACTGATTGAAGAGCAAAGGGGGTCAAGACTGTTTAAGGTCTAACGGTCTTCAAACCATTTGAAGGTTTAGACCAAGACCGTTTAAGGTCTAACGGTCTTCATGACCGTTTGAAGGTCAAGTAACCTCAAGACCGTTTCAGGTCTAACGGTCTTCAGACCGTTTGAAGGTTTAGACCAAGATCATTTAAGGTCTAACGGTCTTCAAGACCGTTTGAAGGTCAAGTAACCTCAAGACCGTTTGAAGGTGCAATTGGTCCAAGACCGTTTGAAGGTGCAATTGGTCCAAGACCATTTGAGGGTTCAATTGGTCTAAGATAGTTTGAAGGTGCAATTGGTCAAAGATCATTTGAAGGTGCAATTGGTCCAAGACCGTTTGAGGGTTCAATTGGTCCAAGACCGTTTGAAGGTGCAATTGGTCCAAGACCGTTTGAAGGTCCAATTGATTCAAATCATGTAATTACTAATAACCCCATAAGTGGTTGAAGAGTATCTTAAGGTTGTTTCTAATGGAAGTATCTCTAAAGTACTTAAGTGATTAGTATAATTAAAAGTGATTATCACTTGGTGCCTATGAAAGTAATAAATGCAATACACTAAGACAAGCATAGGTGTATGTACTTAGTGAAAGGTTAAGTCAACCTAATAACGTATGATGGTGATGTGTGTTCCTAGTACATGGAACAATGATAAGTATGATTTAATACTTCTGTGCTCCAAGATATGTGGAAGCACTGACTTAGGGTCTAGATTAATGAGATAATCATAAAACCCTAATCATTGGAGAATGAGAAACCCTAACCCTAATTTTGGGTAATGGGTTAAGAAACCCTAATATAGGGTAATGTTATGTGAAACCCTAATATAGGGTGATGTTATGTGAAACCCTAATATTGGGCAATGGGTTAAGAAACCCTAATATAGGGTAATGTTATGTGAAACCCTAATATAGGGTGATGTTATTTGAAACCCTAATATTGGGTAATGGGTTAAGAAACCTTAATATAGGGTGATGTTATGTGAAACCCTAATATAGGGTGATGTCATGTGAAATCCTAATTGATAAAGATGAGAAACTCTAACCCTAATGAGGGAATAATGATGTTATCTTTATATTGCATAATGTTGATATGAAATTGATATGGTTGTTATCAAGTGTACTAACCATGCAGGTATCATGAGCATAACCAGGTATGAGCTATGATGTTAATGGGCCTTGTGAGCCACTCTTTTACTTATTGCCTAGTGAAAGGTGACAAGAAGATGAATATTCCTGGTGAGCTATGTGAGATGCTTGTGCAACAAGTATCATGAATACCTTGGTCAGATGACCTGGAGGTAATAGTTACCTGATAGTGGTAACCATGTTCAGTGATGAACTAAGGGTTTGAATACCCAGATCCAGTAAATATGATAATGGTATTGTTGAGGGATGTGAATTCCCAGTAATGAGATAAGAGATTGAGATCCCAATGTTCTATAAAGTTTTGAAAAGTACTTGATAAAAGTATTAGTTGTTTCTTTGTAGGATTTGTCATAATAATTCTTGTTTTAAAACTTGATCGATGCTAAAAGAATATGGTAATGTACTTAAATAATCAAGTGGAATTTTATCATGTAGAGCCCTGGCCATAGATCCATCATCGTCAGTAGTTGGTGATGGTGAATCAGATTCTCCTGCTGGTTAATCCAGAGCGTATATTGTTGAATATGCAAGGTTTCTCCTAGTCACAAATAGGAGGATTGGAGTGCAACATGGATTGTAGACTCAAGATATATTTAAGAGCATGGTGAATAGGCCCATGGCTCAGTGTGATGGAGCATGAATGCATTCATGGATCAGAGAGAATGGTGAACTGGCCCGTGGCTCAGATTTACTAGCGTCGGGACCTGTACCAAGGTGGGCTAGAGAATGGGTAGCCTATGAGAGCTAACCCTATGACTAAGGTCACTTAAGCAAGAGACTGCGGTCCTGCTTGTGGTCTTGCACTGACTGAGACGGATGAGATCATGGATTCTGGCTCTTCCTTTGATCTTGTATGGCACCAGATTTGGGTTTCGCAACTGAAGGTTGGATTTGTGCGGTACGGCTCACTTTCTCAGGGCATAAGTATGATTTGTAAAATGTAATCAGCCATGTAGTGTATTTGCTTAAGGATGAAACCGAGAAATCATTGGTTGACGTTACATTGCTTATTGTATCCTAAATGGATAGATGTTATACATGTGCTTCATATTCCTTATTAAAATGGATAGATGATTTACTGCTCTATCATTTATAGCTGTAATGCTTTAAAAGATGATGTTGCTCAATTATGCTTAATATTGATTAATTCATGCTTTTCAACAAAGAGTCCTCTGCTCAGTTTATCACTATTTATCTACAATAATAATATTTTTGGGAGAGAGTTATATATCCCGCTGGGACAATTACAATTTTCTCACCCCCATGGGATCCAACCTTTTTAGGTGGACGAGGATGAGGAGGTAGAAACCATATAGCAGGGGAAGGACAGCAGCATCAGGGACAGTAGTAACATCTTAGGTGGAGATATTGATTGTTGTGTCTTGTAGATATGAGTCCTATGAGTTGTCTCTATACTCTCAGGTCCTAGGAGTCAGTATACAGTGTTTTATAATCGATCTGAGATTTTGGTATTGAATGCCTCGAGGTTCGATGTTGCTTATGTATAGATTTAACAGAGCAACTGTTGTATATATTCCTCGAGATAAAATGGTACATGGTATGTACAATGTAAATTAGAATGTATATATTACTTTGGTTCTTGTTATCAGAGTTTCTTGGAATTGGATCTCTTTGCAAAAAGGTTTTAATTTTTAGTGATTTTCAATAATCAGCTGCAAATGATTTAATTCCATTTAATTGTAACGATTTGTTTGTCAGTTCGGCGACGGGCATCACAAGTTTAGTGGTATTAGAGCTCTAGGTTCACTGAGTCTACAGAGACATAGGATTAAGGTCGTTGAGTCTGTTCTAGTGTCTTTCAGTTTATCTGATAGTGACTTCTACTCTCAGGAGAATAAGTAAAGCTTGAAGATGGCTAGATCACATGAAGAACATGCTACTGAAAGTAGTGTTACTTCACCAGGAGGAGGTGCAAGGGATTAGGATAGAGAAGAACTAGTACCTGAACATCCCCATCTTGACCAAGCTACACTAGAAAACCCAGCTTTCCATGCTCTGTTTGGGCAGTTCATGGCAACTATGACACATATGGCGGATAGGATGCCACCACCTGCACCTAAGGCACTAGCTCACAATGAGGAACATGGAGCTGGCAATACTTTTGAACAACTTCGACGGGTAGGAGCCACTGATTATGCCGGTACATCTGACCCAGCAGACGCAGACTTATGGTTGACTGAGCTGGAAAAGGCCTTCAGAATTCTTAATATCTTCGAAGTTGAGAAGGTTAGGCATGCAATGTACCTATTGAAGGGGAGTATTGGCCATTGGTGGGCTATAGAAGAAGGCAAAAGGTCGGGTGCTGAAGTCGGATGGGAAGTGTTCTGATGAGAGTTCGTTAGTAGATATTTTCCCAAGACTTACCTGGATGAGAAGATCTCTCAATGTGAGCAGATAAGGCAAGGACCAATGAACATTAGTGAGTATGAAGCTAAGTTCATGGAGCTTCTATGGTTTTGTCCGCACATGGCTGCTACATATGAGGAGAGGATTTGGCATTTTAAGAAGGGTTTGAACGCTGATTTGACCACACCAGTATTGAGACGACCCGACACCAAATCAGACCGTCATAGTGTAATTAATTGTGGAATTAAACATAAGTAGCGGATTACTGAAAATCACTAAAAATTAAAACCATTTACAAAGAGATCCAAACATAGGAAAACTCTTTTATCAAGAACCAATGTACTTTATTTACATCCTGGTTCATAAGTACATGTCCTGTTTCATCCCTTCTCGAGGATTACAAACATCAACTGCTCTGTTAAAACTATACACAGGCAGCATAAGAACCTCGAGGCATCAATCCAAAATCTCAGATTGATTCATTAAAAGTACTAACAACTAACTTTGAGGACCTGAGAGTATAGAGATGACACATAGGACTCTATTTACAAAACATGACAGCCAGTGCCTCCACTTGGAATATCACTATTGTCCCTGTTGTTGTTGTCGCTGCTCTTCCCCTGTAATAGGGTTTCTGCCTCTTCTTCTACATCTACCTAAAAAGGTTGGATCCCACGGGGTGAAACAATTGAAATTGTCCCAGTGAGAGATATAATTCTCTGCCAGAAACATTATTATTACAGATTAAAAGAATAAAACTGAACAGAGGAATCATATATATTCAACAGTAGATAAATCACTGTCTAAACAGATTAGAGAAATATTCTTATTCAAAGAATTTCAGCTATAAATTAATAAAACAACATGTCACTTATCCAATAAGGAAAAGAAGAACATGTCTAACATTTATCCATCTAGGATATGCTAAACAAGGTAACATAAACCAATGATTCTCGTATTTCAACCTTAAGTAAATATGTTGCACGGCTGATTGCATTTTACAATCATACTTAAGCCCTGAGGAGATGAGGTATACCGCTCATACTCCAACCGACCATTATGAAATCAAAATCGGTACCATACATAGGTCAAGGAAGAGATGAATTCCCATGACCTCATCCTACACAGTCAGTGTGAGTACAAAATGCAGGACATCTTATGTCTCTGCTAAATAGCTTTTCAGGGTATACTGGAAACTTCACTATAGAGTTATAGTGGCAGTTGTACTCTCTTCGCAATCGAGAGATTTCATGTTTATCTCACATCTATCTGGCATTAACATTATCGGGAGATTCATGATACATCCATCCCGGCATTGGGAGATTAGTGATACATCCATCCTGGCATATATAATGAAGGATTGAGATATTTTATGTTTTTCTCACATCAATTCCTCCATTAGGGCGTAAGGATATTTGCACCCATAACCCCCACATACTCAACAGTATGCTCTCCAAGAGATCTCATAGGAAAACCTATTCCACCATCACCAACTACTAATGATGATGGATCTATGGCCAGGGCTCTACATGATAAGATTTCACTTGATTAATTAAGTACATTACCATATTCTTTTAGCATCAGTCAGGTTTTCAAACATAAATTATAGAACAAATGCTACAAAGAATGTGTAATATTTCTATCAAGTACTTTTCGAAGCTTTATAAAATATTGGGATCTCAATCCCTTGTCACATCAGGGACATTCTCATCCCTTAACATCTCATCATCATGATTATGGAAAATGGGTATTCAAACACTCAGTTCATCAAAGAACACTTATTACCACTTATTAGGTAACTAATACCTTCAAGTCATCTGACCAATATAAACATGATACTTGCTACATAAGCATCTCACATGGCTCTCAAAGCCCATTTAATTTCTTGTTACCTCTCACTAGGCAATAAAGCATATTATGGCTCACAAGGCCCATAAAACAATTTCAATAATAAAACATCATAGCTCATACCTGGCTATGTCCAACATCTCATGATAAATGCATGATTAGTACACATGATAACAGTTATATCAATTACATATCAGTACTATGCAATGTAAGGGTAGCATCACTATTCACTCATTAGGGTTAGGGTTTCCCAAATTCATGTTAATTAGGGATACTCATCCCATTACCCAAAATTAGGGTTATGGTTTATCATCACATTACCCAAGATTAGGGTTATATGCACTATAACCCAAAATTAGGGTTTCACATACCTTCACCCTATATTAGGGTAGAGTTTCATATAGCCTTACATAGCATCACCCTGGATTAGAGTTTCACATCACATCACTACATTAGGGTTTCACATGACATCACTCATTAGGGTTTCACATAACATCACCCTTAATTAGGGTTTCACATGACATCACCCTTAAGTAGGGTTTCACATGACATCACCCTTAATTAGGGTTTCACATGACATCATCCTTGATTAGGGTTTCACATCACATCACTGCATTAGGGTTTCACATCATATCACTACATTAGGGTTTCACATGACATCACCCTTAATTAGGGTTTCACATGACATCACCCTTAATTAGGGTTTCACATGACATCGATCACCCTTAATTAAGGTTTCACATCACATCACTACATTAGGGTTTCACATAACATCACTGCATTAGGGTTTCACATGACATCACCCTTGATTAGGGTTTCACACATCATTATCTTGAATGAAGGTTCCTTAACCACTACATGATTATTATGCATGTATGAATACCTCTCTCTCTCTCATCCTCTCTAGGATTTTGATTACTTCAAACTTGATTTGATTAGGTCAACCTTTCACTCAAGTACATATATTTAGGGTTAGTATAGTGTGTTGAGATATTGCTTCCATAAGCTTCAAAGGTTAACCCCTCAAAGGATACTAATCACCCTAGTACCTTAAAGATACAACCATTGTTATTATATTTGATAAACATCATTAACAATCATAGGGTTAATTAATCTTTCATAGCTTTGAGACTATTAGGTCTCCAAACGGTTTTAATACTTTTGAACCTTCAAACGGTTTTGACCTCCTTGACCTTCAAACGGTTTTGAGACTGTTTGCCCTCCAAACGGTCTTGAGACCATTTGGGCATCTAGGGTTGAGACTGTTTGCTCTTAAATGGTTTTGAAATCATATAGTGCCTCCAACCTCTTAAACCATTTGATCAAAATAATCTTGAGACTGATTAAACAACCCATCATTAAAACCGATTGGATAAATTAACCTTGAAACTGATTGGACCTTCAAACGGTTTGAGACCATTTTCCCTTCAAACGGTCTGAAGACCGTTTGATCCCAAATGGACTCAAGACCATTTTGTCCAAACTACCTTGGAACTGAATGGATTAATTAGGGTTTCTTATTCAATGGATTTAGGGTTTCGACTCATTGAACCATACAACATTAAGGCCATTGAAAGTAGATCAACTTGTAACCCTTGGATCTCCATCCATCCATGACTCCAATTGGCCTCAATCAGTCTTGAGACCATTTGACCTTAAACGGTCTTGAGACCGTTTGAGCCATTCAACATAGAAATCGACTCAATCAATTTAGGGTTTCAACAAATCAATCCGATTAGGGTTTGTAATCAATGGATCATCCTTTCTTGAAACCATTATAATCAAATCAATTGGAACCATTGGATCTTCATCCAACTACATCAGCAATTGACCTCAAATGGTCTTCAGACCATTTGACCTCAAACGGTCTTGAGACCGTTTTCCCTCAAACGGTCTTGAGACCATTTGATCACCAAACGGTCTTGAGACCGTTTGCTCACCAAATTGAAAATTGTTTGCTCATTATATTAATTGCGGTGTGTGCTAAGATGACATCATAATCTTCAAGCTACAAACCTTCGAATTTTGTTGTGATCTTTTTGGTGATTTTCAACTATTAATCAAGAGGTAATTTGGGAAAGAAAAAGGAATCAACATATGATGAAGAAATGAAATCAATAATGATGTTTCAGGGTTCAAGTTATATAACCCGCCTTCAAAGTTGAATCCAAGCTTCAAGATTCACGTCCTCAATGGTGAATGAATCTTTCTCAACTGTCCAAGGTCCATTCTCAAGTCTTTCAGTGAAAAGAATGACTAGAGTTGAAGATTGAATGGAGAAAGGAAGAAAATAAGCATTGAATTTCGATTTCCACCATGAAATCAAGGTTGAAGATGATTAAGGAGCTTATCTACAGGTTGGGGTACGTCCTATTGTTTCACCTAATCTCCCTTGTACACGGCCAAATCAAGTAAAGAAAGAAGAGTCAAAAAAGCCTTTCATGTGGGTGAAAAATGGGGTGTATATAAGGGAATTTCAAAAGAGAGAAAGTGTTATAAAAATCCTTTAATTCCCAAAATTGGTGCCACTTATATCCCTCACTTCCTTGCATACAAAGACATAATTCTTTCTTTAAAAATCCTCTTATTTATCCATCAATTAAATAAAACAAATTAAGCACCTTAGTCAATATAATAATAATATCCAAAAATGAGTGGATATTACTTTTTCTTTAACTAATGTGAGTGGGCTCTCCAATCACTTTAGATATTTCGGTGCCATTGCAAGGCACAATGACGTCCACACTTATAAAAATTCAACCATCACACTTTTGGTTGAAGGGCACTTCCATTAATATATTTATTTTTTTCATTAAATTGAATTAGGGTTTTAATTATGCTTAAATCTTGATTATTTTAATATCAAGATTCTCTCTCCCCCAAAGGGATTCAAATGAGATGCCCCTCTGATTTTCTTATCTCTAATTGATACCAAGAAACATTAGGAACTATTAAGAAGTGGTATTTTGCATATTGAACCCTAGGTTTTGGGTAAATTGCACATTACACCAAAACTAGGTTTTAATGCACAAACATTGCTTAATAAGCTCTTTCTTGTTGCTCAGACTTCCACAAGCCATACCTATGCATAATTTTCATTCTTATGATTCTTCAACACTTGAGGAACATTTTATCATGTAACATTTGCAAATTAACCCCTCAACTTGGGTAATTTGCACTTTAGTCCAAAATAGACAAAACATTATTTTCAACATTATTCAAAAAGGACTAAAATTGAAATATAAGTTCCTCTTGAGCCTTAATTACTTTTCAAAAGATAAGAGAAAACATATAATTATCTTTCTTAAACAAAACATCTAGGGTTAAAGCATTACCCTGGTCAGGGATGTTATAAATTATCCACCCCTAACAGGGATTTCGTCCCTGAAATCATCAAGAGAAAAGAGAAGGGTACTTCCCCATCATCTCTTCCTCTATATACCACGTAGCTTCTTCAATGCCACTGTGATGCCAAAGAACTTTCACAAGACATATGCCTTTCTTTTTCAGCTTTTTAATTCTTTTATCAAGAATCATCACAAGTCCTTCAACATATGATATATCATCATTTAATTCTACCTCCACAGGTTGCAAAACTAACTCTGTGTCAGGATGACACTTTCTTAGCATGGAGATATGGAATACTGGATGCAACTTATGCATCTCAGGTGGCAATTCTAGTTTATAGGCTACCTTTCCAATCCGTTCAATGATTGGATAAGGCCCCATAAACCTAGGAGCTAACTTTCCCTTCCTTCCAAAGCTAAGGACACCTTTCCAAGGTGAGACCTTGAGATATACTCTGTCTCCAACTTGGAATTCTAAAGGTCTTCATTGTTTGTCAGCGTACGATTTCTGTCTATCTTGTGCAGTCTTTAATTGTTGTCGTATTAATTTAATCTTCTCAGTTGTCTGTTGCACAAGCTCAGGACCTAAAAGTTGATATTCTCCTATTTCATACCAACATAAAGGAGATCTACAATGTCTACCATATACTTCTTCATATGGTGCCATATCAATACTGTGTTGATAGCTATTATTGTAAGCAAATTCTATCAAGCTCATGTGTAGATCCCAACTTCCTACAAACTAAAGGACACATGCCCTAAGAAAATCCTCCAAGGTTTGTATGGTCCTTTCAGATTGTCCATCTGTCTGTGGGTGAAAGGCAGTACTAAACCTTAACTACGTACCCAAAGTTTTATGTAGTCATTCCCAAAAACGACTTGTGAACTGGGAACCTCTATCAGAAACAATAGTAGCTGGAACCCCATGCAACCGCACTATCTCATCTATATATATCTGTGCAAGCTTCTTAGTAGTGTAGGTGGTTTTTACAAGAAGTAAATGTGTCATTTTAGTAAACCTATCAACAATCACCCATATGGAATCATGACCTTTGGTTGTTCTAGTCAAACCAACAATAAATTCCATGGTCACATGATCCCATTTCCACTGTGGTATAGGTAAAGGTTACATTGTTCCTACGGGCTTTTGGTGTTCAACTTTAACCTACTAACACACAGGACACCGCATAACAAACTCAGCTACATCCTTCTTCAATCCTAGCCACCAATACACATCTTTCACATTACAATACATTTTGGTGCTCCCTGGATGCATTGCATACATTGAAGAATGAGCTTCCTCCAAGACTAACTTCCTTAAGTCATTGGCATCAGGTACTACCATCCTACCATGGTAACAGACTATCTGATCCTCTGACTCATGAAAGCCATCCCGTTTCTCACTACCATACTCTGACCTGATCTGCTGAACCACAGTATCAACTTCTTGTGCTTCTTTAATCTGATGTCTCAGAGTAGGTTTCACCTGCATCTCAGCTAACAGCCCGGCTAACAACGATACCTTAAGATGTACATTATTTTGCCTCAAGGAGATAAGCATATCTCTTTTAGAGCACACTAAGGAGTTCAAATGTGCTTTATCTAAGGCTGGTGATGATGATTTCCTACTTAGTGCATCAGCCACTACATTAGCCTTCCCTGGATGATAATCAATTATACAATTGTAGTCCTTGATTAACTCCATCCAGCGGCTTTGTCTCATGTTCAACTCATATTGTGAGAAGACATATTTTAAATTCTTATGGTCTGTGAAAATCTGGAATGTTTCTCCATAGAGATAATGTCTCCAAATCTTCAAATCATGGACCATAGTAGCTAACTCTAGATCATGTGTCGGATAATTCTCCTCGTGTTTCTTAAGCTGTCCAGAGGCAAAAGAAATCACTTGATTATCCTGCATCAACACACATCCTAGACCATTCTTAGATGCATCACAGAAAACTATGAATCCCTTCCCTTGCTCAGGTAACACCAGCACAGGTGCACTTGTTAAATTTTCTTTCAACAGTTGGAAAGAATGTTGACACTTGTCATTCCAAACAAAAGGAACCTCCTTCCTGGTCAACTAGGTTAGGGGTAAATCTATAGAAATGAAGTTCTTAATGAACCTCCTGTAATATCCTGCCAGTCCTAGTAAACTACGTATCTCCGTTGGTGTCTTTGGCTATTCCCATTACATAATAGATTCTACCTTCTTAGGATCAATACAGATACCTGAGGTAGATATTACGTATCCTAGAAAAGAAACTTCTGGTAACCAGAACTCTCATTTGCTAAACTTAGAATACATCTTATGCTCTCTTAGCAAAGTTAAAGCCTGACGGAGGTGCTACTCATGTTGTTGAGCATCGCTACTGTATATCAAGATGTCATCTATGAATACTACTATGAATTGATCAACAAAAGGCTGGAAGATTCTATTCATGAGTTCCATGAATGCAGTTGGTGCATTAGTTAGTCCAAATGACATAACTATAAACTCATAGTGACCATACCTTGTCTTAAAGGTAGACTTAGGTATGTCACTCCCCTTAATACGCAACTGATGATATCCCGACCTCAGATCTATCTTAGAGAAGATAGTTGCACCACGCATTTAATCAAACAGGACATCAATCTTTGGCAGAGGATACTTATTCTTTATAGTTACTTTATTCAACTGTCTGTAATCAATGCATGACCGCATTGATCCATCCTTCTTCTTAATAAAGAGAACCAGAGCACCCCATGGTGAAGTGCTCGGTCAGATAAAACCTTTCTTAAGCAACTCCTGCAGCTATTTCTTGAACTCTGCCATCTCAGTAGGTGCCATCCTATACGGTGTTTATGCTATTGGTTGCGTGCCTGGAATTAGATTAATCTCAAAATCAATCTCTCAGGGCGGAGGAACACCTAGAAGTTCCTCAGGGAACACATCTTCAAACTCCCTAACTATTCGAACTTCAGAAAGATTAGAACTCTCTATTCTGGTATCTACCACATGTGCCAAGAATGCAAAGCATCCTTTTCTTGTCAGCTTCTCAGCTACCATAGCCGACACTAGACAGGTTGGAAGAATCTTTCTATCTCCCTAAAAGATCCATTTGACACCATTGTCTATAAACATGGCCTTCTTGGAACCACAATCCAAGACAACCTTATATTTTTCTATGGTGTCCATCCTAAGAATTATATCGAACCTGTGCATATCAAGTGGTATAAGATCCACCTGAATGTGTTGTTTAGAAAAGGAAAAAATGCAGGGAGAACACACCTCCCGCAGCACTGCAGATCCCAACAAAGGGGTTTCTAATAACAGACTATCTTCTCTATGACTGACAGTCATGTTGTAGTCATGAATCACTCTTTGAGTGATAAAGAAATGTGTAGCACCCGGATCAATTAAAATAGATATGAGACAGGATGAAGACATATCAGAATGAAATAGTTCCATCTGACGTGTCACAACTTGAGGGTTGACTACTACTTCAGGTTGATTCATCGCATAGAATCTCATTGTTGCTTGTTGTTGGCCCTATGCTCAATTGTTGCATGCTGACGAACCAGCTTGGGACGCTTGTCCACATCCTCTAGCGCCACTCAAAAACGGTTGCCTCTGAGAGCCTTGCTGACTCTACCTTGGAGGTTGAGTCACACTTACATCTCTAGCTCGACAATCTTTCATCAAATGCCCCATCTTCCCACATATAAAATAGCCTCTTCTCTCCCTCTGTGGCCTGGGTGGTCCTGTTACTGACATTGAGGCTGAGTTGTGGGCTCCCTCTGGTGGTAAACTATGACCTCTACCCTTGCTGGATGTCCATTGTGTCTGGGTATTGAATCTTGGTGGTGCTATTGGTGTAGAAAATCTCAGTTTCTTGAAACTTTCAGACCTTTGTCCTTGAAACTGAGTTTACACCTTCTTACTCATAGTTTGACGCTTCTCAATCACCGACCTTTCTATCAGTCTCACAGACTCCATAAAGGTGGCAAACCTCTCCCTGTTCTCTAAGGCAGACACAGGAGTGGTCAAATCAGCATTTATCCCCTTCTCAAAATACTAAATTCTCTCTTCATTAGTAGCTGACATATGCGGATAGAACCGCAAAAGCTGCATGAACTTGGCTTCATACTCACTAATGTTCATTAGTCCTTTCCTTAACCTCTCAAACTGAGAGATCTTCTCATCTAGATACGTCTTGGGAAAATATATATTGATGAATTCTCGTCGGAATTCTCCCCATCCAATTTCAACACCTAGCCTCTTGCCCTCTTCTATTGTCCACAAGTGGCCAGCACTCCCTTTTAGAAGGTACACTGCATGCCTCACCTTCTCTACTTCAGGGATATTGAGGATTCTAAAGGCCATCTCCATATCAGTCAGCCACATATCTGCATCTGCTGGATCAGCTGTACCAGCGTAATTTGTGGCTCCAACCCGGTAAAGTCATTTGAAAGTCTTACCGACTCCCTGTCCTTCATGGTGAGCTGGTGCCCTAGGTGCAAGTGGTAACATTTTATCTGCCATATGCATCATGGTTGCCATGAACTACCCAAACAAATCATGGAAAGCTAGGTTTTCTAGTGCAACCTAGTTAAGTTGGGGATGTTTAGGTACTGGTTCCTCCCTATCCTGATCCCTTGCACTTGTTCCTGTGCAGCAATGCTACTCTCAGCAGCATGTTCTTCATGTGATCCAGACATCCTTAAGTTCTTCTTCTCCTATATGAGCAGAAGACATTATCAGATAAACTGGAAGACACTAGAACAGACTCAACAACCTTAATCCTATGTCTCTGTAGACTCAGTGAACCTAGAGCTCTGATACCAACTAAACTAAGATGACCTGACACCAAATCAGACCGTCACAGTGTAATTAATTATGGAATTAAACATAAGTGGTGCATTACTGAAAATCACTAAAAATTAAAACCAATTACAAAGAGATCCAAACATAGGAAAGCTCTTTTATCAAGAACCAATGTACTTTATTTACATCCTAGTTCATAAGTACATGTCCTATTTCATCCCTTCTCAAGGATTACAAACATCAACTGCTCTATTAAAACTATACACAGACAGCATAAGAACCTCGAGGCATCAAGCCAAAATCTCAGATTGATTCATTAAAAGTACTAACTACTAACTCCGAGGACCTGAGAGTATAGAGATGACACATAGAACTCTATATACAAAACATGACAGCCAGTGCCTCCACCTGGAATATCATTGTTGTCGTTGTTGCTGCTACTGCTGCTCTTCCCATGTAATAGGGTTTCTCCCTCTTCTTCTGCGTCTACCTAAAAAGGTTGGATCCCACGGGGGTGAGAAAATTGAAATTGTCCCAGCGAGAGATATAACTCTCCTCCAGAAACATTATTATTATAGATTAATAGAATAAAACTGAGCAGAGAAATCATATATATTCAACAGCAAATAAATCATTGTCTAAACAAATTAGAGCAATATTCTTATTCAAAGCATATTAGCTATAACTTAATAAAACAACATGTCACTTATCCAATAAGGAAATCAAGAACATGTATAACATTTATCCATCTAGGATATGCTAAACAAGGTAACATAAACCAATGATTCTCATATTTCAACCTTAAGTAAATACGTTGCATGGCTGATTACATTTTACAATCATACTTAAGCCCTGAGGAGATGAGATATACCTCTCATACTCCAACCGACCACTATGAAATCAAAATCGGTACCATACATAGGTCAAGGAAGAGTTGGATTCCCATGACCTCATCATACTCAGTCAGTGTGAGTACAAAATGCAGGACATCTCGTGTCTCTGCTAAATAGCTTTCTAGGGTATACTTGCAACTTCGCTATAGATTTACAATGGCAGTTTTACTCTCTTCGCAATCGAGAGATTTCATGTTTATCTCACATCGATCTGACGTTAACATTATCGGGATATTTGTAATACATCCATCCTGGCATTGGGAGATTAGTGATACATCCATCCCAGCATATATAATGAAGGATTGAGAGATTTAATGTTTATCTCACGTCAATTTCTCCATTAGGGTGTAAGGATATTCGCGCCCATAACCCCCACATACTCAATAGTATGCCCTCCAGGAGATCCCGTAGGAAAACCTATTTCACCATCACCAACTACTGACGATGATGGATCTATGGCCAAGGCTCTACATGATAAGATTTCAGTTGATTAATTAAGTACATTACCATATTCTTTTAGCATTAGTTAGGTTTTCAAACATAAATTGTTATAACAAATGCTACAAAGAATGTGTAATACTTCTATCAAGTACTTTTTGAAGCTTTATAAAATATTGGGATATCAATCCCTTGCCACATCAGGGACATTCTCATCCCTTAACATCTCATCATCATGATTATGGAATATGGGTATTCAAACCCTTAGTTCATCAAAGAACACTTGTTACCACTTATCAGGTAACTAATACCTTCAGGTCATATGACCAATATAAACATGATACTTGCTACATAAGCATCTCACATGGCTCTCAAAGCCCATTTAATTTCTTGTTACCTCTCACTAGGCAATAAAGCATATTATGGCTCACAAGGCCCATAAAACAATTTCTATAATAAAACATCATAGCTCATATCTAGCTATGTCCAACATCTCATGATACCTGCATGATTAGTACACATGATAACAGTTATATCAATTACATATCAGTATTATGCAATGTAAGGGTAGCATCACTATTCACTCATTAGGGTTAGGGTTTCCCAAATTCATGTCAATTAGGGATACTCATTCCCTTTACCAAAAATTAGGGTTATGGTTTATCATCACATTACCCAAGATTAGGGTTATATGCACTATAACCCAAAATTAGGGTTTCACATACCTTCACCCTATATTAGGGTAGAGTTTCATATAGCATTACATAGCATCACCCTGGATTAGAGTTTCACATCACATCACTACATTAGGGTTTCACATGACATCACTGCATTAGGGTTTCACAAACATCACCCTTAATTAGGGTTTCATATGACATCACCCTTAATTAGGGTTTCACATGACATCACCCTTAATTAGGGTTTCACATGACATCATCCTTGATTCGGGTTTCACATCACATCACTGCATTAGGGTTTCACATCACATCATTGCATTAGGGTTTCACATGACATCACCCTTAATTAGGGTTTCACATGACATCACCCTTAATTAGGGTTTCACATGACATCATCCTTAATTAAGGTTTTACATCACATCACTACATTAGGGTTTCACATCACATCACTCATTAGGGCTTCACATGACATAACCCTTGATTAGGGTTTGACACATCATTATCTTAATTAAGGTTCCTTATAACTTTTCCCCAAATTAAGGTTTCATGTAACCTTACCTGAAATTAGGGTTTCATGAAGCATCCTCTTAAATTAGGGTTTTCATTGTATTACCCTAAATTGGGATTTCTCATATCATTACCCTAGATTAGGGTTACACCATTACCCTAGATTAGGGTTTCACCTAGCATTGCCTTAAATTAGGGTTAGGGCTCTTCAACATTTTCAATTAGGGTTTCATGATCTCTTTATCAAGGATCATACCCTAATTACATATTTTATTCATGTTGAAAGTGTTGAGGCTTAACCACTACATGATTATTATACATGTATGAATTCCTCTCTCTCTCTCTCATCCTCTCTAGGATGTTGATTACTTCAAACTTGATTTGATTAGGTCAACCCTTCAATCAAGTACATACATTTAGGGTTAGTATAGTGTGTTGAGATATTGCTTCCATAAGCATCAAAGGTTAACCCCTCAAAGGATACTAATAACCCTAGTACCTTAAAGATACAACCATTGTTATTATCTTTGATAAACATCATTAACAATCATAGGGTTAATTAATCTTTCATAGCTTTGAGACTATTAGGTCTCTAAATGGTTTTAATACTTTTGAACCTTCAAACGGTTTTGACCTCCTTCACCTTCAAATAGTTTTGAGACTTTTTGCCCTCCAAATGGTCTTGAGACCATTTGGGAATCTAGGGTTGAGACTATTTGCTCTTAAACGGTTTTGAAACCGTTTAGTGCCTTCAACCTCTGAAACTGTTTGATCAAAATAACCTTGAGACCGATTGAACAACCCATCATTGAAACCGATTGGATAAATTAACCTTGAAACCTATTGGACCTTCAAATGGTTTGAGACCATTTGCCCTCCAAATGGTCTGAAGACCGTTTGATCCCAAACGGTCTCAAGACTATTTGGACTCAAACGGTCTCAAGACCGTTTGGTCCAAACTACCTTGGAACCGAATGGATTAATTAGGGTTTCTTATTCAATCGATTTAGGGTTTCCACTCATTGAACCATCCAACATTAAGTCCATTGAAAGTAGATCAACTTATAACCCTTAGATCTCCATCCATCCATGACTCCACTTTACCTCAAATGGTCTTGAGACCATTTTACCTTAAATGGTCTTGAGACCGTTTTCCCTCAAACGGTCTTGAGACCGTTTGAGCCATTCAACATAGAAATCGACTCAATCAATTTAGGGTTTCAACCAATCAATCCGATTAGGGTTTGTAATCAATGGATCATCCATTCTTGAAACCATTATAATTAAATCAATTGAAACCATGGGATCTTCATCCAACTACATCAGCAATTGACCCCAAACGGGGCCTCAAACGGTCTGGAGACCGTTTGATCACCAAACGGTCTTGAGACTGTTTGGTCACCAAATTGAAAATAGTTTGCTCAAGATATTAATTGAGGTGTGTGCTAATATGACATCATCATCTTCAAGATAAAAACCTTCGAATTTTTCTGTGATCTTTTTGGTGATTTTCAACAATTAATCAAGAGGTAATTCAGGAAAGAAAAAGGAATCAACATATGATGAAGAAATGAAATCAATAATGATGTTTAAGGGTTCATGTTATATAACCCACCTTCAAAGTTGAATCAAAGATTCAAGATTCACGTCCTCAATGGTGAATGAATCTTTCTCAACTGTCCAAGGTCCGTTCTCAAGTCTTTGAGTGAAAAGAATGACTAGAGTTGAAGATTGAATGGAGAAAGGAAGAAAATAAGCATTGAATTTTGATTTCCACCATGAAATCAAGGTTGAAGATGATTAAGGAGCTTACCTACAGGTTGGGATACGTCCTCTTGTTGCTCCTAAGCTCCCTTGTACACATCCAAAGCAAGGAAAGAAAGAAGAGTCGAAAAAGCCTTTCATGTGGGTGAAAAATGGAGTGTATATAAGGGAATTTCAAGAGAGAGAAAGTGTTATAAAAATCCTTTAATTCCCATATTGGTCCCACTTATCCCCCTCACTTCCTTGCATACGAAGATATCATCCTCTCCTTCAAAATCCTATTCTTTATCCATGAATTAAAGAAAACAAATTAAGCACCTTAATCAATATAATAATAATATCCAAAAATGAGTGGATATTACTTTTTCTTTAACTAATGTGAGTGGGCTCTCCACTCACATTAGATATTTTGGTGCCATTGCAAGGTACAAGGACGTAAACACTTATACATATTCAACCATCACACTTTTGGTTGAAGGGCACTTCCATTAATATATTTATTTTTTTCATTAAATTGAATTAGGGTTTCAATTATGCTTAAATCTTGATTATTTTAATATCAAGATTCTCTCTCCCCAAAAGGGATTCAAATGAGATGCCCCTCTGATTTTCTTGTATCTAATTGATATCAAGAAACATTAGGGACTCTTAAAAAGTGGTATTTTTGCATATTGAACCCTAAGTTTTGGGTAAATTGCACATTACACCAAAACTAGGTTTTAATGCACAAACATTGCTTAATAAGCTCTTTCTTGTTGCTCAGACTTCCATAAGCCATACCACTGCATCATTTTCATTCTTATGATGCTTCAAAACTTGAGGAACATTTTATCATGAAACATTTGCAAGTTAACCCCTCAACTTGGGTAATTTGCAATTTAGTCCAAAACGGACAAAACATTGTTTTCAACATTATTCAAAAAGGACTAAAATTGAAATATAAGTTCCTATTGAGCCTTAATTACTTTTCAAAAGATAAGTGCAAACATATAATTATCTTTCTTAAACAAAACATCTAGGGTTAAAGAATAACCCAGGTCAGGGATGTTACAAGTATCTGCTCTAGAGAATATAGAGAGGTTTGCCACTTTTGTGGAGTCAGTTAGGCGGATAGAAAGGTCTGTAACTGAGAAACGTCAAGCCAACAGTAAGAAAGTGTATACCCAGTTCCAAGGATAGAGGTCTGAAAGTTTTAAGAAACCAAGGTTTTTTGCACCAACAGTACCACCAAAGTTTAATACTTAGACATAGTGGACATCCAGCAAGGGTAGAGGTCATAGTTTACCACCAGAGGGAGCCCACAGCTTAGCATCAATGTCTGTAACAGGACCATCTACACCACAATGGGAGAACAAAGTTTGTTATAAATATGGAAAGATGGGACATCTGATGAAAGATTGTCTAGCTAGAGACATGAGTATAACCCAACCACCGAGGAAGAGTCAATAAGGCTCTCAGAGGCGACAGTTTAGCAATGGCACTCGAGGACATGGACAGACATCCCAAGTTGGCTCATCTACATCCAACAACATGGCAAGTGGTCGACAATCAGCAATGGCAAGATTATATGCTATGAATCAGCCAGAAGCAGTGGTTAATCCATGAGTCATGACAGGTCAGATGGAATTATTTCATTCTGATATGTCTTCATATTGCTTTGTATATGTTTTGATTTATCTGGGTGCTACGCATTCCTTTATCACTCGAGAAGTGATTCATGACTACAATATGATTGTTAGTCATAGAGCAAATAACTTGTTATTAGAAAGTCCATTAGTTGGATATGTAGTGTTACGGGAGGTATGTTCTCCATGTGTTCTTTCTTTTTCAGATCATTGCATTCAGGTGGATCTTATACCACTTGAGATGCATGGGTTTGACATAATCCTTGGGATGGACACCCTAGAAAAGTATAAGTTTGTCTTGGATTGTGGTTCCAAGCAAGCTATGTTCACCAATAATGGTGATACATGGATCTTTTAGGGGGGTAGAAAGATTCTTCCAGCCTATTTAGTGTCAACAATGGTATTTGAGAAGTTGATCAGACAAGGGTGTTTTGCATTCTTGGCACATGTGGTAGATACCAGAGTTGAGAGTCCTAGTCTTTCTGAAGTTCCGATTGTTAGGGAGTTTGAGGATGTATTTCCTAAGGAACTTCCAGGTGTTCCTCCACCCCGAGAGATTGATTTCAAGATTAATCTAATATTGGGTACACAACTAATAGCTCAAACACCTTATCGAATGGCACCTGCTGAGATGGAAGAACTCAAGAAATAGTTACAGGAGTTGCTTGAAAAGGGTTTTATTCGACCGAATACTTCACTGTGGGGTGCTCCAGTTCTCTTTGTGAAAAAGAAGGACGGGTCTATGCGATTATGCATCGACTATATATAGTTAAACAAAGTAACCATAAAGAACAAATATCCTCTTCCAAGGATAGATGACTTGTTTGACCAGTTGTGTGGTGCAACTATATTCTCTAAAATAGATCTAAGGTCAGGATACCATCAGTTACGCATCAAGGAGAGTGACATACCTAAATCAGCCTTCAGGACAAGGTATGGTCACTATGAGTTCATAGTTATGTCATTTGGACTAATTAATGCACCATATGCATTCATGGACCTCATGAATAGAATCTTCCGGCCATTCCTTGATCAGTTCATAGTAGTCTTTATAGATGACATCATGATTTACAGTAAAGATGCTCAACAGCATGAGCAACACCTCCGTCAGGCCCTTTACTGAGAGAGCACAAGCTATACGCTAAGTTTAGCAAGTGTGAGTTCTGGTTATCAGAAGTGTCTTTCCGAGGACACATAATATCTACCTCAGGTATTCGTGTTGATCCTAAAAAGGTAAAATCTGTCTTGGAGTGGGAACAACCAAAGACACCAATAGAGATACGCAATTTTCTAGTACTAGCAGGCTACTATACGAGGTTCATTAAGAACTTCAGTTCTTTAGCATTACCCCTAACCAGGTTGACTAGGAAGGAGGTTCCTTTTGTCTGGAATGACAAATGTCAACATTCTTTCCCATTGTTGAAAGAAAGGTTAACAAGTGCACATGTGTTAGTGTTACCTGAGCAAGGGAAGGGGTATATTATTTTCTGTGATGCTTCTAAGAATGGTCTAGGATGTGTGTTGATGCAGGATAATCAAGTGATTTCTTTTGCCTCTCGAAAGCTTAAGAAACACGAGGAAAATTATCTGACACATGATCTAGAATTAGTTGTTTTGGTTCATGCGTTGAAGATCTGGAGACATTATCTCTATGGAGAGACATTTCAGATTTTCACGGACCATTAAAACCTAAAATACATCTTTTCACAGCATGAGTTGAACATGAGACAATGTCTTTGGATGGAGTTAATCAAGGACTACGATTGTACAATTGATTATCATCCAGGAAAGGCTAATGTAGTGGTTGATACACTAAGTAGAAAATCATCATCACCAAACATAGACAAAGCATAGTTGAACTCTTTAGTGTGCTTTAAATGAGACATGTTTGTCTCTTTGAGGCAAAACAATGTACATCTTAAAGTATCCTTGTTAGTTGGACTGTTAGCTAAGATGCACATGAAACCTACTCTAAAACAACAAATCAAAGAGGCACAACATGTTGATATTGTGATTCAGCAGATTACATCAGAATATGGCAGTGAGAAACGGGATGGGTTTCATGATTCAGATGATGAGGTAGCATGTTACCATGGTAGGATGGTATTACCTGATGCCAATGACTTAAGGAAGTTAGTCTTAGAGGAAGCTCATTCTTCGATGTATGCAATGCATCCAGGGAGCACCAAAATGTATCATAATCTGAAAGATATGTATTGGTGGCTTGGTTTGAAGAAAGATGTAGCGGAGTTTGTTATGTGGTGTCCAGTGTGTCAGTAGGTTAAAGCTGAACATAAAAAGCCTGCAGGAATAATGCAAGCTTTACCTATACCACAGTGGAAATGGGATCATGTAACCATGGACTTTGTGGTTGGTTTGCCAAGAACAGCCAAAAGTCATGATTCCATTTTGGTGATAGTTGATAGGTTGACTAAGTCAGCACATTTTCTTCCTATAAAAATAATTTATACTACTGAGAAACTTGCAAAGATCTATATAGATGAGATAGTGTGGTTACACAGGGTTCCAGCTACAATTGTTTCTGATAGAGGTCCCCAGTTCACGAGTCATTTTTGGGAACGACTACATAAAACTTTGGGTATGCAGTTAAGATTCAGTATCACGTTTCACCCACAGACAAATGGACAATCTGAGAGGACTATACAAACCTTGGAGGATTTAATTAGGGCATGTGTCCTTCAGTTTGTAGGAAATTGGGATATACACTTGAGCTTAATAGAATTCACTTACAACAATAGTTATCAGCACAGTATTGATATGGCACCATATGAAGCATTATATGGTAGACGTTGTAGATCTCCTTTATGTTGGTATGAAATAGGGGAATATCAACTTTTGGGTCCTGAATTAGTACAACAGACAACTGAGAAGATTAAAGTAATACAAGAATAGTTAAAAGTTGCACATGATAGACAGAAGTCATACACGGATAAATGACGAAGACCTTTAGAATTCCAAGTTGGAGACAGAGTATATCTCAAGGTCTCACCTTGGAAAGGTGTTCTTAGATTTGGGAAAAAGGGTAAGTTAGCTACTAGATTTATGGGGCCTTATCCAATCACTGAACGGATTGGAAAGGTAGACTATAAGTTGGAGTTGCCACCTGAACTACATAGATTGCAACCAGTATTCCATATATCCATGCTGAGAAAATGTCACCCAGACACAGAGTTAGCTTAGCAACCTATGAAGGTAGAGTTAAATGAGGATATATCCTATGAAGAAGGACTAGTGTTGATTCTTGACAGGAGAATCAAAGAGTTGAAAAAGAAAGACATAGTTCTTGTGAAAGTTCTCTGGCATCATCGTGGCATTGAAGAGGCTATGTGGGAGTTGGAGAAATAGATGAGGAGGAAGTACCCTTCAATTTTCTCTTGATGATTTTGGGGACGAAATCCCTATTAGGGGTGGATAATTTGTAACATCCATGACCTGGGTTAAGGCTTAACCCTAGAAGTTTTGCTTAAGTAAGTCTTTTAGATTCTTGTTATTATCTTTTGGAAAGTAATTAATACTAAAAGAGAGCTTATGTTTCAATTTTGGTCCTATTTGAATAATGTTGAAACAGTATTTTTACCTATTTTAGACTAAAGTGCAATTTACCAAATTTAAGGGGGTTACCTTGCAAATGTTACATGATAAATGTTCCTCAAGTGTTATAGCATCATAAGAATGAGAATGATGTTGTGGTATGGCTTCTACAAGCCTAAGTTCTAAGAAAGAGCTTGTTTGAATAATGTTTGTGCATTTAATGCTAGTTTTGGTGTAATTTGCAATTTACCCTAAACCTAGGGTTGAATATGTAAAATACCACCTCTATTATGTCCCTACTATTTCTTGATATCATTTAGAGGAAATAAAAATAATGGGGCATCGTGTTTGAACTATATTTGAGGAGAGATAATCTTCATAATAAAATAATCAAGAAATAAGCATAAATGAAATCCTAATTTATTTTGTAGCAAAAATAAATATATTAATTGAAGTGCCCATAAACTAAAAAGGTTGTAGTTGAAATCCTATAGTGCAAGGACTTCCAAATACCTTGAGTGGCACCGAAATATCCTAAGAAGGTGAAGAAATCCACTCACATTTGTTAATTAAAAAGTAATGTCCACTAAAAATGGATAATAATATTATAATGATTAAGGTGCTTATGTAGTTGCTTTTAATTCAAGGATAATTGAGAAGGAAATTCAGAGCAAGGAAGATGGATTCAGAAGCAAGGAAGTGGAGGGGGCATGTGGCAAGAAAGTGGATGAATTTTCTCCTACTTTCTCTCTCCTAGAAAATCAATTACATATACTCCATTTTCTCCTTACTTGAAAGGCTATTTTGCAAACCACTTTCTTTCCTTGCTTTGGTCGATGACCAAGAGCTTAGGAGCAGGAGGAAAACGTTCCCCAAGATGAAGGTAAGCTCCATGATCATCTCCAACCTTGAATTGATGGTTGAAATCGGATTTCAACATTGATTTTCTTCTCTCTTCCATCCAATGCTCAACCTTGGCTATCTTTTGCATCCAAGGAGTTGGAAGAGAACATTGGATGGTTGAAGGAGCTTCATTCACCATTATAGATGAGAAGCTTGAAGCTTTGAAGCTACTTTGAAGGCGGGTTATATAACTTGAACCCATCAATGTTATTATTGATTTCAATTTCTCATCATATGATGATTTTTTATTTTCTTCTTGAATAATTGCTGAAATCATCATATATAAGACAATAGAAATCGAAGGTATGAAGCTTTATGATGATGACATCATCTTAGCACACACCTCAATAATATCATTGTCAAACAGTTTCAACTTTTGTGATCAAATGGTTTCAAACCGCTAGAGATCAAACGGTTTCAAACTGTTAGAGACCAAACGGTTTCAAACCATTTGGTGACAACGGTTTCAAACCGTTTGGTGACCAAATGGTTTCAAAACCATTATGGGTTAAATAGTTTCAAGAATGTGTAAAATTTTAAGGGTTTCAATCTGATATAGTCCACATGGTCTCAACTTTGGATGACCAATCAATAAGAACTCAATTGGTTTCAAAACCCTAGATCAATTGATTGCAAAACCCTAATTTAGGTTTAAATGGTTTCAATTATGTTTTGACCAAACGGTCTCAAACCATTTGAGTACTAAACGGTCTCAAACCATTTGATGATCAAACGGTCTCCAACCATTTAGGATTAATTGATATTTAAATCAATTGAGGATCAACAGTTTCAAACCGTTTAGGGTTAATCGATCTTCAAATCGTGTGAGGGTCTTTGGTTCAAACGGTTTCAAAACCAATTGAAGAGCGAAGGGGGTCAAGACCGTTTAAGGTGTAACGGTCTTCAGACCATTTGAAGGTTTAGACCAAGACCGTTTAAGGTCTAACGGTCTTCAAGACCATTTGAAGGTCAAGTAACCTCAAGACTGTTTAAGGTCTAATGGTCTTCAGACCGTTTGAAGGTTTAGACCAAGACCGTTTAAGGTCTAACGGTCTTCAAGACCGTTTGAAGGTCAAGTAACCTCAAGAACATTTGAAGGTGCAATTGGTCCAAGACCGTTTGAAGGTGCAATTGGTCCAAGACTGTTTGAGGGTTCAATTGGTCCAAGACCATTTGAATGTGTAATTGGTCTAAGACAGTTTGAAGGTGCAATTGGTCCACGACCGTTTGAGGGTTCAATTGGTCCAAGACCGTTTGAAGGTGAAATTGGTCCAATACCGTTTGAAGGTCCAATTTATTCAAATCATGTAATTACTAATAACCCCATAAGTTGTTGAAGAGTATCTCAAGGTTGTTTCCAATAGAAGTATCTCTAAAGCACTAAAGTGATTAGTATAATTAAAAGTGATTATCACTTGGTGCCTATGAAAGTAATAAACTCAATACACTAAGACAACCATAAGTTTATGTACTTAGTGAAAGGCTAAGTCAACCTAATAAGGTATGATGGTGATGTGTGTTCCTAGTACATGGAACAATGATAAGTATGATTTAATACTTATGTGCTCCAAGATATGCGGAAGCACTGACTTAGGGTCTGGATTAATGAGATAATCATAAAACCCTAATCAATGGATAATGAGAATCCCTAACCCTAATTTTGGGTAATGGGTTAAGAAACCCTAATATAGGGTAATGTTATGTGAAACCCTAATATGGGTGATGCCACTGACTTAGGGTCTGGATTAATGAGATAATCATAAAACCCTAATCAATGGAGATTGAGAAACCCTAACCCTAATTTTGGGTAATGGGTTAAGAAGCCCTAATATAGGGTAATGTTATGTGAAGCCCTAATATAGGGTGATGTTATGTGAAACCCTAATATTGGGTAATGGCTTACGAAACCCTAATATAGGGTAATGTTATGTGAAACCCTAATATAGGGTGATGCTATGTGAAACCCTAATATTGGGTAATGGGTTAAGAAACATTAATATAGGGTGATGTTATGTGAAACCCTAATATAAGGTGATGTTATGTGAAACCATAATATAGGGTGATGTCATGTGAAATCCTAATTGATAAAGATGGGGAACTCTAACCCTAATGAGGGAATAATGATGTTATCTTTATATTGCATAATGTTGATATGAAATTGATATGGTTGTTATCAAGTATACTAACCATGCAGGTATCATGAACATAACCAGGTATGAGGTATGATGTTAATGGGCCTTATGAGCCACTCTTTTACTTGTTGCCTATTGAAAGGTGACAAGAAGATGAATATGCCTGGTGAGCTATGTGAGATGCTTGTACAACAAGTATCATGAATAACTTGGTCAGATGACCTGGAGGTAATAGTTACCTGATAGTGGTAACCATGTTCAGTGATGAACTAAGGGTTTGAATACCTAGATCCAGTAAATATGATGATGGTATTGTTGAGGAATGTGAATTCCCAGTAATGAGATAAGAGATTGAGATCCCAATGTTCTATAAAGTTTTCAAAAGTACTTGATAAAAGTATTACATGTTTCTTTGTAGCATTTGTCATAATAATTCTTGTTTGAAAACTTGATTGATGCTAAAAGAATTAGGTAATGTACTTAAAGAATCAAGTGGAATTTTATCATGTAGATCCATGGTCATAGATCCATCATCGTCAGTAGCTGGTGATGGTGAAATGGATTCTCCTGCTGGTTAATCTGAAGCGTATATGTTGAATATGCGAGGTTTCTCCTAGCCGCAAATAGGAGGATTAGAGTGCAACTTCGGTTGTAGACTCAAGATATGTCTAAGAGCATGGTGAACAGGTCCATGGCTCAGTGTGACGGAGTATGAATGCGTTCATGGGTCAGAGAGCACGGTAAACTGGCCCGTGGCTCAGATTTACTAGCGTCGGGACATGTACCAAGGCAGACTAGAGAATGGGTAGCCTATGAGAGCTAACCCTGTGACTAAGGTCACTTAAGTAAGAGACTGCAGTCCTGCTTGTGGTCTTGCACTGATCGAGACGGATGAGATCATGGGGTCTGACTCTTCCTTTGATCTTGTATGGCACCGGCTTTGGGTTTCACAACCGAAGGTTGGATTTGAGTGGTACAGCTCACTTCCTCAGGGCATAAGTATGATTTGTAAAATGTAATCAGCCGTGTAGCGTATTTTCTTAAGTATGAAACATGAAAATCATTGGTTGACGTTACATTGCTTATTGTATCCTAAATGGATAGATGTTATACATGTTCTTCATATTCCTTATTAAAATGGATAGATGATTTACTGCTCTATCATTTATAGTTGTAATGCTTTAAAAGATGATGTTGCTCAATTATGCTTAATATTGATTAAGTCTTTCTTTTCAATAAAGAGTCCTCTGCTCAGTTTATCACTATTTATCTGCAATAATAATATTTCTGGAGGAGAGTTATATCTCTCGCTGGGACAATTACAATTGTCTCACCCCCATGGGATCCAACCTTTTTAGGTGGACGAGGATGAGGAGGTAGAAACCATACAGCAGGGGAAGGAAAGCAGCATCAGGGATAGCAGTAACATCTCAAGTGGAGATACTGACTGTTGTGTCTTGTAGATATGAGACATGTGAGTCATCTATGTACTCTCAGGTCCTAGGAGTCAGTATTCAGTGTTTTATAATCGATCTGAGATTTTGATATTGAATGCCTCAAGGTTTGATGTTGCTTATGTATAGATTTAACAGAGCAACTGTTATATATATTCCTCGAGATGAAATGGTACATAGTATGTACAATGTAAATCAGAATGTATATATTACTTTGGTTCTTATTATCAGAGTTTCTTGGAATTGGATCTCTCTGCAAAAAGGTTTTAAATTTTAGTGATTTTCAGTAATCCGCTACAAATGTTTTAATTCCATTTAATTATAACGATTTTTTGTCGGTTCGGCGACGGGTGTCACATGATTCCTTCGTTCTAGGTTTGGGAGAAAAAATTTGTTTCCACTGCCTTCTCTGCCTCCCCTAAAACCCAATAGTGGTATCAGATCCACGTCAACTGCTCTATACTTTAGGATTATTGATATGATCGATTTTGGTTTGTCGCCTTTATTTATGGCATACGATGCAAATAAAAATTGGCTTTATGCATGTCCAATCCTAAATCCACAAATCCCAATATACATATATGATATGAATGCACTCGATACGCGTCGCCCTTAAATGAGTTTTGTGGTGGATGTATAGCGTGGTTATGGCCAACAAACCCTATATATGTGTGCTTGGTTGAATGTGGTTGCTTGCATCTCGGTCTACGCACCGATTCCCTACCTCCTTATTCCTAATGTAACTCGAGATAACTCGAGATTTCTTTCCTACCTTTGCTCTCCCCGAATGTAACTCGGGGTTTCCCAATTCAAATGTAAATAGGATAGATCTTTTTATTTTTCCTATTATGTCAAAGAACGGAGGACTATTTGATGACGACTGAGATGGTCGGTTCAAGGTGTGAACCGATCGGTTGGCAATCTAGGTGATCGGCTTGAGGAGCGAGATGAGCGGGTGGTGACCTAAGGAGATGCATGACAACCAGGTGAACCGATCGGTTGAAGGAGCCAACCGATCGGCTGGTGGTACCCAGATGACCGGCCAGGGCGAGCAGGTCATTCATGTGATGAGTTGATCAACTCGGATGGCTATAGCACTTCATCATGGACAGGTTGCATGTGATGTAGATCTAGATGACCGTGATTCCTCTTGGCTCGAGGAATCACATTAGGATGGCCATAATCATCGCTTTTATCATTTCACATGTTTTCTATGGGATATAGCATGTATATGATATGTACTATGTATTGTGGTGATTGGATATGTATATGTACCTATAAAACTAAATCCCTCATTAAATATTAAAGTTTTAGATGCCTTCCAAATGCAACACACGTGAAAATCTTGATCGGCCAAGTGTGGGCACGCCCTAGCGTGGTGCACCGTCTATCTCGTGGAAGCATGAAGGATGGATATGTGGGTCTGCCCTAGCAGGGTGCATATTCATCGTGTTGGATTTGTATCAGACTTAACAAGGTGACCTAGATAGGATCTAGCACCTTGAGGCATGGAGGGGAACATGGGAAGAAGTTGTGCATGACATCTTTCAAGAGTTGCATATGATGCAATTGGCAAGAGTTGCCTACCTGGAAGATATAAGTTGTGGGTGACAACCCTAGCTGGTCCATGACTCAGAGGATTTTAGGATCTTACCCACTAGAAGATTGTACACTGCAATTTTCCAAATTGATGGTGAGGGCTATCAATTTGAACAAAATAGTGGGAGCGATAATTAATTAAAGTCCTAATTATATCATAAAACCTTTTCAAATCAGTCAAGTCAAAAAGAAGTTTTTGGACTAAATTTCATATATTTCCTTTTGTACAATAAATGGTTAATCAACAATAACCACTTTATTTGTGATCGGTCCTTAAGATGGACAGATTAAATGGTAATAATTCCATGACTGGTTAGGACGTTGAGAAGTGTTCTCAATCAAAGAGTGAAAGCTCTAAGTCCTAGTTATACCAGAACTAGATGAACTTGATCCCACCACACCAATGGCTTAAAGGATGCTTATGGAAGCATACTAAAGATGCCATTGATGTGGAGTTCTTAATATTGTGTTCTCTGAACTATGAGTTATAGAGACAACATGAGACATATGATGTCTCCAAGACATTGTCCTAGTATGTCATGACAGAAGGAGATCCAGTAAGGTATCCACACACTCAATGTGATTTGGTATGTGGAAAAACCTAACTAAGAAGGATTCCCTCTGAGCCAAGAGTTGGCTATTGGTATGATAATGCAAATGTTGTGAGAATCATACAATTCATGATGAACTATGACATGAACAACTTTGACAAACATTGACAAAGTTGTTGGACATGTTGAGGACAGTAGAGGCAAAGATGAAGAAAGACAAAACCCTAATCTTTGATCGATGAGGGGTAAGTCTTAAAGGCAAGGACAAGGACAAATCAAAGAAGTGTTTTGATGCTAGCCAGCAATCCAAGCCGTCTTCAGTCTCAAGGAAAAAATGAAGAAGGACAAGCCTAAGTCTGTGATGTTGATCAACAGAAAGAAAGGCAAGTCCAAGGGCAAGGGCAAGGGCAAAGCTAAGAAGGGAGGGTGAATGAGGGAATTTCCCTCTATATCTGGAAGAAAAAAAGAAGAAGAAGGAGGGGATGGAGATCTCCACCTAATGTATCATGAAATGAACCACTTCTGAGGTATATGATACCAAGATGAAGATCTGACATATATGATATGTAAGATCTACAAAGAAGTGATGGCCTTTACAAAAGGACCAAGAAAGGAGTACCCATCATTGGAGCAAGTGTTGCTGCCATAGATAAGAGTACCTTTCAGTTTATTTCAGCCTAAAGGGCAGGAAATAGAGTTGAGAACTGTTGTTTCAATTTTCCAATAGAAACACTTTATTGTTGCATCTTGTAGTGACAAGATGACTATCAATATAGTTGATGTTTCAAAGATATGATCTTTGTGGCAATGCCTTGTTTATCTTGTGGTACTTGGTATGCATAAGATAAAATGATATCTAAAAGTTATTGATAACTCAAACAACGAATTAGCATCATCATGAGAAATTCATTTCTAGTTTCCATATGATGGATAAATCTAGACTCTTTTAGTTAGAGAACCAGTAAGAGACATGAATCTCTTGAACATGATAAATCGATCTTCACTAGTGGTAGTGGGAGAATGATTATCCTATTAGGTATAATACATCTGATGTATTTACATACCTATTGGAGCAAATGCTAATACTTCAAATGGTGTTTAGAGAAATACCAATATGAATATCTTGAAGTGTTCAAGAATATCATAGATGAAGTACGAATTTGGTAAAGTGTTAATTCTTGATGAGATCAATGAATGAAATACTTGAACCAAATGCTTGAGATCCTTATGAGTGATTATGATAGTGTATCATAGTGAGCTCGTGATTAAGGCATTGTGATGTCTAAATCAAAAGGAGTCATACTCTAAGGAGTTAGAGGATTATTATCAAATAACTAAGTTCTTCTTAAATAAAAAAATACCCTACACTAATAAAGGATATTAAGAATGTAACATCCCTGACCTGGGTTATGACTTAACCCTAGGTGTTTTGCCTAATTATGTAATTAGATGCTTGTGATTATCTCCTGGTATGTAATTAAAACTCCCGAGGAACATATATTGCTATTTTTGTCCTTTTTAAACAAGTGTTGTAATATTGTTTTGTAATACAGGGACCTATATGCAAATTACCCAATTAGAGGGGTTAACTTGCAAATTGCACATGTTAAGATGTTCCTCTGATGATGAGACATCATATGATTGAATATGATGAAGTATGATGGATTCTCCAAGCTTGGGCATCAAGATGCAGCTTGTGGAGCAATCTTTGTGCTTAAAACCCTAATTTTGGTGTAAAGTGCAATTTACCCAAAATGTGGGGTGCAACTTGTAACATACACATTCTAGAGTATCTTTTATGACTCTTGACATCATTTATAGTAAAAAAATGATGAAGAGGGCGCTTCAATTGGATAATCAAACAAGAATGATAATCTTTGTAATTAAATCACCAAGTTGTAAGTGAGGAGAACCTTATATATGTGCACCTTAGTAATAAGTTGACCTTCTTTGCCTTTAGATCTTGGGATTAGAAGGAGCTTTGCTTAGCTATGATTAAGAGAAATGTGCTTCGAAGGAAAGGAGGGACCTAGTTGAGAAATAAGGAATAAGTTGACTTTACCTTGAAAATACCCCCTAAAGTATATAGTCATCTCTTCCTTTACAAACAAACGACCGTTTCTTCACTTCCTCACTTATCCCCTTGCTAAACCGACTGAAGGCAGAGCTCTGGAGCAGAGGTGATCGGCCAACTTGTTCTAAGGTAAGAAGAGACCATCATCTAGCTCGGATTCATGGAGGAAGTTGGGTTACAAGGTTGGTTTTATGGATTTCTTACTTAGCTCTCCCTTTCTAGCCGACTTTTCCCAACCAATTCTTGGAGAAACACCTTGGCCGACCAATGGAGCTCAAGACACCATTAAAGTCTTGGAATCTTGAAATCTTGGATCTCTAGGAACGACCTTAAGGTGGGTTTTATAACTCTAAACCTCTTGTTTTGTTATGCATATCTTTGTTCTTGCAATAGTAGCTAGTTTTTCTTCTTCCCCATCTTTCCTTGCAATCTTGCAAGCAATCTGTGAAGAATCGGCCTTGGTCTCAAGGTAGATGATGATGCGCATGAATACCTAGGCTACTTTATCAAACAGTCCTTCACCCATGGTTCAAACGGTTTGCAAAACCGTTTGGGACCAAACGGTTTCAAAACTGTTTGATCTCATGCGGTTTGCAAAACCGTTTAGACTCAAACGGTTTCAAAACCATTTGAGGGGTTTGAACAAGGGTTGACCGTTTGAGGGTCTGTTGAACACATTATGAATTAACTACCTACAAAGAATCACCATCTAATTGCAAGTAATTTTCAAGTTGAAAGGCACTTTAATCACCTAAACCCTAATCGGGATCAATTGCTGATTTCATGGACCAATCTTGTTGAAGTTTGGGTTGAGTGGCCCAAACGGTTTCAAAACCATTTGGGGTTCACCCAAACGGTCTCAAGACCCTTTTATGACCACCCAAGACCGTTTGGAGGTCTAGGGTTAAGGTAATTTGATCAATTGAAGGTTCAATCACAATAGGTTATTGAATTAATCAAAAGTGCTGATTTTAGACTTAATTAGGATTCGACCCTTAACAAATTGACTTAGATTTTGTTGAGACTTTGGGAAAACGGTCTCAAGACCGTTTGGAGGATGTCCAAATGATCTCAAGACCGTTTGGGCCAAGTCATGGCCCAATTGAGTGACAATTTATGGGTTCAACTTCAATTAGACTCATGTTGATCAATGTTGATGATTAATCGATTACAAACCTTAATTAAATTGGTTCCAACCCAAATTGGCTATCAATTGAAGGTCAATTGAGTGTCCAATTGGTTAAGGATAACCCTAATTGGCTTAATTGATGAGTGGTTAACAGGTATGAGGTCAATTGAGGGGTTCAACATTGAAAACCCTAATCGATTACAAGTGTTGATGTACCTTTTTAGGTCCATGCGGTTTTGAGATGTTTGGACCAAACGGTCTCAAGACCGTTTGAGACCAAACGGTCTCAAGACCGTTTAGGTCCAAACGATCTCAAGGTCATTTAGATACATGTGGTTTCAATGGTGATTTGTTCAAATGGTTTCAAAGTCAACCATGTCCAAACGGTCAACATGATGAAACAGTTTCAAGACCGTTTAAGGGAAAATGGTCTCGAGTGTCATGCGGTCTTGAAGGTCAATGGTTCCAAACGGTCAACCCTTCCAAACGGTTTCAAAACCGTTTGGAGGTTGAAGTGTGAAATCGTTTGGGGACTTTTAGGGTTAAGATTGCTTAATACTTTAAAGGCTTAGATGGTTCAATGGTTGTTTAGTCTAAACCCTAATGATACCTAAAGACATTAAGGAATTAGGTAATTAGTAGCTTGACCCATGTTATGGTTAATGGTGAACATTATCAATGTACCCTTAAAGGGTTAAAGTAGGCAACACCCCTTGAACAAGCAAACCCTAATGACTTTAATGGTGTTGATTTGACTTATGATCAACCAATGTTGACTTGACCTAACCTATTCTAGAGTGATGTAAACATCATCTAGTAGTGAGAGGAGAGATAAGGCTCCTAATATAATGAGAATCAAGTAACATACCTTCAATATGTAATAATGTACATGATTAGGGTATGATCCATCAAGGTGAGATCATGGAAACCCTAATTATGATGATTAATGAATCTTAACCTAATTCGAGGGCATCAATGATGATAATTTCACACATGATGATGTTATGAGCTCAATTCACTATGAAGTGAATAGTAAACCCTAATTCTAGGGTAATAACATGTAATGTGAATAGTAAACCCTAATTTAGGGAGATTTGATTAATGGAGTAATTCTGGGTTATGCCTTTGAGTGTGAAACCCTAATTATAAGTTGTAACTTGAGGAATCTTTATGCATTGTAAGCTAAGAGGTTAAATAATCCTATGTTGAAGTGAATAAACCCAAACCCTAAAAATCAATGGTGATATGCTGATTCTTAGCACGCCCGTGCTAAGGAGCACGCCCGTGGTAGCCTGCCTTTGCACGACCGTGCAAGGGAGCGCGGTTGTGGTGTACTATAAAAGAAATTGAAAGGTTTTGGTATTGTGATGATATTGTTAAATATGCATATCCTCAATTATACTAATCATGCAGGTGGTTAGCAAGAAGTAATCATAGCCAGGTAAAGGTTATGATATCATATTCATTGAAAGCATGTTATTAGCTTTGTGAATAGTGACATACTATGTTGCCTAGTTCAAGTGGCATCATATGAGATTGATAGGATGTAAAAGCCATGAGTAACATCAAGGTCATGTTGATTAGATGACTTATGATAAAATGATTAAGAATTGATATCCATATGATAACTGATGTGAGTTAAACATTGATACATTTAGTATTCTATTTTCATAGTTGTTGTTCTAATAGTTTAATGCTTGGAAACATGCTTGATGTTAAAAGAATATTTAAATGTACCTAAATAATCAATTATAATCATATCATGTAGAGCCGTGATCATAGATCCATCATTGTCAGAAGCTAAATGATGGTGAAATAGGTTTTCCTAAGGGAACTCCTGGATCACATACTTTTGAGTATGTGGGGGAATATGGACATGAATATCCTTACATCCTAGTATAGGAGTTGATGTAGATGTATCTTAATCTATCAACCCTTCACTATGTGTTTATGCTGGGGTGATGTAACAGTATTCTCTCGAGGAAATATTTAATACCGCATCGATGAGAGATAAACAAGAGATCTTTCGATGGCAAAGAGAGTACAGAATGCCACTGTGACTCTAATAGCGAAGTGTCAGAATACCCTGGTAAGCTATAGTAGCAGATACACTAGATGTCCTGCATGTTGATCCTCACACTGACTGAGGAAGATGAGGTCATAAGAATCCGGCTCTTTTGGTGACCTAGGTATGATACTGATGCGACTTAGTAGTGATCGGTTGGAGTATGAGCGGTATACCTCATCTCCGTAGGGCATAATAATGTTTGTAAAATATAATCAGCTGTGTAACATATCTGCTAGGGTTAAACTACGAGAAATAATGTTTGATGTTACATTGTTAAGTTAATATTCTATCCAAAGTATTAGTATACATGTTCTTCATATTCCTTAATGAAGTTGCTTTACTTATTATCAAACCTGTTATTGAATGATTTAAGTTACTTTGCTTATGTTATTCCTTTGATTGCTATAATAAAGCTTCTGGCGGAGAGTTATAACTCTCGCTGGGACAATTATTTAAAATTGCCTCACCCCATAGATTTCAACTTTTTAGGTGGACGTCGAGGACGAAGGAACCAGTCTGCATGTGAGCAGTATCAGTAGTAGCAACACCAGGGGCAGCAGTGAATCTCAGGTGGAGATACTGACTGTCAAGTCCTGTAGTTAGTATGTCTTATGTCATATCTTTACTCTCAGGTCCTAAGAGTTAGTAGAGTTGAGATTTTGGTTTTTAATCTCTAGATTTTGTATCTGCATGTATATAATCACTCAAGAGGTGATTTAACAGAGATGTAAACTGTTTATCTTGTTTCTTATAAAGAAGTTTATGGTATCAAGATCTTTTCTTAAAAAGTTTTAAATTTTTAGTGAATTTTCATATTCCGCTGCTAATCGAATGCTTCCGCTGAGTTTACTTTGTGATTTCCGGTTCGGAGCCCACAAATCAAGTGGTATCAGAGCTCTAGGTTCGCTAAGTCTACAGAGACATATGACTTAGGATGTCGAGTCTATTCTTAGTGTTTTCCAGTATATCTAGTAGTGTCTTCTGCTCCTCAGGAGAAGAAGATAAGTAAGGATGTCTGGACCACACGAGGAGTATGTGGCCGAGAGTAGTGTTGCTGCATCCCGAGAAGGTGCAAGGAACCCAGAAGTAGAGCAACCTGTACCTGAGCCACCTATGGAGCCACCTCAGTTTGACCCAGTTGACATGGGAAACCCAGCTGTCCATACCATGTTCAGGCAGTTTATGACTGTCATGACACACATCACAGATAGGATGCCCATGCCTGCACCTAGGGCACCTGCTTAGTCTGAAGGACAAGGTATCAGTAAAATGTTCGAACGACTTCACTGAGTCAGAGAGACCGAATACTTTGGAACGGATGACCCCGCATATGCCGATATGTGGTTGACTGAACTAGAGAAGGCCTTTAGAATCCTGAACATCCCAGAAGCTGAGAAGGTTAGACATGTTGTCTATCTTCTCAAGGGGAGTGATGGTCACTGGTGGACCATGGAAGAGCATAAGAGGCCTGGTGTGGAGGTTGCGTGGGAAGTCTTTCGATGGGAGTTTATCAATAGATATTTCCCTAAGACGTTCCTAGATGAGAAAATCTCTCAATTTGAGAGGTTAAGGCAAGGTCTGATGAACATTAGCGAATACGAGGCTAAGTTCATGGAGTTGTTGCGGTTTTGTCTGCATACGGCTGCTACAGAAGAAGAGAGGATTAGAAGGTTCGAGAAAGGGCTGAACGCCGAGTTGACTACTCTCGTGTCTGCTCTAGAGAATCAGGAAAGGTTTGCTACCTTCGTTGAGTTAGTCCGAAGGATAGAAAGGTCCGTAGCAGAGAAGAGGCAATCCCATAAGAGATATCCTCAGTTCCAGGGATCCTCATCCAGAGACTTTAAGAAGCCTAGATTTTCTGCACTGGCACCACCACCACCTAGACCTAGTGCTCAGACACAGTGGACACCGAGTAGGGGTAGAGGATGAAGCCTACCACTACAAGGAGCTCGCAGTTCAGCATCGATGTCGGTCACAGGACCACCAAGACCACAACAACTGGAAAGAAGTTGCTATATATGTGGGAAGGTGGGGCATCTGATGAAAGACTGTAGAGTTAGACCAGCAAGTGTGACACAACCACAGAGGCAGAGTTAGAAAGGATCCCATAGGAGGCAGTTTCAAGGAGCAGCTAGAGGACGTGGACAAGCATCCCAAGATGGATCGTCAGCACTGAATCAACCTCAGGCGACAGCAAGGTTCTATGCAATGAACCCACCTGATACAGTGATCAACCCTCGGGTTGTGGCAGGTCAGATGGAGTTGTTATATTCTGATATGTCTACATCCTATGTTGTATCTATTTTGATTCACCCGGGTGCTATGCACTCCTTTATCACTCGAAGAGTGATTCGTAACCACAATATGACAGTCAGTCATAGGGCAGATAGCTTGTTGCTTGAGACTCCGTTGAGAGGGTCTGCTGTGTTGTAAGAGGTATGCCCTCCCTGCATTCTTTTCTTTTCTAATCATCACATTCAAGTGGATCTTATATCACTTGAGATGCAAGGATTTGACATAATCCTTGGGATGGATACCTTGGAAAAGTATAGAGTTGTTTTGGATTGTGAATCCAAGCAGGCTGTGTTTGCTGATGAAAGCGACACATGGATCTTTCAAGGAGAGAGAAAGATTCTATCCACCTGTCTTGTGACAGCTATGGTTGTTGAGAAGCTGATGAGGCAAGGATGTTATGCATTCTTGGCCCATGTGGTAGATACTACCATGGAGAATCCTAACCCTGCCAAAGTTCTTGTAGTCAGGGAATTTGAAGATGTATTTCCTAAAGAACTTCTAGGTGTGCCACCACCTCGGGAAATTGATTTTGAAATCAATTTGATCCCAGATACACAACCTATAGCACATACACCGTATAGGATGGCGCCTGCCGAGATGGCAGAACTCAAGAAACAACTGCAGGATTTGCTTGAGAAGGGTTTCATCCGACCGAGCACTTCACCCTGGGGTGCTTCGGTCCTTTTCGTTAAAAAGAAAGACAGATCAATGTGGTTGTGCATTGACTACATATAATTAAATAAAGTAACAATAAAGAATAAGTACCCTCTACTAAGGATTGATGATCTCTTTGACCAGTTGCGTGGTGCAACCGTCTTCTCAAAGATATACTTGAGGTCAGGATGTCATCAACTCCGTATTAAGGATAGTGACATATCCAAGTCTGCCTTTAGGACAAGGTATGGTCACTATGAGTTCATAGTTATGTCGTTTGGACTAACTAATGCACCAGCAGCATTTATGGAACTCATGAATAGAATCTTCTGACCTTTCCTCGATCAGTGCGTTGTTGTCTTTATAGATGGCATTCTGATCTATAGTAGAGATGCTCAGTAGCATGAACAGCATCTTCGGCAGGCTCTAACTTTGCTAAAAGAACATAAGTTATATGCTAAGTTTAGCAAGTGTGAGTTCTGGTTACCGGAAGTATCTTTCCTTGGGCATGTGATATCTGCCTTGGGTACTCGTGTTGACCCTAAAAAGGTAGAATCTATTCTACAATGGGAACAGCCGAAGACACCGACGGAGATCCGTAGTTTCTTAGGGTTGGTTGGCTATTACCGAAGGTTCATTAAGAACTTCAGTTCTATAGCCTTACCCTTGACTAAGTTGACCCGGAAGGATGTTCCTTTTGCTTGGAGTGACAAGTGTCAGCAATCTTTTCAGCTGCTGAAGGAGAGGTTGACAAGTGCACCTATGCTTGTACTACCTGAGCAAGGCAAAGGATACATAGTTTTCTGTGATGCTTCCAACAATGGACTTGGATGTGTGCTGATGCAGGATAAGTAAGTAATTTCTTTTGCTTCCCGACAGCTTAAGAAACACAAGGAGAATTATCTGACACACGATCTGGAGCTAGCTGTCGTGGTTCATGCTTTGAAGATCTGGAGACATTACCTCTATGGAGAGACATTCCAGATTTTCACTGATCATAATAACCTTAAGTATATCTTCTCTCAGCATGAACTTAACATGAGGCAACGTCGCTGGATGGAGTTAATCAAGGACTACGATTGTATAATTGATTACCATCCAGGGAAGGCCAATGTAGTTGCAGATGCTCTGAGTAGGAAATCAGCAACATCAACCATGGATAGGGCACAACTAAACTCCTTAGTATGCTCTAGGAGAGATATGCTTATCTCTTTAAGGCAAGAAAATGTAAAGTTGAAGGTGTCATTATTATCCGAGTTGTTGGCTGAGATGCATATAAAACCTACTCTAAGAGAGTAGATTAAGCAGGCACAACAAATTGATGTTGCAGTTCAACAGATCAGATCGGAGTATGGTGATGAGAAACGAGATGGTTTCCATGATTCAGATGATCAAGTAGCATGTTATCATGGGAGGATGATAGTACCGGATGTGGATAACTTGAGAAAGTTAGTCCTGGAAGAAGCTCATTCTTCGATGTATGCTATGCATCCACGGAGCACCAAGATGTATCGAAAATTGAAAGATATGTATTGGTGGCCTGGGATGAAGAAGGATGTTGTTGAGTTTGTTCTGAGGTGTCCAGTGTGTCAGCAAGTTAAGGCTGAACACCAAAAGCCTACAGGAACAATGCAACCTTTACCCATACCACAGTGGAAGTGGGATCATGTGACCATGGACTTTGTTGTTGGCCTACCAAGGACAAACAAAGGGCATGATTCCATTTGGGTAATAGTTGATAGGTTGACAAAGACAGCACATTTCTTACCTGTCAAAACAACCTATTCTGCTGATAAGCTAGCACAGTTGTATGTTTAGGAGATAGTGTGACTGCATGGAGTTCCAGTCACTATAGTTTCTGACAGAGGCCCCCAGTTTACGAGTCATTTTTGGGAGCAGCTGCACAGAGCTTTAGGCACCCAGTTAAGGTTTAGTACAACCTTTCATCCACAGACTGATGGACAGTCAGAAAGGACTATACAGACCTTGGAAGACTTGTTGAGAGCATGTATTCTCCAATTTACCGGGAGTTGGGATCTACACCTAAGCTTGATAGAGTGTGCCTATAACAATAGATATCAACATAGCATTGACATGGCACCTTATGAAGCTTTGTATGGTAGACGTTGTAGATCACCTGTATGTTGGTATGAAACCGGTGAGTATCAGTTGTTAGGTCCTGATCTTGTGCAGCATACCACAGAGAAGATTAAAGTAATACAATAAAATATTAAGACTGCACAGGATAGACAGAAATCATATGCTGATAGACGTCGTAGACCCTTAGAATTATAGGTTGGAGACAGAGTGTACCTCAAAGTCTTGCCTTGGAAAGGAGTTCTTCATTTTGGAAGGAAATGGAAGTTAGCTCCTAGATTTATGGGGCCTTATCCAATCATGGAATGTATTGGAAAGGTAGCCTATAAACTAGAGTTACCACCAGAGTTACAGAGGTTACATCCTGTGTTTCACATTTCTATGCTGAGGGAATGTCACCCTGAGACAGAGTCAGTTCTACAACCTATGGAGGTAGAATTGAATGATGACATAACTTATGAGGAAGGACCAGTGTCGATCCTTGATAACAGAATTAAAAAGTTGAAAAAGAAAGATAGAAGTCTTGTGAAAGTCCTCTGGAATCATTGTGGTGTTGAAGAATCCACATGGGAACTAGAGGAAGAGATGAGAAGGAAATACCCTGCTCTTTTCTCTTAATATGTTTTGTTGATTTCGGGGACGAAATCCTTGTAAGGGTGGATAATTTGTAACATCCCTGACCTGGGTTATGAATTAACCCTAGGTGTTTTGCCTAATTATGTAATTAGATGCTTGTGATTATCTCCTGGTATGTAATTAAAACTCCCGAGGAACATATATTGCTATTTCTGTCCTTTTTAAACAATTGTTGTAATATTGTTTTGTAATATAGGGACCTATGTGCAAATTACCCAATTAGAGGGGTTAACTTGCAAATTGCACATGTTAAGATGTTCCTCTAATGATGATACATCATATATTTGAATATGATGAAGTATGATGGATTCTCCAAGCTTGGGCATCAAGATGCAGCTTGTGGAGCAATCTTTGTGCTTAAAACCCTAATTTTAGTGTAAAGTGCAATTTACCCAAAATGTGGGGTGCAACTTGTAACATACACCTTATAGAGTATCTCTTATGACTCTTGACATCATTTAGAGTAAAAAATGATGAAGAGGGCACTTCAATTGGATAATCAAACAAGAATGATAATCTTTGTAATTAAATCACCAAGTTGTAAGTGAGGAGACCCATATATATGTGCACCTTAGTAATAAGTTGACCATCTTTGCCTTTAGATCTTGGGGTTAGAAGGAGATTTGATTAGCTATGATGAAGAGAAACGTGCTTAGAAGGAAAGGAGGGACCTAGTTGAGAAATAAGGAATAAGTTGACTTTACCTTGAAAATACCCCCTAAAATATATAGTCATCTCTTCCTTTACAAACAAATGATCGTTTCTTCACTTCCTCAATTATCCCCTTTCTAAACCAACTGAAGGCAGAGCTCTAGAGCAGAGGTGATCGACTAACTTGTTCTAAGGTAAGAAGAGACCATCATCTTGCTCGGATTCATGGAGGAAGTTGGGTTACAAGGTTGGTTTTATGGATTTCTTACGTAGCTCTCTCTTTCTAGCTGACTTTTCCCAACCAATTCTTGGAGAAACACCTTGGACGACCAATGGAGCTCAATACGCCATTAAAGGCTTGGAATCTTGAAATCTTGGAGCTCTAGGAATGACCTTAAGGCGGGTTTTATAACTCTAAACCTCTTGTTTTGTTATGCATATCTTTGTTCTTGCAATAGTAGCTAGTTTTTCTTCTTCCCCATCTTTCCTTGCAATCTTGCAAGCAATCCATGAAGAACCGACCTTGGTCTCAAGGTAGATGATGATGGGTGTGAATACCTAGGCTACTTTATCAAACGGTCCTTCACCCATGGTTCAAACGGTTTGCAAAACCGTTTGGGACCAAACGGCTTCAAAATCATTTGATCTCATGCGATTTGCAAAACCGTTTAGACTCAAACGGTTTCAAAACCGTTTGAGGGGTTTGACCAAGGGTTGACCGTTTGAGGGTATGTTGAACACATTATGAATTAACTACCTACAAAGAATCACCATCTAATTGCAAGTAATTTTCAAGTTGAAAGGCACTTTAATCACCTAAACCCTAATCGGGATCAATTGCTGATTTCATGGACCAATCTTGTTGAAGTTTGGGTTGAGTGGCCCAAACGGTTTCAAAACCATTTGGGGTTCAGCCAAACGGTATGAAGACCGTTTGGTGACCACCCAAGACCGTTTGGAGGTCTAGGGTTAAGGTAATTTGATCAATTGAAGGTCCAATCACAATAGGTTATTGAATTAATCAAAAGTGCTGATTTTAGACTTAATTAGGATTCAACCCTTAACAAATTGACTTAGATTTTGTTGAGACTTTGGGCAAACGGTCTCAAGACTGTTTGGAGGATGTCCAAACGATCTCAAGACCGTTTGGGCCAAGTCATGGCCCAATTGAGTGACAATTGATGGGTTCAACTTCAATTAAACTCATGTTGATCAATGTTGATGATTAATCGATTACAAACCTTAATTCAATTGGTTCCAACCCAAATTGGCTATCAATTGAGGGTCAATTGAGTGTCCAATTGGTTAAGTATAACCCTAATTGGCTTAATTGATGAGTGGTTAATAGGTATGAGGTCAATTGAGGGGTTCAACATTGAAAACCCTAATCGATTACAAGTGTTGATGTACCTTTTTAGGTCCATGCGGTTTTGAGATGTTTGGACCAAATAGTCTCAAGACCGTTTGAATCCAAACGGTCTCAAGACCATTTGAGACCAAATGGTCTCAAGACCGTTTAGGTCCAAACGATCTCAAGGTCGTTTAGATCCATGCGGTTTCAATGGTGATTTGTTCAAACGGTTTCAAAGTCAACCATGTCCAAACGGTCAACATGATGAAATGGTTTCAAGACTGTTTCAGGGCAAATGGTCTTGAGTGTCATGCGGTCTTGAAGGTGAATGGTTCCAAACGGTCAACCCTTCCAAACAGTTTCAAAACCGTTTGGAGGTTGAAGTGTGAAATCGTTTGGGGACTTTTAGGGTTAAGATTGCTTAATGCTTTGAAGGCTTAGATGGTTCAATGGTTGTTTAGTCTAAACCCTAATGATACCTAAAGACATTAAGGAGTTAGGTAATTAGAAGCTTGACCCATGTTATGGTTAATGGTGAACATTATCAATGTACCCTTAAAGGGTTAAAGTAGGCAACACCCCTTGAACAAGCAAACCCTAATGACTTTAATGGTGTTGATTTGACTTATGATCAATCAATGTTGACTTGACCTAACCAAATCTAAAGTGATGTAAACATCATCTAGTAGTGATAGGAGAGAGAAGGATCCTAATATAATGAGAATCAAGTAACATACCTTCAATATGTAAGAATGTACATGATTAGGGTATGATCCATCAAGGTGAGATCATGGAAACCCTAATTATGATGATTAATGAATCTTAACCTAATTCGAGGGCAGCAATGATTATAATTTCACACATGATGATGTTATGAGCTCAATTCACTATGAAGTGAATAGTAAACCCTAATTCTAGGGTAATAACATGTAATGTGAATAGTAAACCCTAATTTAGGGAGATTTGATGAATGGAGTAATTCTGGGTTATGCCTTTGAGTGTGAAACCCTAATTATAATTTGTAACTTGAGGAATCTTTATGCCTTGTAAGCTAAGAGGTTCAATAATCCTATGTTGAAGTGAATAAACCCAAACCCTAAAAATCAATGATGATATGTTGATTCTTAGCACGCCCTTGCTAAGGAGCACGACCGTGGTAGCCTGCCTTTGCACGACCGTGCAAGGGAGCACGGTCGTGGTGTACTATAAAAGAAATAGAAAGGTTTTGGTATTGCGATGATATTGTTAAATATGCATATCCTAAATTATACTAATCATGCAGGTGGTTAGCAAGAAGTAATCATAGCCAGGTAAAGGTTATGATATCATATTCATTGAAAGCATGTTATTAGCTTTATGAATAGTGACATACTATGTTGCCTAGTTCAAGTGGCATCATATGAGATTGATAGGCTGTAAGAGCCATGAGTAACATCAAGGTCATGCTGATTAGATGACTTATGATGAAATGATTAAGAATTGATATCCATATGATAATTGATGTGAGTTAAACATTGATACATTTAGTATTCTATTTTCATAGTTGTTATTCTAATAGTTTAATGCTTGGAAACATGCTTGATGTTAAAAGAATATTGAAATGTACCTAAATAATCAATTATAATCATATCATGTAGAGCCCTGATCATAGATCCATCATTGTCAGAAGCTAAATGATGGTGAAATAGGTTTTCCTAAGGGAACTCCTGGATCACATACGTTTGAGTATGTGGGGGAATATGGACGTGAATATCCTTACGTCCTAGTGTAGGAGTTGATGTAGATGTATCTTAATCTATCAACCCTTCACTATGTGTTTATGTCGGGGTGATGTAACACTATTCTCCCGAGGAAATCTTTAATACCGCATCGATGAGAGATAAATAAGAGATCTTTCGATGGCGAAGAGAGTACAGAATGCCACTGTGACTCTAATAGCGAAGTGCCAGAATACCCTGGTAAGCTATAGTAGCAGAGACACTAGATGTCCTGAATGTTGATCCTCACACTGTCTGAGGAATATGAGGTCATAAGAATCCGGCTCTTTTGATGACCTAGGTATGATACTGATGCGACTTAGTAGTGATCGGTTGGAGTATGAGCGGTATACCTCATCTCCGCAGGGCATAATAATGTTTGTAAAATATAATCAGTCGTGTAACATATCTGCTAGGGTTAAACTATGAGAAACATTGTTTGATGTTACATTGTTAAGTTAATATTCTGTCTAAAGTATTAGTATACATGTTCTTCATATTCCTTAATGAAGTTGCTTTACTTATTATCAAACATGTTGTTGAATGATTTAAGTTACTTTTCTTATGTTATTCCTTTGATTGCTATAATAAAGCTTCCAGTAGAGAGTTATAACTCTCGCTGGGACAATTATTTAAAATTGTCTCACCCCGTAGATTTCAACTTTTTAGGTGGACGTCGAGGACGAAGGAACCAGTCTGTAGGTGAGCAGTATCAGTAGCAGCAACACCAGGGAAAGCAGTGAATCTCAGGTGGAGATACTGACTGTCAAGTCCTGTAGTTAGTATGTCTTATGTCGTCTCTGTACTCTCAGGTCCTAGGAGTTAGTAGAGCTGAGATTTTGGTTTTTAATCTCGAGATTTTGTATCTGCATGTATATAATCACTCAAGAGGTGATTTAATAGAGATGTAAACTATTTATCTTGTTTCTTATAAAGAAGTTTTATGGTATCAAGATCTTTTCTTAAAAAGTTTTACATTTTTAGTGAATTTTCTTATTCCGCTGCTAATCGAATGCTTCCGCTGAGTTTACTTCGTGATTTCTGGTTCGGAGCCCACAAAGAATCACAAAGTGTTGTGAGTTCTCAAATTCCTTAACAGATACACCTCAAATATCTATATGATGAGTTGGTCATATGATGAGTCAACAATCTAGATGATATTGAGGAACCATATTTTGAGTTATGGTTTATGACCATTACATCCTAAATGACTTCCATGTGAACCATAAGGTATGACCTTGATGGTAGCACCCATTGGGATGAAATCCATAAGTGTGAATGAGTCTTAAGCGTTAAGACACATGGATGATATTTTGAGAAGGATGATGCTTATTGATTGCAACTTAATGACTAAGAGATTTGGCATATAGATACTAAAATTGCATTCCTATGAGGAATAAAACAAGGATGTGTGCGTGACATAACCTATAAGGTTTATGAATCCATTAATGCAAATGAAGTCTATAAGTTACAATGGACTAATCAATGTGATTGATTGAGTACAAGCAACTCAGAACTGTGATCTTTACTTTGATAATATAGTCAAAGGGTTTGACTGATATGACAAAGATAAAGAAGGGATTTGTGATTTAGTGGGAGCATATTTGCATTCCACATGTCGATGAGGAATGAGATGTTCTAGAATGGAATCCTTTGTGGAAATTATCTTTAGGGAAGATAGAGATGTTTCCTATGTAATAGGAATAGAAATCTATAGAGATAGTTCTCAAAAACCTCTTGACCTGAAAAGAGAAAGCATACATTGGCAATCTATATTGAAGGGTTCAGTGTGCACAGATTCAGTGGGAGAAAACTTGTCCATGTTACATGGATTTAGTATCCCAAGGCCAAGTGTCCAATTCTTATGAAGAATGGGGACACTAAGAATAGATATAGATCTATCATGTATGTAATCATCCCATTATCTTGCATGTATGGTCATAACAAGAATAAAATGCATTCATCATCTTATATATAGGACATGGCAATATGATGTGCTCATCATGATAACTCATATGTGGGACATGACAAGTGGATGTCTGTCTAGTTCCAGTAAGGGTTATTGGAATACCATAAGAACTTGATAAGTACTTGAGAAGTACTAGTTCTATGGAAATAAGGAAGGGTTCACTGTAAAGAGTTACACTGATGTGAAATTCCGAAAAGGATAGAAAATTAATCACAAAATATATATGAGATATATAAAAGTGAATGTTTGTTGATAAATGGAAACGTTCCAATAAAGTCGTTTAAAAGGAAAAGTTGAGTATCTATGTATTAGATAACATTAGTGGATACTATATGGATCTAGAAGTTCATGAGATGAACTTATAGATATTCTGATCTTTGATGACAAGTAAGGAGTACTTGGTCATGCAATGTGGCTAAAGGTTAGCAAAGGAATACTAGATTGCATATTACGGCAACTCCATCTCATACGTGTGACGTACAACGAAGAGATGAGAGACATGCAGTTAATAACAAATTTGGCAACGTGTTGCCATAACTCACTATGTTAGCACTAGAGCACAGTAACATGTGGGACATGTTTGAAGATCACTATGAATATAATTCAAGGGTGATTGGCTCACAGTGCAAGTGGGAGTCTGTTGGTATGTATGCCCTGAGAGACAATCATGGGATGATTGGTGGGATACATTAAGATTGATTTGATAAGCATCAAAGGCAAGCTTCCAATTCTTTCTGGTTCAGTCATATGAGATAATGATAGAACAGATTGAATATCTAGAGAATGACAGTACTCAATGACGTATGCTTTCAGGTTCAGGACCTGAACGATGAAATCATACAGATGCTAAGAGTTTGTACATTCTTATTATGTCCCTAGTTGGATGTCATTATGGAAGGTAGATAGACAGCAATGACACACAAGACTAGATTGTGGTGTCGGTTGATGATAAAATCTCATTATTCATGATATGGAGATATCAAACCAAACACATAGGTACTTATTAGAGAACAAGTGTACCAGACAGACCCATCGTGAGTTTGACACATGGAACCACGACATGATAGTCATTGTCAGTTCTCACAATGATGGTGGTGAGTGTGATTCTTTGACCTGAAATCACTACACTCAACACATGTCGTTGGATACACTTTGACATCATCAAACACAGTCCTGAAACATGGGTTGTTATAAAGGTGATGATTGGGTGGCTTTTACACATGGGTCTTTTGAGGGGTGAGTGATAGATATGGGATTTGTCCCTCATGAGGGAGTTTGATATCCATGGCCACTTGATAAGTAGGATTGAGATAGGTGTGTGCACGTATGTGTGAATCAGTATGTGATATTGATTTCATACATATCTCCTCCAATCTACTATGAGATCAAGAAATTGAATGAACGTTGACAGGATGACTGTTCCATGCCTTGAGTTCATTTGGGATATCAGAGATAAAGGAATCATACATTTGCTGTAACACCATTCATGGATTGTAGGATTGAAAGTTGTTCTCCAACTTTCCTTTTCACTTGGGTAGAACTGATGTGCGACTAGGCACTGCTCTTTACTTGTGAAGTCATAAGTGTTATGGATTTTCAATGCCAACGTGAAATGGGCATGCAGGGTCACACACATAGGATTTAACCCTGGAAAAGAAGTTTATCCACAAATGATGTTTAGATTGATTACTAAAGGAGTTTAGTAGTTCAATTAAACATTCAATCAATTGATAGCTCACTATCATAGTGTTCAAGGTGTTGGACTGATTGATTAGAGTATCAGATTGATTGAAACTGTAATTGACTGATTTTGCACAATCTGCACTCCCAACCGATCGGCTCATATGATGAACCGATCAGCTCAGCTAGGTGAACCGATTGACTCATGTGATGAACCGATCGGCTCAGGATGTTGAGACGACCGGTTCAAGGGTTGAACCGATCGGCTCAACAGGTCTAAACAAGCAAGTTGGGAAAATCAGGTTGGTGAGAAATTTCTTTTCATTTTACTTGTCCAATTTCATTGGAACAAGGATTGGTATTTGGATCAATTCAAAACAAAAGAGGAAAAGTCAATCGGGAACTGACCAGTGCAGTGAACCGACTAGTTCAGAAGTGAACCGATCGGATCATGTGCCCCAACCGACCAGTTCAGGTGTGAACCGATCGGCTCCGGTCCCCAAGTGATCGGTTCATGCTTGAAATGATCAGTTCAACTGGTGCAGTTGGTTGTTTTGTAGAAAATCTCGAACCCTTCTACTCCTGCTTTAGTCCCGCATTGCCCGGGGTAGAGAACCCTGTCCCATGACCTTCCAATATATAGGGGTATTGGGGGCTTCTCAAGCATAACTCAGAATACTAGTTTCTTTGCAAAGTTGTCGTTCTCTCTGGTTGTGGTAACTAGGAGAGCCTGAGCAAGTGCTACCCGATAAGGGAGGCACAATAAGGGAAAGACAACTACATAAAAGTGACTGGTTGCAGGAGAGTGTGCTGGTGACTAGTACGCTGATAGGAGGGTATGACTCCTTCCAGTGCCTTGTGTGACAAGGCGATTGGAGGTCTAGGTGGTCCGTGTGGACTACTTCAGAGGTGGGAGACTTCTGCTTCTCGGAGGACAGTTGTCAATCCCTACAGTCCCGGTGAGACCAGGAGCTGCACAGATATCGTCCAAGACTGGAGGTGAAGACCGCGTAAGCCGTGAGGTAACATCTCTGAGCAAGCCTTAGGATAAGGTATGCCTCTACAAACCAACCTTCCTATTGTATAGACGTTGACGTGATTCCTTCATTCTGGGTTTGGGAGAAAAATTTTGTTTCCGCTGCCTTCTCTGCCTCCCCTAAAACCCAACATGCTCGGCCTTGGTCTTCATCGACCAGGCTATCTTGGCCCCAACCTGCAGCATGGTCGGGTGTGGTAGGGGGCTACGGAGGGGTGGGGACCCTCGCACGGTCCACCCCCACCCTAGAAAGTCACCTGGTCACGGTGGAAACCATCGTTGCGGCGGTAGCAACGCGTCGTCGAGAGGAAGAAGACGACACAAACATTCTGGACTAAAATGCCCCTCCTGAGCGTGAAGAAGCGGTCTGCGGCCTGGGGGGTAAAAGAAAGAATTTGTTATAACGCAAATCTGACCACAAGGTATGTGCGTGGGAGTGAGTTGCCTATGTGGCACCTCCTTATTGGTCCATATGTGTTTATCTTACAAAATTCATAACTAATCACTGGTAGCTCGGATTTAGATAAATTATATATGAATTTTAATCAACAGAACTCAAAGAATGCAATAAAAATATGATTGAATCCTAATTATGATTGAAATTAAAAAAGTGTGTAAAAATTCCATCTTTAATGGTTTAATTAATGCAAAACCCAAATCTTTGGTGATTAATGATTTGAGAAGGGTTAAATGGATGATTAGAGTTGATATTAACTTGTTAATAATAAAACGATACATTAAGATAAAATATGATGAACTTTGCATGTAATTGGTTTAATTTAGAATCCCATGTACATGAATGAGATTTAATGGGCCTTGAAACCCTAAAGTTAGTAATTGTGACTCTTAATGGCTTTAATTGTTCAATTTGTGAATAAAGCTAAGATATGATGGTTCTAAGATATTTTGAGTATAAAAGTTCCTAATTGTGGATAAATATCCTTAATATGGTAATTAGGGTTTTCTAATGGATAAAGGTGGAATTAGTGATAAATAGAGTTCATGAAAGATAAGTTGTTAATTTGAAAGGAACCAAATATGATAATTGGGCCTAATGATCTTTTCATGAATTAAAAGGATAAAAATAGTAGTTTTAATGAAAAGAGGCTTACTGGACTTAATTGATGTTCAATTGTGCCTTTAATCTAAAATTAGGGTTATATGTTATTAAAAGGTAACCTTAATATCTTTCATGAGAAGTAGATGAGATAATTAGGGTTTGTGAGTAATTGTATAAAATTAGGGTTTAAAATAGTATAAATGAAGTGAAACCCTAATTGCAATGGAAACCCTAAAAGTGGACTGGAAACCCTAGGAAGCGAGCTAGGTTTAATAGATCTTGATGACATAATTAATGATAGGAAATTGTATGCATATTTCAGGATCTCTTTGTATGCTTGTTTGCCTATTGGAGTTCTTGCATTTGTTGGATTAATTCTGTCTCAAATCGTCCTGACAGGTATGTGGTTACACTTATGGTTAATCGCTTTAGTTTCACAGTGATTCCCAAAGGTTTTATTGGTTGCCTGAAAATAACTGCTTGGATGACTTTTATTTCATGCAACTATAAAGTGACTATGATTATCACCATAAATATGTATACATGACTGGCTCAGATCTTGGTCTTCCTCTGTGGCTTTGCTAATGATGAAAAGGGTAACCTAGTACAGGACCTACTTGTTAAGTAGGACATCAGGTTATCAAGAGTTAGAAATTGGGCTACCCACGTGTAGTGCCATGAGACTCTTTTAGTACACCATGAGTTAAGGAGTGAGCTACCTATGGGTAGTTCCATGAGACTCAACCCTAGAAATTGATTCACCTGTTAGGTAGGATCATGAGGGGTTTAATGGGGATCTACCATAAGGAAGGTAGCATCCAGGTCCACTATAGGGACATCGTAGAGGCTAGAGTATGTATGGATTGAGCAATTATGCTGAAAATGTAAAGTTGTTTGTTAAATCATAATTGACCGCAATATGTTGTTACAGTTAATTGCACGATTATTATTTTCCCCACATACTGACATATTCATTTATGCTGACCGATATTTTATTTGTCAGCATTTTAGGTACAAGTAAAAAGGACAAACAGTAAAGTGGTATATGTGGAATTAAATAATAATTAAAGTACAAAGGAGGATTAGTTAGAATAGACTCCAGATATGGATAGAAGTAGATATCCAAGTTTTTGAAAAAGGTATGCAAAGTTTAATTTTATTACAGCCTTTCAATTTAGTTGATAGAACTTAATAATTATTATTGATTATTTACCGAACCTTTGATCTGAAAATTGGGATAACGGCTCTGACCTCTTGGTCTCCCTTAATTGGGGATTACTAGGAGGCGAGATCATTACATTAACGTACGAAAAGGTTGCTTGCACAAATGCTTGGAACAACGAAGATCACTCTTATGAACGGGCATTCTGGTTTCTCTTTCCCGATGGTTCCCCAAAAAAATAGAATCTGTTATAGTTGATGCTATGAAGAGAGGACAAAGCCATATTTAGCATATTATCTTGTCTATATAACCACTCCGATAGATGCATCTTTTGATAAAATAATAATTAAATAACATATAGTTAAATATTTTGGGCCACAACGATGCCAACAAAAAATACTGGTACTCGTATTCATGATACTCCCTCCTATGTCCCATAATATAATCTATTGGACGCCTTAATGCCCCTCTTTATTCAAAATTTCTTATGCATGGATCCTTGAATAAGGTTGAATTTGTAATCTATGGCCGTTGCTACTCTCGTAAATAGACATTTGTTTATATAACACAAGAAGCCATACCATAATTTTGAATCTATTTTAAATTCATGAATTTCAGTGATGATGTGCCTTCTTCTACCAATGAACTCTATCTTCTAAAGATGATATGACAACAAATGAATAACCAAGCACGTACACGTCCTTCATAACATCTTGCGAGGTCAATGAGCATGGTCCGAGTTAGTTTAAGGTGTGTACCTTTCATGATGACGACGGGACGACATGGACAAATATATGTTGTCTCCGCTATATATCATTATGATGGGTTTTGTTTTGCATTTATGCATAGGGCTCGTTTAAGGAGTACTTCCAGAAGTACTGCTACATCAGTTAATGGGCTAGGTCTCCTTTTTGCTCTTGGCATCTCCTTGCGTGTTATTGACCTCTACTTACCCACGGTGAGTCTTCTCGTACCTCACGGCATAGCTCCAATTACCCCTCCTTAGTCATCCAATGCCTCAGTAGTAGGAACTCTTTTAGTACCTAGACCATTATCTCACCTAAATAATTTCCTCCCCGCTGTTTTGTCTTTTTTCTATTTCGGCGCGACCCATGTACTATGTTGATGATTACTTTGATGTAATTGTTTGGGCTTAGGGTTAATTTGGTTGGGCTGCATTCCAACACATGCAGTTCCAATACAGTGTGGGTCCCATTTCAAACATTTGGTTTGACGTAATTGCAACACACAGCATGGAAATCAACTACACGATAAAGTCGGGACACACACAAAAAGCTGGAAAACGAACTATGGCCATATAGGGCGCGGTTTGTTTTCCTTAGCTACTCAGCATTACGGCACCACTGTCCTCTTCATATTTTTCTACGCCGAAGCACATGTTCGCACCATTACCACCGTTGTTGTGTACGAAAAGCTTGATTGAAGATGTGAGAAACAATAGAAGGAGAGACTGTGGTAGGAAATGGCTATTCAGAATAGCTGGTGGTAACTTGATTGTAGGTGACTATAGCTATAAATTACTTCCGACTAAATAAAACCAATCAAAAGAGTCATGTTAGTGCTACATCCAACCAGACGATGGACGGCGTAATTCAATGTTTAATTTTGCAGTTCCTGTTTTTGAACTCACATGCTATGTTGCAACTCCTTGCAACCAGACGAGCCCTTATATGAATGGAAATGAGAGTCGTTGTTTAAAACGGGTCAATAAGTGGAAATAATGGGTAAGGGTACAGCCACGCTGGGTCCGCTTTGGTAGTGACGTGAGAGAAATAAGGATCGGATTCGTGGAACTGGAATCGGTCGTATTAGGCAGATGCCACGAAACCAAACCCAAGGGAACATAAAACTATACCATTTTGTCTTCCGCTACTCCAAATGAAAGATGAGAAAAAAAAAAAGGACGAAAGCAGCTTTGGAGCAGCGGAATAGACGGAACTTCCTGCTTTTATCAAGTCCGCTTTTATCGCCCTCCTGCTTTAACTTATTCCTTAACTACCCTGATCACCCAAGTGGCCAGTTCAGCCTGACGAGCCCGGGCCCAGCTACGAGCCACGCCGCGTTGGCCTTTGTTTTGCGTGTTATCCTCATCTTGTTTAATTACTACTAAATAAACAAAGTAGAAGCCTTGAATCTGCCCGGATGTCTCATCACTAGAGTCTTGTTTAGGTAATAAGCCGACCACTACGTCTGTGGGTCAAAAATATTATAGTAGGAAAAAACACCGCAGCCTTCATCCGTAGATATTAGGATGGAAACAGGTGGCTTCCATGAACGGTTAACCGAGGGGAGAAATAGATAATTTAATTTAGCGTCAGATAAAAGTTACATCTATTCTTTAGGCTGCGTTTGGTAAAGCAACAGCTTCCAACGCGGACGCTCCCCAACTAGCTCGATCACCGCGTCTTTTTGACGCGATGAGAATTCTGAGAAACAGGCCGCTTCGTCAATGCACAGATGTACAGAAGAAAGGCACGGTCAATTGTCGTCGTTTCAGTTAAAGCGTTTAAATGCTGCCCGAGATAGCCCATGATTCATCAACGCTGCCCGGTAGCTGGGTGACGCTTTGCCGAACACAACCTTAGTATATAAGAAAGCCCGCTCTCGGTTTTTATTTTTTTGGTGATCAAGAAAATCTATCTCGGACGAATTCGACATGGTAAACTCTCTAGACGCACAGTATCTTCGGTGAGGTTTGAATCCGAGTCCTTCATTGAGACTTACCGAACTCTTACCACCCGGTCTACTATGACCGGACTTGCAAAGTATGTCTTATATTCTAAATTCTAATGAATTCAATCTAAGGAGTACAAGAGGTATTGCATGCAAATATTTGTCAGATTTTGTTATAAATTAATCTTTGTTCTAATAAGGCAATTGTGTGATAGCATCTATACCCATGAAGCATTTTCAACACAAATTGTTCTTCGATTTTTTTTCTAATTTACAAAGTGGTCATTATATTCTAATCTATTCTATAATTTAAATAGCGCTAGAATTATTGTATTCAAATGCTTTATGTTTTTTGTTATAGATTTGTCTTTACTTTATAAGGTAGTCTAGTGAACGCATAGAAAGAATTGTAAAGAATATGTTTTAGGCTGTTAAATTATAGATTGGCCTTTATTTATTCTAGTAAGGCTACATAAAAGGTTGTGGATGGATTTTACCTTGTCTTAATAAATGATTGATTGTGGAAGTATGCATAATCATGTTTATAAGAAGTTGAGGACGTAGTTCTGACGTGACATCTGAAAGAAATCACGCACTGATGTTGTTGACGTCAGAAAACGACCTTCATTTGGTTATCCCTTACTTTTCTTTCTAATGATCTTTTTCTTTAACATTGTATCTGAAATGACATTAGTTGAAGCAAATATCAACAAATGTGGGTCTTTTGGACTTATCTTACTCTCGACATAATTGTCTATATTTTATACTTTGTTAGCTAAGCATAAGATACAATACTGCATTTACGATCTTCAAACTAATTTAATATTCTCAAACTTATACAATGCACGGGAAATACCCAGTGTGTGTTTTATGAAGTGTGCACATTACAGGATCTTAAATAGAGGCACAAATGATAGTATTAAATTTAATTATGATATCTATACCACCAGATAATATATGTTGTAGTTACGTCATTGGAAAACTAAGCATATATCATAAGGTATATGATTAGCTTAGGGATTGCCATCTAATGAGAAATTTTTGGCCAGTGTTGAGCATATGGTTAGAGATTTAGCTCAAGTTTGATTTCAAGTTATGCTTGTCCAAATGAATTTGGATTCTTTTTCGAGCAAAAAGTATGTATTTTTGTGTTTCTGTAACACCCTAATTTTTATATCACATGAGTGGAAGCTAATTTTTTTTAATATGGGAGTGTTACAAATATGATATTCACAACAATAGTAATAGACAAGAACTAATACAACAAATTTTCATGAAAGAAACTCTATTACATCGTCATATACAAAAGAAACTTAATGCCATGATGCTACTCTATACAAATCTCATCTCAAATTTGGGACTGTGTAGATTGCGCCCCATCAAGTAAACCTCCTAAAGTTGTAATTGTATCATCTTGTCGTGACTATCTCCTAAAATTTTGTATCTGTGAACATCTCATCCCCGACCATGCATAAATAAAAACTTAAATTAGAGTAAGTGACATTTAATTTCTAATAAGATAAACATGAATATATTATAACTAAAAGTTGAACTAATATGTGAAAGATGTAAACTTATACTGAATCTATGTGTCTTTTATTTGTATATTTTATCTGATTTATGACCAGCATTATGAGACAAGTCCTCCTGAATTGGCATATCTACGCCCTAAATTGGTATCGAAGTACCTCTGAATTGGCATTACACGCCTCTGAATGACATTGAGGTGTCTCTAAATTGGTACCAAAGAACCTCTAAATTGGTGTAAACACTCCTCGAATTGGCAACAAATATCTCTGAATCTTCCTAGGACTAATTAAATAAAGACTTATCATATAATGTCTTATGTGAAGGTTCTGACCTAATTATCTTATGTCTAAACTTACTTAATTCTGAGTTTGGACTTATCTTGAAGTGAAACTAAATGTTGATAACTAAACATGTACTGAATTCTAAATGTCAATCTGAATTTTTATTCTCAAATTATGAATTGAATCTAAATCTGAATATTAATTTGAATTTCAATTACTACATAGTTGAGATTGGGTCTGAACTCTTACTATGTATATTTATATGATATTAGGCTACATACATAATGAGTAATCTAAGTCTGAATCTAAATATAATATTCTTATTATCAAGATAAATCTTAATCTGAAACTTTATTTTAATAGAACGTTTGATGGCTTAAATAGATTTTGATATCAGGTCTAAAGGATTGAGAAATAATCGGTACTGAATAAATAAATACAAAGTATTTGAAATTAGCTTAAATACCAAAACTTATAATCTTCTATCGTCGCATTATAACTTCATCTAAGCAAAATATGTTACTAAAAGAATTATTGGATATCCGCTAAACATTAATAATAAAATATCTAAAAGAAACCTAATCTCTAAGTTATTATGTAAGAACATGTAGCTTAAATCATAACAATAATGAAATTCAATGGGCGTGGCCCACTTACCCTTGTTTGATATTGATGAGTTCTTTAACGTGTTCTTGATTCCTTATATCATAACCAAATCACATGGACATGAACACGTTTCTATAGGTCTATGTGTGTGATCTGTCTTTCTATTTCTAAATATCAAACCCCAACACTCTAACCTCTTGAGCTAAACTAGAGTTATTATTTAGACTGAACACAACTCTTATCTAAAATCACAATAAAGTCTTGCCATTGAATACATATCCCAAATCGCATTACATAATCACTATGAACTTAATACTCGAATAAGTTGTAATAATTACATAATGTACTAATATGTGAACATATTTATTCATGATCTAGAAAAACTTTCATATATACCCATATGCTTCTAGTTATTGTGATTTGCTTGAAATAAAAGATAAATACCCCAAAAATTTGATTTCATATCAATTAAGCATACATGTAATGTAATATCTCATCAAAAATTATAGATTATATCATGTAATGCCATTTAGGTAGAAAAATGACAAACTAATATAATTGGGTATAAAACTTCACTAAAACTTTTAAAATATTAGTGTCATTGTACATTAGGGTTTGAATAGAAATCCCATATTGTTTCATGGAAGAAAAAAAGGGTGAAATACCTAAAGTACCCTTATTAGGCTTAGCATTAAAAATTGAAGTAAAATATCAAATAAGAAATATCATGTTTTAGAATCATATTGGATATATCAAATAAACTTATTATAGAATATTCATGAATTTGCAAAGTCATTTGCTATTTTTAATTTAAATTGCATTCAAATATCTTATATATTAGTAATCAAATTATAATCAATATCAAACATCAAAAAACTGCAAACTAGTTGACATCATAACCTTTATATAGAAATTTTATTTTCTAAAAATTGAGCTTCCTATCTCAAGATATGAATTTTGGAGGAATATTGTAAGGACCCTGACCTACGTTTAGGGTATACCCTGTTTGTTTTGCTTAATCTCGGTGCTTTGATGCTTGCTAATCACCTTTAAGTGGTGATTAGGGTTTTGTTGTGCTTTGTTGAGAGTTCGAGGGGCTACTCGCAAATAACCCAAGTTTAGGGTTTTGTGTGCAAGTCTGCCATCTTGTGAGATGTTCCCCTCTCTTTGCTTCCTTTAGGGTTGAGAGGAAGGCTTGGGATTTTTGTTTGAGTTCTCTGGGCCTGAGTTGAGCTTGTTTGGGCCTTGAGGTGCCTGGGTTGGGCTTGCTTGAGCCTTGTGTCAGCCAGGACCTGCTTTGTGTCGCCCGGTAGGCTGGTGTGTCGCCCAGCAGAGCTGCTTCCTGTGTCGCCCAGGATGCTTTGTCTTGTGTAGTGGACACTTGGTGCATGTTTTGGACAAGTGTCCCATGCCTTGCTAGTGTGTTGGCTTGAACCCTAGGACAAGTGTCCCTTGGGTGGACGACACATGGCATGGTTGTACCTTGGTTTCTCCTCCCCTTCCTTCTATATATACAGCTCTTTCCCTTGCCTTAGTCTCCTTTGCTCTTTTGGTCTCTCCTCCACCTTGAGTGCACGATATCCCTCCCCTTTCTGCTGTGTTGGCCGATACACCTCCCTTGGAGCTGTGGTGGACGATACCCTTGGAGCTGGAGTGCTTCTTCTTCTTCCTTGGAGCTTCAAGGTGGGTTGCATAGTTTCTATCCCTAACTCCTTTCCTCTCGTTATGTTCTTGCTCACATGCTAGTAGATTAGTGTACCTTGCTTTTGTACCTTTGTTGGCCGATATGGTTGTGATGGGAAGCAGACCTTGGGCTGGGCGATATCCTTTCCTTGTTGGTGTGTTGGACGATATGGCATCCCCTTGGATGGACGATAGGTATACCTTTGGTGAACGATAGATGAGTAATGCCCTTGTTTCTTCTCATGGACGTTAGGCCTTAGTATCTTGATGGACGACATGGCTTGTTTTGGTGAGTAGTTTGGGTTGCACAGCATGCAACTTGGTGCTGGCTGATAGCCCTGACGGGCGTTATCCTCTTGAGGCTGTGACGCGTGATAGAGCGAGGTGTGACGGCTGACAGGGCCTGGGGTTGTGACGGGCATCACGCCCCTTTCCTTGATGTACCGGCCGTTAGAGTAGGAGGTGTTGGTAGCAAGTTTTGTGGGAGTCCTTCTCTCTCCATCCTTTCTCTCTCCTGGTGGTTTTCCTTTGTGATGACCTGGCCGCTTTGGGAAGAAGTATCGAGCGTCAGTCTAGGATGGGCGATAGGCCTGACGGGCGTCACGCCCCTTGAGCGTCAGCCGGCAGAGTAGTGACGACGGGCGTTGCCCGATTTACATAGGGTGCCCGACACCCCTCTCTGACGCACGATTACCCCAGTAACATTGTGTCGCGCAGCGTTGCTGCTCTCCCTCTTGGTCAGTCGTTTTGTTGTGTTTGGGTAAGGGTTATGAGAAGTTCTAGGGAGGGTGTTGTAATCCTATAGTAACGGCCTTAGTGATAAGGCAGTAGTTAGTTGTGCACCAATAAACGATGGTGGTGTCTTATTAGTAATAACAACAATGTGATGATGCCTTACTCATAAGTAAATGCAATAACGATGTAATAATATAATGTTGTTGATAACTAAGATGATGGTGATGCCTTGCTAGTAGTGGAAGCATTAGTAATGATAATAATGATGCTTAGTGACAGCTACATTAACAGTCTGCTCAATGACATAACAATACAGATACTAGTGGATGGTGATGTTGATAATATTAATGATGGTAGCAAGAGTAGTAATGACATGCATAATGTAAGTCTTATGCTTAATTGTTAATGGCAAGGATAACTGGTAGTTGTATTAATGGTTGCTTAGTGATAAAGGTAATGATTTTGGTAACAATAGTAGTTGCTTTGTATACTCAACATAATTGTTATATAAAGGGAATACCTTGATTGTTTGTATAATCCTAAGATAAGGGTAGGCATGATTATGGTATGATGTGCTTAACAAGCTTGATCATCAAATAGTGTAATTTTGATAAATAAATTATCTTGAATGATAGCCATATTAGCAAGCATATTCCTTATGATGAATCTATGGTTATTGTGTATCCTAACCATGCAGGTGATGTGTAGCCATGAAAGGGCTACACGACATATGTGATGAATAACATTACCTTGATATTTGTTCTATGAGATCATATATGTAATGTGTTGGTCCCATGATGATGATGTGAGCCTTGAGAGGCAGTGACGGTACATGATGAAGGATTGATATCCTATGGTATGTGATGATCCTTGATATGGATCTGGATGGTTGGCAAGAGGCCAAGTGATAACATGTGATGTTGGATCCTTGTGATGGATCAGGTTGATGAGGTTTCAATAATAATATAACGTTCTTTATTCTCTGTTACATCTTGCATGTTATATAACTTGGTTGAATCTTGCAATCCATCTAAAAGATACTAATTAATCACAGTGAAATCATATCATGTAGTTTGCCCTGGCCATAGATCCATCATCGTCAGGACTTGGTGATGGTGAAACGGGTTCTCCTACGGGTTAACCCGGAGCGCATATTGTTGAATATGTGAGGTTACTCCTAGCCTAAAGTAAGGAGGTAAGAGTGTAACTTTGGTTACAGACTCAGATACGTATATAGAGCATGGTGAGAAGGCCCATGGCTCAGGATATGTGATGTGAAGAGCATGAATGCGTTCATGGCTCAGAGCACGGTGATCAGGCCCGTGGCTCAGTTGTACTAGCATCGAGACCTGTACCAAGGCGGGCTAGAGTGAGGGTCGCCTATGGAGCTGACCCAGTGGCTTAGACCACTTCAACATGTGACTACGGTCCTGCTTGTGTTGTACTCATGTACTGACCACGAGGTGGGAGGTTGTGGAGTCCGACTCTTCCATTGACCTTGTATGGCACCAGTCTTGGGCTTCGTAGCCAGAGGTTGGATTTGAATGGTACGATTCAAATCCTCGGGGCATAATAACACGTAATACAGCCGTTCAGTATTTACTGCATAGGTTAAACACGAAACATTGGTTGAGGCCTTGTTTGTGTAGATAATTATGGTATATCTACAGGTACTTCTATATTCATCAGGTTTGTGGTAATATGCCTTGTCTGGATAATCAGGTTATGTGACATTGTATCTCATTCTGTTAAACACGTTCTGTTGAGAGATATTTTGTACAGCTGGTAAGCTTGTCGGTAAGAATAGCTTTGCTATATATATTTATAGACTACTCTGGTTATACTTGTTGATAATTATCTGTTGTTATAGTTATCTTGCTAAGGTTCTGTAGTTGCGGTGGGAAGTTATGTTTCCCACTGGGACAATTGTTCAATTGTCTCACTCCGCTAGTTTTTAGGTGGTCGAGGTAGACGTGGTCGTGGTCGTGGTGTTGCGGCCGAGCAGCTTGAAGAGCAGTAGAAGGCAAGCGATGGATATGCTACTGTTTTGGATGTTTTGTAGTAGAGTCTAGAGTCATACCTGTACTCTCAGGTCCTTGGCAGTGTTTTGATGATGTTTCACGACGAACGATCGATGTTGTTTGTATATCCTGTTGTTGGCCGGATGCGGGCCTCGATGTATATGAGCAGGTGGTGAACTCACGGGATGGATGAACAACTGTTCCTGAGCTGTGGACACGTATCAGATCTCGTGTATGTATAGATATGGCAAGTTTTTGTGCAGGATGAGGACTGGAAAGTAATAGTTCCACAGTTTATATGTTTTCCGCTATCGGTTTTAATTAACTCGTATTTTCATAATTTGTGGTACTGGTGATTTCTGCACGTTTTCGCGTAACACCTCGTTATCTTTATGATAATGGGATGTGTTGCCACAAATACCTCCAATTGTTTCTCTTCGAGTCACGAGCTTGTTGTAGTCGGTCCTAAAGGGACATCACTTGAGCCCCTCCCCACATCCTTGTTGGCGCATATAGCATTCGTTTCAAACTTGAAAAGATAGCGACTTTTCTGATACAGAGATTTAGATTACCATTTTTCCTTTCGGTCCGGGAACTTATGTGCCTAATGGATCAAGCAGAAAGATGTGACATATTTGCAAAAATAGATATTTTAGACGAGCAAACAGCAGCCCCCCGGTCAGGTGGTGTAATCTTGTCCAAATGGCTGCTACATCATGTGGAGCAGATCCAGATGGGGAGAGTAAATGTGTTTTCATAGTGTGTGTACTCTTTCGTGGAGTCGCATGGAATGTGTCTTCTTCCATAAATGTGATCCATCAGCTGTGAGTTCTCCATGTTTTGTGCCTGAGCGATGGGCTGACTTGGGTTTCAGGGATCCTCAACTAGTCTGACTAGCTGAGTCCTGAGACATTGGGCATGCATCTTCTTCTGTTGTGCTTGAATTCTGGCACTGCAAAGTAAAAACTCAGGGGGCAATACGAGATCAAGGTCTAGGCCACCAGTTTGCATCTAGATGCCTTCAGCTACTCCTCCTAGTCTCCATGACAACATTTGTTTTGTCCTCAAGCATGGGTAGGTCAGGATTGGCTATCCCCAACCTCCACTCGATGTTTTGCATTGTTGTATGAACCTCCCATCCCTTAGTCTGTGGTAGTATGGACATCATGGTTGATGACTTCCTGGTCTGTCTTTCATGATCTAGGAGGATTACTCAGTCTAGTATTATCCCAGACTACATAAAATTTGACCCTTCTTGTGGTGGCTTCCTCTTCTATCCTCCTCTTGCCTGACTTGAGCGACAACAAGGGAGAAGAACGATGATCCCTAGGCGAGTTCTGTATATGGTGGCGAGCTCCTAACATGGGGTGAGCTTTATACAAGGTGGGTGGATTCGATGTTGACATTGGTGTGTCCGAGCCAGAGGCATACACACTAGCCAACTAAGGTGGCTAGATGCACTCCACGGAACTCGAACACACGTGAGGAATCACTTTTGAAATTTGTATTGGCCCTAACCAAGTCAATCATAAAACTAAAACAAGTCGCTCGCAAGCGCACGCGATACTGTTGTAGTATAGGTGATTGGAAAGAAAAGGGGTCGGTCCTCGGGGATAGAGGGGGCACTAGAGCTAGTTTTAGTGATAGCTATGTTCCTAGTGCAAATATTAGGGTTTAAGGGTTTTAAAAGGTTTGTTTGTTGATTACTCTAATTGACAAGCAAGAAAGGTGAAATTAAACCTAAGTTATCTTGAACAATTAAAACTAGTGAACTAGGTTGGCAAACTAGCTAAGCAAGAGCAAGAAGGACTAAACTACACTAGCAAGAGCAAGAACCTAAGTTAACACTAAAGAAAAAAACTAAGCAATTGACTAGATTAAGCAAAAGCAACTAAACTAGACTATCATGAACAAGCGAGCAAAGCAATTTGGGTTTTAACAAGATGATTAAGGTAGGTGGGCCATTTGGGGATGTGGTTTGATATTAGTTGGGGGTCTCAACATAGCAACCAACTATCACAATTCTATCTAGATTACCAAACCAAACAACAAGGCAAGTGCTAGAAGAATATACCCTATACTACTAGTTGGGTAACTAGGGTTAGGTGTAATTCTAGTAGGACTTATCAAGTCTAGGTTTCTAGGGTAAGTGGTATTAGGTCAATTGAGAGCCAAGGGTAGAGATGGGAGTAGAAATGAGGATATTTGACCTCATGCCACTAGTCATTCTAGCCTTTAGAAAGCCCTAGGAAATTGCATTAATCACACTTACACTAGATACTTAGATCTCACACTCACTTGTAGGAGGAGGGATGTGTATGTAGGAATAAAGGGGGATAGCTAGGGATCCACTAATTAGATCTAGGAGCCATTCCTAAGATTGCTACATACACTCCAATTTCTCCTAGAAGCGAAGTGTCATCAAACATCTCAAAGAAAGCAATTCATGTAATAAGCACAAATCGCATGCAATAAAATAGGAAATGAGATAGAAGTAAGAGACAATCATCATAGATAGAAATTATGTTCATTACAAGCAATTTCCCCCCAACATGGTATCAAAGTTACATTTTAACCCCAAACATCTCACCACTAGGGGCTTAGCTACACATAGTCAAAGAAATAGTAAAAGAGATGGGAAGAAGAGGAAGAAATGCCATGGATCTCGGGGAAGTGGTCTTCTTCTTCACCTCCTTGATGTTGTGGACGACCTCCCTCCTCTAAGGGTGTAGGTGAGCATGAAAGTATGGGGGATTATGTGTGAAAACCTAGAAAACTAGGTTTCCAAGGTGAAATGGAGGTGGAAATGGTGGGTGGAGAGCATAAATGCGAAGGAAGTGCACTAAATGCTCAATGGGAGGAGTAATGGAGGCTAGGAGCAGCTAGGGAAGCTAACCTAGTGTTGTGGCCACCACCTATGTATATATTTTTGGATCCTAGATGGGTGATTGGATGCTCTAGAGGGGGGTGAATAGAGCTGAATGCACTTAAACAAAATTCATTAGACCTTCAAGATATATCACAAGAAAAGGTTGCTAAAAAGGAAATTTGAGTGCAACTAAAACATGCATAGCAAGGGAGAGAGAGATTGAACATACACCAATTGAAAAGTTGTTTAGAGTGGTTCCACACTTCAAACTAGAAGTGAGTCAGTCCACTTCCTAGAGAGGTCAACCTCTAGGATTTCTTAACCTTGCACCTTCATTATATTCATTATGAGAGATACAATACATGACCACCAAAGGACTTACCTATACAAAACAAAGAGTCTTCAACCTTACTAAGGACTTACCCACTTTGTAAGGAGTCTTCTGCCTTCTTCCAAGGACTTACCTACTCTTGCACAAGTCTTCGGCCTTCAAGGAATTACCCACTCTTCTTGGATCTTCTGCCTTTGACTTCACCTTTACTCGGAGAAGCTTCCACTAAGGACTTGCCCACTTGAGCAAGGAGTCTTCTGCCTTCTTCCAAGGACTTACCCACTCTTTCTCCAACTCTTCAGCCTTGATCTTCACCAAGGGACACCTTCTCTTGTTCTTCTTCACCTCTCTTAGCTAAGAGAGAGAACATTCATCTTCATGGTTGAAATGAGAGATAGGGAGGTGGTAGAAGTGAGAGCCTCACAAGATATACATGTAGGACTAGCTCTCTTACATATTTCCTACTCACTTTAATGAATGTAGCAAGTGATTAAGCTTAGAGAGAGAGAGGAGGTTGTCGGAAGCACTCAACTATGGAATAAGAACCTCACATAGAGTTTTGCATTGAATGCTCAACCTTGGAATGAAGCCCAAGGGGTCCTATTTATAACTGGGGATGCCTCTTAGCCTTTGGGAACACTTGAGAATGAAAACTAGCCATTTTGTGGCTTGCAATGGATATATTTTTACTTGTTGCAACTCCATAACGGCTAGAAGCACTTTTCTGCACTTTTTCATATCGTGCAATCAATCGAGTTTCTATAAGGGTAAATCGACCGATAGAGTAAAAGACAAAGCTGATATTTAGACCATCGGTCGAGTTTGTCCTGGGGAAACTCGACCGACCAATGAAAATTGAATTGGTCAGGTACTCGATCGGTCGAGTTCTGTGAAGTGTAAACTCGACTGGTCAAAAGTTATTTTCAAGATCCAATCAGGGTTGGTCGAGTTCTGTGTATTAACAACTCGACCGATGAACAACTTGATGTGAATTTTGGAAAATGGCTTTTGAGTGCTTAAATATTTGATCTAAGTGCTCTTGATTTTTTTCTAAGCTTAATTACAAGTCATACAATCATTACAAGTGATTTACAACATGATTCTAATGGATTTACATCATATTACAAAAAGCATGCACTTGTATTGACTTTGACTTGTCTTTTCTCCAAGTTGATATGCGCAAGTTAGGGCATTTGGAGTGTGTCTATACCAATCTGAAATCACTCAAGTAGAGACATTAGACACCAATACGTGGAATGGTTAGTCATAATCAAAACACGGGTTTAGTCAATTTAGACGTGAGTCAACATTGACCTAATTGACCTTGAGTCAACATTCTCCCCCTTTTTGAATATGACAAACCATTCCATAAATGTATTGAAAGCTTTTAAGTAAAATCATACCTTCGGAGAAACCTAGGGGTTTCAATATGATTGAGCTCATATACTCCCCCTCAATTGATGTGCATGGAGTTCTCATACTCCCCCTCAATTGATGCTATTTCTCCTACATTGTTAGCTTTCATAACATTTATAGAAACTATGTCTTCTACTCATATATGTTCTACACATATATGTCTTCTCCCCTTTACCTACTCCCTTTACATGAACATACTTCTCTTCTTCATGTAAGACATGCCTTCTCCCTATTTTATCAAAAAAAACATACCTTTCTCCCCCTTTGTCATTTCAAAAAGTGGGGGTATGAAGAAATAATAAACACCACTTGTTAAGAGAAAGGAGATAACAAAAGGTTATATAATGAGAGTAGAAGAGAATGGATAGGGGCTTGTCCAAACATAGAAAGAAAAGCAAGTTAAAGCATGCACTTGAACAACCCCAAAAGGCAAGATAAAGTCCTAAATAAAAACAATAAGATACAATTTTGACCCTCAAGATGACAACAATTGCCCAAAAAGTGTCAAGGCTCATGGCGTAGCAATGAGCCTTGCTCAGAAGGTAGTTTCTGCATAAATAACACTAGTCTTGCACCAAAAACTAAAACTAGAGCCAAAACTACATGAAAACCAAAAATACTCCAATTTCTACATACAATGTAGCTTTATCCATCCTGCATCACGATGTTATGCAAGCAACTCAAGATAGTAGATATGCAATTCAATGAACAAGCTTGAGCATGTATGAGACAAGACACAACCGTAGCATACAGTGAAATACCACTAGATGAGCAAAGATGCCAATTATAAACAGGGTTAGAACTACATGTATGTGAACTACTAGAAGATGTTATCACAATTTAGGGATACTAGTAGGATCTAGATCATAGCAAGAGATACCGAAAGATACACAAGATAAAGCAAGCTATGAGTAGATGTAGAGATATATCCAAACAAAGAGATATGTAATTTTAGAAGCATGAAAGGATATAACTCACATAAAAGTATGCATCATTACCAAAGGATGATTACCACTAAGAAACCTCAAGGTTGCATCCCAACAAGATATGCAACTAGATATATGTAGCAAGTTAGAGTACAATTAAAGCAATTTTAAACACAACCAAGAGATCCAAAGAGATCATCATCAAAGCCTGCAAAACAAATCAAAGCAAGTAATTGTAAGATATAGATATACCAATTTAGAGCAATTTGAAAGATAGAGTTGTAAGCAAGATAGAAAATTTAGAACATGGTAATATGCATATATAAAGGTACCAAAGGAGTGCCAAAGAATAAGGTTATTGGTTGAGAAAATCTAGTTGAGAGGGAAATTCTCATTCAATAAACCAAATGTATATTCTATGCACAGTGTTATCGGTCGAGTTCTGTGTATTGACAACTTGGCCGATGACAGCTGCTAGAAACATCCATTGGTGCCTATCAGTCGAGTTTCTATCAGGACAAACTCGACCGACAAAGTTGCTTTCAAAAGGCACATATATTTCATAAAAACATATTTAGAGGCATGCTAAAGATATAAGCCATATCCAACATGTGTAAGCAAGTTAGTAATGCACTATGAAAGCATTAAAAACAGTTTTTGAGTATGAGTGTGAAAAGAAACACAAAATACCACTTTTGACTCAAAAACCACATGCATAGTGCAGACTAACTTGACAAAAACAAGTTAGAAATGGTTATAAGAAAGAAAATATTTACCTTTGTTCTTACCATTCATTTTCCATTTGTTGTCACCCTCTACACATCTCACCTTTCTTCTTTCATGTTGATAGACAAGTCAATTTGTAATTCAATAGATCAAGTCAATCCATTTGCAAGTACCTACAAGAAGAAAGATGAAATGGTCCCCAATTATGTTTTTGGGTCTGGAGGGGTTAGTTTAGCAACCCAAGTCCTATTGCTCTTGGGTGCTTTCCTAAAAGGACAACAAGTAGAATAATGACCAAAATCATTGCAATAGTTGCATGTGCCCATAGTCTTGGAACTAGAGGATTCTCCATGGAATATTGGAGGTTTTTTACCTTTGTTGTTCCTTTGACAACTATCATACCCTAAACCATGTATACCAATTTGTTTAGTAGTATGGTGTAGGATGTCATTAAGATTCTTTTTACCAACTAAGAATCTTTGCAAAAAAGATCGCAAACTGTCATTATCATACATAAGAGAAGCAATAGTAGAAGATAAATGATTGATATTATCTCAGAATGAAAGAGCTTTAGTTAAATAAGAATATCTATCAATATGAAGAGCAGCAACATCATTCTCTCTACTTAGAACAAGATTCATGCACATTAATTTTAGCAAGCAAGGAGGCATTTTCTGTTTCAAGCAAAGCAATCTTAGAAAGATAAACACCATTTTCAAATTCCAATTCTTACAAAACAAATTCATTGTCCTTGTTTTCAAATTTAAGAACATCAATATCATGCATGAGAGAATCAACAATTAAAGTATGCTCTTCATTAGAACTAGGCATGAGAGGTTGAGCTTCTAGAAATCTAACCTTATCAAGAAAACTAGCATTTTCAAGTTTAAGAGAGTCTACTTGGCTAAGACAAGCATTTTTGTCATCAAGAAAGCAAGAATTAGCATGTTCAAGATCATTTAATTCTACATGCAAATTATCAACAATTCTAGCAAGCTTTTTCTTTTTCCTTTTATAAGACTTAAGAGAGGCACAAGTATCATGAATAATAGCAATCAAAGATTCTTTATCTAAAGAGTTTAGATTTACCTCACTTGAGTCCTTACTTGTTGATGCCATAAGAGAAAATTTTCATTCTCCTTCATCACTAGAACTTGAATATGATCCTTCACTTGAATCTTCACTTGAGCTTGAGTTGGAGGAGCCACTTGATCTTGAGTTGGAGGAGTCACTTGAGTTTGAATGCCATTTCTCCTTCTTCTTGTACTTCTCTTCTCATCTCATATGAATATGGGTCTTTTTGCCTTGTGGGCAATATTCCTTGTAGTGATCCTTCTTTCCACATGTGAAGCACCAGATGGAGGAGGACTTGCCTTTGTAGAATCTACCCTTGAAGTGCATGACATCTTCTTCAACATGAGAGGATGGAGAGACTTGTTCCATGATAGCTTCAATTTGAGCCTTCATTTCAGCCTTCTTCGTTCTTTAGCTCTTTCTTCTCTTGTCTTTCAACTTCTTCTCTTTTGTCAAGTGTGACTTCATGTGCTTGTAGATTTCCAATGAGCTCTTCAATAGGAATATCCTTAAGAGACCTTGCTTCTTCAATGGAAGTCACCTTGGGTTTCCACCTCTTGGGGAGAGTTCTAAGGATCTTAGAGTTGATCTCTCCTCTACTCATAAGATATCCTAGAACAGCAAGACCATTCACAATGGTGTTGAGCCTTGAGTACATGTTGGCTATCCTCTCTTCTTTTCCCATCTTGAAGTTCTCAAGAAGCCCTTTGAGCATGTAGACTTTGCTTTCCTTCACTTGATATGTCTCCTCATAAGTGATGCATAGCTTTCTCCATACCTCATAGGTCGTTTCACAAGAAGAAATCTGGTTGAACTCGGTGGAGGTCATCGAGGCATAGAGGATGTGTATGGCTCTAGCATTCAAGGTTGCTTTCTTCAAGGTAGCTTCATCCCATTATTCAATCTTTGTCTTTAGTAGCGTGTATGGGTTGTTCACCATTTGCCACATCTCAAGACTTTATCCTTGGATGTAGAATTGAAGCATTCTTCTCCAATAGAGGAAATTTCTCCCATCAAAGATTGGAAGGCTGATCAAGTATCTCCCTCCTTGGTAGTCACCCATCTTCTCCTACTTGTTGAAGTATGCTTGGAGAAGCCCGCTCTGATACCAATTATTAGATCCTAGTTGGGTGATTGGATTCTCTAGAGGGGGTGAATAGAATTGAATGCACTTAAACAAAATTCATTAGACCTTCAAAATATATCACAAGATAAGGTTGATAAATAGGAAATTTGAGTGCAACTAAAACATGCATAGCAATGGAGAGAGAGATTGAACATACACCAATTGACAAGTTGTTTAGAGTGGTTCCACACTTCAAACTAGAAGTGAGTCAGTCCACTACCAAGAGAGGTCAACCTATATGATTTCTTAACCTTACGACTTCATTATATTCATTATGAGACATACAATACATGACCACCAAAGGACTTACCTATCCAATACAAAGAGTATTCAACCTTACCAAGGACTTACCCACTTTGCAAGGAGTCTTCTGCCTTCTTCCAAGGACTTACCTACTCTTACACAAGTCTTCAACCTTCAAGGAATTACCCACTCTTCTTGGATCTTCCGCCTTTGACTTCACCTTCACTCGGAGAAGCTTCCACCAAGGACTTACCCACTTGAACAAGGAGTCTTCTGCCTTCTTCCAAGGACTTGCCCACTCTTGCTCTAAGTCTTCAGCCTTGATCTTCACCAAGGGACGCATTCCCTTGTTCTTCTTCACCTCTCTTAGCTAAGAGAGAGAACCTTCATCTTCATGGTTGAAATGAGAGATAGGGAGGTGGTGGAAGTGAGAGCCTCACAAGATATACATGTAGGACTAGCTAGCTCCATTATAGATTTTCTACTCACTATAACGAATGTAGTGAGTGATTAAGCTTAGAGAGAGAGAGAGAGGAGGTTGTAGGAAGCACTCAACTATGAAATAGGAACCTCACATAGAGTTTTGCATTGAACGCTCAACCTTGGAATGAAGACTAAGGGGTCCTATTTATAGCTGGGGATGCCTCTTAGCCTTTGGGAACACTTGAGAATGAAAACTAGCCATTTTATGGATATTTTCACTTGTTGAAACTCCACAACGGCTAGAAGCACTTTTCTACACTTTTCTATACAGTGCAATCGGTCGAGTTTCTATAAGGGTAACTCGACCGATAGAGTAAAAGAAAAAGCCGATATTTAGACCATCGGTCGAGTTTGTCTTGGGGAAACTCGACCAGTCAATCAAAATCGAATTGTTCAGGTACTCCATTGGTCGAGTTCTGTGAAGTGTAAACTCGACCGATCAAAAGTCATTTTCAAGATCCAATCAGGATCAGTCAAGTTCTGTGTATTGACAACTCGACCGATGAACAACCTGATGTGAATTTTGGAAAATAGCTTTTGAGTGCTTAAATATTTGATCTAAGTGCTCTTGATTTTTTCTAAGCTTAATTACAAGTCATACAATCATTACAAGTGATTTACAACATGATTCTAATGTATTTACATCATATTACAAAAACGTGCACTTGTATTGACTTTGACTTGTCTTTTCTCCAAGTTGATATGCGCAAGTTAGGGCATTTGGAATGTGTCTATACCTAATCTAACATCACTCAAGTAGAGACATTAGACACCAATATGTGGAATGGTTAGTCATCATCAAAACACAGGTTCAAACAATTTAGATGTGAGTCAACATTGACCTAATTGACCTTGAGTCAACATATATAAGTGGTGGTGGAAGCACTAGGGTAAGTAGGGGTATTGTTGAAAAAATAGTGTGAAAAGTGTTAGGTTTTAGGTGGCAACACAACCGTGCTGGGAAGCACGGCCATGGTGGGTAGAGGTGATAACGGTCATGATTGTGGAGAATGGTCGTTCTAGTGAAGTGTGAAATTATAGGTTGGATGGGTGAAAATGAAGGCTGGTAGTACGGACGTACTGGGCAACACGGCCGTGGTAGTGGCTAGGTAGCATGGTCGTGTTGGGCAGCACGGCCGTAGTGGAGGAGTTTTGAGGAGGTCGTTCCACAGAGCATGGCCGTTTTGATCTTCATCTAGCACAGTCGTGCTAGGCAGCACGATTGTGATGGGGCCTTCGTCGTGGTTGAGTTGCTGAAACTTTGAGATTTGTCTATCAACCTGTAATTTTTGTGTAATTGCCAGCATGGCCGTTCCTTGGCACCACGACTGTGTTGGGGTCTTCAAGTGCTAAAATAGCTTCAGACTTCATTATCAAAGGACTTCTTTGCTTGATGTCGACTTTTGGCCATTGGGGTAGGTTGAGGGAGCTCTTGGGGCCTTCTTTGGACCCCTCCATGAGTAGAGGAACCTTAAGACTCCTACCTTCTCTCTCATCCATCCAAAGTATGGTCCAAGTACCTGAAAATAATGCAAAGAATGTCCATGAGCTCATTTGGCAATGATAAACATATTAGGGGAAATAGCTTGTAATCTAACATGTTTAGTGATTTAAGTACAAAATGGTACAAGATGGAGCCCTAGAATAGGGCTACATCACCACCCCAAACTTAAAACATACTTGTCCTCAAGTATGCTCCAACTCAATCTCTCTTCGAAATTTCCACAAACAAGAAATGACAAATATAATGTAAAAGATAATTATTGCTAAATGGGATCAAAGATGACTGAGTACATGCATTTCACCTCTCTCCTCTCCTACTTTCAAAAACCAATCATGAAAAGAGCAAAAACCATATGAACTTCAAATATAGCGCATAGAATACACAAGTTATCCATATTTCTTCCATCAAGTTCTGGGTAAACCATTTCATGATTGTGTTAATCAAGGATGACTAGGTGTATTGTTTCACATTCATGCATTTAATCTTTTGTTTCAAATCACATCAAATGACCCATGTGGCTGCGGAAAGGGGCAAAATGAGCTAGGTTTGATGTTTTCTAGCTCAATGGGTATGAAAAAGGAAGAGAGGATTGTGGTAAGATTTTGGAGTGCTTTTTTCACACTCATCTTTTCTTTATTTGAATTCTATTAAACAAGAGCATCCTTTTATTTTATTTTTGCTTTTCTTTTTCTTTGCCCTTGGAGTATGTAGGGCATATGGTGGATAGAGTGAAGCGGGGAGATGGGGATGTGGCCACCCCAAACTTTTAGAGATAGCCACGGCTCATATGTGCACTTTGGCATCCTTTCATGAGGCGGGGGGGGGGTATGGAGATGGTGAGTGAAAAGTCGGGTCAAAGTGGGGTCATATGTATGATTCTCCACATCAAACATACTACATGAAAATGAATCCAATACTTCATCCTAGATATCACACCACATGAATGAACAAGATGAAGTTGATATATCAATCAAGTGATACCACAAACACTAAGCATTCAAAGCTTGCTCAACTTCACAATTCAACCAAATCAATCACAATCATAAGAGAGGTGATGCCCATGTAAAAAGTCAAACATTGATACCACTTAGCAATAAAGCATGATATTTCACTTGCACTTGTCAAAGGTCGTCAAATTTATTCAAAATAGTAGAGATTGGGTCAAAACATACTTTCTAGGCAAGAAATCTCAAATTTGGGCAAAATTGGCCAAAATGGTGCCAATTTGCATTAAATCACATCTAAACCTACTCTAGGGAAATTTCAAACATAAAGTAGCAAATCTTAGTTAAAAATGCACAAGAAATTACAAAAACTACATGAGAGTGCAATGCATGATACGGAAGAGCAAAAAGAGCAAAAAAATTAAAAAAAATACACAAAAATGCATGAAATTAGACTACATGTATGCATGATTGCAAGCAAAAGAAAATCTACACTAAGTGAGTTAAAAAATCAAACAAACACGATCAAGTGGAACATGCAACTTGTCAAAATAAGCTGAAAACTGAGGGCTTACCGCCCTACCACCCCAAACTTTTGAACAATGCTATCCTCAGCATGAAACTAAAGCATAGGGATGATAGGGTAGAAGTCAAGGATCTGGTGGTGTGGGGTCCTGTGATGGGCCAGACTGTGGAGGAGGGTGCTGGTAGTAATGTCCCCAGTAGTCTGCCTATGGAGGCGGGTATGTCTCTTGGTAGCCAGAAATCCTCCCCCCATTGGGGGTTTCTTTGTGTCTGCGCCTGCTGGTAGTGGTACATGTGGTTGATTTGATGATGCATCTTCTACTGATCCAACCACATGTCTTGTTGCATCTTATGAATCCCCTCCAACTGTGGATGGATAGATGCCATGTCATATGCATTTGTCGGAGGCACCTGCGCATCAAAATATTCCATTCTCGGTCTAGTGCGGTGTGGCTGCTCAAGTGATCACCGTTGATGCTCTGGCACATTTGTCTCCCCCTCTTCTTCAGGTAAGGCCACACTTGGTTCTCTATACCCCTCTCTAGGGGTCCTTTCCTCATAGCGTGATAACAAATCTAAAAAGTCATCCGCAGGCCCTGCATCTCTGAGAAGAAGGGCAATGTGGTATGGGAGTTCCAGGGTGATACCAGGGTAGACGGGGTTCAGGACATAGAATATTTTTTCATCTTTAAGGGATATCATTTGGGACCTCACAAGATAGTTTAGATCCACATATTTGTTTCCATCTACCTTGGTAAGTCCCTCTAGAGTGCATCCCACTGCCCTTGCCAAAGTGGTGACAATCCCTCCCATGATGAATGTATTTTTACTCTTGGATGGGATTGTCTTCAAGTGATCAATCACCATGGCACCAACGTTCAAAAACCCCTAACTTACAACTGTGTCCATAAGAAATAAGTCTTTATGAGAACTTGATCCTTGATTATCATAGTGGCCAAACAAGGTGTTTGCTAGCACCTTTTTCAAGTATATCAAGTAAGGGTTGTAGATCTTGCTTGTTTTGGATTTCCCTACAGAAAAAGTAGACTGGAACGTGATCGTCTTCCACATCTTGGAGTAATCTTCTCTATCATTCTTGTCAAATCTTCCCTCATCGAATTTCTTTTCCATTTCTGGATTGGGGGCAAAGATTGCATTGATCTGAGAAGCCTTGAGGACATGTGTTGAGCCGTTTAACCTGAACCTAATAGCATCCTCCCCTTGGTACATAACCTTCTCTAAGGTTGCGAAGAACTCATAAGTAATCTCCAAGTATGTTTCTTCAACCTTAGTTAAAATCTTGTACAGTCCACAACGTCGTAAATGACTGTCAAATGCAAAGTTGACCGTTATGGCTTCCATTGTGGGCACACATGCATATCTAGTGGGAATCACCCTTCTTGTCATGCACTCGGGGTGAAGAGGTCTCATTGCCTCCTTTCTTTCTATTCCTCTACCATAAGTGGTTCATTCTAGTTGTTCTCCCACCCATGTCAGTCTATCCTCTTCTAGCCTCGATAAGATGTCCACCGGTTCGTCCTCTAATTCCTCACTCTCAATGTCATCCACATCTTCTTCTTCATAGGTGTGTGACCCTGAACTTGTGTCCAAGTTCAAGGGAACTCTTTCATTGCTTCCACTAAGTTGGGTTGATGATGTTGAATGCCTTGTTGGAGCTGGTCGTGGCGGCAAGCATGAAGAAGATGCCTCATTAGTCTTCTTGGTTCTTCGCTCACAAGTTGGTGCATTGACTTCAATTGAATCCACAATGTTTTCCAACTCTTCTTCTTCTTCCTCCTCCTCTTCCCCGGGGTGGCTATAGTTTGGATTCGAGAAGTACTGATCGGAGGAAGAGTAGAGTCAAGAGGTGCTCACTGACGATGATCGTCCAAAAGAATGTGAAATTGAGTTGGATGGCGAGGAGGCGCTATCGTACTGTTGTGAACTAGGTGCCCGTTTGGATCATCTTTTTCTTTCGGTGAGGATGCTTGTAGTCTTCTCAACTCCCCTCTTTATGGACTTTCCCATTCCCTTCATTCTTGTAAGGCTCTTTGGTGAAAAAAGGAGTTAGAACTGGAAAAACGCAGCTCTGGGCCGTAGGGGCAAAATTTGCTTGATGGTGGAGATATCGGTGGTGTTGTGATGCGATGATTTTGAGTCGCATTTATAGACCTGTTTGATATGTGTTTTATGCTTTTATTAGTCATTTTTATGGTTAATGTTGCATAATTCATCTACTTTGGTCTTTGCTACTATTTTATGTCAAATCCCCTTTATTTCATCATTTTGAGCATTAATTGTCAAAATATTATTATTTGTGTGAATTTATGTGATCTTGTGTTTGAATTTCAGGACAAACGAGTATTTGCCTCCCTCGATACCATCGACGGAAGTCGATACCATCGACATGATCACAGGTTTCCAGTCGAAAGGAGCAGCAAAGCGTCGATACTATCGACAGGGATGTCGATGGTATCGAGATACCATCAGGTTGCTGGCGAGGAAGCAGTCGATAGTATCAACTCCAAGTTGATACCATCGACACATGGAGGCTACAGTGACGCAAAACGACAAAACCGTCGCTACAGAGATGTCGATACCATCGACCCGCGTCGATGGTATCGAGATGATGTCAGGCGCGACAAAGGAAGGGTTTGCAGCCGGTCACTACTACAGCGGGTCGATACCATCGACTCGCGTCGATGGTATCGACATTGTAGGATATGAGTTGGCTTTCTAATGATCTCAATCGGACGACTACGGTGAATTAGCGACTTAATGACCGAGATATACCTAATGACGTCCGCCCAGACGTGGGGAGGACGGGATTAGCCATTGCACGAGTACCGAGGAACATGTAGAGAGGAGAACGGAGGCTAGAAGCTCATACCAGTTGATTCGGACGCCGCAGAAGATGGATTTCACCACCGAAAGGCGGGAGAGCACGTGTTCTACGCAAAGGATCAACCGGTTCTTCTCCGTTCAGGGGTTTTCCCTTTCATTCTACGTTTTTCACATGTTTTCCCCTATTTCTACCATGTACTTGTGTGAGATGAACATGCGGGGCTAATCCCCTTCGTCTTTAGGACCGGGAGTAGCTCGGGAATTCATTGTATGACAGTTTTATAATAGTAAATCATATTTTATCTCTTAAATCCGTGGTATAGTTTCGTTTTCTCAATATATTGTTATGCTTGATCACCATAATAATAACCTAATGCCCTTAATCACTTTGAAAGAAGGATTAACGGCTGAAAAGAGACGAAATCTACATTAATCGATAAATCCCTTGACCAAGGTGGTGTAAAATTAATGGTGGATACTAAGAGATCGTTCATAATGCACCTAGTTTAGGGTATAGGTTACTACGACGGTGGAACCGACCTAAACCTAGGTAGTGAATTGCACCACGACAATGGGTAATTCTATTTTCAGGCCACTACCCGGATAGAGAGATAAGATTGAGGCATTATATAAAATCTAATACAATGAAAACCCGCGGTGAAACCGCAATCCTAAAGATACCCTTTTGAATTGGTTAAATTAACATTAAATCGATTGGTTGTTTTATTTTATTGTTATTTTCTTCTATTTTTAACAACAACTCCCAACTTGTTATTCGGCTTAGCTGATCGCGAGTAGTTAGTAGGAGTCCCCGACGATTGCATGTATCCCTGAGTTCGACTCGGGCCTCACAAAGGCATGTACTACTCGACGCGTTCACTTGCGTTTATATGCACGGTAAAATTGCGTCAAGTTTTTGGCGTCGTTGCCGGGGATACGGCAAATTGTTGGCACTTTGAGTGCTACGAGCGGCCATTCTAGGCCACATTTATTTTTTGAAACAACTTCAAATATTTTTTTATTATTGTTCGTTAATTTTTATACTCGTCAAAGCACTGTACTGAACTGAAGTTTCTTATTTTAGGTATGTTGCATGGTGCAGACGCATAGTACTGACTACGCGCGGCACGCACCGGAGGTTCCACTGGCAGGTTCAGAAGACGAGGGTGACCATAGTCAGGACCATCAAGAGGAAGTACTTTCTGAATCCGGAAACGAAGAGATGGCCAACGAACCAATGATTTGGGCAAAGATCAAAGCTTCTTCCGCATCTGCCTCTAAAGGGCCGATAAAGAAGCAAGCAATCAATATACCGACGTATAAGATTGATCTGGCTCTAATTAATTTGGTGAAGTCTAACGCTTTCCATGGCTTGAAAAATGAGGATCCCGTCGCGCACCTGGGTCAATTCTTGGAGAACTGCGATATGGTGAAAATTGACAAATTTCCGCAAAATGCGCTCTACTTGAAGCTCTTCCCGAGTTCATTAGTGGGAATTGCGCGAGAATGGCTACATAACCTAGATGACGAATTTGTGGAGTCCTGGGACTATATGGTGGAGGTTTTGTTTGAGAGGTTCTTCCCTCCTGAGAAGACTAACGACATGATCAGGAAGATTCACAATTTCACTCAGCAGGCCGGTGAGACATATTTTGAGACTTGGGAGAGATTTCAGGTCATGCTGAGGAGGTGCCCGCATCACGGGCTGGATAAAGAGACGCAGGTGAAGATCTTCTATTTTTCTCTCTCCGAGCATGATAGGAGTAATCTGGATTCAGCTGGGTCAGGTTTCTTTCTGAACAATACAGACACCAAATGCTGGGAGATATTAAAGAACATGGCTAGGAAACAGTCATGGGGTGACAGAGGTGTTGTGGAGCAGGTCAGAGTTGCCGGCGAATCCAAAGTAATTAAGGAGCTGAACGATAAGTTAGATCTTCTAGCTAAGAAGCTGCTATCTAAGGAAGATGCATCTGAGGATGAAGAAGCTCAAGTGAAATTCATGCAACAACAGGGCTACAGAAACAATGACTACGCAGGGAGGAAGGATAAAAAGTTCTCATGGAAGGATCCGAATAACTTTCTGCAAGATCCGGATACCAAGCCACAGCCTAGAGCCATACATAAGAACACCGAACTACTCAGTCAGATGGTGCAGTAGAACCAGGAGATGATGGCTCTATTTGGTAAACAATTGCAATCTCAAGGTGATATTCTAACCAAATTTGGGCAGACGTTACAAAGCCATGGAGCACAGATGCGGGCATTAGAAACCATTGTGGCACAGATTTCAAGTGAAGTGGTGGCCATCAAGCACGCCAACCAGCAGAAACCGGTCGAGAATGCAAATGTGGCCCAAGCACACCATCAGGTCAAATACATGTCTGTGGTAAGTAATGAGGAGGAATTCCAAGTGTCAGAAGCAAAAGATCAAAGCAAAATGAGGTTTGATACGGAAGCAACACCGGTGATACCGTATCCTCGCACTTATTATGGGCTGCCAGGTGGAAATAATTTCTTCAGGAAATCACACCACGAGCCCATAATAGTTGCACCTCCACCTAGGCAAGAAGAACAATTGAAGACTGTCTATGAACGTGCGGATACCTCCAATGCGAGAGAGGAACCACATCAAGTTATGAATGTTGATGATGTCTCGGCAAAGCCCACGCCAGAGGGAGTAATTGAAGCAAGCTTAAAGGAGCTGGCCCCAAAAAGCTCATATGTGCCACCTCACAAGCGTGTTAATGCAGCAGATGTGTCAAGTCGGGACAACCCGAAGCCAAAAAAGGAGCACCGACACTATAGGAAATTCTTGGAAATATTCCGAAAGTTGCATATCAATATTCCATTAGTAGAGATGATAGAGAAGATTCCCGCTTACGGGAGATTTATTAAAGAAATCATCAATAAGAAGAGGCGGATAAAAGACGATGATATTTGTGAGATGAATGAGACGGTGAGCTCCATTATTCATGGGAGTTCACCAAAGAAGAGAAAAGACCCAGGAGGCTTCTACATTCCATATTCGATAGGTGGTAGACATTTTCCTAAAGCGTAATGTGATTCAGGCGCCAACATAAATCTTATGCCTCTGGCGACGTTTCAGAAACTTGGGTTAAAGGAGATCAAGAAGTCGGCTGCGACAATTGAATTAGCGGATGGGTCTATAGTGAGACCATATGGAGTGTGTGAGGATGTTCTCGTCAAAGTGGATAGATTCATATTCCCGGTGGATTTTGTTGTCATGGATATGCCACAGCTCCAAAGCTGTGAAATGCTATTGGGAAGGTCGTTCCAAGCTACAGCTGATGTCATCGCTGCCATTGGGAGAGGTACATTGACCTTGGGGATTGGACATGATCGAGTTCAATTCAAATTGCCACATGACTCATTGGAGACATCTCTTGACAACCCAGGTTAAAGGTATCTTTCTGTCAAGCCTAGGACATTAAACAAGGGCGCTTGTTGGGAGGCAACCCAACTTTAGATTCATTTTTATGTTTGGTTATGTTCTTTTATTTTTATGTACTTAGTTTTTGCTTAGGTTTTGATAATTTTTGTAAAAATGGTACCCTAACTCGTGTTTTGAAGTGTGCAGAATGTTAAGGTCGATACTATCTGAAAAACTACTAGAGGGGGGGGTGAATAGAGTTTTTGAATTATTTTATCAATTTATTGAATTCAAACAACCACAATTGAAATTGGAAGAAAGAGACAGGTGTTTAGAGTGGTTCCAACTATAGCAAATACTATAGTTGTCAATCCACTACCCGGTTGCTTACCCAACCGGGATTTGAAAGTATTTATTTTATTACCTCTCGAGGATTTATACAAAATACAATACTTTCCTTTACACCCTTTGAACAGCCTTCACTTGAAGTAGGTGCACCAACTTTGAGGTAGCCTTCTTTGAAGTAACTCCAAGCTTCCCCTTGAAGTAGCCTTCCTCTCTAGAAGTAACCTCCCGTTGCACCATCCTTCTGAAGTAGCTCAAAGTCTCCTTCTTCGCCAAGAAGATCTTCACCCTCTCTAATCCGCAGCCTCCAACCTAGGAGTAGCAAGGAGAGTACAAACAATAATAGGGAACAAGAAAGAAAAAAGAAATTACAACTTATCCTTTATAGCCCAAGGCTTGATTTGCCTAGATCAAGCGTATAGATCTCCTAACCAAGTATGTGAACTTGTGATTGTAGTGGGTAGGAGATACTAGCCTATAGGACACGAATTATGAGCTAAGGAATGAAATGGCCAATTGTCACAATGCTCAAATTGCTTACAAACAGATTGCACAAAGTATGCTCAAGGATTTCTCAAGTGTAGCAAGTGTAAACAAGTGTGTTTGAGTGTCCTATGGCTTGTCCTATTTATAGGAATGGCCTAAGGATGCTTAAGGACGTTCTAGACAACTTCTAGGGGTTTCTAAGTGCTTAACTAGCCGTTAGGTACAAAGTTGTTGCTTTAACAACGGCTAATTAATTAATTCTGCAGTTGCTGTCAGAGACAATCTCGGTCGAGGAATGGTCGACCGAGATACCAACTCGGTCGAACTTTTGTCGACCGACAGGCACTCTGGAACAAGTGATTTGCAACGTCTTTCTCCAACTTCCAACTAACTTGTCTGTTGTGTCTAACGGCTACTTTGGATCTTTCTCGGTCGAGGAGTTTGTCGACCGAGAGTGTCTCGGTCGAAGAGTTTGTCGACCGAGATTGATCCTGTTTCAATGTTTCAATTTAGGCACTAATTATATGTATGAGTGTGCTTATGTGATCTTATTTGAATGGGATGACTTGTCTAACTGTGATGTTTAGCTAGGGAGAATCTAACGCTTGATTTACATGCAATTCTAAGTACTTGTACATTATATTTTTGTACAAGTTTTTACAACAGTGATTACATTGCATGAAAATAAAAATATGTAAGCTTGTGGATTTTCCCTTGTTGCTTTGTCATCCTGCACACTCAAGTAGCTCGTTAGATTAATAAGAATGAAATGTTTGTCATAATCAAAACAAAGGGATTTATAGATGTCCATTTAGCCAACAATCTCCCCCTTTTTGAAGATGACAAACATTTCCAAAATATAAAAATAAAGGAAATATAAACCATATGAGTTTCATACCTTTAGATTACCTTTTGTAGCTTTTCCTCTTATTTATAAAGTGTGTGCTTATTATTCCCCTTGAATTATGGAACATGAAATCCAATTCACTAGGGAATATAGCAACTTTCAATGTAAAGCCAAGAGTTTATTTATGAAACTCATTGATTGAGTTTTTCAAAGTTTTAGTTTTATATTTATTTCTCCCCCTTTGTCATTTCAAAAAGATATCCGTTTAGAAATAAAAACTCCCCCTTAATTAGATGTCCCATCAAATCTAATGAAAAATATGTCCATTTAAAAGCCAAAATATCATGATGTAAATAAGAGTTTTTGTTTAAGTAGCACAAATATCAAAGAAAACATCTTCCAAAGGAGTGATAAGCAATTGCTTCCTAATTTTGTTAAATTGATCTAGTGGAAGCGGTTTTGTAAAAATATCAGCCAATTGATCTTCCGTATCAACATGATGAAGGGAAACATGATTCTTGGAGATGTGATCCCTTAAAAAATGATGACGGATTTCAATATGTTTAGCTTGGCTGTGTAAAATAGGATTGTGTGCTAAGTTTATAGCGCTTGTGTTGTCACAAAAAATAGGCGTAGATGAAAAAGTAAAACCATAATCGTTTAATACTTGTTGCATATAAAGCACTTGAGCACAACAAGACCCGGCTGCCATATATTCAGCTTCAGTTGTAGATAGGGCAACCGTATTTTGTTTCTTGCTAAACTAAGATACTAAAGCTCTCCCTAATAAGAAACAGCCACCACTAGTACTCTTGCGATCAAGTCGACAAACAGCATAATCCGCATCAGTATAAGCTTTAAAATCCAAGGATTGTCCTTTTGGATACCATAAACCAAAGCAAGTAGTGCCGGCTAGGTAACGAAGAATTCGTTTAACTGCTAGAAAATGAGAGTGCATAGGTTGTGATTGAAATCGAGCACAAAGACCAACGGGAAACATAATGTCCGGTCTAGAAGCAGTTAAGTAAAGCAAACTACCAATCATGGCTCTATATAAAGAATCATCAATAGGTTCCCCATTTTCATCCTTATCAATTTTAGTAGAAGTAGCCATAGGAGTAGTAGCATGTTTGCACTGATCCATCCCAAAACGTTTTAAGAGTTCTTTAGTATATTTTTCTTGGCTTATGAATATTCCGGCAGGTGTTTGCTTAATTTGAAAACCAAGAAAGAAAGTTAGTTCACCCATGAGGCTCATTTCAAATTCTTTTTGCATAATATCACTAAATTGTGTACACAATGAATCATTTGAAGCTCCAAAAATAATGTCATCAACATATATTTGCACAACTAGGAAATCAGATGTATATGTTTTGAAAAATAAAGTAGAATCTGAATTTCCAATAGAAAAACCATTATCAAAAAGATATGTCTTGAGCCTTTCATACCAATTTCTAGGTGCTTGTTTTAAACCATAAAGTGCTTTCTTAAGTTTATAAACATAGTCACCTTTTTCCGGTATTTCAAAACCAGGTGGTTGGGCAACATATACTTCTTCTTGAATGATGCCATTTAGAAATGCACTTTTTACATCCATTTGGTATAGTTTGATGTTTTTATGTGCAGCAATAGCTAGTAACATTCTAATAGCTTCAAGTCTAGCTACCGGTGCATATGTTTCATCAAAATCTATTCCTTCTTGTTGATTATATCCTTGTGTTACTAACCGAGCTTTATTCCTTATTACTTCTCCTGCCTCATTTAGCTTGTTCCTAAAAACCCATTTAGTTCCTATTATGGTTTTATCTTGTGGTTTAGGAACTAAATCCCATACATCATTTTTAGTGAATTGATTCAATTCTTCTTACATGGCTATTATCCAATAATCATCTTTAAGAGCTTCAGATATCTTTTTAGGTTCAATGATAGAAACAAAAGCCATGGTTGCAACATCTTTGAAAGAAGACCTAGTTTTAACTTTATCATTAGGATCTCCAATAATTAATTCTTGAGGATGATCTTTAATAAGCCTAGGTGTAGGTTGTGGTTCAACTTGGTGATTATTTGTAGTACTTTTCTCATTATTATTTGGTATGGTTAGATTTTCGAATTGATTTGTGAGATCTATGATTTCTAGATTTTCAGATTTGGATTCTTCATGAAAAGAAACATGAATAGATTCCTCAACTTTTCTAGATATAGTGTTATATACTCTAAAAGCTTTGCTAGAGGTGGAATATTCCAAAAAGAATGCTTTGTGTGATTTTGAGTCAAACTTGTCTCTATCATCTTTGGTATTTAAGATATAGCATGTGGAGCCAAAGGTATGAAAATAGTCAACTCTAGGTTTCTTAGAATGTATTAGTTCATATGGAGTTTTCTTTAAATGAGAGTGAACAGTTACTCTATTTAGCACATAGCATGCAGTGTTTACAGCTTCAGCCCAAAAGGTTTTGGGTGTGTTATGTTCAAGCATCATAGTTCTAGCCATTTCTTGTAGTGATCGATTTTTCCTTTCAACTATACCATTTTGTTGTGGGGTGCGTGGAGTAGAAAAATTATGAGTGTACCCTTGAGATGTACAAAACTCTTCAAATGTATGATTTTCAAATTCTCCACCATGATCACTTCTAATGGTACATATTTTGCTTTGTAAAAGATTTTCAATCTTGGAACAAAATTGTGTAAAAACATGAATAGTATCATCTTTAGTTGCAATAAAGTGTACCCATGTGTATCTACTATAATCATCAACAATAACAAAACAGTATCTTTTACCACCAATAGATTGTGTCCTCATGGGTCCAAATAAATCCATATGAATTAATTCTAAGGATCTACTAGTGCTAAGTACATGTTTTGGTTTAAAAGAGGTTTTGGTTTGCTTTCCCATTGTGCATGGTTCACAGTTTTCAACTTGATCAAAAGATAAAGTAGGCAATCCACGAACAAGATCATATTTCACTAACTTTTTAATAACATGTGAACTAGCATGTCCTAGCTTTTTATGCCATACTTGTAAGGTATTGTCATTTGCAAGCAAACATTTTCCCACTACTGATTTCATAGAGTTAGGTTTAAGAATATAAAGATTTCCAACTCTATTTCCTTCATAAACAACATTTGTAGTGTTTTCTATCAATAACTTGCAGCAAGTTTTGTTAAATAACACATCATAACCACTATCACATAATTGACTAACACTTATCAAATTATGGTGCAAACCATCAACGAGTAGAACATTCTTTATTTCGAGGTTTGTACCAACATTACCTATTCCAACGATTTTGCCCTTACCATTGTCTCCAAAGGTGACTGTTCCACTTTTCTTTTCTTCAAAGGTTTGGAATGCATCCTTGTTTCCGGTCATATGTTTGGAACATCCACTGTCAACCACCCATTCCTGCATTAAAATGTAGATTTTGGTACCCATGTGATGGTCCGATATGGTTAGAATCATTTAAATACAGATTTGTATAAAAGTTCTGAATCAGAAGTCCAGTCGGTCGACAATTTTTCGACCGACATATGTCTCGGTCGACAATTTTTCGATCGAGAAGATTACTGTATTACAAAACTAGAAAACACAGAAATGTAGCTCGGTTGAACAATTTTCGACCGAAATAATTGCTGTAAATTTTGATATGTTACAGACATTCGGTCGGTCGACAATACTTCGACCGATTAATGGTTCGGTCGACAATACTTCGACCGACTAAGTTTCTGTTTCAGTACAATAATGCAGAAAATTTAACAATGAGCATAAAATCTTTTGTTTAGTTGAGATAAGACAATATAAATAGCAAGATGGAGCTTTTTGGTCATATCTCAACTAAATTCTATTTGACTCTACTAAGTTTGAGGTTTTAGGACCCAAACTAATTCGGAATCCTTAGTTTTATAAGGGCATGAAAAGGAATAGTGTCCAAGACGTAAACAAAAATGGCAAGTAATAGAGTCAACTTCATTTCTCTTTCTAGCCATTGTGTTCTTGGGTACAAACCTAGTTTGAGTTCTTTTGGGTTGATTTTTCTTTGGAGCATATCCCAAACCTTTTCTTCCGTTGAAAACAGTACCAATGCTTAGAATGTTATCAAGTATATCTTTTCTTCTTAACTCATGAAGTTCACTTTGCAGCTGAGCAATATCATTCATTTTCTTGTGTAAATCTTTTCTTGCTTGATCTAAATCAGATAGCAATGAATCTCTTTCTTTTATAACATTATCATAGTCTAGATGGTTACACAAAATAGGTTGAGTCTGAAAATCTTTTAGTTTAGCTAACAAGTCAGTCTTTTCTTTAGAAAGGAGATCAACATTTGTTTCTAGAGTGAGTATCTTTCTAGTGCAATCATCCAAAGATGTTTTTAAAGACAAATTCTCAAGATCAATGTTATTCTTTTCAGAAGAAAGATTATCTAATTTAGCAATTTGCTCATCATTTGATTTGATAACCTTCTTTAGTTTCTTCTTGACATCAACATACTTATCATGAATTTCTTGTAGACTAGTGACTAACTCTTCTTTAGAAAGATCAAGTAGGCTTACCTCTTGAGAGTTTTCATCATCTTCTCTTGCCATTAGACAATCCACGGTTTCTTCTCCACTTTCATTGTCACTTGATTCGTCCCATGCAGCTTTATAGGCTTTTTCTCCCTTCTTCTTGTGTGAGCTTTTCTTTCCTTTCTTTGCTTTAGGACATTCATTCTTGAAATGCCCTTTCTTTCCACATTCAAAGCACCTAGGAGGGGTAGAAGAAGAGCTGGAAATTTTGTTAGATTTAAATCTTTTGTATTTCTTACCATTTACTATCAAGGCTTCTTCTCCCTCTTCTTCACTTGACTCCTCACTTTCTTGTGTGACAGCCTTTGAAGCTTTTAGAGCCACATCCTTCTTCTTTCCTTGCTGAAGTTCACGTGCTCTTCTTTCTTCCTCTTCTAGGGTTGCTTCATGAGCTTCTAAGTTGCCAATAAGTTGCTCCATTTTCAGTTGAGTGAGGTCGTTTGCTTCTTCAATGGCTGTCACCTTTGGCTTATATTTTGGAGGAAGTGAACGAAGGATCTTTGATACCTGATCTTCTTCAGGAATAGGTTTTCCTAAAGCACTTAAACCATTAACAATAGTAGAGAATTTTGCAAACATTTCACTAATTGATTCATTAGTATCCATACGAAAGTTTTCAAATTTTTGTTTAAACATGCTAATCTTGGAATTTTTGACTTGGACTGTACCTTCATAGGTTATGGATAGTCTATGCCAAATATCATAGGCTCTGTCACAATTAGATATTCTATTAAATTCTCCTACCGATATAGAACAATATAAAATGCTTACAGCTTTTGCATTCATTTGGGCCAGCTTTACCGTATTTGCATCCCATTCTACAAATTGAGTTTGAGGGAGCTCGTATGAAGTTGACACCATTCTCCATAAGTCCCAATTGATGCCTTGGAAGTAGAACTGCATCCTTCTTTTCCAATATTGGTAGTTTGTTCCATCGAACGCTGGAGGCCTAGCAACAAGTGTCCCTTCGAGGTTGAGGTTGTTGAGCACTCCATCACCCATTTCTTCAAGACCTTGTTAGGGTTCCTTGAAGCCTGCTCTGATACCAATTGAAAAACTACTAGAGGGGGGTGAATAGAGTTTTTGAATTATTTTATCAATTTATTAAATTCAAACAACCACAATTGAAATTGGAAGAAAGAGACAGGTGTTTAGAGTGGTTCCAACTATAGAAAATACTATAGTTGTCAGTCCACTACCCGGTTGCTTACCCAACTGGGATTTGAAAGTATTTATTTTATTACCTCTCGAGGATTTATACAAAATACAATACTTTCCTTTACACCCTTTGAACAGCCTTCACTTGAAGTAGGTGCACCAACTTTGAGGTAGCCTTCTTTGAAGTAACTCCAAGCTTCCCCTTGAAGTAGCCTTCCTCTCTAGAAGTAACCTCCCGTTGCACCAGCCTTCTGAAGTAGCTCAAAGTCTCCTTCTTCGCCAAGAAGATCTTCACCCTCTCTAATCCGCAGCCTCCAACCTAGGAGTAGCAAGGAGAGTACAAACAATAATAGGGAACAAGAAAGAAAAAAGAAATTACAACTTATCCTTTATAGCCCAAGGCTTGATTTGCCTAGATCAAGCATATAGATCTCCTAACCAAGTATGTGAACTTGTGATTGCAGTGGGTAGGAGATACTAGCCTATAGGACACGAATTATGAGCTAAGGAATGAAATGGCCAATTGTCACAATGCTCAAATTGCTTACAAACAGATTGCACAAAGTATGCTCAAGGATTTCTCAAGTGTAGCAAGTGTAAACAAGTGTGTTTGAGTGTCCTATGGCTTGTCCTATTTATAGGAATGGCCTAAGGATGCTTAAGGACGTTCTAGCCAACTTCTAGGGGTTTCTAAGTGCTTAACTAGCCGTTAGGTACAAAGTTGTTGCTTTAACAACGACTAATTAATTAATTCTGCAGTTGCTGTCAGAGACAGTCTCGGTCGAGGAATGGTCGACCGAGACACCAACTCAGTCGAACTTTTGTCGACCGACAGGCACTCTGGAACAAGTGATTTGCAACGTCTTTCTCCAACTGCCAACTAACTTGTCTGTTGTGTCTAACGGCTACTTTGGATCTTTCTCGGTCGAGGAGTTTGTCGACCGAGAGTGTCTCGGTCGAAGAGTTTGTCGACCGAGATTGATCCTGTTTCAATGTTTCAATTTAGGCACTAATTATATGTATGAGTGTGCTTATGTGATCTTATTTGAATGGGATGACTTGTCTAACTGTGATGTTTAGCTAGGGAGAATCTAACGCTTGATTTACATGTAATTCTAAGTACTTGTACATTATATTTTTGTACATGTTTTTACAACAGTGATTACATTGCATGAAAATAAAAATATGTAAGCTTGTGGATTTTCCCTTGTTGCTTTGTCATCCTGCACACTCAAGTAGCTCGTTAGATTAATAAGAATGAAATGTTTGTCATAATCAAAACAAAGGGATTTATAGATGTCCATTTAGCCAACACTATCGACACGCATGTCGATAGTATCGAGTTTAGCGAAGTAAACGCTGAAGAAAAGTCGATACCATCGACCCTAGGGTCGATAGTATCGAGATTCCTGAAGATTTACAGAAAAAATTGGTGCCAGTAAAGTCGATACCATCGACACTAGGGTCGATAGTATCGACACTTTTGAGTTCCCAGGCTTTTAGATGCGTCGATTTAGCAAAATTGCTTAGTCTGGGTCGATACCATCGACCTTGGTCGATAGTATCGACACCTGCAGGACAGCTACATAAAATAGGCCGTAAAAGGTATCGAAATGAGATTTTTTCAAACCATTTTTTGCAGAGGAAAGATGGATGAAGCAAGTCACGTCTTAGAACCACTAAGACACAAAAATGGGCCACAAAAAGGAGGAATATAGCAAGAATCACTTGGTCCACTTGAGCATCTAACCATCCTTCTTCACCACACTTCAAAGCGAATGGTACCGCTGTTCCACCTCTTAAGTGAGAATGTTGACTATGAGGCCATAGTCATATTCAAGCTTAGGGGGGGTGTTGGAACAACCCTCTATCTTAGTTTTTACTTACTTATTCATGTTTCTTTTATTTTTGAAATATTAGTTGTTTTTATTTCTAGGTTTACTGCTTTTGTAGGATCCACATGCTATCTAGTGTAATCGTGGATGTCATAAAGTTGTGTCATCTCATTAATAGTGCATGGGAAAATCAAGGGAAATTTAAAAAATTTTGGGTGTTTGAAAAGCTTGTCTTGTTTAACCTTGGGCACATATCCTATGAAAATGATTGATTTTGCCAACTTTAAAACAAAATTTCACAACTAGACTCCTAATGATTCATGAAAGTGGACGGAAATGGTTGTTTGAGCCTAATTTGACCAAATGGTAATGAGACTCTAATTGGATGTAAGAGAGAGAAACCTTTAAACTACTACACAGGTCAGTAAGGAGGGACACATAATATCTTTCTAAGGTTCAGTCATCTAGTCTTGTGATCGTTTCACCTCATTGTTTCCATAATCCACCCAAGAATTGGAAGTAAAGTACAGTTTTAACTCTTTTTGATTGCATAGAATCTAGATAGGACCTGCATTGCAATTGTCTTTATGTTTTGCATAAAAAGAAAGAAAAAGAGCATAATAGTGATACATGCACATTACCTTTAGGTGCATGCCATGTAGTTGCACTCATAATTTTCATGCATAAAGTATATCATGTATCTCAATTTTTCTCAAAATGGTGAATTAAATTGTTCCGTACCTTCGAAATAGTGCAAATTTCTGAATATGAAGAAAATAAGCCCAATAAAATATTCTTTATCAGTTATGGATATAAGGGCTGGAAAATAAAAAAAGAGAAAAATATGAAAAATCTGCACAATAAAAAAAAAGTTATTTAGAAGAAAGTAGAGTAAGAAGGAGAAAGGAACGTAATATCACCTGCATTTCAGGATAATTGAGTACATGATGTAGCTTAATTAGATATCCATCTCATTTTGAGACGGATGGTTAGTGCATGCATCATTCCACCCAATTTTAGGCATTATGGCATTTCTCATGTGCATTTGCATCATGTAGGACATTTTTGTATTATGCATGTTGAAACAGTACAATACTTCCACTTTCTTCCATTGGCCATCCATTTTCATCCACCCGTTGCTCGGATTGGTAGGCCACTGTGAATTTCTCCTCACTAATGTATATCAGGAGAACCGCTTCCATGTAGATGGTAGTTAGGGCGAGCAACGTAGTTTAGGCAATCACAAGGTGCACCAAGTCTGAACCGGCGAGTTTTATTATGTTAACTGCCTTATGCGATAGTGTTCATCGGTTTTGAGGTCAATTTCTTTTATTGATGATTACTGTCGCCTTCAGGGTCATTACTGTTCTGTGGTTAGAGAGGGCCAGTATGTGAATGTCCGGTGGGAGTCATATGGGACGTTGGTTGTGGTTTTTTGTTTTTTTGTTGACATTGGCAATTCTATTCTAAGGATTAGTTGCTCAAGGGCGAGAAACGTTCAAGCTTAGGGGAGTTTGATGTGATGATTTTGAGTCGCATTTATAGACCTGTTTGATATGTGTTTTATGCTTTTATTAGTCATTTTTATGGTTAATGTTGCATAATTCATCTACTTTAGTCTTTGCTACTATTTTATGTCAAATCCCCTTTATTTCATCATTTTGAGCATTAATTGTCAAAATATTATTATTTGTGTGAATTTATGTGATCTTGTGTTTGAATTTCAGGACAAATGAGTATTTGCTTCCGTCGATACCATCGACGGAAGTCGATACCATCGACATGATCACAGGTTGCCAGCCGAAAGGAGCAGCAAAGCATCGATACTATCGACAGGGATGTCGATGGTATCGAGATACCATCAGGTTGCTGGCGAGGAAGCAGTCGATAGTATCGACACCAAGTCGATACCATCGACGCATGGAGGTTACAGCGACGTAAAACGACAAAACTGTCACTATAGAGATGTCGATACCATTGACCCGCGTCGATGGTATCGAGATGATGTCAGGCGCGACAAAGGAAGGGTTTGCAGCCGATCGCTACTACAGCGGGTCGATACCATCGACTCGCGTCGATGGTATCGACATCGTATGATATGAGTTGGCTTTCTAATGATCTCAATCAGACAGTTACGGTGAATTAGCGACTTAATGACTGAGATAAACCTAATGACGGCCGCCCAGACGTGGGGAGGACGGGATTAGCCATTGCACGAGTACCGAGGAATAGGTAGAGAGGAGAACGGAGGCTAGAAGCTCATACCAGTTGATTCGGACGCCGCAGAAGACGGATTTCACCACCGAAAGGCGGGGGAGCACGTGTTCTACGCAAAGGATCAACCGGTTCTTCTCCGTTCAGGGGTTTTCCTTTTCATTCCACGTTTTTCACATGTTTTTCCCTATTTCTACAATGTACTTGTGTGAGATAAACATGCGGGGATAATCCCCTTTGTCTTTAGGACCGGGAGTAGCCCGGGAATTCATTGTATGACAGTTTTATAATAGTAAATCATATTTTATCTCTTAAATCTGTGGTATAGTTTCGTTTTCTCAATATATTGCTATGCTTGATCACCATAATAATAACCTAATGCCCTTAATCACTTTGAAAGAAGGATTAACGGATGAAAAGAGACAAAATCTACATTAATCGATAAATCCCTTGACCAAGGTGGTGTAAAATTAATGGTGGATACTAAGAGATCGTTCATAATGCACCTAGTTTAGGGTATAGGTTACTACGACGGTGGAACCGACCTAAACCTAGGTAGTGAATTGCACCACGACAGTGGGTAATTCTGTTTTCAGGCCACTATCCGGATAGAGAGATAAGATTGAGACATTATATAAAATCTAATACAATGAAAACTCGCGGTGAAACCGCAATCCTAAAGATACCCTTTTGAATTGGTTAAATTAACATTTAATCGATTGGTTGTTTTATTTTATTGTTATTTTCTTCTATTTTTAACAACAACTCCCAACTTGTTATTCGGCTTAGCTGATCGCGAGTAGTTAGTGGGAGTCCCCGACGATTGTACGTATCCCTGAGTTCGACTCGGGCCTCACAAAGGCATGTACTACTCGACGCGTTCACTTGCGTTTATACGCACGATAAAATTGTGTCATGTTGGATGGTGGAAATCAAAGCTAGAGGTTAGGGAAAGCAATTAGGGACCAAATGAAACTCAAATCCGGTGTTTGGGAGCAAGAGGAGGTGATTTGGGGGTGTTGGGAACTCGCCCTAGCCACTTGGAGTCGCGGTACGACTGTTTTGGGATGCAAAAATGAAACAAGGGTCGTGTTGGGTCGGTTTGAATCGGGTTATTTATGTGGTTTTTCTAGGCCAGCACGGCCGTACTGGCAGGGAGCTGGCATGGCCGTTCTGGACAACCTATTGTTTTAATTTAACCAGCACGGACGTTTCATGCCAGCACGACCATTCTGGATGGATGCCAGCATGACCCTGCTGGTCAACACGGCCGTGCTACCCTCTATCAGTTCAAAAACTCCCAATTTCATCAACACTTTTGGAAACTCAACATTTAATCCTCGTGAATGATTGTTCTTGGTGGAGTATCCACTACCCTGATTGAATGTTCCTTAATCATCAACTTGATCTTGTCCGGCCTATCATTTCATCAAAACTAAAAACAAAAACTATCAAGCACAAGTGTGTGTGTGTGTGTTTTGTATAAAATAAAATAAAAGTATCAAAAAGTAAGGTTCGAGAATATCAAACCACGTGGATTGCCTCCCACTAGCGCTAAATTTTACGCCTTCAGTTGGGCTTATTGATCTTTTACTTCTTTCATTTCTTAGGGATCCTCAAGGCATCCTTGTATTAGATTCCTTTCTCATATGCTTCCAATCATATTTCTTCATCGAATTGTTCTTCTACAAGCATAACAATATCAAAACTTTGATTGGCCTTATCTGGGCTGACTTCAACAAATGGTTTCAATATTTGCCCATTGACGACAAACTCTTTCGTACCTTCTTTTTCACATATCACAACATCCCCAGATGGATATACTTTCTTGATAAGATAGGAACCTTCCCATCTAGACCGAAGTTTTTTGGGAAAGAACTTCATTCTTGAATTGTACAGCCATACCCATTTATCGGGCTCAAACTCCTTCTTTTTAATCATCTTATCATGAAGGAACTTGGTTCTCTCCTTACAGCTGTTACAACCCCAATTTTGGGTTCATTTGCTGAGAAATGTAATTTCTCATATTAAAGATAAATGAACAAATAATAAATGAATGCATGATTTTCATTTAAAATAGCCTTGTTGATTTATTTGTGGGCTTTATTGGATATTGGGCCCAATAACAAGAAAGGATAAAAGAAATTCCACTATTATCGAGTAAATAAGAAAATAGAGAAAAAGGAAAAGTGTGGAAACCTCTAGAAGGCAAATCCAAAGAGGGATTTCGTGCCTCTTGGGTTCCTTGGGTTCCAAGGAATCCAAAGTTGTAAGGAAAAGTAATAATAAAAGAAAAGATTAATAAGGTATTTATTTATTAAGAAAGAAATCGAAAATAATGATAAAATGAGGAAAATAAGTAAAAAGAGGTATAATTGAGTTATCCTTTGTGGAATTTCGTATCCCAAGGATTTCTAATGTTAAAGGGAATACTAATGAGGAAAATAGAAGAGAAATAAAGAGAAATCCTCAAAAGGAGATATTTTAATAAGAAATACACATGATAATGAAGAAAAATGCATGTAGATGCATCTAGAAGGATAATGAGTATTCAATAAAAAGGTTTTCGAAATAATAGAGTTTCTTGGGATTCAAGGAGTCCCAATGAAGGAGGAAAGAGAAAATACCTATAAAAGAAAATAAGAATATAATGTGAATACTTTCCTAATGTATTATGTGGTTTTGTTAAAAGGGAGATGTTTTCTACTTAAGGAAAACATAAATTCGTGATTAATGATTTAAAAAGCAAGTCAAAAGATAATAAGGGAGAATATTTTCATTTTCCCAAAAATCCAATGAATATGTTGTTTTAAGGAGATGTTTAAGAGAGAGAAGTTGTTTATTAGTAAAGGAAACACATTCCTAATTGAAAGAAGGCTTGGTTGCTTCATAGACAAGCCTATTGGAGCGTGGATACCCACCCTTATATAAAAGACGAACCCTTTGGCAAGGACCAAAGAGATCCCATGTAAGTATCTATCTCTCTTCTTCACCTTCTTCGTCATTTCTGTCCACGAACCCTAGTTGAGGGATACCTCGATCCTTGGAGCAAGGAGGAGCTAGGATGGGGGAAAGGAAGGCCGCATGACACTCTCACAACAGCCGGAAGGAAGTTCGACTCCACCTACTCTCTCTGGCTCTTGCGCAAGGTCTGCAAAGGAAGCAACAAGTCTACCCACTGTCCAGGGAGTAGCAGGTGTGGGTGGTCCATCTTGGCTATGGATAGAGGACGCTCCCTGAGCGCAGAGACCTACCGGAGCAATAACACCGTCCATGGTGACCATCGTGGTCCGGGAAGGGAGCAGCAGCGGCCGCACGGTTGCAAGCAGTGATGTGAGTCGCAGGCATGGCCAGCATGATCCATCCCCCTTAAGCGCAAGCTAGGGACCACCCTGGGTGTGGGGAGAGGCAACGGAGGAAGAGACATCATCCCCGAGGGTCGCCGGACCTTGGGGAGGAAGGGTCGCACGCGCGGTTGCTGCAAAACCGGCGGCTAGGGCGCAGGCGTCGACCTGCTCAAGGTAGAAGAAAAGGAAAGTGGCACTGGACGGTTTTGCCCTTCGTGGGAAGGAGCAGCGGATGACTTAACCAGGGGTATTCCCGTAATCTGGTTATAAAACTCAAGGCAAGCCACATAGGGTGACGTGGCAGATTCAGATTGGCCCAAGTGAGGTAATTTTACTAAATTCATAACTAAATATCCGTAGCTCGGATAGATTCACATAAAATATGAAAGTTGCTCAGAAAAATGAGGAGAATCTGATAAAAATAAAATTGAAGGCTTATTCTTTTTGAAATTCAAAAAGTAATGGAAGATATCAACTTTAATGTATTAATGTTCAAAGAATCCTATTTTGATATGATTAACGTGATTAGTAGGATTTAATTAATGATTAAAGTTGATATTAGCCTGTTAATAATAAAAGGGAATGTTAGGAAGAAAAAGGATGAAATTTTCATATAATTAGTTAATTTAGAGTTTCTTGTGCATAAATATGTTTTAATGGGCCTTGAAACCCTAATGTTGACTAATTTGACTATTAATGGTTGTAATTGATTAATTTCATGATTAAAATGGGAATATGCTAAGTCTAAGTTATTTCGAGCATTAAAGTTCTTAATTGATGGATAAATACCCTAAATGAAGTAATTAGGGTTTTCTCATGAATAAAAAGGTGGATTAATGGCAAATCGAGTTCTTATGTGATTTGGACTGTAATGAACTATGAATTGATGATAAATGCATATAATGATCTTATTAGGGATTAAAAGGATAAAAATAGTAGCTTTAATAAAAGAGAGGCTTAATGAGCTTAATTAATGGTTAATTATGTCTTTAATCCGGAATTAAGGAATAAATGTGGAAATAATTAGGGTTTGTGATCAATTGTGTTAAATTAGGGTTTAAAATAATAAAAGATGAAGGGAAACCCTAATTGCAAAGGAAACCCTAAAAGTGAACTAGAAACCCTAAGAAGCGAGCTAGATTTAATAGATCTTAATGACACGAGTAATAAAAGGAAATTGTATATTTTTCAGGATCTTATTGAATGCTTGCTTGCTCATTGTTGTTTGGACTATTCTTGCACCTGAATCTACATGTACAGGTATGTGGTTATGCTTATGACTACCTGAATTAGTTTTTCGGGATTTTATCGATGTTTCCATCGTGGCTTGAATTAAACTGTTGGATGCATTTAATTCATGCAAAGTATAATGTGAATATGACTATCACCTAAGAAATATGCCTACTAGCTCAGATCCTAGTCCCCTCTGTAGCTTTATAGATTGACCTAGTAAATGGCTACCAATGAGGGTAGGTCCATCAGGTCATTAAATGACTTAGTAAATGGCTACCAATGGGGTAGGTCCATCAAGTCATCATGAGTCAGGGATTGGTCTACCTTTGTGTAGGACCATGTGACTCCATAACCCTAGGTATTGGCTACCTGTGTGGTAGGGCCATGGGGGTAAGGATATACCACATGAGAAAGGTGGTATCCATGTCCACTGCAGGGATGTTACAGAGAAAGGGGATAGGGAAGGATTGAGTAGTATCGCTTAAAACGTAATCTTGGTTGTTAAATGATATTTGGTTGATTACATTGTTAACATAGTTGCACAATTATTGTTTCCCCCACATACCTGCTTCGGCTGACCGACGTTTTGTTTGTCGGCGTTTTAGGTACAAATGAAAGAACAAACAGTAAAGTGACATATGTGGAATTAAATGAGAAGTAACGTGCACAGGAGGATTATTAGATTAGTATCTTCATGGATAGAAGTTTAGAAATCCCATATTTTAAAAGGTAAACAAAGTTTTATTTTATACCAGCTTTCAGTTTAGTTGGTAAAGTTTATTAATTGTTATTGATTATTTGTCGAACCTTTGATCTTGTTAATTGAATAACGGCTCTATCCTTCGGGTCTCCCTTAATTGGGGGTTACCGGGAGGTGGGGTCATTACAACAACTCTTGGACATGTCATATGCCTCATGGTGCATTTCCTCTAGCTCATTGAGTTGAAACTTCCTCTTCATTACGACGTGTTCTCCATCAAGATCTATAGTCTTCAAAGCCCATAATGCCTTGTGTTGCATTTCAACCAGCAAATGGCAACTTTTTCCATAGATGAGCTTGAATGGGGTAGTGCCAATTGAGGATTTGTATGCATTCTAGTATGCCCATAAAGCTTCATTGAGATAGAGTGACCAATCCTCACGGTCTAGTCTCACTGTTTTCTCTAAGATGATCTTTATCTCTCGATTGGCCAACTCAACTTGGCCACTAATTTGAGGATGATATGGAGTGGCTACTCGATGGTTTACTCCATGCTTCTTGAGCAACCCTTCAAATGTACAGTGAATGAAGTGACTTCCCCGTCACTAATCACGGCTCTAGGGATGCCAAAACATCTAAAAATGTTTGATTTCACAAAGTCACACACCACCTTGTGGTCATTTTTCTGGGTTGCAACAACTTCTATCCACTTTGACATGTAGTCGACGACGACTAAAATGTAGACATACCCAAAGGAAGATGGGAAAGGACCCATAAAGTCAATTCCCCATACATCAAACACCTCCACCGCATGAATGGGTGATAGAGGCATCATGTCCCTTTTTGAGATAGTGCCCACTTTCTGGCATTTCAAGCAACTTTTGCAAAACTCATGTGAATCTTTGAACAAGGATGGCCAATAAAACCCACATTGAAGAACCTTTGCAACTGTGTGTTTCCCTCCAAAATGGCCTCCACATACTCTGGAATGACACATGGATAGGACTTCTTGTTGTTCTATTTCCGGAACACATCTCCTTATGAGCTGATTGGGGCAATATTTGAAGAGGTGAGGGTCATCCCAAGCTTAATTTTTAACCATGGCAAACAACCTTTTGCTTTCCTATCTTATCCATGTGCTAGGTATACTCCCACTAGCCAAGAAATTTGCTATGTGTTGATACCACGGCCTTTGAGTGGATGAAAGAAGGAAGAGTTGTTCATGTGGCATCATTTCCTTGATTCAATTTGTATCATCAAAGGGGTAATCAATTCGGGAGATATGGTCGGCAACACCATTTTCCACTCCCTTCTTATCTACAATCTCCACATCGAACTCTTGAAGCAATATAATCCATCTGATCAACCTTGGTTTTGAGTCTTTCTTTGACATGAGGTACTTCAGTGAAGCATGGTCCGTGTATATCACTACTTTGTTTTGTAATAGATAAGATCAGAATTTATCAAGAGCAAAGATGACGGCAAGCAACTCTTTCTCATCGTTGTGTAATTTCTTTGACCTTTGTCTAAATTCTTGCTCATGTAGTATATAGCATGAGGAACCTGACCAACTCTTTAGCCCAGTATAGCCCCCATTGCCATATCAGATGCATCGATCATAATCTCGAATGGCAAGGAGAAATCTGGGGGCTGCATAATCAGAGCAGAAATGAGTCTTTCCTTTAAGTGATTGAAAGCTTCAATACACTTGTCATCAAAATAAAATTCAACATCCTTTTAAAGTAAGTGACATAGAGTTCTTGAGATTTTATTGAAATCCTTGATGAAGCGGCGATAGAAACTGGCATGTCCCAAGAAAGACCGGACATGTCTTACAGTGGAATGAATGGTGAGAGTAGAAATGAGGCCCACTTTGGCCTTGTCAACTTCAATCCCATCCTTTAAAACCTGGTGACCTCAGACTATGCCTTCAGGTACCATGAAGTGACTCTTTTCCTAAGATAGAATGAGGCGAACCTTCACACATCTCTCAAGAACATCAATCAAATGTAGAAAGCACTCATCAAACGTCTTACCAAAAACTGAGAAATCATCCATGAACACTTCCAAAGATGAATCAAGCATATCCGCAATGATCGAGGTCACACATCTCTGAAAAGTAGAAGGGGCCTTACACAACCCAAATGGCATTCTTCGATAGGCAAAGGTACCACTCAGACAAGTGAATGATGTCTTCTCTTGATCTATAGGATGCACAACAATTTGGAAATATTCAAAATATCCATCAAGGAAACAATAGAAGCTTTGTCCCGCTAGCCTTTCTAGAATCTGATCAAGGAATGGGAGAGGATAGTGGTCCTTCTTAGCCTTTTCATTTAGCTTCTGATAGTCAACACACATTCTCCATTTAGATTTTTCTCTTACTGGCATTAGCTCACCATCTGCATTCTCCGCAACAGTGATCCCACCCTTTTTGGGTACAACTTGGATGGGACTCACCCATATACTGTCAGAAATGGGGTAGATTATCCCAGCATCAAGCAATTTCACAACTTCTTGGGTCACAACCTATTTCAACTTTGGATTCAACCGCCTTTGCATTTGGTGGGTCAACCTTGCATCATCCTCTAGATAGATCCTATGTACACAGATGGAGGGGTCAATGCCCCTCAAGTCATCTATAGACCATCTAATGGCTTGGAAGTTCTTCTTCAAAACTTTCATCAAAGCATCCTCTTGTTCCGATGAAAGAATAGAAGAAATGATCACCGAGAGGGTGTCATTTGCCCCTAGAAAAGCATACTTCAGTCCTTCTAGAAGTGGTTTCAGCTCAAGATTGGGAGGTTCCTCAAGAGAGTTCTTTAATGGTTCAGAGATAGACGGGAGGTCTTCACTTGTAGCCACCAGGGCTAGCTCATTCTCTTCATCATCTTCCTCATCATCATCGGGAAACTCAACTATCGGCTCCAGACCTTTACCTTGAGTGGTAGTTTGAATCCACATAGGTAGGAATTCCTTGCCAATTTCATCTAGGTACTCAAGGAGATAGCAATCTTCTTCAGTGGCCCCTATCACCTCGGCTGTGGCTGACGATTTAAAGATGTTCAGCCAGATCTTCATGTGCATGAATGTCACATACATCGTACCGGTCCTCACATGAATAACCGCATCTGCCGTGGCTAGGAAAGGTCTTCCCAAGATGATAGGAACCCTCCTTGCATCCTTTTCCATGTCTAAGACAATGAAATCGGTAGGGAAGAAGGTGGGTGTTTCATCATTAAGTCTCACAAGCACGTCGTCCACACGCCCTCTAGGCGTCTTTACCGATCTGTCGGCCAACTGTAAAGTACACTGAGCTAGACTCAACTGCCCCATTTATAGCTCTACAAACATATCATACGACATTAGGTTGATGCTAGAGCCCAAGTCTAGGAGAGCTTGGTCTATGCGGTGTGCCCCAATGTAGCATGAGATGATAGGAGCATTGGGGTCCTTTATTTTCCTTGGCATGGTGTGCTGTAAGATCAAGCTCACTTACTCGGTGAGCTTCACTTTCTTTGGTGTTATTCCCATAGTCCTTCTCTTGAAGGTGCAGAGATCTTTCAAGAACTTGGCATAAGAAGGGATTTTCTTGACTTCATCAAGAAAAGGGATGTTGATTTTCACTTGTTTGAAGGTTTCAAGTATGTCTTTAGTGTGCTTCTTCCTTCTCCTCTCACCAGATGGCTCCTTAAGAGCCTCATGAAACGGGGGAAGATGGGACCCCATATGGTGTGGATCAGCAGTATCATCAACATGTATCACATGAATCATAGTATCATCACCCGGTATCACGGTATCAACCCTAGCTCTCATCACGATATCCTCAGAATGTATCTCAGTATCAACCTGCCCAGTCTCATTATCACCTCTGTCAACAACAACAACGGTATGAGGGGGGTGCTCTAATGTTTGGCCACTCCTCAATACAGTCACGACCTTCACATGATCATGTGTAGTGGAAGAAGAGGCTTGTGGTGGCGGTTGTGGTTGCTGGGGTGGTGGTGGCCTTTGGTGAGGTGAATTTGGATTTTGGAGGATGAATTGTGGTTGTGGTTGTTGTGGTGGCTGTTTTTGTTGCGGATGGGGGTGGTACTGTGGGTGTGGTTGCTGGTATGAATGAGGTGGAGGTGGAGCATATTGGTAGTTAAGAGGTGCCTGGGGAGGTGGTGGAGCATAGGGGTTCATCGGTGCTTGGTATGATGGCGGAGCATATGAACTTGGAGTGTTCACTAGGAAAGTACCATCATTATTTGGGTTGGGTATCAGTTGAGATGGATGTCTTCCTTCTTCCCTCCTTGCAAGAGAGAGAGAGAAATCTGATTCAATCTTTTCTCGAGGAAGTTGATGGACTACCCATGTGATGTCACATCCTTCTTCACATCATCTAAACTTCTTAACCTCCCAAGCACCTCCTCTTCAAACTTGGAGCTGTAACGTGGCCTCGGCTATCCTTGTCCTTGTCCCTGTCCTTATCCATCCTCATTCTGTTGTTTCTGAGAAAATTTTGGATGGTTCCTCCACTCGAGAGTGTAGGTGTTGGACATACGACCTTGATTGTTGTGTCTGCCAAAGGAGTGCAAAGCATTTAGTTCCTCATCCACAGAGTCGACTTCCATGGTTGGTTGGATAGGAGAACCATCAACTTCATTCTTCATCATTCTCATCGTGTCTGCCATCATTTTCATCATATCAGGGTCGGTAGCATTGCGGGTTGGAGTCACATAGGAAGGTGGAGGAATGTAGCTTCTACCGCAATGCTCCCCTTTTGTAGAAATGTGATGGTGTGAGTTTTCAACGAGGTGTTCGAACAAGGCCACGATTCTTTGGGCGGCTTCGCCATGAAAGTACCTTCGCAGGAGGAGTTGATGTTGTTTTGGCTTTACTCTTCAAGCCCAGTGTAGAAGGCTTGAATGATTTTCCACAAAGGCACTTCATGGTGAGGGCATACATGGAGCAGTTTTTGGAACGTCTCCCATGCCTCGTGGAAGGGTTCATTCTCCTTCTGAGTAAAAGAAGTGATGCACCTCCTCATGTAGGACATCTTTGCAATAGGAAAGAACTTCTTGAGGAATTTTGTTTTAACTTCATTCCATGTAACCAGATCTGGCTTTGACACATACCACTCCTTAGATTTCTCTTTTAGGGAGAAAGGAAAGAGGGTTATGTAGATTGAGTCATCAGTGGCAGTGGGAGTGCGGAAAGCGGAGCACGTCTCCAGGAAAGCATCAATGTGGTGATAGGGATTCTCATTCTCCATCCCATAGTAAGTAGGGAGGAGTCCTAGGAGGATAGGCAGAATGGAGAACTGTTGACCCGACATCTGGTCAACTAAGGTGCCGATGGAGGAGTTGTAGTTCCCCGGGGTGAAGTATTCATGGAGCGAGTGGTGCTGCAGTGTAGGTAGTTGAGCATCCGAATGCGGGTTGTTTTCAGCCATCGCGTCCTCTCGGTGTTGATTGCGGCGAGCTTGGTGCCTCCTTCTACCAATCTCAGGGTCATATAACACCAAGTCGGTACAAGTAGAATGTGTCTGGAGCATGCGCAGCTGTCACATGCACAATACACAAACGAACAACAAGAAACCAAGTTAGTAAACCAAGATGCAAAAGTAACACAAAGAATAAATAATAGCAATGGTGAGGGCAAAAGGAAGGGCTAAGATATACTATCTAGCTAGGTCGAGCACTTCTATCCCCAGCAACGACACCAGAAATCTTGGTGTGTTTGAGCTAGAGGCGTACACACTAGCCAACTAAGGTGGCTAGATGCACTCCACGAAACTCGAACACACATGAGGAATCACTTTCAAAATTTGTATTGGCCCTAACCAAGTCGATCACAAAACTAAAACAGGTCGCCTGCAAGTGCATGGGGTACTGTTGTAGTATAAGTGATTGGAAAGAAAAGGGGTCAGTCCTCAGGGATAGAGGGGGCACTAGAGCTAATTTTAGCGATAGCTATGTTCCTAGTGCAGAGATTAGGGTTTGAGGGTTTTAAAATGTTTGTTTTTTGATTACTCTAATTGACAAGCAAGAAAGGTGAAATTAAACCTAAGTTATCTTGAACGATCAAAACTAGTGAACTAGGTTGAAAAACTAGCTAAGCAAGAGCAAGAAGGACTACACTACACTAGTAAGAGAAAGAACCTAAGTTAACACTAAAGAGCAAAACTAAGCAATTGACTATATTAAGCAAAAGCAACTAAACTAGATTATCATGAACAAGCGAGCAAAGCAATTTGGGTTTTAACAAGATGATTAAGGTAGGTGGGCCATTTGGGGATGTGGTTTGATATTAGTTGGGGGGTCTCAACATAGCAAGTAACTATTACAATTCTATCTAGATTACCAAACCAAACAACAAGGCAAGTGCTAGAAGAATATACCCAATACTACTAGTTGGGTAACTAGGGTTAGGTGTAATTCTAGTAGGACTTGTCAAGTCTAGGTTTCTAGGGTAAGTGGTATTAGGTTAATTGAGAGCCAAGGGTAGAGATGGGAGTAGAGATGAGGATATTTGACCTCATGCCACTAGCCATTCTAGCCTTTAGAAAGCCCTAGGCAATTGCATTAATCACACTTACACTAGCTACTTAGATCTCACACTCACTTGTAGGAGGAGGGATGTGTATGTAGGAATAAAGGGGGCTAGCTAGGGATCCACTAATTGGACCTAGGAGCCATTCCTAAGATTTCCACATACACTCCAATTCCTCCTAGAAGCTAAGTGTCATCAAACATCTCAAATCAAGCAATTCATTTTATAAGCACAAATCACATGCAATAAAATAGGAAATGAGATAGAAGCAAGAGGCAATCATCATAGATAGAAATTATGTTCATTACAAGCAATCATCCCCCAACATGGTATCAAAGTCACATTTTAACCCCAAACAACCCACCACTAGAGGCTTAGCTACACATAGTCAAAGCAATAGTAAAAGAGATGGGAAGAAGGGGAAGAAACACCATGGAGTTTGGGGAAGTAGCCTTCTTCTTCACCTCCTTACTGCTGTGGATGACCTCCCTCCTCCAAGAGTGTAGGTGAGTATGAAAGTATGGGGGATTATGGGTGAAAACCTAGAAAACTAGGTTTCCAAGGTGAAATGGAGGTGGAAATGGTGGGTGGAGAGCATAAATGCAAAGTAAGTGCACTAAATGCTCAAGGGGAGGAGTAATGGAGGCTAGGAGCAGCTAGAGAAACTAACCTAGTGTTGTGGCCGCCACCTATGTATATATAGGTGGTGGTGGAAGCACTAGGGTAAGTAGGGGTATTGTGGTAAAAATAGTGTGAAAAGTGTTAGGTTTTAGGTGGCAGCACGGCCGTGGTGGGTAGCGGTGAGAATGGTCGTGGTGGTGGAGAATGGCCGTTCTGGTGAAGTGTGAAATTATAGGTTGGATGGGTGAAAATGAAGGCTGGTAGCAGGGTCGTGGTGGCGGCTAGGTAGCACGACCGTACTGGGCAGCACGACCGTGGTGGAGGAGTTTTGAGGAGGTCCTTCCACATAGCACACCCACTCTGATCTTCATCTAGCACGGCCGTGGTGGGGTCTTCGTGGTGGCTGAGTTGCTGAAACTTCGAGATTTGTCAATCAACCTGTAATTTTTGTGTAATTGCCAGCACGGCCGTTCCTTGGCACCACGGCCGTGTTGGGGTCCTCAAGTGCTAAAATAGCTTCAAACTTCATTATCAAAGGACTTCTTTGCTTGATGTCGACTCTTGGCCATTGGGGTAGGTTGAGGGATCTCTTGGGTCCTTCTTTGGACCCCTCTGTGAGTAGAGGAACCTTAGGACTCCTCCCTTCTCTCTCATCCATCCAAAGTATGGTCTAAGTACCTGAAAATAATGCAAAGAATGTCCATAAGCACATTTGGCAATGATAAGCATATTAGGGGAAATAACTTGTAATCTAACATGTTTAGACGTGATTTAAGTACAAAATGGCAAAAGATGGAGCCCTATAATAGGGCTACATCATACATCTCTAGCATCATGGATCCTCAAATATATGTTGGAAAAAATCTAGGAAGCCATCACATTGGTTGTAGGTTTTTTTGGGCTTCCTCGGTCACAGTCCTTGGGATAGGTTGCCTTAGGACCGTGCTCATGGCCTACCTGGTTTGATTGAATTCTAGAAGCAGTACTTGGATCTGGCCCCGACTTTGTAGCCTAAAGGCACTAATTGTGGTTTGGCATCTGATTTTCTTCATGGACGTGAACTACAAGAACATAGGATCATGGTTCCCATTTTTTGTTAGTGTAAGAATCTATATATATACTTAGGGATCGGGTCTAGTTAGATTCTACACAAACTTTTATCTAGTACCTTCTTGGGTTTCCTTCTAGGATCGGGATGCTCACCTATACAATATTACAGACTAATAGCTTCCTCAATCAAGTATTGTACTAACTTAGCCAGAAGCCTTCCTTGACCTTGGCTCCTATATCAACATTTTCTCAGATAATTACCAACCAAAACAATCACAACTCCCATCTTGGATGTCACTTATGTAGCTCTATGTATCCTCATTACCTCAAGTATCTGATTGTTATAATTATGTAATTATTGTCCCTTGGCAAAACACCTCCACCAATATCCAACTAAATCATAAAACCTCTAGATCTATTATGATCATCTACGAAGAGTCGTGTAACGAGAACATGTACTAAGTAGTTTAATTGACTATGTAACTATATAAAAAAACATCTAGTGTCATAAATTTATTAAAATGGTCTAGTCATTTGTTAATGACCATCACTCACAACTTATTATATACTTAGAGATATGTTCTCGAGCATCATCCATTGTCTCAAGTTTCGTGATGACCATCCCTTCACTCTTTCCTATGGAATTCAGACATGATAAGACTACATATTGTACCTCATTCAAGGTTTTCATCATCACCAGATCTACTTATCCGTGTAGGCTCCTTTGGGTTATGAAATCCTAAAATTTAGGGTGTTACATTTCTACCCACATTTTAGAATTTTCGTCCTCAAATTTTGGTTAAATTATAGGGGGCTACCACCTTAGGGTTTCACATATTTCACATACACTAATTATTGACAATTGTTATAAAGTCTCATACGAATCTTCAAAGTGTGAACTTCTCACGGATAACTAACTATGTTTAACAAATTTATCAAACTAGCATGTACAACCAACATGGAAATCTATAGGAAAATCTTATGCATAAACTACTATTATTTCTTTAATCATAATTATTTCTTTTTATGTATCCTTCTCTGGAGACTTGTATTCTGGTACCAAGGTCTCATGACCTGCACTAACATGCCTGGGTCGCATAACCAACACATAGGGCCTGAGTCATGTCTCTCGAGTCAACCTACACTAAGGACCTGGGTATAACTCCATAATGACATTTCATCTTATTATTTTTGATCTTAACATGAATCTTAATTCATTATTATCCCATCGTATTAACATAAGCTTAAATCTTAAGTCTTAAATCTTAAAACATGAATCTTATGAAATATTATCTTGCAAACAAAAGTATAACTTTATGCATTCTACTCTTATAAACTTATCATGTACTTAATTGTTAGATCTTAATCATTCTAAGAAATCTTGATAACATATCTCTACTTGAAATATTAGATGCATGTAAGGACATAACCTTCAACGTACGAAAATCCTACTTACATATCTTAACTTAAAAACTTAGAACATTAGATCACGTAAAACATGAAAGTCTTATATAAGAAACATGTAGATATGATGAGCTTAATAAGTGAATACTTCTGGGCATAGACTACTTACTTTGGTTTGTCAAATCCCACACTAAAATCATCTTGGCTCCCTTCCCCTCTAATCACATACTACACTATTAGGTCAAAATGAAATTTTCTAAGGGATACAAGTTTGTGGATCCTTGTTATCTTCTTGGATGATTAGAGTCATTAAACAAATTTTTATGGGTTACCAACCCTCCAAACACTATGGTCAAGGCTATAGTTTATCCTTCCTCATGAGGAACCAAGCTAGGGTTTAAGACATGGAGGATGAAACGTTAAATGTTAGTTTTTGGTTTTTCATTATTATCATGACATTCTACTTGCAATTATTGAGTCATCTATGGTGAATTCTTCACAACCTTGCATCATAGTGCTTATTACGTCCATGTGCCCATTTTACCATAGTGTTCACTTAGCTTGGGGAACCAAAAACTTACATTACTTTCTTAATATTATTATTTTTTACTTTCTTCATCTAATCAAGGTGCTCTATGCAAAGTGAAACCAAGGTACTAATATCACTATCATCACATGGAATTTTTCTCATCCCCATTAATGTTGAATCAAATCTTAGTAAAGCAACTTTTGTAGGCTCTATCTCATGTGAAAATCACCTAAAATCTAAAATTACAATGATCCTAGATCACTGATGCATACTATCACATATCTTGAATAGCCATATGCTTAAAGCATCTTCATGTATAACCTTAAAGACTTTTAGTCTCCTCTAACAATATTCATACCTTAATCTTAAATTCAACTCATAACATCTTTTGTATTATTCTCAAGTATTTTCTTTAACAATCATCATGTTTTATACTTGCAACTATAATCCCTCCTTGGAATGAAGGTCCTAAGCACATAAAAATTTCTATAATTCTCACCAAGTATATTAGTAAAAAGACCTCATCTCCCTCCAATAATTATTCCACTTTAAAGCCAAGTCACTCTTCTGTTTCAAAATATCTACCTTTGGTATGTGTTCTAGTGTTCTCATAGGTATATGATTAGGTTTAGGTGACCACCTACCTCAAACTTTTTGTGTCAACTTTTTTTGTCACCTCCTAATGCATGTCGACCAGTCATACATCTAAAAGTGCCATATCTTATTATATTTATCTCACCTGACAGTACATATGTCCCATACCATATGCACTTGAAAGAGTGTGATAAGCATAATAAATATATAATTTAAAGTTAACACAAAAGTCCAAAGTATTTAGACACTAGCCATAATATATATATATATATATATCAACTTAAATTTCCTGACTAAACCTCTAACCTAGATTCTACTATCTTCCACTCATTCTTTGATAAACATGATTACTAAGTGTCTTTCTAAATCTATCTAGTCTCCCTTGGTTTCTAATGGGAAATCTAAACTAAGAATATGAGAATTTTCCTAATGGTCATCTATATTATTACTCTGATACCATATTGTAACACCTCAATTTTTATAACACATGAGTGGAAGCTATTTTTTTAATTGGGTAGTATTACAAACATGATATTCGTAACAAGAATAATAGACAAGAACCAATACAGACTAGCGTAAAAATGTATTCTTATAAATTCTCAGGAAAGAAACATTATTACATCATCATATATAAAAGAAACTTAATATTGTGATGCTATTCTATACAAATCTCATCTCAAATCTGGGACTGCGTAGATGGTGCCCCACCAAGCAGACCTCTTATAGTTGTCATTACATCATCTTGTCATGACTATCTCCTAAAGTTCTGTATTTGTGGACATCTTGTCCCCAACCACCCACAAAGGGAAACCTAGATTAGAGTAAGTGGCATTGAACTTTTAATAAGATAAACAAGAATACATTATAACTGAAAGCTAAAATAATATCTAAAAGTTGTAAGCTTATACTGAATCTATGTGTCTTTTATTCATGTATTTTATATAATTTGTGATCACCATAACTCCTCCTGCATTGGTGTATCTACACCATGAATTGGTACCGAAGTACTTATGAATTGGTACTACATGCCTCTGAATGACACTGAGGTGTCTCTGAATTGGTACCAAAGTACTTCTGAATTGGAAGAAACACGACTCTAGATTGACAATTAGATGCCTCTGAATCATCTCAGGATTAACTGAATGATGAGTTATCATATAATATCATATGTGAAGGTTCTGATTTAATTATATTATGATTAAACTTACTAAATCATGAATCTAAACTTATCTTATACTGAAATTAAATGTTGATAATTGAGCATGTATTTAATTCTGAATGTCAAACTGAATTTCTATTCTTAAATTCTAAATTGAATCTAAATTAGAATATTAATATGAATCTCAATTACTACATAGCTGAGATTGGGTTTGAACCTCTACTGTTTATATTTATCTGATATTTGACTACTTACATAATGAGTAATCTAAGTCTGAATCTAAATATAATATTCTTATTATCAAGATAAATCTTAATTTGAAACTTTGTTTTAATAGAATGTTTGATGGCTTACATAGATTCTGATATCAGATATATGAGATCTGAGTCAAAAGTCTTGAGAAGATAATAGTGAATAAATAAAAACTAAGTATCTGGATTTAGATTAAATACCCAAAATCTATAATCTGCTATCCTAACATTATAACTTCATCTAAGCAAAATATGATTCCTAAAAATCATTATTGGATATGAGTTAAACATAAATAATTGAATGTCTGAAAGAAACTAAATCTCTAAGTTACTGTGTACTGTGTAAGAAGGTGTAGGGAAAATCATAATAATAATGAAATTCAATGGACATGGCCCACTTACCTTGTTCGATATCGATCATATCTTTAACGTATTCTTGATTTCTTGTCCAATAACCTAATCACCTAAAAATATAAGTCTATGTGTGTGATCCATCTTTCTATTTCTAAATATCAAACCCCCATCACTCTAACCTCTTGAGTTAAATTAGAGTTCTTATTTAGATCAAACACAACTCTAATCTAAAACCACCATAAAGTATTGGAATTGAACATACATCCAAAATCACATTATATAATTACTATAAACTTAATACTCTAAGATGTTGTAATAACATAATGTACTAATATGGGAGACTTGAAAGGCCACCTATAGACGCTTTACACCCTATCATTCCGGATAAATCCTGCATCCTCTGTCTTACCGCAACTGCTGAAACAGAGTTAGTGGATGCTTATTTCTCAAATATCGTCATTGCTTCTTCTCTGAGAAAATAAGTTCAGGACCCATGTGCCTTCTACCTCCACGAGGCATTGCTCCGTCAGGCTTTTACCCATTGTAGAAAATTCCCCACTACTACCTCCCGTAGGAGTCTGGGTCATGTCTCAGTCCCAGTTTGGTTGATCATCCTCTCAAACTAGCTACTGATCATTGCCTTGGTAAGCCATTGCCTCACCAACTATCTAATTAGACACAAGCCCCTCCTCGGGCGAATTACTCCTTTTGCTTCTCAGTCTACAGGGTATTAACAATCGTTTCCAATTGTTTTCCTTCCAAGGGCAGGTTCTTACACATTACTCACCCATCTACCACTGGAAACACTACTTCCCATCCAACTTGCATGTGTTAACCATGCCTCCAACTTTCATCCTGAGCTAGGATCGAACTCTCCATGAGATTCAAAGTTGCATTACTTATAGCTTCCTTATTTGTAGACAAAGTTGATTCAGAATTATCTTTCATTCTAAGACATAACTTGTATCTATGCTCTTCATATTAGCCTGGATTTCGCACCTAGCAATATAGCCATCCCTACCCTATCACGTCAATCTTGCAAGCCTCTTTCGTTTGATCACGGTGGGGGACAAATAAAATAGAAAAACTCGCATTGGATTTCATGATCAAGAAATACTTTCAAATATACCCATATACTTCTAGTTACTATGATTCACTAAAATAAAAGATAAATACCCCAAAAACTCTATTTCATATCAATTAAACATACATGTAATGTGTAATGTAATATCTCGCCAAAAATTATAAATTATATCATGTAATGACCATTCAGTAGAAAACCACATACTAATATAATATGGTATAAAACATCACTAAAACTTTTAAAATAGTCATTGTACATTAGGGTTTGAATAAAAATCTCATATCGTTTCATGGTCAAAATGGGTGAAATACCCAAAATTTCTTTACTAGGTTTAGCATTAAAAACTAAAGTAAAATATCATATAAGAAAGATCAGGCTTTCAAATCATATTAGATATATCCAAATGAACTTACTAAAAAATATTCACGAATTTCTAAAGTCATTTGTTATTTTTAATGCACAATACATTCAATTTCTTATCTTTTAGTAATCATATTATAATAATTATCAGACATCAAAGACCCCCTTTCAATATATTTTCGCAAACTAGTAGACATTATAACCTTTATATAGACACTTTATTTGCTAAAAACTGAGCTTCCTATCTCAAGATATGGATTTAAAGGAATACATATTTAGAGTGATCTTGTCTGTTTAAAGGTGATCCAACGGTTGTGAGTTCTCCATGCTGTGTGCCTGAGGGATGGGCCAACCTAGGTTTCACATATCCTCAACTAGTCTGACCAGTCAAGACCTAAGATGTTGGGCATGTGTCTTCTTCTATTGTTCTTGAGTTTCGACGCCACTAAGAAAAAACTCACAGGACAATGCAAGATCAAGTTCTAGGCTACCATTTTGCATTTGGACACCTCTGACTATTCTTCCTAGTGTCTATGACAAGGGTTGAGTTGTCCTCGAGCACAGACAGGTCGGGATTGGTGATCCCCAACCTCCACTCACTATTGTGTACTATCGTCTAAACATCCAATTCCTTGGTCTATGGAAGTATGGCCATCATGGTTGATGACTTCCTGGTCTCTGTTTCATGATCTAGGAGGATTACTCACTCTACTATTGTCCCAAACTACATAAAATCCACCCCTTCTAGTGGTGTCTTCCTCCTCTATCCTGCTCTTGCTTGAATTGAGTGCCACTGCAAGGGAGAACAACGACGATCCCTGGGTGAGCTATGGATATGGTGGTGAGCTCCTGACATATGGTGTGAGCTCCATACATGGCGGGTGCATTCGATGCTGACATCTTCAACATCAAGGCTCCTCAAAGAAGTGCGGGTGAAAATCTGGGAAGCCATCACTTCGATTACAGGTTTTCATGGACTTCCTTGGCCAGACTCCTAGGGTAGGGTGTCTTAGGGCCACACTAATGGCCTACCTGGTTCGATTGAATTATAGAACCCGTACTTGGATTTGGCCCTGACTTTATATCCTAAAGGACTGATTGTGGTTTGGTGTCTGATTTTCTCCATGGCCGTGAAATACAAGAACATAGGATCATGATTCCCATTGTTTGTGAGGATAAGAATCTATATATACTTATGGATCAGGTCTAGTCATGTTTTCTGCAAACCTTGTTATCTAGTACCTTCTTGGGTTTCATTCTAGAATTTGGATTCTCACCTATACATTAAAAAGACTAATATCTTCCTCGATCAAGTACATGTACTAACTTAGGAAGAATCCTTCCTTGGCCTTGGCTTTTATATCAAAATTTTCTCAGATAATTACCAACCAAAACGACCACAACTCAGATCTAGGGTGTCACTTATGTAGCTCCATGTATCCTCACTACCTTAAGGATTTGATTATTATAGTTACATTATTATTGTCCCTTGGCAAAACGCATCCACTAGTATCCAACTAAATCATAAAACCTCTATATCCATTATGATCATCTAGGAAGGGTCATGTAATGAGAATATGTACTAAGAAGTTCAATTGATTATGCAACAATATAAACAAACATCTAGTCTCATAAATTTATTAAAATAGTCTAGTCATTTGTTAATCACCATCATTCACAACTTATTATATACCTAGAGATATGTTCTTGAGCATCATCCATTGTCCCAAGTTTCATGATGACCATCCCTTCACTCTTTCCTATTAAATTTGGATATGATAAGACTACTAATTGTACCTCATTCATGGTTTTCATCATCACTAGGTCTAGTGATCCATGTAGGTTCCTTTGGGTTATGAAATCCTAAAATTTAGGGTGTTATAATTTCATACGCTTAGAAAGTCGTCTTTAGAATATAGGTCTGTAGGGTTAGTTGTTTATGAGAAATGTATGGTCAAGATGCCATCTAATTTATATATGTGATAGAAAAATTATAGAAATGGGCTCCTTTTGGATGCCATACTAAAACATATATTTGAAAAAAAAATGGATTCTAAGTGCATCAAATAAAAATACAATTGTTTAAAAATATTTTGTTTGAAATCTAAAACATTGAATGTTTATTTCTATAAAGGAGACCACTGGAAGATAATATCACAACCCAATAAGAAAAGGCACAATGCCCAACACCCTACCTATGCTAACAATATTCTATGTACCATCTTGAAGCTTCACTTAGGCAGACTCTTCACATCACATAGAAGAGACATAGAATGGAGAGAAACTCGCGAGAGAAGAACATGACTTAAGAAGGAAGAGTGGGTCATGCATTGGAAGTCTAGGATGTGGCACACAAAGGATGAGGGGGTGGTTGAGGACAAGGTCGATAGAATGGGGATAGGGATGCAAGGTGGGAGAAGAGTGATGACCAAAAAGTTAAAATTGTTGGCCATACATATAGAGACAAAGGAAGAATTAGTGTGAGGAGGAGAAATAGGAGGATGCAAGGTCAAAGGAGGGGAAGGAGGAGTAGCGTTGGTCACCAAACAAGATATGGAAGGAAAGGGGGAATGTTGGTGCAAGGAGAGAGGATAACATAGTGTGGGTCGCTAGAGAGAGAGAGACTAGGGAAGAGGGTGCACATTTGGAGTTATGTCAATATTGACATGAGTTTAGAAAGTCGTATTTTAACATATAACTACCAATATAAAATTATCCATTTTCACTAACTATCTTATTGAATACCCCATAAACATATGTTAAGGATTGGCATTAAAATTTCAATATTTAAGTCCAAATCTCATTATTAAATGCCACACCCATATATTCCTTTAAATATGTGATAGGTTTTATTATCATGCCATCATTAACAATTTCAACTTAGCAATCAATCATTTTGTTCTAAATATTTCTTGGGGTGAGTTTAGGCTATACTTTTCAACACAAATGCCTAGTCATTAATTGTGACCAACTCCATATCATTTCAGATCAAGTTAGAATTAGTTATTTGGTTAAGAGTCTAGATCGTGTCATTGAGAATCGTTAATTGGAAAAAGTGTTGAAGAAAATATGTATATTCAAATATAGTATATATATGTATTTCTTTCTACTTGAAATACATTTTTCCTACATATTCACCTACAATGATGTTAGTTTGATTATGGCTCTGCCTCAATCCCTCCATACTCCTAATCAACATCCTAAGGAACTGCATCGTGTTGTTCATGTTTTCCAATGAGCTTTTTGACCAAAAGACCCATCTATTTTTTTTTTTGGAAATTTCATGTAATCCATTATGCTTCATAGACCTTAAAAGATAAACTATCACAAGCCTGACATATTTATTATAGCCAAATTTGAAAGCCTAGCATACTTTTTTTGTCTCCAACCATCTCCATCATGCTACTTTATCTCATACTTGATTGGCTCATAACGTGGGCTAAATACGAATACAAAAAATTAGATCCTCGGGGTCAAACTTTATGCTTATAACCCAACTCCAAGATATGCTCACTACGATACGGAGCCCAATGTAGTAACATGGTCAAACTTGGGGACAAGGATGGCAGTATGTCAAAATCTTAATCCTTGCTTAGTTAGGTTCAACAATAATAAGATAGTTGTGATACAAACATGCACAGACAACAAATTAAGGTAAAACCAAAATGAATCAAAATCTAAGTTAACCAAACAAATATATATGATGGGTTTACGTATTAGGGGAACTTGAATCAATTTTATCTTATCAAAACGCTCACCAAACATGAAAACATTATTAGACCCATTTCAAACCCTTAGAATAGTTTGTGTTTAGTTATCGTTACTTTCCATTCACTTCTCTCTCAATATAATGATAGATATAATGTAACAAGCATGCTTGTTTCACAAGATAACAAGAAAGCAACCAAATGAACTTAAACATATGGCCATAGCTCTAGTGTTACACCACTATAGTGAATCCAAGCTCTAGATCTAAACCAAACACCACCCACTCTGGGCTAAACAAAATCAAACATGAGAAGATGGTAGCTAAGTATACAAGCACTGCAATATAAACAAGTAAAAGGAGACAAACATGTTAGGAATATTTAGATAAAAATAGACCCATAGTATTTACATGGTTGTGAGGGCCTGATGGATACTCCAATATGATATAATGGAAACAACGTTTCATATTAATGATAAGCAATAAGAATCCACAATTTAGAGCATCTTATGAGGTTACAATATATGAGGAACATTAAAAGCATGGTAGGACATGGTAGAGAAAGGAACATGAAGGTTAAGGAATTGAAGATCCTCTCAAATCTGTCGTGCCTTAGACAAGGCTTCCTTTTCAAATGAGTAACCTTGCTTCACTCTTGACAAAATGTCATTGATTGTGGAGGAGGAACAAAGGGTCGTAGGCAAGCCCCTATTCTTCTTATTTGCATAGTGGAAATGACGACACATTAGTGAGGAAGCCTTCGTCAGAATTTTCTCTCTTGGGGCTAAGCCTTTAAGGGTAGATGGAGGGGGCAAATAAGTTTGATTGAGTGATGCATACATCCTTCTCCTTCCTCTGGACTTGGTAATGAGAGAAACTATGCTTCCACATAAAGACCAAATATCATTGAAGGATGAGGTGCGTGTTTATAGGCATGGGTGTGGGTATCAAGTCTATTTCCTTGCTCTTTCTTTTTGATGTATCGTTTATTACACCCCAATTCATGCAGCACATACTTCAAGTCACCGTGTGTCACATCGAGGAGTGTGAGTAATTTGGCAGTGCTAGGTATCAAGTTTACCTATTGGATACGTAAGGCACGATGGACAGGGTGGCTCTTCTTGATGCGTGCCTCTGTTGTGAATAATATAGGTTGATTGGGTGGTCAGTAGCATTATGTACTTAGCTGCACTAGGTGGTTGGTCACATCAAGAAGTTGGGTGCACTGGGTGATTGTACATGTTGAGCAGGCGATGACATAGAGCTACAAAGTGCATGCATGACGTGCACTTTCCCTTTCCTTTCACTATCTTGATGTTTAGAGTTTGGAACTCTGAAGCTTGGTTGACATGGTAGGCTGCATTATTCATGCTCATCCTTAGTTGATGTGGGTGGCTTGGGGTTCATATGACCTAATGTTGGTTTGTGGAGATCGATTGGCACCATTCCCTTCCGCCTAATATCCAAAGAAGTCCCCAAAATTGTATAAAAGACCATGAAAAGTCAACATCTTACATTTCAAAGGGTAAACAAGGGAGTATAGAAAAATCATGAAGATAATGGCGTTGCAAGCCCGAAACTATGAGAGACTAAGGATTAAATTGCAAGGTCTCTATCTTGCTTAGTTCATAAATATATCTATTTGGTTTAATTGGATGCTTAGTATTGAAATTGGACTTTAGATTATGATTTAAAAACCGATTGATAAATCTATGTTCAAAACTAAGCATCCAAGTAAGAGAAATAATCATATTTTTGAACTAAGCAAGGTTAAGGGCCTTACACAAATAGACAAAAAATATACAAAATTGAGATCTTATGAATAGTCTCATATACTTTTTTATTTATTTTCTATATGTCCCTTTTAATACCTCACTACAAAAAATGGGTTTGAGTCGGTTTGTGTCATGCAAGTCTTGATGTTTACACAAAATGCTCAACAAAGAGCTGAATTGGACCCAATTTTTCAAAAAATGCCCAATTGACGAGCACATATAGATTTACAATCTTTAGCATGAAAAATAACCGACATTTTCATTTTTATACCTACCACGACCTCCTTTATAATGCTAACACAACCTTAGCGGTAGCATTTTTTTGTTCATAGGAAATTATGACAAAATGTGAAATAATATCATTACTCAGAAAATCCTATAAAATAAAATACAATAATTTACTACATGCTATAAACAAGAGACTTTAAGTCCAACATGAAAAGAGTTCAATTAAAGAAACTCCTACATAACTTGACCAAAAAAGAAATACGATACTATTTAGAATGGCAACCCACCAGAAAGGATCCAATTAGGATCCAATTACTATCTCTGAGCTGAAGTCAATGTCTACTTCTTCTCCTTTCCCTCAACTATAAGCATCTCTCCCCCAATCATATATTGCAAATTCAGTTATCAGTAAGTGGTATTGTGGTATGTGTATTCTACTTATATGAAATAACAAAGAATATATGTTATTTCTAAACATTACACATGGAAAAAAAAAAATTCATAATAATATAGAAACTTTCACACGGACATATAATCTTTCTTTATACTTAACTTTTATCCTTGTACATAACTTACATAAGGGACTTGTACTGTAGTACATTTTTCTTCACTCAGGGCCACCATTTGCGTTGAGAATACTTCCTTTATGAGGGTTGGCGTTGCAAGAGATCCACACATGCACGGGAATGAGTTGAACTTTTGTCATGCTCAAATTAGCTTCCAAACCGCCTCCAGGCAGATAGTGATCTGATTTTTTTTTTTGAAATCATACAATAGACAAATAAATTTGTTTTGCTTATAATTTTTGAACCGTAATGAGTTTTTAATGAAACAAAAACCATTAGATTTGTTATAAAAAATACAGTCTAACAAGACTAATGTTGATATATTTTTTAGAAAAAAAAAATAAAAATGATATATATAGGTTAATTGACACCCAAAGATGGTTCATTAACGACTAGAAATGGTTCGTTGACACCCAATGTATAAAAATGATGCCCAAGTAAATATTGTACGTGCTAAATCACACATAAGGTAATTGAAAACCAAACAGTTAAGGTAATTCACAATAAAAAAACAACATAAGGGCGTCCATAAATGACTATTGACCTCCAAAGATGGTTAATTGACACCCAAAATGGTTCATTGACATCCAGAAGTATAAAAATGACACTCAAATAAGGTATTGACGATAAAAAATAATGTAACGACGCCCAAATAGGTTTGTATGACACTCAAGAATTTTAGCAATTTTTGGGCGCTGTTTAGCCATTTTTGGATGCTATGACACCCATAAATAGTTATTGACACCAAAAAATGATTAATTAACGCCCAAAATAGTTTATTGGCACCCAGAAGTATAAAGATGATGCTCAAATAAGGTATTGACAATTAAAACAACATAACGACACCCAAATAGGTTTGTTTGACACATAAGAACCACTTAATGGCGTCCAAAATAGTTCATCGACACCCAGAAATATAAAGAAGCTCATAAATGACTATTGACACCCAAAAATGGTTAATGGACGACCAAAATAGTTCAGTGACTCCCAAAATATAAAAACAGAGCCTAAATAAGATATTGACAACTAAAAATAATTTAAGGGCGCCCAAATAGATTTAATAACTTAATGGCACTCATAAATGACTAATTGATACCCAAAGATGATTAATTGACGGGGGCGAAGGAGTAGCCCAACAGTGTGGCTCGACAATGCCCAATGAAGGGACCCGGGTTCGACTCTGGCTGCGTAACCCTTGGGGTGCAACGAGGCCCCATGTTATTGAGCGCGCCGTGGTGCCCCATGTACGCGACTGGTTCTGGGATTTACCCTTGGCTGGATGGGGTCCAATAGTGGCCGATCTCGGGAGGGGTTCCTCGTTATAAAAAAAATGATTAATTGACGCCCAAAATAGTTCATTGACACCAGAATTACCTATTCATATTATTTTTTCTATTTTTTATTTAAAATATATTAATATTAGTCTTGTTGAAATGTATTTTTCATAACGAATCCAATAATTTTTGTTTCATCAAAAAATCCATCACGGTTCAAAAGTTATAAGCAAAAAAAATATATTTATCTATTACATAACTTCTACCAACCCATCCAATTAAGACATATCACGTCATACACCACAAATCACATTCTGGACCGGAAAACCACACAACAAAAGACAAAAAAATAAAAACTTCTCAACTTTTCCAAAATCATTCCTCCGCCTCATTTTTGTACAGAAATGCAAATGAAACAGCGAGAGAGCATGAGAGAGAGAGAGAGAGAGAGAGAGAGAGAGAGAGAGAGAGAGAGAGAGAGAGAGAGAGAGAGAGAGAGAGAGAGAGAGAGAGAGAGAGAGAGAGAGAGAGAGAGAGAGAGAGAGAGAGAGAGAGAGAGAGAGAGAGAGAGAGAGAGAGAGTCTTTTTAGGTATCGTGACGTGAAGGGGGACGGAGAGTGTGGGGGGAGTTAGTCGTATTCGGCAGATGCAGCGTACGAGGTGATGCCCCCAGATGGTCACCACGAAGTGACGGAACCAAAAACTCACAACCTACATCCATATGCTCTCCCCTCTCAAGTGCCTGCCTCCCACTACCGCACTACTACGCACCTTCCCCGGACCATACGCGGAGTATGATGCAGGCAGCGGCCCCCACCGCCGTCCACTTTTCACGCACATGCTTTTTTCAATTCCCCCCAATTGCAAATCCGGATCCAACACGCCCCCAACAAGTTGCCAGTTCAGTTCCGGCCCACGCACATGCTTTTTTCAATTCCCCCCAATTGCAAATCCGGATCCAACACGCCCCCAACAAGTTGCCAGTTCAGTTCCGGCGGCCGATGAGAAAGGACCCCACCGACGGTCGTTAGTCATTCCCTTTCTCCTCCTTTCTTCTCCGTCGCAGACACCCGCCAGTAGCCAGTTTGCTGTTTCCTCCAGCCACCACTCGTGGAATAGAAAAAAGCGCGACTTGACTGAAACGTACATCCATTTCTATTCTGTATCCACCCCCACCAACCCAACCTAAGATTCCTCTTGGCCCCGACCTTCCTCCTCCTCGCTTTGATCGTCCGGTTTCTTTCTGGTGCCCCCTATTACCTTTGTGCGGCCCCGCTCCGCCCTGTAGGTTCCGGCGGATCTCCGCTCCCTGCACCTGACCAGTCGCGCCTCTGAGGATACCGGAGGAGGAGGCGCGCCCTCGTTCCTTGCCCTGGATCTCGCCACCCGGACCTGGACGGCGCTGCTATGATTGGGGATTCTGCTTGCGCTGGACACGGAGGTTGGTTTCCGCCCCGCCCGATTTCTCTCCGCCTTTGTTTCGTCCGCTCCTCTTCCCGTCTGCAGAAGCCGCTCTTGCTTGATTTCCCAGTACTCTTTGTCTTCCTCTCTATACCTCCCTCCATCATAGTCCTGCGTCCTCCCTCTAGAGAGAGAGAGAGAGAGGAACATGAGGCCTTTCAATCTTTCCTCCTGTTTAGACGGGCTCACAAAAAGGAAAGAAAATTGAAGTCTGTGCTCGTTCAATGGGGCTTGGCTTCATGTCCGCCTTTTTAATGTCATTTTGTTCTAATAACGCATGCGTTTTCGCCCTCTCAATTCAATGAACGCTAGATAGCTACAATTAATGAGCACGCCTGAAAGCATCATTCGATGCTGCTCATCTATTCTGAGGAAACATCAATGTCATCCGCAAGACAGGGACAGAGAGAGAAACAGAGAGAGAGAGAGAGAGAGCGCTTTCCCCTCGTCCGATTCCCTTGAATAGATTTTTTTTTTTTTTGATTTCCAAATGAATGTTATTTTGTTGCTTTGAGCATGCACTAATTTTTTGAATCCGGTACCAACAGGTATAATTCCCTAGCAGTTTCTTGAAAACTAGTTTCATATATGATGCTTTTTTTTAAAAAAAAAATAGAATAGCAGGAACATTTAAATAAGTTTGATTCTTTATGGGATCGTAAAACCCACTTTTTGAAGATCCCTTCCTTCTCTTCGGGATCGGACATCAATTGCAATGATTCAATAAATGGCTCATTGTGATAGATATAAATAAAAAAGACCCCCCATAAAAATGTATAAGAGGTTTTCTAGCGGGATGTTCATGACGAGTACGTGTGGGATGAATCAAACCCTCATTGAATTTTATTTTTCCATTGTAAGGGGCTCGTACATGCTCATATGAGTGGATATATAGGAATCCAAATTTGCCGACCCATTTTCTCATCGAGCTGAGGGCACGAAACAACAATTCTCGTTCCTTACATTTCTTTCTTGTTTTCTCAATATTAGTTGATAAGGTAGAAACTATTCTATCTAATGATTTTTATAGATAATTTTAATGAATTGAATTGAAATTCAAACAACAAAAGTCCACAAACCTCCTAATTGGCACCAACGAGTAAAATCTTGTTGCTAAAGTATCAATATTAAACTCAAAACTCCCGAGGGATGGCCAATGGCTCAAGGAAAAATTAAAATCTTGTTACATTTTTCATATGTTATCCTCAAGAGATGGGACTAACGATAGATGATGAACAATTATTTGATTTATTTTATTCTATAATTTTTCTACTTAAGTTTTATCAATGGGTTTAGTATTTCTACTTTAACAATGAAAAATACAAGCACGGTTTGGAGAGGGTTTTTTTTCTTCTATTGCAATAAGTTTTTTAAGATACAAAAAAATTTCAGAGACTAAATAAGATTTTGATACCATCTTTATTTCGTTCATCAATATATAAGATTTGCTTTAGCAGTTCTCCCTTTCAAACGAACCGGTGTTTCTTACAACTCGTTGATCTTGCTCCACCATGTCTACAGGCGACGGAGGGTTCTGCCATCTTCTATCACCTCGCGACGCCTGCACTGATCTGCACCACCACCACAGACCGTGCAAGAGGGCTAGGCGCTGGGCGCCTCCCTGTCTCGATGTACCAAGTCAACAGCAGGCCAAGCCCAGCTCCGGCCACCATCTCTCATCCTCCCCCTCGTCCCCGATCGACGGACTTCCGGATGAGTGCCTCTTCGAGATCTTCAGCCGCTTGACGGGAAGCGACGAGAGGGATTCTGTCGCGTGCGTCTCCAAGCGATGGCTCAAGGTACTCAGCGGCGTGCGGAGCAGCACCAGGATGGATTGTATGCACTGGGTGGGCGAAGAAGCAGCCACCGCGGCGTCAACCGCCGGCCCCCTCACCCGTTGTTTGACAGGGATGGAAGCAACCGACCTGAGGCTTGCCGCCGTCACCGCCAGGGCCAATGCCCTCGGTGGGTTAAGAAAGCTCTTGATCGTCGGGCATACTGGTGACGCCAGCGCCGCGTGGAAACTAACGGATGCCGGTCTGACGCTTGTCGCTCGTGGATCCCCTTGCCTGCGAGAAGTGTCCATCTCTCACGCCCCACTTGTCACCGACATCAGCCTGTCTGAGCTCTCTCGGTGCTGCCCCAGTCTGGAGAAGCTGGAGTTGTCCAGATGCCCCATAATCACTGATAAGGGTCTCCTTGAGGTGGCCGAGAAGTGCCCGAACCTTTCGTCCCTGACGGTCGAGCACTGCCCGAGGATAGGGAACCGGGGGTTGGTTGCTATCGGTAGATGCTGTCCCAATCTGCAGTCTGTCTCTATCGTCGGGTGCTCCGGTGTAGGGGACCAAGGGATAGCCAGCCTGGTCTGCTCGGCTTCTTCCTCCCTCACGAAGATGAAGCTTCAGAATCTCAACGTGTCGGATGTCTGCCTTGCGGTGATAGGTCTTTACGGGAAGGCCATCATGGATCTCACTCTCGCTGCCCTGCGGGGTGTTGGTGAACGTGGGTTCTGGATTATGGGGAACGCTCGAGGTCTGCAGAGAGTGGAGAACGCCGTTATCGACGCCTGCCCGGGTGCGACGGATTTGGGCATTGAGGCGCTGGCGAAAGGTTGTCCTGCTATCAGGAGGCTGGGGCTCCGCAGGTGCAGCCGGCTGTCAGATGTTGGCATCCGGGCACTCGCCGGGAATGCTAGGGTGCTGGAGGAACTGCGGCTCGAGGAGTGCGACGGGATCTCTGCAGCTGGACTACTCGGCGCACTCTGCGGTTTTGGTGCGGGATTCAGGGCGCTTTCGTTGGTAAAATGTGCTGGCATTAATAAGGACACACCAAACACCGCCGCCGCGTCCTCTCTCCGGTCTCTGACCGTTCGGGACTGCCCTGGTTTTGGGGATGCTTGCTTGACAAACATCCGGAAGATGTGCCGCGGTTTGCGGAGCATTGAGCTGAATGGAAGTGGTGGCGGGTTACCTGGGGTCACCAACGTGGGGATCTTGAGCCTGGTGGAGGACGGACATGGAGCTTGTGGTTTAGTGAAGGTCGACCTCAGTGGCTGCGCTAACGTGGTCGACGACGGAGTCGTGTCTGCCATTGCCAAGGCCCACGGGACCACACTCAAGGTGCTCAATCTGGATGGGTGCCAGAAGGTATCCGACAGTAGCCTCTTAGAAATTGCCGGGAGCTGCTGCGTCCTCAAGGACCTGGACGTTTCCGGATCCTCCATGATCACCGACTTGGGTGTTGCCGCGCTGGTATCGGCTGGTCTCCAGCTCCGTGTGCTCTCCTTGTCCGGGTGCCGATTGGTGTCCGACGACAGCCTGGAGTTCGTCAAGGACATCGGGTCCCTGGCGGGGCTCAATCTCCTCAACTGCATCGGGGTTGGTGAGCCTGCTGTTCGGATGCTCCAGGATCAGATGGATTGGTGCGACATTATCTTCTGAGTTTTTACCATAGTCATGGATGGATCTGCGCGCATTCGTTGTTCTTTCTTCTTTCTGGTTTTGTAATCGTCTGCTTCGGGCTTCCTGTTGTTCTGGCGTAAACACCTGCACTTGGGATTTGTTGTGCTTCTCCAAGGAACTGACTGTTCACGATCCTGGTTTTTTTGCAAGTGGGTACTTCCACTTGTTAGAGGTGGTGCTTTTTCCACTAATCTGGAAGGTCCCAATCCCAGGAGTCTGTCTAGGTATTTGGACTTGAGAAACACAACAGTTGCCCTCTAGTGGTGGTCGTAATCGCCTCCTGAGCTTCCATTCATTGTATAGCTTAGCATGCAATCTGTAGTCAGTGTGTCTCTTGTTGTTCCTTCAATCTGGAAGTAGGTGCTAGCTACTTCTGTGTTAATGTTTTATGCGAGAGGGTGGAACTCCATTCATCCCTGCAAGCGGTGTGCCTTTTTTTGGTCACAGCAACAAATTACCGGTGTCCAGGGTTGTTTTTCAATACCTTTACCCACCTAGCACATCTTTGCTGGCTGATGTGAGAATCTGCACTCTCTGCATTACATGTAGCACAATGGATGTTGGATTAACATTGGATTTGTTGCCCTTAGCTGTTGTGTTTTGGATATTATCTATGCTCCTGCAACATTTTACTATCTTTGCCTTGCCTTGTAAGACTGTACAACGCTTTTTCTTTCTTGTTGTGCTTCCTCTCTTTCTTCTTCCTAAATTTCCATGAAAATGTGCTAAATTCCAGTATCTATATCCATATATAGCTTCCCTCTTGTAGATAATAATGGGGATTCCTTAATCGTTTTTACTCCGGGTTCAAGGTGCCTCTGCTAGTATTGGCTTTGGGAGTGAACACCTGAATATAATAAGAGTTTTCCATTACCCTCCTTTCCTTTCTCAAAATTGCCTAATTCCATCAACCCCCCTACATCTTATCCATTATTCCAACAAACCCCCTCCCAACCACTCTCCGTCACATGCCGTGACGGAAAGAGATGGTTGCTTCTTCTTTTTTTTAACGAATTGTCTCACTTCCACTTAAATTAATGTTATCTATTGATTACATTTGATACTAATAACTTGTGCATTATATTATTATTTTTGAAAATACATGATATAAAAATTAATTTTATATTATCGGTAATAAATTGTATAGTCATATTCATAGACATGTCAAAAAGCCAAATTTGACCTAGACTATCCCGAAATTACTGGGATTTTAGGGGTCGGTTCGGATATGGTCCGCTTTGGTCAAATTTAGTTCAGATCAATTCAAATATGGCCAAGTCAAGTGTGGGTTGGGTTAGCCGTGTCCGATTCAGGTTAGTTCGGGTCCGGTTTGGCCAGGTCGATCTCGAAGTCAAGAGATATTCTTCCTTTTATATTTTTCTCAAATATTTTTATAATATAATATTTTATTAATTTTTGGTTCAAGTTGAGTCACAAACATCTGACAGCTTGAAATTGCTTCTTTTCAATTACACCCTTCTTTTGAAAAATAATGTAGAAGTCAAATTTTTATTAAATTTGACATGAACCTAGACAGACCGTCACAACCAGACTCGACTCAACCCAACATGACCCAACATTTAATAAAATATTCTATTTCAAAATATTAGAAGAAGAAAAATAAAAGGAAAAAAATCACATTTTCAATCCGATCCGACCATATCTGACCTGAAATAACCCGAGTTGACACACTTGACCTAATCCAAACTAGACTTGACCCTACTTGAACTAAATTTGACCAAAGCAGACCATATTCAGACTGATCATGTATTTTCGCGACAAACTAGGCGAAGTTGTGCTTTTTGTCATGTCTTCTAACATGTGTATAAAATTAGTGACCTTGCAATTTTAATTTGACATACTTTTATTAAATCATTATAATGTACAAATTACCAATATCAGAATTAATCAATAAATAACAGTGCATTAATAAATGGAAATGAGATAATTAGTAAAAGAGAGGAAGAAAGAAACAGCCACCTGTCCGGCCAGAGTAGCCCGACTGGTTACGGCTCGGTAAGTCCAGATGAAGGACCCGAGTTCGAATCACGCAGAAGGCGCTCTACAAAAAGTAACACGGATTTGATTGGGTGCGAGAGGGGGTGACCGGACCACACCTTCTCATGGCACGAGAGTTTACGTCGTCTGCGGGGGTCACGCTTGTGGTGCTTCTATGGGGGTGGTTCTCTCGTAAAATTAAAAAAAGAAACAACCACCTTCTCCGTTGTCACGGCATGCGACAGAAAGTGGTTGGGAGGGGGTGGGTTGGAATAAAGAGTAAAATAGAGGGGGTTAGATGGAATTAGGCAAAGCTGAGTTTTTTTTGGAATTTTGAGAAAGGTGAGGGGGGTAATTGGGAAAAGTCTTATAATAATGCTCTTATATCTAGTAAGGTTGGTCTTATTGGGTCAGAGTAGTCTCTTTGTGGGCGATCAACATAATTATGGATGTTATACAGTGCATGTAACATTTAATTCTCACGTAAGGATCTATATTCATATTGTGACTCCTCATTCCAAAATTATGACTAACCATGTCTAGGTAATCGTGGTCAACAACGTTAGATATCGTTCTATAAAGATAATTACAAAATTGAGTGTGGTTGAACATTATAATCACCCTCTCTATAGCTATGGGTCTACCTCCCACTCTATATGAACTCCAATGCTCATAATCTTGGTGATATATGTAAAGATGAGGTCGCCATAGCAAGTGAGGATCTCATGTCTCCCACATAATTCAATGATTTATGATATAAGAAAATCTTGTCACAGTCCTTGGACTAAGAACTAAGGGAGTGTTATACCGCTCATGACAACCATGATATAACATGGATTAGGGTTCCACTTGATTCTAGTCCATATTACACATCACATTACAAAATCAATTACATACTATGAAAATAACATCTAAGCCATGATGGATTCATTGACATAAAGCCCTGATTAGACGCATTGAGTTGTTAGAAGATGCTCCGAGGAACTGAGTGCTCATGATCCTTTTTTTTTGTAAGTGGGTACTTCCACTTTTTTAGAGGTGCTTTTTCACTAATATGGAAGCTTGCTCTTCCAAGAGTCTGTCCAAGTATTTGGACAAAAGATACACGACAGCTGCCCCTCAAATGTCAGTTGTTATCGCCTTCTCCACTTGAGCTTTCAATTGTATATCTTAGCATGTAGTCTGTAGTAAGGGTGTCGTTGTTCCTTCAATCTGAAAGCTCTTGTGGGTCTATGTGCATATTCTCCATGCTCGGAGGCCCTTTTTTAATTTGCACATATCATGATTTGTTCTTATCTTCTCTCCCTGGCTTGAGCTTGGTTTGGTGGGCCTTGGTTGCTTTAGCAACTTCCTATCCTATCCATCAGGTGTTGAAAGCTATCAGTCAATGAAAATGTTCTCATTGTCAAGCAGTTGAGTTTTCATAGGTAGCTGACTCATCTACTGATGATAGTTAAGCCTAGGGATAAAATGACAACGATGGAGCTCTTTGTTGGCTGCATAGTTTCCATCGATGGTTGACTCTGATGTCAACCGATGGGAAGAGGGCCAGTCTACCAATGAAGGACCTAGAGGCCCCTGACTGATGGAAAACCTTGGCCCAACACCAATGAATGAAAAACATGCCTATCAACAATCAATGAGATCCATGTGCATGAATCGATGACAAGGACCAGTGGGATCTCTACTTGGCCATTGGCTGATGAAATCTTTGTAGTCATTTACTGATGAGAGTTTGGGGTCACCTATCAATGGTGTTTCCATCCGAAGAAGTCACTAATGCTAAGACGTATGACTCAACAACTCTAAACATTCCATATTTCTCCTCTTATCTTTCCTATGAGGCTATAAATGTTACACCCACATCGCACAATTATCACTAATCATGAGATTAGGGCATAAGTTTGAGGATTATACTTAATACAAAGTTCACTCTCAACTTTTTCTTTTATTTCAAACTCTTTGTTTTCTCGCATTCAATGACATAAACAAACTTTACAAGAGAATTAGACCTTGATTACTCTAATATGATCTCAACATTAATGATACACATCTAAACATTCATTATATTTCTCACACTTTCATGTACATATAACATGATAACCAAATATATACTCTATTATTAAAGAAACAAAGTTACACATTATCATTTACAACTGTCTTTCAACTCTATACAAGGACCTAGAGTGATAGGGACCAATTGAACTTAACTAATCTCATACTTAACTCCTGTGGAAGATCTACTCTGATGCATTGACATCTTCAGTCCACAAGTTATCCCTAAAAATTGTGAGTAGAGGGGTGAGCCTACTCGCTCACTGAATGAGCACTTCATAGAAACAATTTAAAGCACTTATATAATTACAGATATATTGTCGAGCAAATGATATCAATTATAACAACAGTAAGCTTTAAAAAGTCTAATCATTCACAAACATAAATATGACAGGATACAATAGATATGTATAAGAGTGAATCAATATATGAACATGCTTGATTGATCATAAAGAGAACTAATACTTTATAAATATACAAAGAATAATTGAATATATGCACACATTTGTTTAGCCTCTCATTCATCTTATTATGCCCTGAACCCATATGAGGTGTACCATAACATGTGAAAGAATCACAACAAGCTAAGATCTCACTGTACAAGTCTTAGAAGAATGCCTGGGTTCCTAAGACAATCTCTTGAGTAAGACCCTGTCTGTAGCGGGCCTCATCACGTCTGCCTCTCACTGGATAATGGGAGTGGCCAGATATCTCAGACTCCACCTCTCAACCTGCGTACTTAGGCGGTGAGTCAAAGCCCTCAGGCTTACTATGCATCAGTGGACCTACTTACCACTGATCAATGTAACATGTAACACATGTACCACCGGTATCCCTGGTTGGTGTTGGGTACCTCACGACTATAAGGAGTCTTCCCTACTGGTCAAGACCTCCACACCCTAATGGTGCGCTCTGGCTTACCTCGATCTGGACTACCTCTAATTGGGAAATCGATTCCTCCCCACAGTACAAGCCTCATCCTGTGAGGATTCTATAGTGTTTAGGGCATTCAAATGTCTAATTCACTCTTTAAATTCACAATTCAATCATCACTTCAACATATCCTAGTTTAGCTTTGTAAACCATTCATTTCATAGATCATTTGATAATATTGACCACAACTCAACTATTAAGCATCACCACGTCTCATACTGAGAAACATTGATATCACAACACTCGATTCACTAAACACCCTATCCTTAGGGTTTCATTTACCTCATTCACTTATCACATGACTCTCATAAGGATTTAATGCGTCATAAACATTCACTAAATAAAGACTGCTTTCAACAAATCATATACAATCAACATATGTATGAAACCTTGGAACTGAGCTAAATTTGGATTTTCATGCCATGCACTGAGATACCATGCATCAATAATAACATTGAATAAATAAATTCTATGATGTCAAGAGAAGCACTTCAAATATATTTCACAATATCTATTCACAAATTTCCAACTTTCCACTCATCTAGGGTTTCACTCTCTTTACTGAGATATCAAGCAAACATTATTCACATCACACAAAATCCAAGATGGTATCTGACATATATGTACTATGCATTCAGATAAATAATCATTCATAATCAATGAGATTCATATAGATATATTTCTCTATTTAATTATACAACAATTTCAATCATAGTCGAAAACCCTAAATTTTAGTTTACTCTTATAACCTCTGCAAATACTTAGGGAATTCTCATTTATATGGATTGTATCCATTTGTAATATGATTTTATCATCTAAAATTCATCAAAATAGATGAAGAATCCATTTCATATCATTTTGCAAAAACTAGATCAAAAAAGACAGTTTAGGATTTGTAGTAGCATACTAAGCAATTGAAGATTGTTGATGATTTAAATAATTTTTGTGCAATCTACTATTAAAAGGAAGTACTCACTCACCCTAAAGTGTGAAAACACCTTTAAAATGCAAACCATATCTGAAAATCTTGAATTCATATCAAAACCCTAGCAAATCACCATATTCTTTTTCCTTTCAACTCAGAAACCCTAAAAATGAGGGACTATGAAGAAAGAGTGAGAAAAGGGGAAGATTTGATACCATTTCAAATCAAATCAGAGGAGGGACGTAATATTGACATGTTAGAGAAGATTCACCATGAAAGGCTATGCAAGGAAGCTAAACTTACTTGATTTCATCATATCTTGGATAGAGAAACCCTAGATCAACAATTCCACTACTCACAAACCCTAACTCTCCCTCTGTCTCTAGGATTTCATTTCTCTAGAATGAATCACAAATTATGAGAGGTCCTAGTGTGTTAGGTTGACCATATAGATAAACCGAGTTGCTTGGATCAATTGCACATTGACCCTCACTATACTTTCTCTTACTTTAGTTCAAATTTCTATTAGAAAAATGTTATTGTAATTCGTTTATTTCAAAGGTTAAAACTTCTTCAAAAATTAACAAAATTTAGCATATTGTTTGTAATTGAGTTAAAAAGTTTTAGTTAAATTTTTAGATCATTTTCTGCTACCATTAAATAACTAAAAATAGAATAGTCCACGGCTATCAAACAATCTGTAGAATAATCGGTTGAAGAGAAAATTCCCCAAAACGGCCATACAAACTGCCACGACCATGCTAAGATGGACCCAACACATCCATGTTCCCTACCACAGACATGGTGTAGTGGTTTCATCGGATTTGAGTACAAAAGTTGGTGAACAGTTCAATTCTTTTAAAATGGTCGTGTGGCCTAGAATGCCCGTGCCACCAACAATCAAACATGACCGTGCTACCCTCCACGACCGTGGTATCCAAGCCTCCCAATACTATTTGTTGACCTAGAGGTTATGCATTGTCCATATTTTGATAATGACTTAACCATTCCATTCATATGTATCTAATATGTGTATTCAAGATTGATTTTAGGCTTTAGGTACATGAAAAGGATCAAATTACACAAGCCTTAGCTTGTCAAAGTTCAAGTCAAATGCAATGCAAGTGTGCTAATAAGGAAATCACTTCAAATGACCTTATAAGAATTTTGTAATCACTTGTATTGATTATATGACTTGTAACTAAGATGAGAAAAATATGTGGGACACTTTATACCAAGTTTTAATCACTCAATTTCCAAATCGATCACAAGCTGTTGAGCGGTCGAGTTCTAATCTCGACTGATCCCATGGATTGATTTTTTGAAGATAGCAATCGATCGAGTTGTGCATTCACAGAACTTGACCGAACGACCTTCTGACCAAATGCAATTTTGACTGATCGGTCGAGTTCCCCAGAACAAACTCGACTGATAGTTTGAAAATTGGGTTTATCTTTTAATCGATCGGTCGAGTTACCTTTATTGAAACTCGACCGAATGCACTCTATGGAAAATGTAGAAAAAGTGATTATAACCATTGGTGACTTGTTTGAGGTGAAAATAGATCTATTTCTTTGAGGAAAATGGCTTTATTTCGGCCCTAAATGTTCCTCAACTCAAGGGAGCACCTCCAGCTATAAATAAGACCCCTTAGAGTTCATTCCAAGTTTGCTCATTCACTACATTCAAGGTCCTTGCTATAGTTGAGTGTGCTAATACTCCTTGAGCCCCTTTCTCTCTCTAGTTTACACTTCATTTCGTGATTTGTGAGTGATTTAGGCTTATGGTAAGAGAGATCCATCTTTGTGAATGTAAAGCTCTCAATCTTCCACTACTTTCCTATCCCCTTCTTACATGAAGAAAAGCTGAAGGAAGCTCCATCGAGTGAAGAAGGAGTTGTAGCTTGTCCTCTTCAAGGTTGTTGAAGAGGTGGTGATCTTCTCCAGGTGAAGGAGAAGGCAAAGGCTGAAGATCCAAGACGAGAAGCAAAGTCCTTCAAGGCGGAAGACTTGAGCTTGAGTGGGTAAGACCTTGGTGAAGGCTGAAGACTCAAGCTAAGTGGGTAAGCTCCTTGGTTAGGTGGATATCTCCTTGTTTTTGGATGGGTAAGTCCTTTGGTGGTCTATTGTTGTAACTCTTATTGGTGATAATATTGAGAAAAACACTTTTAAAGTCCTATAGGTTGACCTCTCTAGGTAGTGGACTGACTCACTTCTAGTTTGAAGTGTGGAACCACTCTACATCCCTTTGTCAAGTGCTTGCTATCAATCTCTCTCATCCTTACCATGCTTGTTATATAGGACTTCAAATTGACATCTAGCTATTGCTCTAAAATTGATATAATTTGAAGGTCTAATATATTTTGTGAGAAATTTTGTAACTCTATTCACCCCCCTCTAGAGCCCTTAGATCCAACAAGTGGTATTAGAGCTAAGGATCTTCTCCAACAATATCCCATGAGACAAGATGATGGGCAACAACCTACTTGTTTCACTCAACCTAGAGGGAGGCTTCTCCATGCATCCTCCGGTCTTTGATGATACCAACTTCCTCCATTGGAAGAGGCATACACAGTTCTACATTCAAGAGATGAACTTTGATATGCGGAAGGTGATGGTCACACCTTATAAGGAGCCAAGTAGAGCTGTTGCAACATGGAGTGAAGCGACTCTCAAGAAGGCTCAACTCAATGCAAAGGCCATTAGCATCCTCTACGCATCCCTCACCCCCACAGAGTTCAACCGGATCTCATCATGAGACACTGCCTATGAGATTTGGGACAAACTGTGCATCACATATGAAGGCACAAAGCAAGTGAAGGAGGCAAATATCTACATGTTGAACAATCTCCTAGAGAACTTAAAATTGGGAAAGAAAGAAGGCATTGAGGAGATGTATTCAAGACTCAATGTCATCATCAATGGGCTGGCTGCATTGGGCAATACTTTGGATAGAGGCATCATCAACACAAAGATCTCAAGAACTCTTCCAAAGAGGTGGGAGTCAAAGGTCACCTCCATTGAAGAAGTGAGGAGCCTTGGTGATATACCAACTGAAGAGCTCATTGGCAATCTTTAAGTCCATGAGCCTAGACTTGACAAGTAAGAAGAAGAAGCCAAGTAAGAAGAGAAGGAGGCCAAGAAGATCAAAGATAGTGCTTTCAAAGCACAAGTGGAGGTTGTCATCCTTCAACAACAACTTTCTTGCCAGACTTCTCCCTCCTCCTCTAGTGAAGATGAAGGCCCTAGTGAGCATGAAGCTAACTACATCAAGGGCAAACATTTTGAAGGAAAGCAATTCTCCTCCTCCTTACTCTGAGATGTTACAAGTGTGGTCAAAAGGGGCACTACAAGAGTGAATGCCCAAAGTCAAGAAAGTCTCACCACAAGAGAAGCTCAAGGAAGGAAGAGGATTACAAAAAGGAGAGAAAACATAAGAGGAAGGACAAGAAGGAGAAGAGATACAAGAATGCAGCTCATGCAGCTTGGGAAGCTTCATCTTCAAGCAGCTCAAGCTCTGAAGAAGATGGAGAGTGCCACCTTTTTCTCATGGCCTCTATAAGTAAAGATATTGGTGAGGTAAGTGAGGTAAGCTTGCATGAATTTCCTAAATAAGCTATCATTTACATGCTTATTACTACCCGTTCATCTTTTGCTAAATGTAAATATAAAAGAAAACGGTTAGGAAAAATTATTAATGATCTTTATCCTAAGTTTGAAATTTTAGAATTGAATGAGAAAACCAACCTTGAGAATATTGATAATTTGCAAGGGCAATATCTTGATCTTGAACTCCAATACAATGGGTTTGAAGTTGAGAATGGTGTCTACCTTAAGAATATTGAGAATCTTAAGGAAGAAAACTAAAGTTTCCTTAAAGAACTTGATTTACTTAAAATTGAAAATGTTGATTTCAAGTTAGTTATTGATGCTCGTAGAGAAGAGAGAGAGATGTCTATCTCAAAGAGATTCAAATGCTAAAATCTAAAAGTTCTAGGTTGCTTAGTCAAGTAAATGATCTATCTTCTCGACCTTTGTTGCCTAGTGTTAATGTTGCTTCTATCTCTCTTGAAAAGGATTCATATCTTACTAAAGAGTTATGTCTTGAGGCTGATCTTGTGCATGCTAGGGATGACATATCTAGTTTATCTTCTACTATTATTCCTTTGAATAATGATTACCATAGATTGAGAGCATCCTTGTAGAAATTCCTCAAGGGAAAGAACTCCCTAAATGAGATCCTTGACCATTCTACCAAACAAAGTAGTACTAGTGGTATGGGATTTGTAGGGGGAGCCTAAAAGGACAAGAGTAAGGTGAAAGGTAAGAAAAAGAGCAAGGAGACCTCTTTCTTTATAGGAGAGTCTCCGGGCACTAAGAATCCTATAGATTGTTCTCATTGCAAATGTGATGATCATTATTCTACTTATTGTCCTTACAAACCTAAGGGGACCAACCCAAAGATGAAATGGGTCCCCAAGCTAACTCTGAATCCCAAAGTTTGAGTTGGGAACTGACATTCTTCTTTTTTGCAGGAAAAAGATAGATGGATTGTTGATAGTGGCAACACAAAGTACATGAACGGTGACATAAGCCACTTCAACAGTTTCACAAAGAAGAAAGGAGAATTTGTCACCTTTGGGGACAACAAGAAAGGTAAATTCAAAGGTGAGGGTGATGTAGGTGAATCCTTATGTATCAAGAATGTTTTATTTGTGGATGGTCTAAATCACAATTCAATTAGTGTTAGTCAACTTTGTGATAATGGTTACCTTGTGCTATTTACTTCCTTTAATTGTTTGATTATAGATTCCCTCACCTACCAAGTTATATATAAGGGGAATAGAAGTGGTAATCTTTATGTTATTATTCTTGACTCTATTAAGCTTGGGGTTGGTAGATGCCTAGTAGTCAACTCGAATGATATTTCTCTTTGGCACCGCCAACTTGGTCATGTAAATATGCATCAATTAAAGAAGTCGAGCAAAAAGGACTTAGTCAAAGGATTCCCTAAATTGGATTTTGAAAAGGATGAGGAATGTCAACCTTGTACACAAGGAAATCAAACCAAGTCCTCCTTCAAATCCAAAGGAACCCTTACCACTAAGAGAGATCTTGATCTTGTTCATATTGATCTATTTAGACCAATGAGAATGCAATCGCTTCGTGGTTCCAAGTATTGCCTTGTTATTGTCAATGATTTCTCTAGATATACTTTGACCTTATTTCTCATTTCCAAGAGTGATACACTTGATGTTTTCTCTGGTTTTTGCAAATGAGTTGAGAATGAATCTTCTTGCTAGACTGTTTCCATCTGTAGTGACCATGGGGGAGAATTTGAAAACGAGCTTTTTGAGTGTTTTTGTCAAGAATCGGGTTATGCATACAACTTCTCTTCACCTCGAACACCTCAACAAAATGGGGTTATAGAGAGGAAGAATAGGTCTTTATAGGATATGGCTAGGACCATGCTTCTTGAGTATGATACACCTAAGAATTTTTGGGTTGAAGCTGTCAGTACCTCATGTTTTGTGCAAAACTATGTTTTTACTCATCCTTCGCTTAAGAAAACCCCCTATGAGCTATGGCACGGTAGGAAGCCTTCTATTGAGTATTTCCACATTTTCATATGTCCTTGTTTTGTTTTAAATATAAAAGATTCTCTTGACAAGTTTGATCCGAAATCATACAAGGCTTTCTTTCTTGGCTATAGCACTACTAGCAAGGCTAATAGAGTTTTTAGTACAGATCTTGCTAAAGTAGAAGAATATATTAATGTAAAGTTTATTGAGACTAACCCTCTATTCCTAAGGATATTGTTCCAAATGATGATGTTGCAGGTGAAATAATTCCTATCCTTAAAGAACTCACCATCACCCAATAAGGAAAAGAGGTGGTTGCTCAAGAAGAAGACAAAGATGATGAAAAGAAGGATCCAACTCTCCAGTTTGCAAAGAATCATCTAAAGGAGCTGACTTTAGGTGATCCATTTGAAAGAGTGAATACACATGCTGCATTCAACAAAGATCAAGCCAACAGTGCCTTCATATCACAACTAGAGCCTAAAGATGTCAAAGAATCTCCTAGGGATGAGGAATGGATCCAAGCTATGCAAGAGGAGCTAGAACAATTTGAGAAGAATAAAGTTTAGAGCCGTGTGTCAAGACCAAGTGATAGAAAAATCATTGGCACCAAATGGGTCTACCACAACAAGCTAGATGAAAGAAGAAAAGTGGTAAGGAACAAAGCAAGGTTAGTGGCTCAAGGCTACAATCAACAGGAAGGTATGACTTTGATGAAACATATGCACATTTAGCTAGACTTGAGTCGATTCGTATGTTGCTTGCCTTTGCTAGTCATAAAAACTTTATTTTGTATCAAATGGATGTTAAAAGTGTGTTTTTAAATGGTACAATTGAGGAGGAAGTGTATGTTGCACAACCTCCAGGCTTTGAACACGATAGTCTACCTAACCATGCTTATTTGTTGCAAAAAGATCTGTATGGACTCAAACAAGAACCAAGGGCTTGATATGAGATATTAACGAACTTTTTGTTAGATCATGGTTATATCATGGGAAAAGTGGATTCTACTTTGTTTCTAAAACACACTGTTCATTTTGCCTTGTTTTTCTCTTGTTTTTGGGTATTTTTTACAAAGCATGTTTTATCACAAAATAGTACCCAATGATGAGTGATATGTGCCTAAGTATGTTTAATATACATAATGGACTTGAAAAATAAATTTAATTCGCACTAAAATGGCTAAAAACTAAGTTTGATGGTTTTAGGTCAGGTTGACCATTGGTCGAGTTTCCCCAGGACAAACTCGACCGATCCATGGCCGAGAGCTTTTTAAAATGAGCCAATCGGTCAAGTTTCCAATTCACAGGAACTTGACCGATCGACGGGATGAAGCTAACTTAAGTTGGGTTCGTTCGACTATTCTCCCTCTCAATTAGAGAAAAGTCGATCGATTCCACTCTCTCATGCCTTAAGTTCTCAACCCTCGACCTTCCCTTCCCTTACCTAGCCCTAATATTACCTAGGGAGACCATCCTAGACCTTTCCACTTGCTAGACCTAGGTGTGTGAATGTTTTTGGTGGTGTGTTTGGTGTTTTTGATATCTTCTTCCTCTCCATTTTGCCTCCATGGCTTCTAATATAAGGAAGAGAGCCGCCCCTAGTAGTGCACCATCTACCTCCTCATATTCGCACTTGATTCCTTTTGATGAGACCCTCTTTGTTGTAAATGAGGTTGTTAATCGGTATACGAATCTTCTTCCATGGAGTCCTTTTCCATTTAGAGCCCTTCTTGAGCCTAGCCCTAGATGCCAAGCTATCATCGATCAAGTGGCAAGGTTGCTTTCAGTTCACCACCTATCTGCCCTGGGTGTCGAGCATGAGTGCTTTCACAATTCCATGTCTAGCATGAAAGACATTCACGAATTCTATGCAAATTTGTGTTGAAATTACGACTCCCTTGTACATCCTCCTAATTCTCAAGTTATCCTTACTTCTATGATAGCAGGGAAAAAATTCCAAATATCAAAGGATATTCTGAACATCTTTTTGTCAGGTGCCGATGAGAATGACTCCTGGCGTAAGGATTATGGTGAGTATTTTGACCTACTTGACCACAAAGGTTTCTACAAGCAATACAATATCACACTTCCTGACTTCCATCGTTACTTGAAGAAACCCGAGGTTCCCTACAAGAAGAAAAGAACCCTACCCTCCTCCTCCTTAGATCTCAAGAAGCGTATATTAGCCCTTGTGGTCAACTGCAACATCCACCCCAAGAAAAAAAATGGATATTGCAGAGAAAACTGCGGTGATAATGTACCGCATCTTAGAGAATGTCAGAGTCATGTAGTCTAGATACATCCTCCATTACATGACTTACTTCGAATTTAACAAGAACACCCGTGGCACCCATCCTCCATATCCTACCTTGATATATGGTCTTTTTTAGTTTGCCACTGAGAAATCACTCTTCTCTGACTTCCACTATAGACCTTCTCAGAAGGGAGTGTGTATCAATGAGACCACTATCCTGAAATATGTGCATATCCTTTCCTCCACCACATCCGGTGCCTCACCCTCTACCTCTACCTCAGCTGCACCTACCTCTACCTCAATCCGAGCTCCTCCACCTCCTCAGCCTACCCGACCTAGCCGTGCCTCATTCCGTGTGTCAGATGAAGCCCTCATGGGTTATATGATACACCAACAGGCATACAACCTCCAGGTCCAGGAGCACCTACATCAGGATTTATGTTCAATCATGTCTAACATGAACTTATCATGTGCACACCCATACCCCACCTACCAGCCATACCCAGGTAGTGATTATGCATACAATCACTTTTACCCTTTTCCTCTACATGCACATGAGACTTCCACTTCTCCTCCCACACCCTCTGATGTTGGTGGACCTGCCTATACCTACTAGCCCCTTGGCCTCTCTGCTTTCCAGTCTTGGTGATTCTGCTCCTTCCTTCCCTTAAGCTAATGAGCTCTGTGCTCTTGGTATGACTTAGGATGAGCAGAATGCTCGTTATCCTGGTCATCCCTTTGGTCCTTCTATTGATGAGGAGATTCCTGACCAAGCTAATGATGAGACGGCTGATGCTGCTAGTAATGCTGGTGATGGTGAGGATGCTGGTGTTGCATCTGACGATGGTGATGACTCTAGTAGTTCTGGTGGTGACGTCGGTGATGAAGGCGATGCTGTTGCACCTTCAGATAGAGATGATGACTACTAGCCTAATTCTGAGGATGATAATGCTATGGATATAGATAGACATCTAGATGTTCTTAGTTTTTAGTCTAGTCTACTAATCATATATATCTTTCTAGGCTGTTTTGTATTAGCAACATCTGGACACATGACCTGAGCTGTACTATTTTTATCTTTAGGTTTCATCACTTTTGACTTGTAGTTTTTTTCATGAGAACTTGCATTCTGAGTTGTAATCTATCCTCTATGCACTTTTACTCTTTGATCTATTATATCTTATGAGTTGGTGCTATATTTCACCATATTTTGATTATGACTTAGCATGTTTGGCTCTCTCGTCTCTATTTGATGTATGTTATGAGATTACATGTTTTTGATATCTAGTTGGTTGTGTTTGGATAAGACCTACTTGTATGCTCTTATACCCCCCCTTCATTTTTGATAATGTCAAAAGGGGGAGAGAAATTCAATATCTTGAAACTCAACCATATTGCTATTATTTTTTATGTGATCCTTTTCATGTTCATTATATGTTTTATCATGTTACTTGCAAAGGACCATATAGTACATGTATTCTTTATTTCTTTGTGTAGATAGACTAACTATGCAGGTTAAAGGAAGCATAGATTGAGGGGGAGCAATTCACACTGTTCAAATCTTAAATCCCCCTAATTCACAAGGCAAAGGTATAATTTCAATATCCTTTTCAATGTGTTTGAGGAATGGTTTGTCATTGTCAAAAAGGGGAAGAATCTTGACCGATAGGTTATACATTGTACATATTTTGATAATGACTTAACCATTCCATTCATATGTATCTAATATGTGTGTTCAAGATTGATTTCAGGCTTTAGGTACATGAAAAAGATTAAATTACACAAGCCCTAGCTTGTCAAAGTTCAAGTCAAATGCAATACAAGTGTGCCAATAAGGAAATCACTTCAAACAACCTTAGAAGAATTTTGTAATCACTTTTATTGATGATATGACTTGTAACTAAGATGAAAAAAAATGAGGGACACTTTATACCAAGTTTTAATCACTCAATTGCCAAATCAGAAAATCGATCACAGGTTGTTGATCAGTCGAGTTCTAATCTCGACCTACCCCATGGATTGATTTTCTAAAGATAACAATCGGTCGAGTTGTGCATTCACATAACTCAACCAAATGACCTTCTGACCAAATGCAATTTTGACTGATTGGTCGAGTTCCCCAGAACAAACTCGACTGATAGTTTGAAAATTGGGTTTGTCTTTTAGTCGATTGGTCAAGTGACCTTTATTGAAACTCGACCGAATGCACTATACGGAAAATGCAGAAAAAGTGATTATAACTGTTGGTGACTTGTTTGGGGTGAAAATAGATTTGTTTCTTTGAGGAAAATGACTATATTTTGGCCCTAAGTGTTCCCCAACTCAAGGGAATACCCCCAGCTATAAATAGGACCCCTTGGAGTTCATTCCAAGTTTTCTCATTCACTACATTCAAGGTCCTTGCTATAGTTGAGTGTGCTAATACTCCTTGAGCCCCTTTCTTTCTCAAGTTTACACTTCATTTCATGATTTGTGAGTGAGTTAGGCTTATTGTAAGAGAGCTCTACCTTTGTGCATGTAAAGATCTCAATCTTCCACTACTCCCTATCCCCTTCTTACATGAAGAAAAGTTGAAAAGCTCCATTGAGTGAAGAAGGAGCTGTAGCTGGTCCTCTTCAAGGTTGTTGAAGAGGTGGTGATCTTCTCCAGGTGAAGGAGAAGGTGAAGGCTGAAGATCCAAGAGGAGAAGTAAAGTCCTTCAAGGCGGAAGACTTGAGCTTGAGTGGGTAAGACCTTGGTGAAGGCGGAAGACTCAAGCTAAGTGGGTAAGCTCCTTGGTTAGGTGGATATCTCCTTGTGGTTGGATGGGTAAGTCCTTTGGTGGTCTATTGCTGTAACTCTTATTGGTGATAATATAGAGAAAAGAACTTGCAAAGTCCTAGAGGTTAACCTCTCTAGGTAGTGGACTAACTCATTTCTAGTTTGAAGGGTGGAACCACTCTACATCCCTTTGTCAAGTGCTTTCTATCAATCTCTCTCATCCTTGCTGTGCTTGTTAGATAGGACTTCAATTTGACATCTAGATATTGCTCTAAAATTGATATAATTTGAAGGTATAATCTGTTTTGTGAGAAATTTTGTATCTCTATTCACCCCCTCTAGAGCCCTTAGATCCAACACTATTTTCATTGTCTTTTTCCTACCTCTCTTATTCCCCTCCAACATGAGCTTGTTTGGTGAAAATCCTAATTTTAGTCGACTAGGGTTTATATTTTCTCAAACCCTAATTATACAAAGTGATAACATACTTAGAGTCCTCATTACGTTTAACACATCATAATCGAACTACCATCCTTAATCATATTTAAACAATGATCAATATAACTAAGCTTGTAATCATCTAGATAAACCATAGTTTACCAATTAATCTCAGATGTGGTCATAACGATTCTCCCTCCCTTAATTTTTTTTGTCCTCGAAACATAAATACACAAGTAAAGTATATTCAAGGTTTCTTTTAAACTTCTCAAATATATGTGCCACTATACTCTTGTATTTAATATGCGTATATTGTTTTCAACATTGAGTCCTTTGTTTTTTTTTCTAATCACAACATGTTTAAAGCATAGCTTCTCAATGACAAAAAACAAATTCTCTATGCCACAATCAATCATAGGAAAGAGAAAGAGAAACATCCATTTTCAATATTTTCATACTCTTGAGGTGTTACCACAACATTGATAATCAGATCCAACTATCTCAATTCATACGACTCAATATGTACTATTATTTTGTATTACCTTTGAGTCACAAAAGAGAGTTGACCATGATGTTTTGAATTTTACTATTGTGCTACTCAAATAGCAAAGCACTCATGAGTTGGAAGACTAGATTCAACAACAATTGTGCAATACTAAGTTGGATTACTGAAATAAATGACTAAAGCTATCAAACACCTTTAATTAACATATTGCTTGTAGATGTACAACTAAAATCATACGTAAAACAAATTTCATCCCTTAATATACCTTCAACAAATTATATTTCTAAAAAATTCACGTATTACTGAAATCTATTGTTTTCTCTTATTTTTCTCATCATTCATTACTACTTACTTCTTGTAACTTATCCTTCTCATTTTCATCATATAGAAATTGAAACGTACAAGGTAAGAATAGATTATTCATCATTCTTAATATTACTACAAGAATTTATTTCATATTGCACTTTACTCATATTGTATTTCACCTTTTATTCAAAACAAACTTGTTACATTTCAAATTTATTTCTTGCCCTTTGCTCTGAATCATTTCTATATTGTTTATCTACCTTTCAGATTCTCTACCTTTAAACCGTGGTTTACTATCAGTGCCAGTTTACTTCTCAAGGTGCTAATCTCATGATCTTGTTTTATAGAGATGCTAGTGTTCAAAGGTCAAATCACTAGTGAAATCCCTTGAACTACTACAACTCTAAACATTCTAGGGTTTGATCCTTATCAGTTGCATGGTGTTATTGTGATGTAACTTACTCCCTTAATTTGAAATTCAAACTTTGGATCTCACAAGTTTTACTAAGGTCTTCCTAATCTTATCACTGGAATTTCCTTTCTCTTACTTGGCCATTTATATAGATTACTTTCTTAATTTACCCTACTAGGGTTTGATCATCATATTATGTGTCATTAATACATTCGATAGATGTCTCTAAAATGGTGGGTATGCATCATGTATGATTCAATTCCTTTTTACTTCATCCCCACATAACTCTCATTAGGGAGGATGCAAAAGAGAAGCTGATTCTGAGATTTAGAATTCCAATCTTCAAGTATTCACTAAACACATTTATTGTATCTAGGTTTAATTACTCATCATCAAAGAGACTAGTCTACTTAGCATCTTCTCACATCTCCCATTCTCTCTAATTTGTCATCTATATTACTCCCACATGTTTCAAATACTTCTTTATTGTCCATAATCATCTTACCATATGCTATTCTTCCATCTATCATCTTTAGCTTCTAATTATCTCTTATTATCATGTTTCTCACTCTCATGTATGATTCCATATTATGTTCCATATATACTTCTTATCATCCTTTTACTTTTATCAAGTTGAAAGTCCAGATCAATATTGTCCTTACTAGTTTCATCTTCTACATAATACACTACATGTCTTTCATTTAAAATCAAATGAATCATGTAGGATTCAACCATAGTTTCTTCTCAATCAAGCTTTTCATCCCTAATATAATCCAACTCTATATGATTTGTTCATTTGTTTAGATACACTTTGTTCTTCCTTTGAGAACTAGTTCCATTTCATCACTAGGAGGCTATTGAATACATCAGATGGAAATTAGGTTGTTGTTTTATAGAAACTTAGAATCCAAAGGTAGTAAGGATGAATGTATTAAACTTCATAATAAAGGTATACATTCCATTCTCTCAATTATATCATGTAACCCTCATTCCTTAATCGAGCTCATAATTTCCTACATTTCTCTTTGTTTCAACTGAGTTTGTTATTCTAGTCTTATGATTTACACGTTCATCCAATTCTCTTTACTTGAACTCTTCTGAAGACTCTTCACTTCTATGTACTTATTGTATACTTAACTTTTTTTTTCCTATTTTCCCTTTGCTTTGGAGTACATAAAACATTTTACTCGATTACATGATCCATTCCTCATAATTGATTCTTACTATCTTAGCCCTTACATACTTTTCTCATATCTTTTCCATATTTCATATTTAGAGTTCATATAATACTAATCATTAAACTTAATCTGAACCTTATGTCATGTTTCTTTATTCCTAATTAAGGGTTTCTTATATGACGCCCCAAAGTTGGATCTCAGATATTGGTTCCAACTGATTCTTAGTTATTCCAAAATTTCCCATATGTTTCAATATCTAGTGTATGCGCATACTCAATACATTCTGAGTTTGCCTCCTTATAATTTAATTAATCTTATTAGATTAATTCATAGGACTCATTAGATCCCAGTTACACATCTTGCTAGCTGGATCGGGCCAAACCTACAGTCCTAAAGTCAAGAGCTACTCAAGATTCACCAACTTCTATATATAAAACATATAGAAAGAATATCCACTCAGGGTAAACTCATTTAATGATAACTTATGGTCTAGTCGATACAAAGAATGTAAACAATAATTGAATTAACTTCATAGTGTACAAAAATCTTAAAGGACCACATATATTTCTAAGAACTAAATATTTGAATTCAAATATATAAGAACATTTACATTGATATCCAATCAAAGCAACAATATAAAACAAGAGTTACATCACATTCTATTTTTATGCTCAATTCATTCATTCATTCTAGTCTTCTAAACCTAATATTTCTAGGGTTTCTCTCTAGCCCATCCTCCCACTGCATGCCTAGACAGGGAATTCAGAGAAGAATAGACAGAGTAGCTTGATACTGGTCAACCTAGGTATCCAGATACTGGGCCAGGGTATCCAAATACCCATACTTCCCAGAGATATTCACACACCACCTCTTAACTATCACACTTATAACTCTGACTTTCTATCCTAATGGTCCCCGATGACTCAACCTAAGCTCTGATACCAAGCTATTACACCCACATCCCACAATCATCATTAATCATGAGATTAGGGCATAAGTTTGAGGATTATACTTAATACAAAGTTCACTCCCAAAATTTTCTTTTATTTTAAGCTCTTTGTTTTCTTACATTCAATCACATAAACAAACTTTACAAGATAATTAAACCTTGATTACTCTAATATGATCTCAACATTAATGATACACATCCAGACATTCATTTTGTTTCTCACACTTCGATGTACATACACCATGATAACCATATATATATATATTCTATTATTAAAGAAACAAAGTTACACATTATCATTTACAAATCTCTTTCAACTCTATACAAGGACCTAGAGTGACAGGGACCGACTGAACTTAATAATCTCATGCTTAACTCCTTTGACAAATCTACTCTGATGCATTGACATCTCTAGTCCACAAGTTATCCCTAAAAAATGTGAGTAGAGGGGTGAGCCTACTCGCTCAATGAATGAGCACTTCATAGAAATAGTTTAAAACACTTATATAATTACAAATATATTTCTGAACAACTGATATCAATTATAACAATAGTAAGCTTTAAAGAGTCTAATCTTTCACAAACATAAATATGGCAGTTGACTCTAGATATCTACAAGAGTGAATCGATATATGAACATGCTTGATTGATCATAAAGAGAACTAATTATTCAAAAACATACAAAGAATAATTGAATAACTACAAACACTTGTTTAACCTCTCATTCATCTTATTATGCCCTGAATCCACATGAGGTGTACCACAACATGTGAAAGAATCACAACAAGCTACGATCTCACTATACAAGGCTTAGAAGCATGCCTAGGTTCCTAAGCCTATCTCTCGAGTAAGACCCCATCTGTAGCAGGCCTCAGTACGTCTGCCTCTCGATGGCTAATGGGAGTGGCTACATATCTCAAACTCCACATATCAACTTGGGTACTCAGGAAGTGAGTTAAAGCCCTCAGGCTTACTGTGCATTAGTGGACCTACTGAACACTGATCACTACAACATGTAACATAGGTACCACCGGTATCCCTGGTTGGTGTTGGGTACCTCATGACTATAAGGAGTCCGCCTTACTGGTCAAGACCCCTGCACCCTACTAGTGCGCTCTGACTTACCTTGATCTGGACTACCTCCAGTTAGGAAATCGTTTCCTCCCCAAAAAACAAGACTCATCCTGTGAGGATTCTACAGTGTTTAGGGCATCTAAATGTCTAATTCACTCTTTAAATTCACAATTCAATCATCCCATCAACATATCCTAGTTTAGCTTTATTAACTGTTCATGGCATAGATCATCTGATAATATTTACCACAACTGAACTATTAAGCATCACCACATCTCATACTGAGAAACATTGATATCACAATACTTGATTCACTGAACACCCTATCCTTAGGGTTTCATTTACCTCATTCACTTACATATGACTCTCATAAGGATTTAATGCGTCATAAACATTTACTGAATAAAGATTGCTTTCAACAAATCATATGCAATCAACATATGTATGGAACCCTAGAACTGAGCTAAATTTGGGTTTCCATGCCATTCACTCAGTTACCATGTATCAATAATAACATTGAATAAACAAATTCTATGATGTCAAGAGAAGCACTTCAAATAGATTTTACAATATCTATTCACAAATTTCCAACTTTCCACTCATCTAGGGTTTCACCCTCTTTAATGATATATCAAGAAAACACTATTCAGATCACACAAAATGCAACATGGTATACGACATATATGTAATATGCATTCTGATAAACAATCATTTATAATCAATGAGATTCAAATAGACAAATTTCTCTATTTATTTATACAACAATTTTGATCATAGATGAAAGCCCTAAATTTCAGTTTACTCTTATAACCTCTGTAAATACTTAGGGAATTATCATTAAGATGGATTGTATCTATTTCTAATATGATTTTATCATATGAAATTCATCAAAATAGAGGAAGAATCCATTTCATATCATTTTGCAAAAACTAGATCAAATAAGACAATTTAGGATTTGTAGCCGCATTCTAAGCAATTGAAGATTGTTGATAATTTAAATAAATTTTGTGAAATCTACTATTTAAAGGAAGTACCCACTCACCCTAAGGTGTTAAAACATCTTTAAAACTCAGCCCATCTTTGAAAATCTCAAACTCATATCAAAACCCTAGCAAATCACCAGATTCTTCTTCCTTTCGACTCAGAAACCCTACAAATGAGGGATTATAAGGAAAAAGTGAGAAAAGGGGGAAGATTTGATACCATTTCGAATCAAATCAAAGGAGGTATAGAATCTTGATATGTGGGAGAAGATTCACCATGAAAGGCTATGCAAAGAAGCTAAACTTACTTGATTTCATCATATCTCGGACAGAGAAACCCTAGATCAACAATTTCACCACTTTCTCCTCAAAGCCCTAACTCTCCCTCTCTCTCTAGGATTTCATTTCTATGGAATGAATCACAAATTATGAGAGGTCCTAGTGTGTTAGGTTGAACATATAGACCAACTGAGCTGCTTGGGTCAATTGCACATTGACCCCTCACTATACTTTCTCTTATTTTAGTTCAGCTTTCTGTCAGAAAAATGTTATTGTAATTCGTTTATTTTAGAGTTTAAACCTTCTCCAAAAATTATGAAAATTTATCATGTTTTTTGTAATTGAGTTATAAAGATTCAATTAAAATTTTAGATCATTCCAATATACCATTAAATAACTAAAAATATAAAAGTGTACTACTATGCAGAAATCTATGAAACAATCGATTGAAGAGAAAATTCCCCAAAACAGTCATGCAAGCTGCCACAGCCGTGCTAAGATGGCCCCAATATAGCTGTGATACCTATGATGGCCGTGGTTATTTGTTTTACAAGATTTGAGTACAAAAGTCGGTCAACAGTTCAATTCTTATAAAATGGTTGTGTGGCCTAGAATGCCCATGCCACCAACGACCTAACGTAGTGGTGGTATCCTAGACTCCAACTCTATTTTCATTGTCCTTTTCCTATCTCTCTCACTCCTCCCCAACATGATCATGTTTGGTGAAAACCCTTATTTCAGCCGACTAGGGTTTATATTTTCTCAAACCCTAATTATACAAAGCGATAGCATACTTAGATTTCTCATTAAGTTTAACACATCATAATCAAACTACCATCCTTAATCATGTTTAAATAATGATCAATATAACTAAGCATGTAATCATCCAGATAAACTCTAGTTTACCAATTAATCTCAGATGCGGTCATAAAAATAAATACCCCCAATCCTTCTCTTTCACCTTAGTTGTTTCGAGATGCTTATGAAGAGCTAGAATCAATGAGTCATCATCAATTTAGGGAAATATGACGACAGAACAGGCAACATAAATAAAAATTTAACTATCATATTCTTCTTTGAATAGTTGATCATGTCAATAACTATGTAATGGGAATGATGGTTTGCAAGGTTATACCTAGTCCTGGAGCAAGTCCAGTGACAATCCCCTTGCAGTAGCATGCATCTTTCTTCAAGTTGCAAATGGACAATGTCAGTAGTGGCTTCGTGGTTAATCACCACAGACAGAAGTTGACCTCATCCTCCTAGTGACATGAAATAACCTCTTCACCTCTATAGTATTTCACACCTCATGTCGTTCTAGATGAATAGACAAAAAAGAGTTGTCCCTTCTAGTCAGTGTGCTAACATTGACTTTCTCTCCCAATTGTCTCTCCATTGCTATCTCTTCCTTTTATAGGTAGGACTTGCTCGAGTTCTCTCAATTACCACAATTAGAGAAGACAACAATTGTCAGAGCTAATTGATGTGTCTCTAAAAAGCCTCAACTATCCCTCTATTTACAGGATGGTAAGGGTTAGGGATTCTAGTATGTGCAAGAGTCGAAGGGGATGGGGTTTTATGAATTTTTGTAACCTACGAATGATGAAACAGTCGGTTCAACATTGAACCAATTGGTTGACATGTAAGTTAATCGATTCAATCCTTGAAATGGTCTTTTCACTATGTATTCCAATAGCAATTAAATTGGTAATATTTGATAATGCATGACATGGTGTTGTTACTATTCCTTGATCCAATCGAGTTGATCAATGAAACGGTCGATTCAAAACCTAAACTGGTTGATTCATGGACCTGAGCCAATCAGTTCACTTCCTAAATTGGTTGTCTCATCGACCATATTGCCAATGTCGATCCAATTGATGTGATACTTGAATCCATCAGTTCAACACTTGAAGCAGTCGATTCAAAATCCATGCATTCAACATTAAACAATGGTTGTCTAAGTTGAATACCTAACTCCTTAAGTAATCAAGTTTAAACCATATTCATGAATAAAATCATATTCCAAGTGTATCCTATGCGTGTGACCCTATAGGTTCCAAGTTACATTGGAAGTGAATGTCCATAACTAGTTTAGGACATCACAAGCAATGATTGGCATCTATCAATATATCATTGCTACCCAGGTACTCAAAAAGTTGGAGAGCAACTTCAACCTACAATCTGTGATTGGTGTTACAATATTTGTATAATTCCTTTGTCACTTATAAGACCCCTGATCTGTCTTTTGAATGAACATCATTATTTATCATAATTTGATTCGTATAGCTTTAATCAAAACCTAAAATTTACTTTCAAATCATTTGACAAAGCTAAATTTCAAGTTTGGTCCAATTTGGACAGTGTTTGATCAAGCTATGCAATTTATATGTTTATAAGGGCATTATACAATTTATCCATATCTAGGATTTTTCTTATAATTTGTCACATACTTGTTGTGCCTCATGAGTTTCCATATCATATTTGATACATTTGTACCTTGGGGTGCCTTGTTGCACCATTGGTTTAGTGGTGACGTCTAACATAGGATTGAAGCTAGGGTTTCCTCACATAGACACCCTAACTCGATGGTTTCCTTTGAATGTTGGGATCTGATAATCCACCTTGAAGTGGTGGGATATGATGGTGGTATTTTTGGGTGCTCAAGATTCAATATTTTTTCCTCTTGAGGCATTAAGGTCGATGGCTCAGCAAGGGAGGTGCAACAACCGATGGTGATGCTAGGGTTTGCTTTTATGGCCAAGGGTTGGCATGATTTGATGGGCCACCTAGTGTTGGAGGTCACTGTTTTCTCTAGGGTTACATCAAATGGTCCCCTAAAATATCTATAGGGGTGTAAATCGAGCTTTTTGGAGTTTTAAAATAATTAAAACAAAGAAGTAGGAGGAAACAAGGAAGACACAGGATGTAGAGTGGTTCCTACCTTAGAAATCTAAGGTAGTCAGTCCACTACCTGATTGTTTCCAATCAGGATTTTGAAAGCAACTTATTTTACTACCTCCCGAGGATGTTACACAAAATACAATTGCTTTCCTACACCCTTGAAGTAGCCTTCACCTGAAGTAGCCTCAATCCTCCTAGAAGCAGTCTTCTAAAGTAACTCCAAGTCCACCCTTGAAGTAGCCTTCACCTGAAGTAGCTTCAATCCTTGAAGCAGCCTTCTAAAGTAACTCCAAGTCACCGAAGCAACCTTCACCACCTTGAAGTAGCTCCACAAACCTCCTTTCAACAACCTCCAACCTAGAAGTAGTCAAGGAGAACAAAATACAATAAAAGGAACAAAACTGGAAGAAAGAAACAATGTTACCAATGAGTATAATGCTTTGATCCTATATCAAGCGTATTGATCTCCTATCCACTATAGATAAATGTGGTAGTGTGGTGGCTAGGAGATACTAAGCTATATGACACTAATGTAGAGCTCAAGGAAACTAAATCACAAGTGAAACTTTTCTTGTTGCTCACAAGGAATGACTCTCAAGTTGCAATGTGTATGCTCAAGTAATTTGGGTGTCCTAAGGCATGTCATCAACGATAGTGATGAAGTCGTTGACGTCCACCATCCGTCGAGGAAGAATAGTCTTTGAGGACAACTTTAGATAGCGATCTCTGGCAGCAACGCCATTGAAGGGAATGTCATTGATGATCGTCATAGCTGGAGAGACTGTCCTTCCTTTCCTTGCCACAACTTGCTTCTTTCTACGTGAAGAAGAGGAAGCCATCTTGAGAGTATGAGGTGGAAGAGGAGAAAGGGAAGATGGTGGAAGAGAATGGCTGAAAATTCGCACAAGAAAGTACTAGAAAGGAGCTAGAGAAGAGATATTGTGAATTGGTGAGAAGAATGGCCATTTTTGGGCACCATTTATAGCAAAATAGCAGCCTTCTCAGATGATGAATTTGTCGACCGAGCGTCCCAACGATTATTTTTGGCACGCTCCTCTCTAACGGCTAGCAGGGGCGTTTGGTTGGGATTTTGAAAAATAGCCGTTACGACGGCTCGGTCGATGATTTCGTCGACCAAGGTGAAGGTTAAGAGAAGAAAATTTTTTGTTTGTGGATAGCTTCTAGACTATGTGAAGAGAGTAGTGCCACGTGGATTAGTCAAGTATGGGTCCACTAAGAAATTCTCCATGAATGTTTTTGTCGATCGAGCCCAAAGTTTAGTTCATGTAATGTAAAAAGACTAGGTGCGGCCGGTCAGAGAATAGTTTGACCGGAGGATTCTCAGTCAAGAATTTCATTGAGCGAGGGAGTTCTCAGTTGAGATTTTTGTAGACCGACTGGACTGTAGTTTTGAGCCTGTTTTAAGGAATCAGTCATGGAAATTAAAGGTAAAGATGTATCAATTCATAATTATTCAGAGTCTGGAGAACATATATTAAAGAAGACATCTTCTAGGGGAGTAATAAGTAACTTCTTTCTAATATATTAAAATTGATCAAGTGGAAGCAGTTTTGTAAAAATATCAGCCAATTGTTCTTCAATGTCAACATGATGAAGAGATATGTAATTTTTAGAAATATGATCCCTTAAGAAATGGTGTCAGATTTCAATATGTTTAGCATGACTATGTAAAATAGGATTATGTTCCAAATTTATAGCACTTGTATTATCAAAGAAAATTGGCGTAGATGAAAATGTAAAGCCATAATCATTTAAAACTTGTGGCATGTAAAGAACTTGAGCACAACAGGAACCGGCCTCCATGTATTTAGCTTCAGTGGTAGAAAGAGAGACTATATTTTGTTTCTTACTAAATCACGATACTAAAGCTCTTCCTAGTAAGAAGCAACCACCACTTGTGCTTTTGCGATAAAATCGACAACCAGCATAATCGGCGTCGGTAAAAACTTTTAAATCTCATGATTGACCTTTAGGATACCATAATCTATAGTTGGTAGTACTAGCGAGATATCTTAAGATATGTTTAACGGCTTGAAAATGAGATTGCATTGGTTTAGATTGAAACCTAGCACAAAGTCAGACGGAAAACATAATGTCCGGTCTAGAAGAAGTTACGTATAATAAGCTACCAATCATAGCCCTATATAAGGAATCATCAATGGGTTCTCCATCTTCATCCTTGTCAATTTTGGTAGAGGTGGCCATTGGTGTCGTAGCATGCTTGCAATTTTCTATTCCAAATCATTTTAATAGTTCATTAGTGTACTTCTCTTGTCTTATGAAAATCCCAGTGGGCGTTTGTTTTATTTGAAAACCAAGAAAGAATGTTAATTCTCCCATAATACTCATTTCAAATTCCTTTTGCATTATGTCACTAAATTATTTGCATAACGAATCATTTGAGGAACCAAAAATGATATCATCAACATATATTTGTACAACAAGAAAATCTGATTCATATGTTTTGAAGAATAATGTAGAGTCTGAATTTCCAATTGAGAAACTGTTATCGAATAGTCAATTTTTAAGTCTTTCATACCAGTTTTGAGGTGCTTGTTTAAGCCCATAAAGTGCCTTTTTAAGTTTATAGACATGATCACTTTTTCCAGGGATTTCTAATCTAGGTGGTTCGGCAACATATACTTCTTCTTGGATGATTCCATTTAAAAATGCACTTTTTACATCCATTTGGAATAGTTTGATGTCTTTGTGAGCAACTATGGCTAACAACATTCTAATAGCTTCAAGTCTTGCTATGGGTGCATAAGTTTCATTAAATCTATTCCTTCTTGTTGATTATACCCTTGAGCCACCAATCTAGCTTTGTTTCTTACTACCTCCCCGACTTCATTAAGTTTATTTTGAAAGACCCATTTAGTTCCAATGATGATTTTGTCTTATGGTTTAGTAACTAAGTCCCATACCTCATTTTTTGTGAATTGATTTAGTTATTCTTGCATAGACATGATCCAATATTCATCTTTTAGTGCTTCATTTACCTTTTTAGGTTCAATGATTGATAAAAATGCCATATTTACAAAATCACTAAATGATGATCGGGTTTTTACTTTATCATGAGGATTTCCAATGATTAAATCTTGGGGATGATCTTTGATTAATCTAGGAATATGTTGTTGTGTCTCATTTTGTTGGTTATTTTCAATATTTTGATCATCTTTTGTGGTTATAGTTAAGTCTTCAATTTGATGAGTAATGTCATTTAAAACCTCATATTCATTTTCAATATTTTGAGTTGTTGCTTCATGAAAAGTTATATGGATGGATTATTCAACTTTTCTAGTAGTAGTATTGTAAATTCTAAAAGCTTTGCTAGAAGTTGAATATCCCAAAAAGAATGCTTTATGTGATTTAGAATCAAATTTGTCTCTATCGTCTTTGGTATTTAAGATATAACAAGTTGTACCAAAGGTATGAAAATAATTAACTCTTGGTTTTTTGTTGAAGATGAGTTCATATGGAGTTTTGTTTAGATGAGAATGTACTGTTACTCTATTTAACACATAGCATGTTGTATTTATAGCTTCAACCCAAAAAGTTTTAGGTGTATTATGTTCAAGTAACATTGTTCTATCCATTTCTTGTAAGGATCTATTTTTCCTTTCTACTATGCCATTTTGTTGTGGAGTGCATGGAGCTGAAAAATTATGAGTGTATCCTTGAGATGGAAAAAATTATTCAAAGATGTGATTTTCAAATTCCCCACCATGGTCACTCCTAATTGTACATATTTTATTTTGTAATAGATTTTAAATCTTAGAGCAAAATTTTATGAATATTTGGATTGTAGCATCTTTATTTGTAAGAAAATGAACCCACATGTATCTACTATAATCATCTACAATGACAAAGCAATATCGTTTTCACCAATAGATTGAGTTCTCATAGGACCGAACAGATCCATGCGAATAAGCTCTAATGATCTAGTAGTACTAAGCATTGTTTTTTATTTGAAAGAAATTTTGTTTTTCTTTCCTAAGGTATGTGGTTCACAATTTTTAGGTTTATCAATGGATATTTTAGGTAACCCACGTACAAGATCATATTTAATTAACTTTTTGATAACATGTGAACTTGCATGACCTAATTTTTTATGCCATAGTTGTAAGGATTCATCTTTTTCAAGAAGGCATTTTCCAATAATGGCTTGCATAGAATTAGGCCTAATTATGTACATATTTCCTATTCTTTTTCCTTCATAAATGATTTCATTAGTGTTTTCAATTAATAGTTTACAAGAAGTTTTATTGAATAAAACATCATAGCCACTATCACACAGTTGACTAACACTAGTTAAATTATGATGTAGTCCATCAACAAGTAAAACATTTTTGATTTGACTATTCGTACCAATGTTACCTATTCCAACAATTTTTCCTTTTCCATTATCTCCAAATGTGACTGTTCCACTTTTATTTTCTTCAAATGTTTGAAAGGCCTTTTTGTTGCCGATCATATGCTTAGAACATCCACTATCAACCACCCAGTCCTGCAAAAGAGATAGATTTTGGTACCCATGTGATGGTCCTTTTTGGTTAGAAACATTTAATGACAAACTGAATAAAGTTACATGATTTAACAATTGAATGGTTTAAGCTAAACAGAACTATATTCGGTCAAAAAATATCTTGACCAAAGAGTGTCTCGATCGAAGATTTTGTCGACCGAGAGTTTTGCTAGTTTACAGGTTGATATATGCGTGAAACAATAACTTTCTTGGTCGACTATTTGTTGGACCAAAGATATCTCGGTCGGAGATTTTCTCGACCGGGATTGTTATTGTTTTTTTCAATAGGTGCAGGTTTGAGACAGAAACTCCTTGGTCAATTTTTTTTCTCGACCGAGGATAGTCTCGGTCGAACTCTTTGCTAATCGAGATTGTTTCTGTTTGTTTTCAGAAATTTCATTTATTCCAATTTGTGCTTAAATTACTTCAATTATGCTAAGGTACCAGTATGTTTAGTTGAGATAAGACATCATGATTTTCAAAGTGAAGTAATAGGTCAAAACGCAACTAAATCATATTCAAGTTTGCTAAGTTTGGGGTCTTGGAACCCAAACTAATTCAACATCCTTTTTCTTGTATGGGCATGAGAAAGAATATTGTCCTAGGCGCAAGCAATAGTGACAACAAATGGAATTAATTTCATTTCTCTTTTTATGATTTTGAGTTGAGTTGTTCTTGGGTACATATATGATCTTGGTCTTGGGTGCTTGTGTTCTTCTAGGTTTAGGTTGATGAAAATTTTCTTTTGGAACATATCTTAAACCTCTCCTTCCAATTTGACCAGAAGAATCCTTTAGAATATTATCAAGAACATCATTATTTTTTAGGCTACTAATTTCCTTTTGTAATTTGGTAATTTCATCCATTTTCTTTTTAATATTTAAGTTTTCCAGCTCTAAGTTAGATGACACACTATCTCTTTCCTTTACAATGGCATCATAATCTAAATGAGTGCATAGGATTTGTTGAGTTTGAAAGTCATTCAATTTAGCAAGTAATTCAACCTTTTCTTGAGAAAGAAGATTATAGTTTGTCTCTAGAGTAAGTAACTTTGTATTGCAATCATTAAGAGAAGATTTCAAGGTAGAATTTTCAGACAATGTTTTCTTTTTTAGCAACAAGGTCATTTAATTTAGCATATAAATCTTCATTTGTTTTTGTAACTCTTTTTAATTTCTTCTTACAATCTACATACTTGTCATGTAATTCTTCAATACTAGAAACTAATTATTCTTTTGATAAATCAAGTAGACTTACCTCATTTGAGTCTTCATTTTCATCTTCTTTGGCCATAAGACACTCTACATTTTCTTCTCCACTTTCACTATCATCACTTAACTCATCCCATGCGACTTTGTGTGCTTTCTCTCCCTTCATCTTGGAGGAGACTTTCTTCCCTTTCTTTATCTTAGGACACTCATTTTTTACATGTCCTTTCTTTCCGCATTCAAAACACCTAAGAGAGGAAGAAGAAGAAACACTAGAGTTTTTGTTAGATCTATACCTTTTGTATTTCTTACCATTTACAATAAGTGCATCTTCTTCATCATCTCCTTCACTTGTTTCATCACTTTCTTGAGTAATGACTTTTGTAGCTTTTATAGTTATGTCCTTCCTTCATTCTTTTTGAAGTTCAAGGTCTCATCTTTCTTCCTACTCTAAGGTGATCTCATGAGTTTCCAGATTGCCAATGAGTTACTCCATCTTTAGTTTGGTGAGATCATTAGCTTCTTCAATGACTGTCACTTTCGGCTTGTATTTTGGAAGCAAAGATCTAAGAATTTTTCAGACTTGATCTTCTTCACTTATGAATTTTCCTAATGCACTTAAACCATTAACAATAGTAGAAAATCATGCATACATATCACTAATAGACTCATTTGGTTGTGTTCGAAATTGTTCAAACTTTTGTTTAAGCATAATAATCTTAGAATTTTTAACTTGTATGGTTTCTTCATGTGTAATAGAATGTCTATGCCATATATCAGATGCAGTTTCACATGAGGAAATTCTATTGAATTCACTTACCGAAATAGAGAAATATAAAATACTTACAGCCTTGGCATTTAGTTGATCTTGTTTTACTATATTGGCATCCCATGTATCATATTCGGTTTTAGGAAGCTCATATGGAGTACACACCATCCTCCAAAGCTCCCAACTGATGCCTTGGAAGTAAACCTGCATTCTTCTCTTCCAATAGTTGTAGTTTCTTCCATCAAATGGTGGTGGACAAGATATGTGAGTTCCCTCTAGGTTCAAGTTGTTGAGCACACCATCCCCCATCATTCAAGACTTGTTAAACCTCACTGAAGACCTGCTCTGATACCAATTGAAAGATATAGATGGGGGGTGAATAGAGATTTTTGGAGTTTAAAATAATGAAAACAATTAAAACAAAGAAGTATGAGGAAACAAGGAAGACACAGGATGTAGAGTGGTTCCTACCTTAGAAATCTAAGGTAGTCAGTCCACTACCCAATTGTTTCCAACCGGGATTTTGAAAGAAACTTATTTTATTACCTCTCGAGGATGTTACTCAAAATACAATTGCTTTCCTACACCCTTGAAGTAGCCTTCACCTGAAGTAGCCTCAATCCTCCTAGAAGTAGCCTTCTGAAGTAACTCCAAGTCCACCCTTGAAGTAGCTTTCACTTGAAGTAGCTTCAATCCTTGAGGCAACCTTTTGAAGTAACTCCAAGTCACCGGGAGCAGCCTTCACCACCTTTAAGTAGTTCCACGAACCTCCTTTCAACAGCCTCCAACATAGTAGTAGTCAACGAGAACAAAATACAATAAAAGGAACAAGACTGGAAGAAAGAAACAATGTTACCGGTGAGTATAAAGTTTTGATCCTATATCAAGTGTACTGATCTCCTATCGACTATAGATGAACGTGGTAGTGTGGTGGCTAGGAGATACTAAGCTATATGACACTAATGTAGAGCTTAAGGAAACTGAATCACAAGTGAAACTTTGCTTGTTGCTCACAAGGAATGATTCTCAAGTTGTGATGTGTATGCTCAAGTAATTTGGGTGTCCTAAGGCATGTCCTATTTATAAGAATGGATTACAAGGGCCTAGGGATATTCTAGACACTTTCTAGAGTGTTCTTAGTGCTGAACTAGCTGTTAGATGTCCATTAATTAGATTGCAATGACTAGTTATTTAGTGTTGAAAAGTGCAGTCCAGAACTTGTCTCAGTCGAGAAGTTTGTTGACCGAGATTGTCTTGGTCGAGCAATTCTTCGACCGAGAGTTGGTTTGGAGTAAAAATGTTCAACGTCTATTGTGACTTTCCAAATACCAACTACTCTCAGTCTAACGGCTATGGAACCTACTTGAAGGTTCATCTCAGTCGAGAATGTTGTCGACGAGGGCTATTCTAGGGTTAAATGAGTAGGTCAACAGTCAGTGTTCATGAGTTAGACTGAGGTGGTTATCAATCGAAGATTTTTTCGACTGAGGATGTCTCAGTCAAGAAGTTAGTCGACCGAGAATTATTTTGTTACAAAATGTTGAATCATCTACTAAGTGTGTGTAATGATGTGCAATTGTGATTGTATCTTAGGGGAGGATCTATCTAAGTGTTGTGAGTGGATAGGGAAGATCCAACGCTTGATTTACATGATATCTATGTACTTGTACATTATATACTTTTACATTATATACTTGTACAAGTTTTTACATTTAGTACAATCATGAAAGTAAAATCAATATAAGCATATTGATCTCCAATTTGCATTGATCTTCAACTATCCACTTCCTATTATGTTTATCCCTAAAATACTCAAATAACAAGTTAGATCAACAAGAATGAAATGTTTGTCATCATCAAAACAAAGGGTTTAATTATGTCCAATTTAGCCAACATCCCCTAGTGTTAATATGTGATGTTTGACCTAGTTTTTCATGGATGAGATGTTTTAAATTTATACACATGGCATGCATGGCTTGACACTTCTTCCCTCCTTTCTCTTTCACCCCAAGCTTTATATAACTCTCTCCTTCCATGCTAACGAGCTCTTTAGACACTCTCTTCTCTTCTTGTTGCTTGGGATTTGTCCCTATTTCTTGGCAGAGAAGAAGAATCTCAATAAGAAGAAGCTTGGTGGATCTTGCTTGCATGTGCACCTAGGGTTTGGATCTACCCTCTTCTTGGTTGTTTGGAGCTTCCTTGCCTTATTTCTTGGCTTAAGCAAGTAAAATCTTCCTGTTTCCTTAGTTTTCCTTGATGCCTAACCTTCTTATCTCTTCCTTCTTGGATGGATCCATGGTGTTTCTTAGTGGATCTTGTTCTATAGGTTAAAGAACACCTTCTCTCTTCTTCTTTGACCTAGGGTTTGCTTGTTCTTAGAGAAAAGGAGCTAGCTTGGATGAGTGAAGTGCTCAAGCTAGTATTTTTTCTCTCTCTCTGAGCTACCTTACTATTTGAACCTTCTCCATCTACCTTGAGGCAAGTTATATAGATTTCTCCACATTTGTTTCTTACTCTTAACTTGCATGTACAAGATCTTGCTCTAAAACGTAGTTCTAACTAGAAAGATGTTATCCTTGACCAGGGTTTGAGTTTATATGGTAGTTCTTGAGTAGAGAATCTTCCTTGATGTACTCCTTAACTGTGTGTACGTTTCTTCCTAGGGAGTGGGAGCTCTAGACCTTGCATGCATGTGGAAATTGATTGTTTTGGTCATTGAAAATACAACACATGGTTTAGGAGAAACAGATGAACCAATCGGCCCCTGGCTTTGAGGATATGGGAAAGGCAAGGGAGTTAAACCCCAACCTTCTACTCCTCTCTTCATTGCTAATCCTATCCAAAAACCACAAGACCTGCATGGAGGTGTATAGAGTCGCCAGTTGAAGGAGACCTGACTGAAAAAACCATGGCCGAGCTCACCACCATCAACCAGATATGCTGACGTCAGGGACCGCTTAGCAGGCATCCCTACTGTCTATGAAGACCAACATCAAGGTGCAACACAGGAGTGCACTTGCATTTTACGCACGGTTTAATCATGTTACTCGACTCCCTCTTTTGAGCAAGCAAATGCTTAACATGCTCTGGGAAAGTCTTGGTCTGAGCAGAATGCCAGATGTCATGGTCGTGTTTTTGGTCCTCTTGCTGAAGAGGAGATGCTTGACCATCTTGTTGAGGAAGATGCTAATGATGATGAGGCTACCAAAGATGATGTCTTTGAGAATGGTACTGACGATAGATTTTCAAGTTCCTCCAGAGATGAAGGTGATGTTGTAGTCTCTGCTACACCATTAGATGGTGATGAGGACTATGAGCCCAAGGCTATTAATGATGATGTTGATTGTGACCCAATTGACAAAAATAACATAGATTTAGGTTAGATGTTTTAGTTCTCCAGTCTTTAGGTTTCAATCATATCTATATTTTTAGACTATTTTGTACTAATACATTTGGGAACTATATCTGAGGCATACTATTTTATCATCTTGTTGTTTTATTTTTATTTTGTTTATCATTATGTGATAACATGCTTAGTGTTGTAATCTTAATCCTATGTAACAAAACTCTATGGTTGACTATATATTATGAGTTTGTGGTACATTATCCCATATTTTGATTATGATATTAGCTTGCTTGTTTCTCTGTGCTTCATCTATGTTTGATGTGTGCTATATGTAGTTGATTGATTATTGTGCTTGTAGAGAAGACCTATGCTTTTAGCTCTTGTAACTCCCTACATTTTTGCAATGACAAAGAGGGAGAAGTCCTCTCAACCATATTGTTTTAATGCTTATATGATCCTTTTGTTTTTTATTATCTACTTATCATGTGATTTGCTAGAGGACCATATAGTATGTATGTGCTATGGTTATTTATGGAAAGAATAACCATGCATGATTAGCTAAGCATGAATTGAGGGGGAACAATTCACATTGTTCATTCATGTATCCCCTTGCAATTCACAAGGTAAACGGTTTAACTCTCACATCCTTTCTCAATGGTAAAGGTTTAATTTTCATATCCTTTACAATATGTTGAGGAATGTTTTGTCATTGTAAAAAAGGGGGAGAATGTTTACCTAAGTGTTATATGTTGTCCATATTTTGATAGTGACTTAACCATTCCATTCATATGTATCTAATATATTTGTTTGAGATTGAATTCACGCATTAGGTACATGAGAGGATCAAATCGATCAAGCCCTAGCTTGTTTTAGTTCAAGTCAAAAGCAAGGCAAATGCACGCATTTGGAAAACACTCCAAATCACCTTAGATGCTTTTTTGTAATCATTTGTATTGATGATATGACTTGTAACTAAGATGAGAAAAAACTAGGAACACTTAATTCGAACGTTTGATCACTTAAAATTTATTTTGGAAAATTCATTACAGGTTGTTCATTGGGCGAGTTACAAACTCGACTGATCCTTAATGGATTTTGAGAATGATCTTGATCGGTCGAGTTACATACTTATAGAACTCGATCGGTCCTTCTCTAGACCAGAATTGATTTAAGTGGATTGATCGAGTTTCCATCAGGACAAACTCGACCGATGGTTTAAATTGATCTTGTCACATAGTGTGATCGGTCGAGTTATCTTTATTGAAACTTGACCAAATGCACTATGTGGAAAACACAAAAAAAGAAAATCTAACTATTGGAGTGTTGCAAAACTCAAAATTATATCCGTTACAACTCTCCAAATGGCTAGAAAACATTCATAGGTGTTCCCACACTCTAGTGGACACCCCTATCTATAAATAGGACCTCTTAAAGTTCATTCCAAGGTTGCTCATTCATGCTATTCATGGTCCTTACCATATTTGAGTGCTTTTAGTTCACTAGAGCCTCTTTCTCTCTCTTGATTATAGTTCATTTCATCCATATGGGTGAGATAGGATTTGTATGAGAGAGCTACCTCATTGTACACTTGTAAAGCTCTTAAAAGCTTCTCCATCCCAATCCCTTTCCTCAAGATCATGTTGATGAAGGCTTCTCTAGGTGAAGGAGGAGGTGCATGCTTCTTTAAGCTATAGAAGAAGCTTCTTCAAGAATCTTCGAGTGAAGGAGGAGGACAAGACAGAATATCCAAAGAGTTGAGTGGGTAAATCCTTCAAGGAAACATACTCGATGCAAGAAGAGGATGTCCTTGGTGAAGGCATCCAACTACTTGCAAGAGTGGGTATGACCTTGGTGAGGTAGAATATTAGCTCTTGGATAGGTAAGACCTTGTTTGTAAGGTTATTGTCTCCCTTGACCATAAAGGGAAGTTGGGTATCCTTATCCCAAAAAAGGAAGGTCATATGTTGCAACTCTTATAAGTAATATAAGGAGTAGACATGTTTAAGAAATCCTAGAGCTTGACTTCTCTATGTAGTGGACTGACTCTCTCTTAGTTTGGAAATTGAAACCACACTAAAATAGCTTGTTCAATTGGTTGCTTCAATTTCTTTCATCCTTTCTATGCATGTCTAGATTGCCATCAAATTGACTATTTTCAATTATGCCTAGTTCAAGTAATTGAAGGTCTAACTATTCTTGTGTAAGTTTTGTAGATCTATTCACCCCCCTCTAGAGCCCTCCCATCCTGAACTTATTCTTTGTCTTCTCAAGGTCCTCTCTCTCTCTATCATCCATTCCATAAGGAAAACTACATCAAGTTGATTCCTCTAAACAATTATTTAGAGGGTCTAGATTTTTCCAAAGCCATCCATACCTTGTGAATTCCAACTTAACATCTTCATTATTGTTCATGGCCTAAGATTCACCAATCACCTATACTTGGGAGTAAGCCTCCCACACCATGGTCATCCCCTCTAGTCTTCCCACTTTGGTAGCTCTGTCCTCCTTTTCAATGTTTTCTTGGTTCAGGGCTTCTTTGTCCACCCTCCTCTTTATTTTTCTAGTAGGTTCAACTTGCTCCTCTATTTTCTTCTATCCTCCCCTTTCCTTAGGGTGTTGGCCTGTCTTAGAGTTTGTGGTCTTGAAATGGTGTCAATTTTTTTCTTTGATATGTCTTTTGTTTTTTCATGGACAACTACATTGACTCTGCAACTTTCACCCTCAATTAAATTGCTCCTTGTAGTAATGCATGGCTCTTCATCTTTTCTGCCCTTACAATGCTATTACTAATGTCATCTTTTCATTGAGTACGCATGTCTTTAATGGTCCCCACCTCCCTTGTTTCAAAAGTCATATCTACTTCTCATGTTTTAAAAACATTATTAAAATCCCTTGCATCATCTTGTGGTCCCTCCTTCATAGTGTTATCTTTCTGCTTAGTCATTCCTTCTCTCCTTTGTAGCTTATCCTTTCTCATAGGCTACTCATTGTTGTTGAAATTGTGTTACTCATGCCTTATGGAGTCATAGCTTCTGGGTGCATCATAATTCAACAACAACAATCTATTCAGCTTTGCTTTTAGTGTCTTCCCTAGTACTATCTCTATGTCCTAGTTCACCCTACTGTAGTGGTCTCCTTTTTGTCCCCTCGTATGAAAGATCACTCAAATGTTATCTCTTATCTCTCCTTGGTGATTCTCTTATCCAAATACCCCATTTTTCTTCACCTTATTCTTCATTAGGCCAATCTATATATTGGTGTCTGACTTTGCTACAAGAATTACAAAAGTTTGATAGCCTTTCATATCATAGATCTATTTCCACAATATCTCCATCTATTCTTCACATCTTTTGGGTTGCTCTAAGAGGTTTGTTCAACTACAAAATGATTTTTTCTCTTCTTTCTTTCATCCATATCATATCTTCTCTTTCTATCTCCACTACTTTCCCGAATCTTGCTTGTAATCTCTCAAGAGCTTCATAAGATATGTAACCCATAGGGATGTTAAAAAATCTAACCCAGAAAGCACATTCTGTGAAGTCCATTTCTAACAGTTTATCACTGCCTTATACCTCTTTGAATATCAGCACACACCCATCAAAATTGCACATACCCTCTCTTTAGACTCTATCTCTATCCTTCTTCAATTCAAACTATATCATAATAACCTTATGATCCATTTGCTTGAATCTCTCTCTTGATCTAAGACCCCAAGCCTACAACACTATTCTTTGAAGTGATGGGAAGTAGAAATTCATCTCTGTGATAAGCTTGGCTTCTAGGGTCAAGTGTAGTTGATCTTTTAGAAGAGCTTTGTGCCCATCTGCTAAGTCCACTATCTCATCTTCATTTTCTTCTAGTCTCAATGAGTTGCATTGTTGAATTAATGCATCTACCATAGCAGTAGAGGGGTAGGGGGGTTTTCCCTATCGCCAGTGCAACCACCAAAGCATTGGGTAGTGTGGGGAGTCTTTCCTTTTTTTTATCATATTTTAGTTTTATGAAAAAATAGATTATTGGGAGATGATGCAAAACCCTACTTTTTAAAATATTACTTCGGGAGAAATTTGAGGGTTTTAAAATGCAATATAAGTGTGAAACAAAACAGGACTGAAGTTTATACAATATCATGATTTGTAGCCATGTTTCTATAATTTAAGATTTTTACAACAAATCTTAACTTGGCATGATGATCTAGGGTTTTTGATATGGTTAATTTACCTAGAAACAAGCCAAAATGACCTTACTTGACCAAAAAAGTTGAACCTTAGTTATTTGAAACTATTCTTGGGGAATTCAAATAACCAAAATGAGGTTGGAAAGACCTTGTCATCAAGAAATATTTTTGGGGAATAACACATCGTACCTCAATGTTATGTCTGACCAAATGCATGGCCCACCTAGAACTTTGATGAAAACCTCAACTGATGATTGTTTTTGGCAATAAATTTAATGTTTGGACTTGTTTGCAAGCATGAAAAGTGCTTCAAATAATCTTTTTTTGTTACCTAACACCCAAACACCTCTCATAATCTATGAATCCACCAAAGCTCATGATTGAGGGAGAAATAAGTGAAGCTAGGGTTAAGATAGAAAAGTACTTGAATTTTGGTGTTTTTGAGTTTTGCCTTGTTGTTGATGGTGGAATTGGATGTGAATATAGGGTTTAATTTTAATAATATATTCCTATTCATCATATCTAAATTTCTTTTGATCAACCCTTTTTAAAGGATACAATCATTGATTTCTTTCCATCTGACTACATCATGATCCTTAATCTAGATGAATTGGAAATCGAGGAAGATGATATATAATATGGAGTTGGTGGTGGTTCTTGAATCCTCAATAGTAGGACAGTCATGATTCTTTTTTATGATAATGTGAGTGCTTAAGTCATTTTTTATACATTTAAACATCTAAATTCCTAATCTTCTTAGACAAAAAATCAATGAGTTGGTTGCTTACATTTCTAGGTTGCTGGGTAATGAATTTTAAAAGTCTTAGAAAAAGGAATACCTCCTATTTTATATTATTGATGAATTTTTCTTGTTTAATTAATAATAATAAATTAAGTACTATAAATTTAAATGGTTAATCAACAAAATTGTTATGCTAATATTATCAAAGTTAGTCTAATTGAAAAAGATGCATGGAAATTGAAGGGACATGTATAAAATGTAGTTTGAATTCAGCAAGATGGATTAAATATGGTTCCTTGATGGTTGTTAATGAATATTTGAGAGTTTATATATGATTTTTGGATAAGGTCTAGTATAAATGTTTTGAATTGGGATATCTTATTTAGGATTATTGTTGAGTAAATGAATCAAATAAGCCAATGAAACGATGTATGGTGGTGAATTATGATGGACTGCATGGTAATGGAACTAAGGGTTTCTATGTGCTATGAATAGTGATCGCATATCTTAGATACACCCCAATGAATTTATTAACCTGTGAGGTGTTGAAAATTATGCATAATGATGTAATGAACTAAGACAACTTCATGAAAACTGTAAATCCACTGGTAGAATGAGAATGAAAGGTAAAACCATAACTTTCCATATGACTGTGTAACTGGAAAGAGATAATGTGAACTATATATTATCAATTCCTTTTAAGACAATACATTTTATTAAGATTATGTAATGCCATCCCTAATCACACATATGCACTTAGAGGAAGAAACACTGAGTTATCCATAACTCGTGCATTCAAGGGGGCATTACATAAAACTAGAATTCATAACAACAATATAATCAATCACACATACTTGAAAGATTAGCATCCACATCACTATTCTTACAAAAAGGGAATTTAAGGTCAATCGCATGGAAAATTAATTTTACATCTTGAGACAAAGTCTCTCGTCTAAATTTCTAAATATGGAAACATAAAGCTGACTTTATAAAGATGAGGATCATCTTATCGTTGCCACCCTACTTGATCTTATCATTTCTCTATTATTGACCTCCGAGTCTTTGGGTGCTACTACTACACCTTCTCCTCACAGAAGGACATATCCTCCCCAGCCAATCATTATCAAAACATTCGCTAGAGTAAGGGGCATGGACATTCTATACGTAAGAAACCAGAGTAAAAGATGCTACAAAATATTCTTAAACATGATACACATGCATTAAAATATGTATCAAATCTTAAACATGAAAAACTTCTCTTTCTTTATTTTTGACTCTTTCTTTACATGTATCTTTTTTTGGTTATAGGTAATCTGGTACCTGGGTTTCATGAATTGTCCTAAGGTGCATGGGTCACATAAACCTTAAAAAGGGTCTGGGTTATGTATCTAAAATTAGTCGGCACTAAGAGCCTCGACCTCATAACCTGCACATAGGGCATAGGTCATGTCTCTCTGATATTGGACTGGACTAGGGTTCCTGCACCACATGACTTGCACAAAGGGTATGGGTCATGTCTTCTCTTATCTTAATTTCTTTCATCATACTTATAAAAGAGATTATGTGCATGCTCTGAATTAAGGTATCTATTATTTACAACTTTTATCTAATTTATGGCCACAATTATATGATAATTACTCCTCTATGGCACCTAAGTGTCCTCTATGGTGGAACACACCCTCCGTTGGCACAACATGCCCTCTATTGAAGTTGAAGTGTTCTCTATGGTACAACACACCCTCTGTTGGCATAACGTGCCTTTATGACACATGTAGTAAATTATGAATCTCTCGACACTCTCTGTTGAGGACTTATCTTATAATGTATATAGTTATTTTTTTGATGTCATTTTCTATCTCTGTTCTTATTTCATATTTCTAAATATTAATATATTATCTTTGAATCTATTCTGAATTTCTTGTCTCTAAATCTTAATCTATAATCTTTGAATATGTATCTCTATTCTTTAATTTTGAACCGAATCTAAATATGATTCTAAAGTTTGACTTTCTTATTGTCTAGTAAATCTTAATCTAAACATCAAATTTGATAGAATGACTTAATTAAATTCTCATATCAGATTTATGACATTTGATTCTAAAGGCTTAAGATAATAACCTGAACTGAGAGTAATAATACTAGGAATCTGAATGTAGCTTAAGCACCAACTATTTAAAATATGATGTTCAAACAAGATAATTCAATTATATATATAATTTCATTAAATTTGATCTTAAGATGAATCTAATGCACTCATGTGAGCTTAAATCTTATGAATTAAACATGAATCATATAAAATTTTATCTTGCAAACTTAATCATAACTTAATGCATTCCACTCTTATATCTTATCGTGTATTGAATTCTTAGATCTTAATCGTCTAAGAAATCTAAACAACATTTGGTTGTTAGATCTTATCTATCTATAAAAATCTTATTAGCATATTTCTACTTGAAATCTTAAATATGACATCATCCCACACTATCTAGTATGACTATCTTTCTTGCATATCTTATCTTGTAGTCTTATTCATGAATATGGATCTTTACTCAGAGATCTTGTAGAAACATGATCCTTTAATTTTATCTGGTTCATGACTCTCGATTATTTCAATAAATCTTAATAATATATCTCTACTTGAGATATTGGGTGTATGTGGGAATACCATCATGAAGGAATGGAATATTTCCTTGCATATCTTACTTAAAATCTTGTAATATTGGAACACAAATCATAATGCCTTATATGAGAAACATGTAAATATATTTAGCTTAATAAGTATGAATACTCATGGGAATGAACCACACACCTCTCTTGGAGAAAATCCTAGTTACTTACGTTAGATTAAAGAACCCTAATCATTTACTTAGGTGATTGAAATATTAATTACCATGTTCCTTCAATAATTTTTTATTAATAATTACATTCACTTTATTCTTCTAGGGTCTCATAGTTCTTGGGTAAAAGAGGGAAACTTAGAGTCAGATCAGACTTTGTGACTTATTCTATCATCTAGATCTTGAAAAATAGATCAACTTTCATGTATGGCATCCATCCATAGGACAAACCAATCAAAAGGTATGAATTATTGAAATCTGACAATCAGGAGTAAGATAAAAGCATTGACAAATACATGGAGTTGGATAATTTAAAAACACAAAGAGTAATATGACCAAGCTTTTGAATCATCAAATATTCACATTCTATAAACTTACGGCCAAGACAAGAGATGGCGGCTGCAAGCCCTAGCGGGAGGAGTAATTCTAGTCGTAACCTGCTACCCACCCGGCCACCCACCCAGCTGGGTCTACTGCAAAGTCCAATATGGACCAGTTTTGTTTAATTTTAAATAGGAGGGAAGTAGAAACAAAGTAAAAACTTGTATTGATCATAACTTTCAAGCCACAATGAATTTTTCAATGAAATAAAAAGCATTGGATTCGTGATAAGAAATACTTTTCAATAAGACCAATGTTGACATATTTTGAAAAAATAATAATATGAGAAAAGGATGATGAGAGAAGTAGAAGAGAGAGAAAATATTTTTGTTCATAACTTTCACTCTGGAGCATATTTTTTAATGAAATAAATTGCATTAGAATCCTTGTAAAAAATACTTTCCAACAAGACTAGTGTTGACATACTTTAAAATAATGATAATATGACAGAAATATAGTATCCATATTTTAGGATATCATACACATGCTTTGAGTATAGACGTACATTACTTGTGAGTATAGTACATCACATTCGTGTTTCTCCCAAATCATATACAATATTTACTTGTTCATCTATGAATTCGATTGACTAACATTAGCAATGGGTTTAGTACTATACTTTTGAATGAATAAGATCAATGATTAGTTGTTCTTAAATATAGGTGAAAGTATTGTAGTTTAGTAAATGTGTATATTTTTAATGAAACATGAATTAGTTTATATAGGTACAGTATGTGGTTATTGACAATCTTTTATACATGATATGTCTCGTATTGTACTAACAAGATCATCAAATCATGTGTTGTTGTTATGTCTCGTACGGTACCTCTAGTACTGTACGTCTAGTACAATACTTTGTATTATAAAATGTGGATGTTAGTACAGTACTTCTTATACCAAGATCATTAAATCATGTATTGTTCTTATGTCTCGTACGGTACCTCTAGTACTATATGTTTGATATTATACTTTATATTACAAAATGTGGCTGTTAGTACTGTACTTCTAGTAACAACAAGATCATCAAATCATGTATTGTTGGTATGTCTCGCACAATACCTCTAGTATTGTACGTCTAGTACTATACTTTGTATTACAAAATGTGGTTGTTAGTACTGTACTTCTAGTAACAACAAGATCATCAAATCATGTATTGTTGGTATGTCTCGTACAGTACCTCTAGTATTGTACATCTAGTACTATACTTTGTATTACAAAATGTGGTTGTTAGTATTGTACTTCTTGTACGAACAAGATCATCAAATCATTAATGTATGTCTCGTACAGTACCTTTAGTATTGTACGTCTAGTACTATACTTTGTATTACAAAATGTGGTTGTTAGTATTGTGCTTCTTGTACCAACAAGATCATCAAATTATGTATTGTATGTCTCGTACAATACCTCTAGTACTGTACGTCTAGTATCATACTTTGTATTACAAAATGTGACTGTTAGTACTGTACTTCTTATACCAACAAGATCATCAAATCATGTATTGTTGTTGTGTCTCGTACAATACCTCACGTCAAATACTATACTTTGTATTACAAAATGTGGTCGTTAGTAATGTACTTCTAGTAACAACAAGATCATTAAATTATGTATTGTTGTTATGTCTCGTACGGTACCTTGAGTATCCTTGTTTCTGATTATTGTCAAACATTACATTTTAAATGTATGCAAAAATTAATATGAATGATAACATGTACACTATTTATGTATGTATGACATAATATGAAATATGAAGAAATAAAGAGACAATAAGTACTGTACCTGAATGGTCAATCTTAATATAGTATCCAAAAACGTATTGTACTTTTGTATACTTCTCTCATCTTTTAATATACTTCTAATATTATTTTTTCTAAAGTATGTCAACATTGGTCTTGATAGAAAGTATTTTTCATTAGGAATCTGTTGTTTTTTATTTTAAAAAAAAAATTATTTAGAATTGAAAGTTACTCTCTCTTCTTTTTATTCTCTTTTTAACTTTTCGCTAACTTTTTGCCACACATCAACAGTGTTCCCAACTGCCGGTAGGCTCCCGGGATGTGGAGGGGTATGTCTAGCCTTATTCGGCGGGAGAGGCGAGACTGGTGATGGCGGCTGCGATGTCGGGGGACAGAATCGCCCGCCGCCGATCTTGGGAGGGGAGCAAGTCAATCAAGGTGATCCTGGGGATCCGGGGGGAACCGTCGCAAAGCGGAACTCTGAAGCGTGTGGGAAGAACAAGGGAACGAGACTGCTCATTTCTGATTCTCTGAAGCAGGATTGCAGTTCCAGTTCGCGGGAATGCGAGGAACAGGGGAACAAAACAACGCATCCGACAGACAAAAAGACAACCCCCTCACCGACTCCCAAGCGGGGTCACGAGGACAAGCTGGATGCGAGGGGTCCGTTCTCACAGATCCGGCACAGAGAGGCGAATCAAGCTCGTACAGCAAAGCTGTTACGGGCGAAACAGCACAGAACATCAATGGAACTAATACCTTCTTCGTAAATAAATTATTTAAAGAGCACCTATCGGTGACAGCGGTAACCTTATCAGAGGTTGAAGGGAGGCCAAGCTTAAACATCGAACCGGAGGCGGAGGAGAGGCTGGTCGAACCATGGAGATATGCGGTAGTCGTCAGACTGGTGGGCGTGCAAATCGGATACATGACGCTTCGCGAGAGAATTAAACTACTCTGGAGCATAACAGTAAGATTCAACATGTACAAACTGGAGTTCGATCACTTTGTAGTCCAACTTTCTTGTGAGAAGGACTACGATACAGCGAGAATAGGAGGTCCATGGAAGATTTTTGGGTGCAATTTAGCGGTATGGGACTGGACCCCAAGCTTCATCCCAACGGAAGACCTGCCGGAATTCATGATTACATGGGCACAAATAATGAATCTACCACTACACCTGTATGTCTCAACAATATTCGATTACATAGGAACAGCGCTGGGCTGACTCGTTAAAGTAGACACTCACACTGCGAAGCGAACAAGGAGTAAGTTTGCTAGACTAGCAGTAGAAATCAATACCACGAAGGGCCTTATTCCATCGATTGTCATTAACGGACTGGAAGGATTTCCGTATGCCTGCCTAGCCTGTGGCAAAGAGGGGCACATCTCCAAGAACTGCACTGATTTTCTCAAACCCCCACCGGCTGGGGAGCACATGATGTCCCACACGAGAGCAGATAAGGAGAAGGAAACAACCACCATGAACACTGGTACCGAGTGGCAAACCCAGGGAAGGAAGCAACAAGCTAGAAGATCTAAAGACAGAAGAGTAATTCAAGAAGACACTTACAACACGACCAACAAATTTGCTAGCCTGTTCGAGGAAGAAGAGCAGCGGGTTCTGGAAAAAGATCAACATACGGAGGAGAGGAGCAACACTATTACTGAATCAACGCACAAGACTGCAAAGGTTTGGAAAAAGAAAAAGGTTGTACAGACGGAATCCGTAGACCAGAAGAGGAACGTTCTGAAGGAAATCTTAAAGGAATCTGAGGTTGATAAGAACCAGATCGTGACACCTGCAAAAGTTAGCCCGGGAAAGACAGAGCATCAGTCAGTGGTCTCACCTCATAGACATCATTGAAGAGACTAACGACGCTGAGATGGGAGTAAGTGCTGAAGTTATTTCGCATAGCCTTCCATTTAAAAACTCCACGAATGATCTAAAAAGCAGGAAGGTTAATAAGAACAAAATTGTTAGTCGGGCCATTAAAGGCAGCGGGACACGCATGAAAAGAAGTGGTAAAGGAAATACCAGCCATGATCAACGCAGGAGGAGCACAAGGCTATTAGAACAGCTAGTGGAAGAATCAGCAGGGACATGAGAGAAAGATAGCACAATCAAGGAAAACTAGGACCCCAACTAGGAGAACCAGGACCTCAATCAGTCCTAAGAAGCTTCCACCCAACCTGATCGTTAAGATGGTTAGATTGTTGTGTTGGAATGTTCGAGGTATCGGCAACCGGGACACCTGCCACACTCTTAAAGAATACATTAGAGCACATAAACCAGACGTGGTTGGGATTCTAGAACCACGTATCAGTGCTAATAGCGCTTTGGCTACCATAAAGTGGCTAGGATTCTCGAATTCACATAGATCTGAAGCTCGTGGGTTTGCAGGTGGTATCTGGATTGCTGGAACGCAGATCACTATAAGGTCCGGATCATCAACTCCCATAGACAGTTTATCACGTGCTTAATCAATAATTCCATCACTGCGACCTTATCTATGCTAATCCTCATGCATCAGTGAGATCACTACTATGGAAACACCTGATAAGCATGGGAAATAGATTTTCCGACCCTTGGATTGTATTAGGCGATTTCAATACCATGCTCTCCCCTGAGGAGAAGTTTGGAGGCTCATCGTTTAACTATTCTGAGGCGGCTACTTTCAGTAACACTCTTATTGAAGCAGGTCTACCGATTTGGGTTTTTCTGGACAGAGATTCACTTACCGGCCCGCCATGGATTCCTCCATGAGTGCCTCGACAGGGCAGTGGTAAATGAAAGCTTTATCATCTAGTATCCGCACATGCTGGTTACTCACCTTCCTAGGGTGGAGTTGGACCACTGTCCTCTATTAATAACTACAACTACACGCACCAAAGGCAAACAATAGTTCAGAACTAAAGCTTACTGGAAAGCTGATTCCGAGTTTAACAACATACTGAGAAGCACGTGGAACCCGGATGAAGACTTTTCTGAAGCTCTATCTACCGCACAGAATGAACTGATGGAATGGGACAGGAAGAGAATGCAGAAACAACATCACCACAAGGAACGACTCCTTCGCAATATTGATACATTGCAGACCGAGATGGCCGAGTGGTATAATCTTATTACTGATAAATTGTGCTGCGATATGCAGGCCTCCTTGGAACAAGTGCTGAAAGAAGAGGAAGAGGAGTGGAAATTAAGAAGCCATGTAAACTGGTTCACTAATGGTGACTCCAATACACGTTTCTATCATGCATATGTTAACCAACGCAAATGAAGGAACACCATCCTGAAGCTCAAGAATGATTACGGCGAATGGGTGTCGGATCCTACCGCTCTTGCACAACTGGTCACCAACTACTTCCAACAAATCTTCACCGCCCCTGATCATACTGACCCTCGGAAATTTAAGGACATTCCAGCTAGATTTCTGAAACTAAACCAAGAGGACCGGCTGGCCATAGCTAAAGCACCAACTAAGGGCGAGATTCTTGCTATTCTCAAGAACATGGATCCTTATAAGGCCGCATGACCAGACGGAGTTACTACATACTTTTTGCAAAATAACTGAGCCACTGGAGGAATCTGTGTGGAGAACAATATAGCAGGCTCTTAGTGGCAATACGCTTGACGAAAGGCTACGTCAGGCCTCCATAGTGTTAATTCCCAAATGCAAAGCCCCAGAAAACTGCAAGCATTTCAGATCTATTTTTTTGAACAATGTGTGTCCCAAGCTTTGCTCTAAAGTCGTGGTTGAACGCCTCAAGTCCTGGCTACCACACTGGATCTCTCCCGCACAAAGTAGCTTCGTACCGGGCAGGAATATTATGGGCAGGAATATTATGGACAACATCGTGCTTGTACAGGAAATTGTTCATAATATGAAGAAGATCACAAGCCCAAAAACGATGGTGATAAAAATTGATCTAACAAAGGAATATGACTTTATGAGCTGGGGTTTCATCGCCGACACCTTGAAGAAACTGGAACTTCCGAACAACATCATGAGGTATGTGATGAATTCCATCAAAGGAGGTGATACAACGATCAACTGGAACGGCAATACATCTGCAACCTTCAAGGCAACTAGGGGCCTCCGTCAGGGAGATCCACTGTCCCTGTATTTATTCGTTCTCTGTTTGGAGTGACTTAGTCAGATGATAGAAGAGAGAGTCAGCCGGAAAGACTGGTCCCCGGTCAGAATTATGGGCAGCAAACTTAAAATAGCACACCTCTGCTTCGCGGATGACTTGATTCTCTTTGCTCAAGCCACTACCCAGAATATAAGAACAATCATGGACTGCTTCAAAGCATTCGATCTAGCATCTGGGCAGGCGATCTCCATCGACAAAACCCAAATCTTCTTCTCCAGAAGCGTCCATCGGAACACCAGGAGGGCCATTTGCAACTATAGTGGATTTGAGCAAGCAACAGATATAGGGAAGTACTTAGGAGTTCCCATCATCCACAGGAGAGTCACTCGTCAGACCTACGCTGAAATCTTGGATAAAATAGATAGCAGAGTCAATGCTTGGTCGACGAAAAGCCTATCTCTGGCAGGTCGAGTCTGCATGACAAAGTCCACTTTGGCAGCCATTCCTACATATACCATGCAAACTGCGGTCCTTCCCCTTAACCTGTGTGATATGATTGGTGCTACTATTCGTCAATTCATCTGGGGAGGCACAAACACTCATAAGCCTATTTCTTTGGTATCATGGGACAAATTCATCGGAAGGAAAGCTCATGGAGGACTGGGAATCAAAACAATGAGCGACTGGAACCAAGCCCTCATCCTCAAGAATACATGAAAAATATGCAGTGGAAATACATCACTTTGGAGTCAGGTCATGAATAAAAAACTCCAGCAAATGGCAGACTCGGTGGGCATATCTTGTGTTTGGGCAGAGCAGCAATTCAGAGTAAGCAACTGATAGAGCAGAACTCCTATCTCACCATTGTCAATGGGGAGAACACACAATTCTGGCTGGACACCTGGGTACCCAAGGAAGGGAGATTGATCGACAAAGCTACCAAACTAGTACCACCAGATATCACAGACCTAAGGGTCAGCAACGTGGTGTTGGACAAAGGGAGTTGGAATAGGAAGTTCTTGGAGGAGTGGCTACAGAAAAGCATGATAGAGGAGATCGAATGTATAAATCTACCTACTCACACCCCAGAACATGACATACAAACTTGGATGCACTCCAACAACGGAACCTTCACAACCAAATTAGCCTACAACCTTATCCGAAGCTCGAAGGATATTACTTGTGAAGACGAATGGCCCAAAAACTGGAAAGCAAAGGTTTCAGCCAAATCCAAATGTTTATGTGGCTTGTGAGTCATAACACAATCTTAACCAACGCCAACCGTGCAAGAAGGAAAATGACAGCTGATAATATCTGCCCCAGGTGTAAGAAGGAAGCGAAAACTGTGTTACATGCGCTTAGAGGCTGTCGGGACCCACTCTTTTGATCAGCACAAATACCAACCATTAGAGGTAATCCCAAAACCTAAACCCAGATTATGAAATAAAATAATGAATTCTCGACTAAGGCGGTTAAACAATATACGAAAAACACAGATAATTTTTTTCCTTTCTCTTTCTTCACAAACCCATAAATCAATGTCACATCAAGGACGTCACATTCAGATATCACAAATCATATTCAACTCCATTAAATCTAGAATCAAATCTTGTTCTCATATGCGGTCCAGTTTACATCAGATACATGTACATTGATGAACAAACTTAATCTACAACCCATCCCGGGAAAGAGAGAGTACAGGGACATTCTAATCTATCTAGATTATACTATTTATATATTTCTTGTCACGACCTCTCCGGTGGATAGCATTATACCTAAAAACATTTGAAACAACCTCATGAGACTCATATAGAGCCCCAGTGAGTGGATACCTCCCACTCAAGCTAGGTACATGCATCAACATCAGATTAAGTATAACACTTAAAAGAAACATACAGATATTGAAAAGTATAGCAAAAAGTTCTATAATGAGTCAAATCTATCTTGCAATGGTAATCTAATCCAACAGATAAGGCAATCACTTGAACCAATTATAACCTTGAAACATCTTTTAGAGCATGTCTATGAACAAATTAGCAGATACTTCTCAATTCAGATTAAGAGCCCTACTGCATGTGAAATAAGATAAGTTCTAAGCATTTTTGAATCAATACATAACAATAAAATTACCCTTGTAACACTCCACCAGCTGGACATGAACAAATCAGCAGATACTTCTAGTTCAGACTAAGAATCTTACTACATGAGTAATAAGTCATGTTCTAAGCATTTTGAACCAATACATAACAATAACATTATCTTTGTGACACTCCACCAGCCGGACCGGGAACACATCCTGTAGTCCTGAAGCTGAAGTACACATAAAACATTTTGACCAAACAATACTATCAAATATCAAGCAATCCAACTCATATTCAGAATGGATATAAATCCCATCATTTATAACTTGTCAGCATGACATATCATAATATGAAATAGAAAATATCCATATCAACATGATTACTTTCTTCAACAAGAAGCATAATCAACAATCACAAATCATCAAGTAGCAGTACAAAGAATGTAACAACCATTCAAATCATGTTCTACACGGCTTATCATCTTTTATTCACTTGCCCTTAAACTACTTGGCTTGTACCTCACCAAGTAGAAGTCGCCACGCCTGATTCTCATGTCAACGACTCACCGTCACTATCTTAGGGTTTAGCCGGCCACCCTAAGATATCAACAACAGACCCTAGCCACCTCAGGGTTGCCTAAAGAGGCTCACATCCTCATCTCGGGTACACGAGATAGGAACCAGAAAAAAAAACAGTATATCACATATCACAGTATTTCACATATTTTTCATTTCACATTTCACATATTTCATTTCAACTGAGTCTATTCCATCTGGACATAGACTTTCACAACAAGGATTTAGGGCCAGAGCCACTCCAGATGACTCACTCTTAAATCCTGGTGGTCTAACCTTTAAGGTCTCGATCCACACTCCGAAAATCCTTCTCATAATTCATTGATTACTACAAGGAGATCCATTTTGTTTCCCCAGTGTGGTCCTCGGGGGAAACTCACTGTGTTCAGGGCACCTAACTAGATGTTCCATCATTTCACTTGTTATTAATCTCTTTTACTCATCTTACAAGAATTCAAAACATCATATATCATATATGTGTATTCTCATGTAACTATGATAACATGAAACATATTAAGTTTATCAATAAGGGAAATGATCAAAGCAAGAAGCACAATAAGTCTATAGATTGCAACAAATATGATTATTTCTATCTTCTGCATCAACTCATAGCAATCATCAATAGTGGGCTTTCTGCCCGAGACATAATCTTATTGTCCAGCATTTACCCCATCAGGGTTTTATCATCATCAGTGGGCTTTCAGCCCTAGACATGATCTCATTATGCAACATTTACCCTTATCAGGGTTTTATCATCATCAGTGGGCTTTCAACCCTAGACATGATCTCATTATGCAACATTTACCCTTATCAGGGTTTCTCAATGTAAGGAGTGCACATTAAATTCAATTTCAACATAAATCTTATCAGTTCATTGTATATCACAAGTTTGAACAAATATTAGCAGAGGCATTAGAACTAGCAACAGTAAAAGCATATAGATATCATGTATCATTCCTCATACTCAGAATAGATTTATCATATGACTTATACTTGTTCAATCCAATCTAAATAGATGCCAATAAATTTCATGCATATACACGCATACCAGACTTAGTTCTCTTCTTCTTTTATTTCACATTCTTCATATGGGGTTACTAGTCATCACATGTTCACTATCAATTGAAGTTTGTACTATTAGTCCATTCTCAGAGTACAATTCACAATTCAAGAACACATTCTTATAAATCAATTCAAATACTTGACTTTCATCTTTTAGTTGAATTCAATTACAGTTATGTGCATCTCTTAATTCCCCATTTGATATTATCATTCACTAGCATAATCAAACTCAACATTTTAGGGTAAGAGTTACATTCTTAGAATCATCTACTAATCCCTATCTTTTTCCATCATTTTATACACAGTAGTCTCAACTTCTTTCATTTCATGTTCATTACATCATCTGGATCAACCTTTCTTGATTCACTTACATGCAATGATTCTCTACTACATAACATTTATCAAAATACAGTTCTTAACATATTTCATTTAATTTGGGTTAAGCCACATGTAATTAAAATAAAATATAAAATACTTCATCATACTATCTTCATTAGTTTCATCTTTATCTTGCAATCACCATTACATACACCATGTTCATATTGTCTCTTATATTCAGATAAGTGTACCTTGATGTTGACTACTAATGTCATTCCCACAATCAACAATGATCATTCTTTATTATACTAAAACAAATGCATTAGACTTAGATGATATAGTAAGACTCATCATCATATTCAATTGAAGTATTAATACTTTCAACTTCAGCATTTGATCACATTTCAAACATCATATACAAGTTCTAGGTTTATCACTTATAATTGTCTTAGTAATAAACTTTTAGGATTTTCAAGAAGTCATTCCTTAGTTCAACATATCATAATAATCATAACATTCAGTAATCCAATCATGTCTCAAGGGTTCATTAGGGTTATTCACAACATGGAAACCCTAGTTTCCATTTTCACACATTTCATTCATCAATCATAAGTATACATTGATTAATTGACTTATTTCATTCACTTCCTCAACACAAATACTAATCAGGATATGTGGTCATTTAATTCAATTAACATTCAACAATACACTTGTATACAATCTAGTACAATTCAAATATGACTGTATACATGTCAATTCAATTCCAAGCATATCGGCCATTGGGCTGATTTTTAGGCAAAATTCACATGAAATACCATAGTCATATACCCATAGGAATACCCATGCATCCTCAATCAATATAACAGGAACTAATCAAGTTCCAACCAATGAGAAATAATCAAAATCAATAAAATGGGATTCCCCAATATCTTTCCCAAATCAAATCCAATCACATACATATACAAACAAGGTTTCTGATTGTTTTAGCCGGATTGAATTAGGCTTTCAACATGGATACAAAGATTAGGAGAGAGAAAAACACTCACCTCAGGTGTGAAACACCTGAAATTCATAGCCCAGCTACTACTGCTAATTCTTGAATCAAGTCCTTGCTTCAAGAAAATAGAATCTTCCTGCTCCTCTTCACTCAAGAACCTAGAAGAAGAAGAATTGAAGAAGAAAGAATGAAAGAAGAGATCAATTTGGATTCTTTTGATCCAAATCAGGGAAGTGATGAGTTCTATACATAGGAGAGAATAGAAGCAAATAAACCTAGTAAAGATTTATGATCTATACAGAATTTACCAACCTTGGAAAGAGAAAAACCAGAAATCTGAAATTTCCACTTCAGATTCTCCAAACCCTAAAATCTCCTCCTCTCTCAATAATTACGAAGCTCGGAAGTGTGGGACGGAAATGCGAGGTGCTTGGGTCGTAATAGAGTCCTATATACTCATTAAGGTGCTTGGAATAATTAATTATAAACATTTTTCAGTCTTTTTTATTTTTCCAGAAAAATCTGGTCGGTCGAGTTTGTCTCTCTCAGAACTTGACCGAAACTACATGTTTCATAACTCAAAACGCATCCAAAAATAATGAAACTTTAAAAAAATATATGAAATTGAGTTTATAAGATACAGTAAAAATTTTAGATCATTTGAAGTTACCAATAAATAACTAAAAATCAAATATCAATCTGCTATATTGCAGTCAGCAGCATGGTCGGTCGAGTTTGTCCTGCACAGAACTCGACCGACACCCTATATGAAGAGATCAAAAGTTATCTAAAAATTACACCAATTTAAAAGGGTGTCTAAAATTGAGTTTCCCAATCACAGTTAAAATTTTAGATTAATTGGATATACCAATAAAAAGATAAAATTCAATTAGCACACTGCTATATAAATCTGAAAATATGATCGGTCGAGTTTGAAACTCGATCGATAAACAGGTCAGAACATTCTTCAAAAATTATGATATTTTCCAATATTGTTCACATTTTATATATACAAATCATATCCAACTTTGATATAAATATGAGTTACAAATAAAATACTAAAAATCATTTAGTGAGACACTATATTTATCAAATTCTGTATTCATATATCACCAAAACCCTAATTTGGGCCGATTAGGGTTTTTGAAATGTTAACCCTAATTAGGTGGATCAAAGTATGATTAAAACTTATCATTATATTTAAAACATGAAAATTTAACTACCATCACTAATCAAGCTTTAAACAATGATCAACTTAATTAAGCATACAAGTATCCAAGTAAACCCTAATCAGATGACTAATTTGAAAACGGGTCATTACAGAGGCTGCCCGGAGGTCAAAGATATATGGACACTTATACTAGATGACGTTGACAGGAGCCAATTCTATAATGAAACAAGATTGACAAGATGGGTTAAGTGGAACCTGAAACAAAACAACAATCATATCAACACATACTTTCTAGCTTGCTGGTTCATATGGAAGGCTTGGAACACCAAGGTGTTTGAAAATAAATCCACTCACCCCCTCCATATCATGAACTCTATAAACCAAGAGAAAACTATCCTGGAAACACAGGTAGATGGACCGGGGATACCAACAGAAGAGACACCTAAAGATGGATGGAAAAGGCCTCGAGAGAACTGTGTTAAACTTAACACGGATGTTGCCTTCAAATAAGGTCGTGCTACTACTGCGATTGTAGAAAGAGACGTCGAGGGACGATGGATAGGAGGCGTAGCTGTAAGAGGAACGACACACAATGTGTTGGAGGTAGAACTTTGGGCTATCAAATTAACTTTGATGATTGCAGACGAATGCGCTTAAAAGTGATACATGGAAACTGTAACATGGTAGTGAGAATCATCTCTCATAGTGATGGTGGTTCTTAGAGCTAAAATCACGACACTCATCACATGTCTTTCAATGTACTTTGACATCATCCACCATGACCTTGAATAAGGGTTTCCATAAAGGTGGTTATCGGGTGCATTGTGGCACATGGGGATGATTGTGAGTGATGTAGATGGGATTTCTCCCTCCTATAGGGATAAGATAGGGGTATGATATCTTGGACATTTGATAAGCGAGACTGAGAAATGCAAGGCCATGCTAGTGTGAGTCAATATGTGATATTGAGCTTACATATATCTGAGACATTATGATCTAGTTCAAGAAACATGGATTGAACATTGAAGAGGATGACGATTCCATGCCTTGAATTAAATTTGGATATCAGTGACAAAGGAACTATAGGATCACTTTACACCAATCACATATTGTAGGTTGAATTTGTTCTCTAGATTTTCATTTACTTGGGTAGAAATGATGTCTTACTTGATACTACCCATTTCTCTTGATATCATAAATCAGTTATGGACATTCATTGCCAATGTAACTTTAAATGTATAGGGTCACACACATAGGATACACATGAAATAGGAGTTTATCCATGAATGTAGTTTAAACTTGATTATGAAAAGTGTTAGGTATTCAATTCAAGAAACAGTGGCTGAAAGTTGACTGACAGGATTGTGAACCAACCGATTCAAGTGTTGAACTGATCAATTCAAGTTTCAGTTAATTGAACCAACATAGGCAATTAGATTTATTAAAGGACCGGTTCAGAAAGTGAACCAATCATTTTGTATCTATGAACTGATCGATTCAGGAGGTGAAGCGACCATTTAGTATATAAATTCAATTGGATCAATAATTGATGTTGATTTTATGTTGTGCATTAATTGAATATTATTTTTCATTGGGAAACATAGTGAAACAACTGGTTCAACGGTTGAACCAATCAGATCACATCTCTACTGGTGAACTAGCCATTTTTTTGTTCACATGTCATGAAAATTCATGAAAAATACGTCTCTTTGACTCCTGCTCAGACTAGAACTCTTGACCCTAACCCTTTGACAAATGGAGGGGTAGTCGAGGCTTCTAGTGACACAACAATAATCTGTTATAATTTTTGTCTTCTCACAGTTGTGGTAACATGAGAACCTAAGCAAGTCCTACCTGTCAATGGGAGAGATAGCAAGGGAGAGACTATTGGGAGAGCAAGTCAGTGCTAGCTCACTGACTAGAAGGTCCAACTCCTTGTCCATTCAACTAGAACAACAAGAGTTCCCAGTGGTCCATGTGGACTACTACAAAGGTGATGAGGTTGTTGCCTCTAGCTAGGAAGACAAGGTCAACCTCCGTACATGGTGATCAAGTAGGAGGTCGCACCTGACGTTGTCTAGATGAAGCTTGAAGAAAGGACCATGCTACAACAAGGGATAGTCATTGTACTTACTCAAGGAACATGTACACACTTTGCAACCATCATTCCCATTACATAGGTGTTGAGGCGATCTACTATCTAAAAGGGAATATGGGGGTTTAATTTTTGTTTTTGCTACTGTATCTGATGCCATATTTTCGTATAGTGGTATCAGATCCACACACGTCATTTACTATGTTTTGTGATTTAATCAATATGATCAAATTTTGGTTTTCATCATTTATTTATTAGATGCAATGCAAATATTGAAATGATCAATGTGTATATCTGATTAAAGACCACATACAATCCTTATATATATGATTTGATACACACACACACACACACACACACACACACACACACACACATATATATATATATATATATATATATATATATATATATATATATAATATATATATAATTTATACACATTGCCCTAAAATTGGTTTTGATGGTGGATGCTAGCATGGTTATGGACAATAACCCTAGATCTTGTACTTGGTTGGATGGTTATTTATTCCTACTTTATCTTTGTTTTTATAGAGCCACATACATTTGCTATGTTTTGTGATTTAATCAATATGATCAAATTTTAGTTTTCATCATTTATTTATTACATGCAATGCAAATATTTAAATAATCAATGTGTATATCTGATTAAAGACCACATACAATCCCTATATATATAATTTCATATATATATATGTGTATATATATATATATATATATATATATATATATATATATATATATATATATATAGTTAGGCTAGAATACACTCGAGTGTATTCGGAGCAGAATACACTCAAGTAGTTTTCATGATACAATATTTTTTTTTCAAAAATCTAATCCATTGATGTTCTTAAACATCTTGTGAATAGTTCATAAGCAAAATTGGAGAACATTTGGACATTTATAGGTCATTTTATAAAGACTGCAAATTTTATGTATTTCAAATTAGTTTCGTGCGTTGATTTTGTTGCCCTTGGATTAGTGACTTACAGTCATCCAAATGGGTTCAAAATTTGTATGTAGCCTTGTAACATCCCAGGATTTGAGGCCTCGGATAAAAAGATCTTACAAGGAATGATTGGACTACCCATATCACCAAGGTACACCTCCTTTTTCCAGGGAGCCCATCACTAAGAACTCCATAGTTAAGCGTGCTTAGCTTGGAGTAGTACTGGGATGGGTGACATGTCAGGAAGTTGATCCTGGCATGCGCGTGAGTGAGGACAAAGTGTATAGTTAAAGCTAGTGGTGGTCAGTGGGGCCAGTCATCATTCCTGAAACTCTACTAGAGCCTTGGGCAGTGGACCCGGGAGTTACAATGGTATCAGAGCCAATTCACCTCCAGTAGGTGGGGCCCACAAGGGCATGGCATGCCAGTCTTGAGCCGTGTGGTCCAGGCATGTAGGAAAGGGTTGTACATGGTTGACGTAGCCACCCTTACGCTGGTATTCCGTGATTGGGAGCTTGGTGTCCATGGGCCATTGTGGGTCTGCACTGAAATGGGGAAGAGATTATGAGGCCTTATAGTTGAGCCTTGACGAGGACGTCAAGAGTCTAAGTGGGGGAGATTGTAACATCCCAGGATTTGAGGCCTTGGATAAAAAGATCTTATAAGGAATGATTGGACTACCCATATCACCAAGGTGCATCTCCTTTTTCGGGAGCCCATCACTAAGAACTCCATAGTTAAGCGTGCTTAGCTTGGAGTAGTACTGGGATGGGTGACATGTGGGCTAGTGGTGGTTTGTGGGGCCAGTCATCATTCCTAAAACTCTACTAGAGCCTTGGGCAGTGGGCCCGGGAGTTACATGTGCGTAGGGGCCATGCTAATCTTCTCTGTATCGTTTCAATTTTATCTGAAGTCCCCGTCCTTGCACCAAAAAAGAAGAAATATAGGAGTTAGAGTAAGTGGCAAGAAAACTATCATAACAGATATAACAAGTATGAGAAACTGAAAGATCTACTGAATAAGATAAAATATCTTTTAATTACTTATTTTATTCAGTGGCCACAATTATACGATAAGTCCTCCTCTGTTGACACCGAAGTGTCCTCTATGGTGCAACGCACCCTCTGTTGGCACAACGTGCCCTCTGTTGACACTGAAGTGTCCTCTATGGTGCAACACACCCTTTATTGGCACAATGTTCCCTCTGAAACGGAGTAAACACTCCCAAATAGGCAACAGATGCCTCTAAATCATCTTGAGAATCTCTTGTGAGGACTTATCATATAATCTATTAATTTATTGTTCTGATGTCATTTTCCTATTTATGTTCTTATTTTCTTATCTCTGATTCTATGTATGTATCTTTGAGTTTACAACTTTATCTCTGACTTTGTTTCCATGATCTCAGCACTATGGACTAACTTTAAATATAATCTAGATCTATCTTTTGAAATCTAAAAATCTAGTTTCTCGTTCTAGCTTTGACCCAATGTCTGAGTCTATGAGTATAAACTATTAATTCTCTTATAATAAATATTATTGATCTCATGATAAAACTACCATCTTGCAATATATCTAAAGTACAGAATGGAAAGAATTGTAAAAAGAGATATTATGCATCTGAGAAACATAATTAGACCTATTGTCTAAATATAAGACATGAAAATAGATTTCTTGGACATGGCCCACTTACCTGTAGTAAACCAAAATCCTACTCTTACTGCTCCTCAGTAAATTGGGTCTGACTCTCTCCTGAAAATCCAAGGGCTATGTTAGATTCACATCCTTTCTTTTTTATCAACATCTTTAGGGTCATGCATTCTTCATCAATACATACGTTTAGGCATACCATTATTAGGGTATACTAGGTTAAGGTACTAATGTGTTTTCATAGATGTTCCTTTATTAATCATAATAATATTAGAATACATAGTCTAGGTTCATTGTGCAAATAGCTTATTTATTCACTACTAACTCATACCATGGTTTATATGTATTCAAGTTATTATTATTGTCATTAATACATAATATTCATAAAGCTTAGGATTATACATATAATATCCATGTTCTAACGTTTTATCATATATAAGCTAGGATTTGAATCACTTTCTTAGGACCATTACGATAGTCATTATATGTACTTACTACATATATTCCATGTATACAACATAGTGGCATAATATGAATTGGTAGTTTATCATAGTGGCATACCATGGCTTATACTAAGATTCCAATTTATCATTCCCTTAATCCCATGTCTATTACGTGGTTAGTGTATAATCTAGATTACAGTTCAATTATGTTCCTGTTGGATTTTTGCTATAGTTGAAACTACACATGACCAAGGTTATATATGTCTATTCCAGTATGAGTTCAGCCTTGTTCTCGTTGGGTTCTACTTGGTTCAAGCGACACAGGAGCACAAAAGAATAAAACAACATGGCGGCAAGGTGATACAACAGAGCAATACAAGAGCATATAAAATTACAGAACAATACTGAAACATGGTGCAAAATAGAGCACGCAATTATTGAATACTTGCAGCCTGCACAAGGAGAACACAGGGTCCCTCTTAATAGACCAACGGTGTTGAGACACCCTCAATGGTCCTTGCACAGGCCAAGTAAAGGCCAGAGCAGTGAAGCTACCCTACCACGGCTGCTCACAGGGAAAACAAGCAGGAAATGTAGGCGGGAAAATAGGGTCTCATGCCCATCAAGCTAAGAACCCAAATCATCCCAGAGCTGAAGAAAAACACTGCGAGCTCGACTGGGAGAAGCAGGGCAGCAGCACCAGCCCCCTCAGCACCCAAATCCGGTGGAAACAGAGAAAGATCGGGGAGAGGTACAAACCTGCAGCTGAGGCTTGGAAGCAGAAGAAGAGGCTTTCGCGAGAGTAAAGATGCTTCCTCGTCGCCTGAAGAAAGGTCGTGCAGGCCTGGTATCCTCCGGCAGCAGGTGTTGATCTGCTGTAGCCGCGGGCTCTATTGGGTACGCCAACCCAACACCTCACGGCCCAAGGGGAGGTCGGGGGCGCGTTCCTAGGGCATCGTAGATGGTTCAGGAGCAAGGAATCGCGACGAGATGGTGCGAGGTCTGAGTATGATGACAGGAGGCTGGAGGTTGAAGATGGAGTAGGCTGCGGCTGGCTAAAGCTAGTGTGGAGAAATTTATGGTAGAGGAGAGATCGGGGAAGTTCTCTGAAGCTTTTAGAACGATTGGGAAGACAAACAAAATGCTAGGAGGGGAGTTGCAACTTGGCAGTGGGAAGGAAGCAGCGGCTGAGAAGGGTGTTTCTTATAGGGATGTTTCTAGGGTTCTTGTAAGAGGTCGCTAGATGCGGATCGGTCTCCCGAATACAGAGCATCTTTCGATTTCGAAAACGAGCAATTAAATCGTGAGATATTCACAAATCAAGCGGGCTGCCTTGTTTCCTTTTTGGACCAAGGTTGAAGGAGGTGATCAGACAGCTGCACTTAGCCTTGTTCTAGTGGGCCAGATCTGACGGTTGGGAAAAAGAAACCAGTTGCAAAAATAACCTTTATTAAGAGATTGGCATGCATTTAAAACCCTTACTTTCCCAAATTTATTTCCCCTATCAAATAAAGTCGGATGGATCCCAAACTTTGACCAGGCATTTCCAAAAACTTCTAGAATATTCTCCTACCCTTAGTTTCCTGTTGGGTTATCAAATTAATAAATATAATTAATAGTTGATAAAGCTTTGATAGTGCATAACTAATTATTTAGAAATCATAAAATACTGGAATTTTAAGTTTCCTCTTATTTATACGTTATCATTTATTAGGAAAAAATTTAGTTCAAAATAGAAATCAATATTATTTAAAATGACCTTTTTGCAAGATGTGACCATAAAGGATGTGATAATAGGGAAATTGAAATTAAATATCTAAAAAATGGGGATTTTACAATCCTCACCCCCTTAATAAAATTTCGTCCTCAAAATTGAAGGGTTAAAGAGCTCTGGATATTTCTTTAACATTTCTTCTTTAAGTTCCCAAGTGGCTTCCTCAAGATTGTGGTTTTTCCACAAAACTTTAACTAGAACAATGTCTTTCTTCTTTAATTTCTTTGTCTGGGCATCAAGAATCCTCAACGGAATCTCTTCATAAGATAAATCTTTCCTGATCTCAATAGGCTCATGAGAGAGAATATGGGAACTATCTTGAACATACTTTCTCAACACAGGAGCATGGAAGACATTATGGATCTGTTCATATGAAGGTGGTAGAGCTAGACGGTAGGCACTCTCACCTACCCGATAAAGAATTTCAAAGGGGCCAATATATCTAGGGCCAAGCTTGCCTTTCACTTTGGATCTGGCAATAGATTTTATGGGCTTGACTTTTAGGAATACATGATCTCCCACAAGGAACTCTCTATCAGATCTATGCGCATCAGCATACTTCTTTTGCCTATCTTGAGTTGCCTTCATTCTTTCCCGAATAAGTGCCACTTGGTTAGTATAAAGTTGTAGTTCTTCACTTTTTATCAAATTTCTCTCACCATGCTCATTCCAGAGCAGAGGTGACTTGCACGGTCTCCCGTAGAGGGTCTCATATGGTGCCATGCCTATACTTGCATGAAAACTATTATTGTAGGCGAATTCAGCGAGTGGGAGGTACTTCACCCATGGACCGCCCCAATCTAGGATACAAGCTCGGAGCATGTATTCAAGAGTTTGAATGGTCCTCTCAGATTGACCGTTAGTCTGAGGGTGATATGCAGTACTAAAGTGAAGCTTGGTACCCAATTCTTCCTGAACCTGTTTCCACAGTTTAGAAGTGAACTTGGGATCTCTGTCAGAAATAATAGATGTGGGTACTCCATGCAGGCGTACGATCTCCTAGATATAAAGCTCTGCCATATCTGAGATGGTAGTAGTAGTCTTGAATTCTAGGAAATGAGCTCTTTTTGTCAAACGATCCACGATTACCCAAACAGCATCAAATCCCTTATGAGATTTGGGAAAACCAGTGATAAAGTCCATGGTTATCTTATCCCACTTCCATTCAGGGATTTCTAGTGGTTGTAACAAAGCTCCATGTCTTTGATGTTCAGTTTTCACCTGCTGACAAGTGAGGCACTTAGACACAAACACTGATATGTCCCTCTTCATGCCTTCCCACCAGAAGGCTCTCTTCAGGTCCTGGTACATCTTTGTAGAACCGAGATGAATTGTATACTTTGTCCCATGTGCCTCTAACAAAACCTTCTACTGTAACTCAGGTGTAGGTACCTATAATCTATCCTTCATCAAGATCTCACCATCCTTTCCTTTAGACAGATTAGTGTTACCCTTCTGTAGTTGCCCTAGCATACGAGGAAGGTCAGGGCTATCTTGTTGTGCTTGTAGTATCACAGAAGTCCAATCTAGATGTATTGTGAGATGTGCCATCATTAACTCCACCTCTTTAAGTTGTGGTCTCCATTCTGCCAAACTCTACATCATCTTCCATTCATCAATAATGGTTGCTGCATTGACCACTTCCTTCTTTCTGCTCAAGGCGTCAGCTACCACGTTGGCTTTTCCAGGATGATAAGAGATAATGAAGTTGTAGTCCTTCAAGAACTCAATCCATCGGCGTTGCCTCATGTTCAGATCTTTCTGACTCAGAATATACTTGAGACTCTTATGATCATAGAAAATCTCAAACTGTGTACCATACAAGTAATGTATCCAGGTCTTTAACGCATACATGATAGCTGCCAACTCCATATCATGAGTGGGGTAGTTCTCTTCATGTGATTTGAGTTGTCTAGATGCATAAGCTATGACTCTACCATTCTATTGCAAAACACAACCCAAGTCTAACTTTGAAGCATCACTGAAGATGATGAAACCATCATTACCAGAAGGAAGTACAAGCATAGGTGCTGAAGTGAGTCTTCTCTTCAAGGTCTGGAAACTCTACTCGCACTTCTCACTCCACACAAAGTTTGCTTCCTTACGAGTGAGTGGAGTCAGGGGCTTTGCTATAATGGCGAAGTCCTGAATAAAACGCCTATAATAACCAGCTAACCCCAAAAAGCTTCTGATATCTGACGGAGTAGTAGGGGTAGCCCAGTTCATCACCGACTCAACCTTTGATGGATCTACTGAGATATGGCCATCAGAAATTATATTCCCAAGAAACATAACTTCACGAAGCCAGAACTCACATTTAAACAACTTCCCGTACAGCTGATGTTGTCGAAGTGTCTCCAGAGTGATGCAAAGGTGTTCCTCATGCAACTGGTCATTATCAGAATAGATAAGAATGTCATCTATGAAGACAATAATAAAAGAGTCCAGATACTGGTGAAAGATATGATTCATTAGGTCCATGAAGATGGCAGAGGCATTAGTGAAGCCAAAAGACATAACAAGAAACTCAAAGTGCCCATATCAAGTGCGGAAGGCTGTCTTCTCTATATCTGAGGGTTTGATCTTCAACTGATGATATCCACTATGCAAGTCGATCTTTGAGAATACCTTGGTTGTCTTCAGCTGATCAAACAGGTCATCGATTCGTGGAAGAGGGTACTTGTTCTCTATTGTCATCTGATTCAACATTCGGTAATCAACGCACATACGAAGAGAACCATCCTTCTTTTTAATGAAGAGGACGGGTACTCCCCAGGGAGATGCACTAGGATGAATATAGCCCATGTCTAGAAGTTCTTGTATCTGCTTCTTTAGTTCAACAAGCTCTGCAGGCACCATTCTATATGGGGCCTTGGAGATAGGTGCAGTACCAGGAAGGAGCTCGATAGAGAATTCAAGCTCTCGATCAGGAGGTAGGCCAGGCAAGGCCTCAGGGAAGACATCAGAGAACTCACAAACTACAGGAATATCGGCAACAGATTTTTCCTTTTTAGCTATAATAGATACCAGATAGGTCTGACACCCCTTCTTCCTTAGTTTATCTACCTATATTGCAAAAACAAAGAAGTCCTTGCAATGATTCTTCCTTCCCTTTATGACTAGAGGCTCCTCCTTAGGGCGCGATATGGTAACTAACTTCCTTCTACAGTCAAGGAGCACATAGTGCTCACGGAGCCAACTCATGCCCAAAATGATATCAAAATCGTTCAAAGGCATAATCATTAGATCTGTAGGAAACACCCTCCCCTCCAGGGTAATCCCAACCCTAGAAATCATTCTCCCAGGTACATTAACACGCCTACTAATTGTTTTAATCTTAAGATCATAATGAAGGTCCTCCACTGGTAGTTCTAGCGACGAGACTAATGCGGAAGATATTAAAGCATGTGATGCACCAGAATCAAATAAAACTTTAACAGATAGTTGGCCGATATAAGTCATACCTTCAAAGACCTGATCTTCATCTTCCTCCTCTACAGTTATGGCAAAGACCCTTGCATGATGTTTCTCCCTCTGGTTGTTTTGACCTGGCTTTAGATTGTTATTGCCAAACTTCTGTTGCATCTTTGGACAGTGGAGTTTGATGTGGCCTTCTTCACCGCAAAAATAACATACATGTTGTACATACTTGCACTCCCCATGATGAGACCTCTAACACTTGGGGCAGACTGGAGCAGGTGGCCTCTGATCTCCTTTTGCGGGTGGTGGTGGTCGCCTCTGGACTGGTGGTCCTCCTGGACCTCTCTGTGCTGGTGGTCCCCCTGGACCTCTCTATGCTGGGATGCCTCCTGGTACCTTCCTCTTGTTGTTCTATCCACCATGGTGATTGTTGTTGTGTTGATAGTTGCTCCTAGCAGGTCCTCCATTCTTCCAATTTCGCCTTGGGTGGTCCTCCAGCTCCAAAGCTGCTTCTAGTGCATCTTGTACTGTCTTGATGCCACGGCCCACCAGAGCATAACCAAGGTCTGGCTTCAGACCGCGCATAAATTGCTTAGCAAGGTGCACCTCATCTTCAAAACCATACTTCTACAGCATGTGAAATTTCATTGCGTACTGGCTGACGGTGCATTCGTATTGCTTGAGACGTTTGAACTCCAGCTCTTTCTTTTCGACCATTGCCTCGGAGATGTAGAAATTCTGGAAAGCAGTTGTAAACTCCTCCCAGGTCAAAGGTGCGGCATCAGGACCCCTAGCATTGGTGAAGTTATTCCACCAAACTCGAGCAGCACTCTTCAACAGATGGGTCCCAAAATGGACCTTTGAGTGATCGGGACAACCCAGATCGTGGAAGCAGTACTTGACATTCATCAGCCACTCCTCTGCTCGAGTAACAACATCAGCCTTAGCCTCGCCAGAGAATGTCTCTAGCTTGATCTTTAGGAAATCAACCAGGGTCAGCTCCTGGTGTCTCGGTGGTGGCTAAACTACTCTTGGGGCAGTCAAGGCATCTATCAGGGCCTTAATGAGGACATTGAGAGGAGGGTTCAGGTTACCATTGGGGTTGACCCCACCTGAGTCAGCACCCCTACCCCTTAAACCATAGGAGCTTTCCTCTCCCTCGACGTGATCCTTTCCCTTCCTCTTAAGGGCCATCTGTAGGGAAAAAAGGACATTCGTAAGGATATACCTATAGACATCGATCACTAGAGGTTATTAAGATGCTCTGATACCATATTGTAATGTCTTCCCAATCATTCATCACAGCAGATATAAATAAATCCTTTAATCTCATAATTATCTCAAAACATGGGCATACATTACTAATCTGGCATACTTAAGCGTGCAAATAACCAAAGCAACAAGACTCAAATAGAAAGTCTGACATACAGGAAAAGAAAGTTGGGAATAACAGTCCCAATAAGAAACATGCAAGAAAACAACTAAAATAAATCTCCAAGCTGGAAGGATTGCCTAGGGTAAAGTCCCACCAGTGAAAGATGTCTTCTAAATCTCTGAGTCCTCAAACTAAACGTCAGACAGCTGCTCACTATCTGCGAACGTCACGTCCCCAACCATGCACTAAGAGAGGAGAAATATAGGAGTTAGAGTAAGTGGCAAGAAATCTATCATAATAGATATAACAAGTATGAGAAGCTGAAAGATCTACTGAATAAGATAAAAACATCTTTTAATTACTTATTTTATTCAGTGGCCACGATTATACGATAAGTCCTCCTCTGTTGACACTGAAGTGTCCTCTATGGTGCAACACACCCTCTGTTGGCACAACGTGCCCTCTGTTAATACTGAAGTGTCCTCTATGGTGCAACACACCCTTTTTTGGCACAACGTGTCCTCTAAAATGGAGTAAGCACTCCTAAATAGGCAACATATGCCTCTAAATCATCCTGGGACTCTCTGGTGAGGACTTATCATATAATCTATTAATTTACTGTTCTGATATCATTTTCCTATTTATGTTCTTATTTTCTTATCTCTGATTCTATGTATGTATCTTTGAGTTTACAACTCTATCTCTGACTCTGTGTCCATGATCTCAGCACTATGGACTAACTTTAAATATAATCTAGATCTATCTTTTTGAAATCTAAAAATCTAGTTTCTCATTCTAGCTTTGACCCAATGTCTGAGTCTATGAGTATAAACTATTAATGCTCTTATAATAAATATTCTTGATCTCATGATAAAACTACCATCTTACAATATATCTAAAGTACAGAATGGAAAGAACTGTAAAAAGAGATATTATGCATATGAGAAACATAATTAGACCTATTGTCTAAATATAAGACACGAAAATATATTTCTTGGACATGGCCCACTTACTGTAGTAAGACAAAATCCTACTCTTACTTCTCCTCAGTAAATCGGGTCTAACTCTCTCCTAAAAATCCAAGGGCTATGTTAGATTCACATCCTTTCTTTTTGATCAACATCTTTAGGGTCATGCATTCTTCATCAATACATACATTTAGGCATATCATTATTAGGGTATACTAGGTTAAGGTAATAATGTGTTTTCATAGATGTTCCTTTATTAATCATAATAATATTAGAATACATAGTCTAGGTTCATTGTGCAAATAGCTTATTTATTCACTACTAACTCATACCATGGTTTATATGTATTCAAGTTTTTATTATTGTCATTAATACATAATATTCATAGAGCTTAGGATTATACATATAATATCCATGTTCTAACATTTTATCATATATAAGCTAGGATGGTAATTAAGCTTATTCAACACTTTAAGCAAGTTTAGGGGCGTTACAGTTGCAGCAACTATTGCTCCATTTGTGACTCATTGATCGACCTCACCCTTTTGTAAAGGCTTACTCTTTTCAGATCAACCTCACCCTTTCACAAAGGATTACTTCTCTTACCAAGTTGGTTTTGAACTTTACTCATGAAATCCTTGACCTTTCAAGAGTTTCTGACTTACGTTTCATCAAGTAAACATAACCATACCTGTTAAGTCATCGATGAAGGTAATGAAGTGTTGATACCCACCTCTAAAATTTGTTCTAAAAGAGCCACATACATCAGTCCTAATAGATTACTGACGTGTATTTTACTACGCGCTTAAACGCAAGTATACGCGTCGAGTAATATAGGCCTTTGTGAGGCCCGAGTCGAACTCAGGGATACGTTAATTATTGGAGACTTCTACTAACTAATCGCAATCAGTTAGGCCGAATAACAAAGTAAGGGTTGTTGTCGAAATTAAAAGAAAATCAAACGAAATAAAGAAAACAATTGATTAAAGGTTAGTTTAATCAATTCAAAAGGATATCTTTAGGATGGCGGTTTCACCGCGGGTCAACATTGTATTAGGTTTTATATAATTCCTCACTCTTCTCTCTCTATCCGGGTAGTGGCCTGAAAACAGAATTACCCACAGTCGTGGTGTAATTCACTACTTAGGTTTAGGTTGATTCCACCGTCGTAGTAATCATTCCCCTAAACTAAGCGCATTATAAACGGTCTCTCAGTTCCCACCATTAATTTTACAACTCCTTTGTCAAGGGTTTTATTGATTAATGTAGGTTTTGTCTGTTTTCAACCGTTAATCCTTCTGTCGAAGTGGTTAAGGGCATTAAGTTATTATTATGGTGATCAAGCATAACAATATATATATGGAGAAAACGAATCTATACCACGGATTTGAGAGAGAAAATGTGAATTATCAATATAAAATTGTCATACAATGCATTCCCGGGCTACTCCCGGTCCTAAAGATGGAGGGTTTTAGCCTCTCATGTTCATCTCACACGAATACATGGTAGAAATAGGGGAATTCATAAGAAAAACATGAAACAAGTGGGAAAACCCCTGAACGGAGAAGAACCGGCAGATCCTTGGCATAGAATATGAGCTTCCCCTCCTGTCGGTGGTGGAATTCATCTTCGGCAGCTTCCGAATCACCCGGGATGAGCTTCTGGCCTCCGTTCTCCTTTCTCCCCTTCCTCGACACTCGTGCAATGCGATCTCTGATCCTCCCCTCGTCTGGGCAGCCGTCATTAGGTATAAGTACCTAATTAGGTCATCAAATAACTCCAGCCGTCTGATCGAGATCAAAACGAATCCAACGCATATCTGTCGGCGTCGATACCATCGACGCGGGTCGATGGTATCGACCCAGCGGATTAGCGGCAACTTTCCTTTCTTTTAGTCTGAGCGCCTGTGGTCATCTCGATACCATCGACTTGGGTTGATGGTATCGACTCTCTTTAGCATCGGTTGTTGTCGTTTAGCGACGTTGTAGCTCTCCATGTGTCGATGGCATCGACTTGGGTCGATGGTATCGACAGTTTCCTCGCCAGCAATCTGAAGGGATCTCAATACCATCGACTTGGGTGTCGATGGTATCGACTCTGTGCTGCTCCTCTCGTCTGGCAATCTGTGGCTTGGTCGATGGTATCGACTTCCGTCGATGGTATCGACGGAATAAAATACTTGTTTTTCCTGAAATTTCACAACAAGACCAAGTAAATCCACACATATAATAATATTATGATAAATAATGCTCAAAATAGTAAAACAAAGGGGAATTGACATAATATGAAGGCAAAGACCGAAATGAGTGAATTATGCAATATTATCCATAAAAATGAGTAATTGGAGCACAAAACACATATGAAAAAGGTCTATAAATGCGACTCAAAATCATCGCATCAAACTCCCCTAAGCTTAAACATTGCTCGCCCTCGAGCAACTAATCCTTAGAATAGAATTGCAGATGTCAACTAAAAAAAAACACACCAACCCACATCCCATGTGACTCCCACTGAGCGTTCTCAAACCGGCCTTCTCTAACCACAGAACAGTAATTACCCTAAAGGCGACAATAATCATCAATAAGAGAAATTATCCTTAAAACCGATGACCACTATCACATAAGGCAGTTAACATAATAAAATTCGCCGATTCAGCATTGGTGCATCTTGTGATCGCCTACACTACGTTGCTCATCCTAACTACCATCTACATGGAAGCAGTTCTCCTGATAATCATTAGTGAGGAGAAATTCACGGTGGCCTACCAATCCGAGCAACGAGTGGATGGAATGGGTGGTTCATGGAAGAACTTGGAAGTATTGCACAGTTTCAATATGCATAAAACAAAATGTCCTAAATGATGCAAATGCACATTAGAAATGCCCTAATGCCTAAAATTGGGTGAAATGATGCATGCACTAACCTTCCACCTCAAAATGAGATGGAAATCCAATTAAGCCACATCATGTACTCAATTTTCCTATAATGCGAGTGATATCATGTTCCTTTCTCCCTCTTATTCCATTTCCTTCTAAATTCTCTTTTTTTTCTTTTCTCAATTTTTTTCAGATTTTCAGAAAAAAATTTTCCTTCTCTTTTTTTTCTTGTAGCCCACATATCCATAATTGCTTAGCGATACATGTATTGGGCTGTTTTCTTCATGATTGGAACTCTTTGTACTATTTCGAGGGTATGGAACAGTTTAGATCACTTTTTAAGAGAAATTGAGATACATGGTGTACTTTATGCATGGAAATCATGAGATTCATGAGTGCAACTACATGGCATGCACCTAAAGGTAATGTGCATGAATCCCTATATATTTTTTTTATGCAAAGGTATGGAAAATATCAATGCAACTCCTATCTAAATGCTATGCACACAAAAAGGAATTAAAACTGTACTTTACTTCCAATTCTTAAGTGGATTATGGAAAAATGAAGTGGAATGATCACAAGATTAGATGACTGAACCTTAGAAGAGTATTATGTGTCCCTCCTTACTGACATGTTTAGTAGCTTAGAGGGTTCTCTCTCTTACATCCGATTAAGGTCTCATTACCATTTGATTAGATTAGGCTCAAACAACCATTGCTATCCACTTTTCATGAGTCAATGGGATTATAAGTGTGACATATTGTTTTAAAGTTGACATAATCAATCATTTTCATAGGATAAGTTCCCCAAGGACAACCAAGTCAAGCTATCCAAAAGACACAAAAATTTTAAAATTCCCTTAAATTTCCCATGAAAACAGCGAGATGACAATTTTTACGACATCCACAGTTACACTAGATAGATGTGGATCCTAAACACAACCTAAAAATGCAAGAAACAAATAACAAAGCAAAAACTAAAAACAACAAAAGAAAAGATAGAGTTGTTCCAGCTACCCCCCTAAGCTTGATTCCGACTATGGCCTCATAGTCAAAAACAAACCTAAGGGTGGAACAGAGATACCCTGATCAATCTTGTGGAGGCGGAGGCGGGTACTGCGGGGCCGTAGGATCCCAAGACGGATACTCCCCCTGGAAGCTTGGATCATATTGGGTCCTTGGCGGAGGCTGTGGATAGCCTCCAAAGTAGTCCTGACTCCAGTAATGGTCATAAAAGGGCTCCTGCTGCATCTCCATCCTTTGCAACCGGTTGTGTATCTGTTCTTAGTTGGCGAGGATGAGACATTCATTCTCGAACATAGCCCGTTGATTATCAAGTACCCGGCTCGTAGTATCATGAATACCGGTATACATAGACATGTGTTGCTGCTGAGTCTGCTGTATATCCTGTAGCATCGTGTACATTCCCTGCATGGAGTAGGGATCCTCGGCTGGCTGCGAGGGCTGTGGTGATGGCGGCGGGGGCTGTGATGATGAAGATGCACCCGGATGCATCCTAGGACGCTTCTGTGGTGCTACTCGTGCACGAAGAGGTGTGAAAGCCTCCTCTTCCTCCTCAGCCTTGCCTCCTTGCTCGTCGTTGCCGCCTTCTTCTTCGGAGGACTCGATGGCTATGATTGGCCACCGGAAATGTTGCACACCCTCGATGTTGAAGACGTCGTCTGGCAGTGAGCACTCCTGGTAAGCTTGGTTGACGTGGCAATGTGCGTACGCCAACCCATCCCGGAGAAGGATAAGGTTTGAACGGTGCAAGTGTTGCACGTTCACCTTACTTCTTGTGGAAATCGGAGTCATGGACTGAAAATTCAGCCCCAAGTAGGACGCCAACTTGGTGATGAGCCCACCAAAATGGATCGGAGCCTTCCTTGTACTCCTCTTCACCGCCAGGACGCGCTGTAGCCAGAACGCCCCCCAGTTGCATGGTTGTCGCTTCAGGAGTGCGTAGAGGAAGAAGAGATCGCTCTCCTGAAACTTTCTCAACGCCAAATCACTCCGAGCGAAGAACGTCAAGCTCAACATCTGATGAAGGACCCGGACAAAAGGGTGCTCAAAATATGCTACCGCTGCATTATGGTAGCTCACGGTCTTTCCTGCCGGCACTGTAACTAGCTCGGCGAAGATCTTGTCGTAGTCGGTGCGGGAATCTGGGCGCCGGTGATCATGTTGGGAGTGGTTCCAGTTAAAGATGTTGTTGAACTGGACCAGCGTGAAGTTGTAGTTGTTGTTGAATAGCCAGAAGGACACCTGGCCCCTGATCCACTCACGATCCGACGCCACCACGTCGTTGGGCACGACGCAGACGTCGAGGGACGCCATAAACTCCGCCACCAATTCCTTGTAGGTGGCCCATTCGCCAAAAAAGAGCTGCCCATCTGCATGGCGCTCCAGCTCGCCTGGCCTTATGCTGGTGTGGCGTGCTTGTCCATGAATCACATAGGCCAAGTTGGCCTCGAAACCAAGCTCCTGAAGCATGCCCCGGTCCACATACTGAGTCGGCTCAATCTTCCGCTTCATAATCTCCTCGTAAACCTTCCTCACCTCCATGGAAGGTGAATCAGGCGTGGGCGAGGAACGGAAGCGGTCGGGGGAGGAACAAACTCCTCGATCTCCATGGGATTTGCGTGCGATGACGAAGCTCCGGCGGCATGCACCATGGTTGCGAGAAGATGGGATTAGAAAAAGAGAGCTCGGGGAAGATGGAGAAGTGATTCTCCGCTCGGTGAAGATCCCTGCTCGTTGTCGTTGCTCTTCAGTCTTGGAGGGCTCAGGGGAGTGCTCGGCGCAAAGGAGGATGTTTGCTCTGAAGGTGTGACGTCAAATGACGTTGCAATTCTACTTAAATAGACTTGGCCAGCGCTACTGTTGACCCGTCGATACCATCGACGCGGGTCGATGGTATCGACACGTCTCGCTGGTATCCGCCTCCCTCGCGAGTATCGACGGCTGACGTTTGCTGGATCGAGAAACCTGGATTGCTGACATGTCGATACCATCGACCGAAGTCGATAGTATCGACGCAGCACCCGGATCGCTGACGTGGACTCGCTACTCGTGCACGAAGATGCCTTGGCGCGGATCGGTGACATGGATGTCGATACCATCGACTTGGGTCGATGGTATCGACTGCTTTTATTGTGACACCGCCGTTTTGTTGCATTCAACCTGTGATCATGTCGATACCATCGACGAGGTCGTCGATGGTATCGAGTTGACTGAGCAAAATTCGTCTGAACTTCTCCAGAGATCTCGATGGTATCGACTGGCGTGTCGATACCATCGACATTTTGTTGCAACCTGCCTGTAGGTATGTCGATACCATCAACGGGGGCGTCGATAGTATCGACTCAGTGCGATTTTTGCAGCTGTCAACCTGAACCCATGTCGATATCATCGACCAGTGTGTCGATGGTATCGACCCTGCCTGTGCCTGCACATTGAACAAACGGATCAAGGTATCTTCTTTAAACTAAAATTTAAACGAAATAAAAGCAATCTATAACTACAACTAAACGATCCTAATGTACCAATGGTTGGGTTGCCTCCCAACAAGCATCCTTCTTTAGCGTCTTAGGCTAGACGTCTTCCCATCATTTCATTCATCCACAAGTGTAATGAGTTTGACCTCATTCACTTTTCTCTTGTAGTTTTCACCAAAATACAACTTTAAGCGCTGCCCGTTCACCAAGAACGTGGCATCTCCATCACGCACAAGAATCGCACCGTGCGGTCTCACCTCTTCCACTACAAAGGGTCCACTCCACCGGGACTTCAGCTTCCCGGGATGCATCTTGAGACGGGAGTTAAACAATAGAACATTGTCTCCCTTCTTGAACGTGCGCGTCTCGATATGTCGATCGTGGATCAGCTTTGTGCGCTCCTTGTAGATGCGGGCATTCTCATATGCCGTCATGCGTAACTCATCTAATTCGTTCAATTCGAACATCCTCTTTCGCCCGGCTTCATCATAGCTCAAGTTCAGCCTTCTTAGCGCCCAATGGGCCTTATGCTCCAGCTCCACCGGAAGATGGCAAGCCCGGCCATACGCCAACCTAAAAGGCGTGGTGCCTATAGGTGTTTTGTACGCCGTTCTATACGCCCAAAGTGCGTCCGATAGTAGGGCACTCCAATTTTTCCTTGTGGATGCCACTGTCCTTTCTAGAATCTTCTTGATTTCCCGATTTGAAACCTCCACTTGTCCTTGCGTCTGTGGATGATATGGGGTACCGATGTTGTGCTTGACCCCATATTTCTTCAAAAGTGTCAAAAATCTTTGGTTCCGGAAGTGTGTGCCCCCATCACTTATGATCATTCGGGGTATCCCGAACCTGCAGAATATGTTTTCTTTGACAAACCTGCACACTACATTCGAATCATTAGTCCTTGTGGGGATTGCCTCCACCCACTTCGACACATAATCAACAGCAAGCAAGATATACAAATTTGAATTTGAGGACACAAAAGGTCCCATGAAGTCTATGCCCCATAAGTCAAATACCTCAACTTCCTGAAATACATTCAGGGGCATCTCTTGTCTCCTTGAAATGTTACCTGCGCGCTGGCACGGGTCACATTGCCTCACAAAATCATAGGCATCCCGGAACAAAGTGGGCCAATAGAGGCCGCTCTCCAACACTTTGGCTACTGTACGTGAACTAGCATGGTGTCCTCCCGTAGGCGACGCATGACAATGGTGGAGAACACTCTCGTACTCCACCTCCGGCACACACCTGTGAAGAATGCCATCCCTGCACTGCCTCAAAAGAATTGGGTCATCCCAAAAATAATATCTCAAAGAATGAAAGAATTTCTTTTTCTCTTGATACGACCAATCTTCCAGGATGATCCCGCAAGCCAAATAGTTAACAATATTAGCAAACCATGGTTCCTTAGAATTAGTTTTCAAAAGTTGTTCATCGGGGAACGTCTCAGTTATGGGTATGTGTAAACCTTGTTCATCTACCCTTTCTATCCTAGACAAGTGGTCAGCCACCACATTTTCAATTCCCGATTTGTCCTTGATTTCAATATCAAACTCTTGTAAAAGCAAAATCCACCTAATGAGTCTAGGCTTTGCATCCTTCTTCTCCATCAAATATTTTATCACAGCGTGATCGGTCCACACAACTACTTTAGAGCCCACTAAGTACTGCCGAAATTTTTCAAAAGCAAACACGACGGCAAGTAACTCTTTTTCTGTAGTTGTATAGTTCAATTGAGCATCATTAAGTGTTTTGGAGGCGTAGAAAATCACAACGGGCTTATTATCTACCCTTTGCCCCAAAACGGCTCCCACTGCATAATCAGAAGCGTCACACATTAATTCGAATGGTTTTGTCCAATCCGGCGTTTGAACAACCGGAGCCGAAATCAACTTTTCTTTCAAAACCTCAAATGCGTGAAGACATTTCTCATTGAAATCAAAAACTGCATCTTTTTCCAACAATTCCGATAAAGGTTTTGCGATTTTAGAAAAATCCTTAATGAATCGCCGATAAAACCCGGCGTGTCCTAAAAAGCTTCTCACCCCTTTTACTGAGTTTGGTGGGGGTAGCTTAGAAATCACCTCAATTTTCACGGGGTCTACCTCAAGACCCTTGCTAGACACCTTGTGTCCTAGCACAATTCCTTCCGTCACCATCATGTGACATTTCTCCCAATTGAGGACCAAGTGTGCGTCCTCGCACCGCTGCAGTACCTTGTCCAAGTTATAAAGACACTCATCAAAAGACGCTCCATATACCGAGAAGTCGTCCATGAAAACTTCAAGACAACGCTCCACCATGTCAGAAAATATGGCGAGCATGCAGCGTTGAAAAGTCGCCGGCGCATTACATAATCCAAACGGCATCCGTCGGTAAGCAAAAGTCCCGTAGGGACAAGTGAACGTAGACTTCTCTTGATCCAAAGGATCAATAGAAATCTGGTTATACCCCGAGTATCCATCTAGAAAACAAAAATGCGACTGACCGGCAAGATGTTCCAAAATCTGATCGATAAATGGCAATGGAAAATGATCTTTAAGAGTTGCGGCATTCAATCGGCGGTAGTCAATGCAAACACGCCACCCGGTTACCAATCGGGTGGTGACAGGTTCATTCAAAAGATTTTTAGTGACAGTGATTCCCCCCTTTTTGGGGACTACCTGTGTGGGGCTCACGCACGTCGAATCTGATATAGCATATATGATCCCTGCAGCAAGAAGTTTTATGACTTCCTTCTTCACGACCTCCATCATGCTCGGATTCATACGTCTTTGAGGCTGAATGACTGGTTTGGCTCCCTCCTCGAGCCGAATCTTGTGCTGGCAAAGTGCAGGAGAGATCCCCTTGATGTCCGCGACTGACCACCCAAAGGCTCCACAGTGGTTCTTGAGCACTATCAGTAGTTGCTCCTCCTCATCCGCACTCAAGTATGCAGATACAATCACTGGTAACTTGTCCTTCTCAGCTAGAAAGACGTACTTAAGATGCGGGGGCAGTGGCTTCAACTCCAAATCCGGCGGACAAATAAGAGATGATTGCAGCGGTGGGGGAAGTGTACCTAAATCTTCATAGTGCCTCGTGTAGAAACATGGAAGCATCTGAAGCATTTTGGCGCACTCGTTGAGTGAAGTACTCCGCATCCAATCATAAGTGACATTTAGCAAACACGCCTCCAACGGCAATTCTGGATATGCATCAAAAACTGAAGTAATGATCGCCTCATCCTCCCAAGAAGGTGAAATGTCCTCATTTTCATCATTTGGAAATCCAACAGCCTTACGTAAAGAGACCACTTTTGTTTTCTCTATAATGTCCACAGCTAAGGTCCCTCTATCCATCTTGCTCATCACATGAGCCATATCCAAGAATGGCTTCCCAAGACAAAGTGAGATATTGTGTTCCACATGTTTCACCATGTTGCACTGTGCTTTTGCTTTAGTAGATGCATTGCTAGTGGGCATGACCATCTCAAAGCGATCATCCGCAATGCCCAAGGTCAAGCGACCTCTTCCCATCTCCAAGATCATATCGGCTGTTGCTTGGAATGGGCGTCCAAGTAGAAACTCATTGCCATGCTCGTCCTGCATTTCCATAACCACGAAATCAGCCGGAAAAACAAAACGGTCTACCTTTACCAAGACATCCTCGCAGATTCCATACGGTTTCACCACAGAATTATCGGCCAATTGGATAGTCATGTTGCTTGGCCTTGATTCCTTTAATCCAAGCTTCTTAAATGTATAAAGGGGCATCAAATTGATGCTTGCCCCAGAATCACAAAGTGCCTCTCCAAATTTGAACTTCCCGATAAAGCAAGAAATATTGAAACAACCGGGATCCTGCCTCTTCGGCGGCAAAGTGCCCATAATGAAAGCACTCACTTGCTCCTTCAGCACCACGACCTTAGTGTCAGGTATTTTCCTCTTCTTAGTGATGACATCTTTAAGAAACTTCCCGTAAGATGGGATTTGCTCAATCGCCTCCAACAACGGAATATTTACCGATAACTTCCTAAAGCTGTCCAGAAATTTCTTAAATTGTGCATCCACCTTCCTTGCCTTTGCACTATTGGGATAGGGGACCGGAACAGTATGTGCCCTTTGATGAGGTGGCACATAGGGTGTCAATTTCTGCGGTTCCTCCTCAGCAGCTTGTTCTTCATTACCATTCTCAGCTATATCTTCAGCTTGCCCTGTAACAGGTGTGGGCTGCTCCTTGATGATTGCATCTTCAACTTTGTCCTGTGGTGTGCTTGTGTCATCCGCCCTTGGATTCAACACTTTCTTACCGCTCCTCAATAGGATGGCCTTGGCCTACTGGTTTCCCCCGGGAACATTGGTGTTCCCCGGAAAACCCGGATGTGCTGGCTTCTTCAAGCTTGCAATTTCAACTGCCATCTGTGCCATGGAAGTCTCTATAGTTCTCATTTGAGCCCCATGACTCTGCAAAGTCTGCCCAAATTGGTTCATGAATTCACCCTGTTGCTTGATTTGTTGCCCAAATGTGTTCATTAACTCCTGGTTTTGTTTGATGACTTGATTGAGCAACTCCGTGCTCTTGTCCTCTGTGGCTGGTGTAGGCTTGGCGTCCGGATCCTGCAGAAAATTATTTGGATCCTTCCATGAAAATTTCTTGTCCTTTCACCATGAATAGTCATTGTTCCTGTACCCTTGTTGTTGCCTCATGTACTTGACTTGAGCCTCCTCCTCAGACTCATTGTCTTCCTTCTACAGTAGCTTCTTTGCGAGAAGATCCATCTTCTCATTTAACTCTCTCATTGCCTTTGACTCACTGGCAACTCTTGCTTGCTCAACTGGGCCTCTCTCTCTTTCTCCCCAAGATTGCTTCCGTGCCATATTCTTCAGTATTTCCCAGCATCTCGTATCAGTGTTGTTCAAGAAAAATCCTGAGCCGGCTGAGTCTAAGTTGCTTCTATCATGCTCGGAGAGAGAAAAATAGAAGATCTTCACTTGTGTCTCCTTGTCCAGTCCATGATGTGGACATCTCCTCAACATGACCTGGAATCGCTCCCAAGTCTCAGAATATGTTTCACCCGCCTGTTGGGTGAAATTGTGAATCTTCCTAATCATGTCATTGGTCTTCTCAGGAGGGAAAACCTCTTGAAGAAAACCTCTACCATATGATCCCATGATTCAACAAACTCATCGTCGAGGTTATGTAGCCACTATCTAGCTATTCCTACCAGGGAACTTGGGAATAACTTGAGGTACAGAACATCCTGTGGGAACCTATCTATCTTCACCATATCACAATTTTCAACAAACTGACTAATGTGTGCCACTGGATCCTCATTGTTCAGCCCGTGAAATGCGTTTGATTTAACCAAGTTAATCAATGCTGGATCGATCTTGTAGGTTGGAATGTTGAGCCCCTGTTTCTTTATAGGCCCCTTTGAAGCTGATGAAGAAGACGCTTTGATCTTCTCCCATATCGTCTGTGGTTCGGCCATTTCTTCTGCTTGCTCTTGCTCAGATTAAGAATCTATGTCGCTTTGGTAATCTTTCTCGTAGTAGTCCTCGTCCTCTGGTCCCGGAGATGGAACCTCAGGTGTGCGATTCACGTAGTCTGTGTTACGTGTATGCACCATGCAAAGTACCTGATATAAGAAGATCGGGGTTCAGTACTATGCTTTGAACGAGTAAACACAATTATAGAGAAATTTAAGAATATTTAAAATTGTTTCAAAATAATAAAAAAAATGTGGCCTAGAGTGGCCGCTCTTAGCACTCAAAGTGCCAATAATTCGCCGTATCCCCGGCAACGGCGCCAAAAACTTGACGTGTATTTTACTACGCGCTTAAACGCAAGTATACGCGTCGAGTAATATAGGCCTTTGTGAGGCCCGAGTCGAACTCAGGGATACGTTAATTATTGGAGACTTCTACTAACTAATCGCAATCAGTTAGGCCGAATAACAAAGTAAGGGTTGTTGTCGAAATTAAAAGAAAATCAAATGAAATAAAGAAAACAATTGATTAAAGGTTAGTTTAATCAATTCAAAAGGATATCTTTAGGATGGCGGTTTCACCGCGGGTCAACATTGTATTAGGTTTTATATAATTCCTCACTCTTCTCTCTCTATCCGGGTAGTGGCCTGAAAACAGAATTACCCACTGTCGTGGTGTAATTCACTACTTAGGTTTAGGTTGATTCCACCATCGTAGTAATCATTCCCCTAAACTAAGCGCATTATAAACGGTCTCTCAGTTCCCACCATTAATTTTACAACTCCTTTGTCAAGGGTTTTATTGATTAATGTAGGTTTTGTCTCTTTTCAACCGTTAATCCTTCTGTCGAAGTGGTTAAGGGCATTAAGTTATTATTATGGTGATCAAGCATAACAATATATATATGGAGAAAACGAATCTATACCACGGATTTGAGAGAGAAAATGTGAATTATCAATATAAAATTGTCATACAATGCATTCCCGGGCTACTCCCGGTCCTAAAGATGGAGGGTTTTAGCCTCTCATGTTCATCTCACACGAATACATGGTAGAAATAGGGGAATTTATAAGAAAAACGTGAAACAAGTGGGAAAACCCCTAAACGGAGAAGAACCGGCAGATCCTTGGCGTAGAATACGAGCTTCCCCTCCTGTCGGTGGTGGAATTCGTCTTCGGCAGCGTCCGAATCACCCGGGATGAGCTTCTGGCCTCCGTTCTCCTTTCTCCCCTTCCTCGGCACTCGTGCAATGCGATCTCTGATCCTCCCCTCGTCTGGGCGGCCGTCATTAGGTATAAGTCCCTAATTAGGTCGTCAAATAACTCCAGCCGTCTGATCGAGATCAAAACGAATCCAACACATATCTGCCGGTGTCGATACCATCGACGCGGGTCGATGGTATCGACCCAGCGGATTAGCGGCAGCTTTCCTTTCTTTTAGTCTGAGCGCCTGTGGTCATCTCGATACCATCGACTTGGGTCGATGGTATCGACTCTCTTTAGCGTTGGTTGTTGTCGTTTAGCGATGCTGTAGCTCTCCATGTGTCGATGGCATCGACTTGGGTCGATGGTATCGACAGTTTCCTCGCCAGCAATCTGAAGGGATCTCGATACCATCGACTTGGGTGTCGATGGTATCGACTCTGTGCTGCTCCTCTCGTCTGGCAATCTGTGGCTTGGTCGATGGTATCGACTTCCGTCGATGGTATCGACGGAAGCAAATACTTGCTTTTCCTGAAATTTCACAACAAGACCAAGTAAATCCACACATATAATAATATTATGATAAATAATGCTCAAAATAGTAAAACAAAGGGGAATTGACATAATATGAAGGCAAAGACCGAAATGAGTGAATTATGCAATATTATCCATAAAAATGAGTAATTAGAGCACAAAACACATATGAAAAAGGTCTATAAATGTGACTCAAAATCATCACATCAATTACTAGCCCTATTACTATTACCAATGAAGGGAGCTTTGGTCATCTTGCCTAACAAACTAGACTCACATGTCTCCAGTGATTCAAAATTAAAAGAGTCTAGATAACCATATTTATGGACTCTAGAGATGCGATTCTCATTGATGTGCCCAAGATGACAATGCCAAAGATATGTTTTGTTTGAGTTATTGAGTTTTAATATTTTGGTATTTATGTTATAAAAATTTATGTTAAAATCTAATAAATAAATACCATAGGACATCAGGGAATTGCCATAAAATATCTCATCTTTTGAAATAGAACATACACCATTCTTAATATACAATTCATGTCAATCTTTGTCCATACAAGATACAGAAATAATGTTTCTATTAATGGCATATACAAAATAGTATTTCTTTAACTCTATTACAAGACAAATTGGTAGAGATAAACTATATGTTCCAACTACAGTGGTAGAAACTCTTGCTCTGTTTGCAACATGCAGTTTGATCTCACCCTTTTGTAAAGGCTTACTTCTTTTCAGCTCCTACATATTTGAACATATATGAGATCCAAATCTGGTATCTATTACCGAAGATGAAGAAGTAGACAAATTTATCTCAGTAATGTATATACTTGAAGTGGAGATCTCTATCCCCAGCTTCATGTTCCTGAATCCCTTTACTGTAAAAAGGACATATGCCTCTTGCACTTTTATTTCTCCTAACCTTGAGTGTTGAAGATCCAAAAATATGTTGAGCCTCAGAAATCTTCTTGGTCTTGATTTCATCCTTAGACTTGGTTTCTTTGATCACCATCATGGATTTGTCCTTCTTATTCATGCTTCAACATTTATCAACATGCCAATCAATTGTGATAGCAGTCTGGCCATGGGATTCAAGTAATAACACTTGATAAACTAGATATATGATTTAGTAAATGATTGTAGAATGATATCCATGGACAACTATTGGGTCAAAGATAATCCTAGTTTTTCTATATGTTCCACATGTCCAATCATATTGAGCACATGGGTCTCTACTGGGTCTCCTTCTGTCATTCTACACACAAATAGTGCCTTCAAGACATTGTACCTTTCTTACTTTACATGATTTGGTTCACGTTCTTAAGATGTGTTATCATCTCAAGAATACCCCATGTCTTCACACTGCTCATGCAACTCATAGATCATACATCATAGCATAAGGTGCTTAATGTCTAAGGAATCATTGGTATGTTTCCAAAAAACATCCACCTCATCCTTAGGTGCATCTGGAACAAGTTCTTCTGGCACTGGAGTATCTAGGACATAGAGTTGTTCATCATTAAGAACCCTTCTCTATGACCAAAATTAGTCATAGAAATTTTCCCTATTAATTTTATCCTTCTTAAGGACTTATCGCAATGATTATTTGTATGTCATTTGTTTCTACAAAAAAGAAATTTGCAATTTTTCAAAATACTTTTAATTTGATTTGATTAAAATAAAGTAATAATGTTTAATTAGGCCTTTAATTAATTATCACTCCAACTATTTTGATCAAAATGATAGCCCTCACATCAATTTGGAAGATTGCAGCATACAAAATTATAGTGAGCCAAGACTCCAAACAATTGAGTTATTACCCGACCAACGCCAGCGTCCATAATCAATAATTAAGGTAGGAAACTCTTGCCAATTGCATCTTATGCAATTCTTGGATAGATGGTATGCACAACTCTTTCCCATAGTCATCTACACGATTCTAGGCACTTAATCTCATTAAGATCACCTAGTTAAATCTGACCCAAAAGCCGACACGATAGTGATGTACCCTATTTTGTAGGCCCACGTGACTACCATCACACTTACATGAGATGGACATTGCACCACCCTTAGCGTGCCCAGGCTTATTCGATCAAGATTTTCATGTGTCTTGCTAATCGAAAGAATCTAGTACTTAACATTATATTGAGGGATTTTCTATTTTTATAAATATATATACATATCCAATCACCACATACTTATAAGTATCATATACATATTATATCCCACAAATAATAACATGTAATTGAAATACAAGCGATGGTTATGGCCATACTATTGTACTTCCTTGAAGCCTCAAGAAATTAATACCACCTATTGTATACATCATATGCGATAACCTATTGTTGATTACGATATGTGCTCAAACCAATCTAGGTCAATCGATTCAACTCTTAAATCCATCGGCTTTCCTCCTGGTTGGTCGGTTGGTCTTGAATCGATCATCTGGTCCCTGGTCCAAACATCTTCTGGACACCTCCAGTCGACCAGTTGGGCCACCAACCAATCATTTTGGATCCTCATGTCACCAAGCCTCCTCGTTCCTCTTGTCAATCGGTTCGTCTTTTGAAATGTGTGACTCATATGGTGTTGAGTGCCTTCTTTGTCATAACGAGAATTAAAAATATCCTAGTGCTATTATACATTTTACATGGTAATAGGGAAACCTCAAGTTACATTTGAGGGGAGCTAAGGAAAGAGACAATGAATATTTTTACATATGGAAGAGAAGATGAAGCTCGGTATAAAAACAAAGATAAAGCAGGAATAAATAACCATCCAACCAAGCACAAGATCTAGGATTATTGGCCATAACCATGCTAGCATCCACCATCAAAACCAATTTTAGGGAAATGTGTATAAATTATATATATATATATATATATATATATATATATATATATATATATATATATATATATATATATATATATATGAGAGAGAGAGAGTCAGGCTAGAATACACTTGAGTGTATAGATCACACGAATACACTCAATTGTGTTTGCATATTAAGACTATTTTTTGCAAAATGTAAACCATTGATCTTCACCGTCATATTATAAATAGGCTTGTAACATCCCCATTTTTTTAGGTATTTAATTTCAATTTCCCTATTATCACATCCTTTATGGTCACATCTTGCAAAAAGGTCATTTTAAATATATTGATTTCTATTTTGAACTAAATTTTTTCCTAATAAATGATAACATATAATTAAGAGGAAACTTAAAATTCCAGTATTTTATGATTTCTAAATAATTAGTTATGCATTATCAAAGCTTTACCAACTATTAATTATATTTATTAATTTGATAACCCAACACAGAAACTAAGGGTAGGAGAATATTCTAGACATTTTTGGAAATGTCTGGTCAAATTTTGGGACCCATCGGACTTTATTTGATAGGGGAAATAAATTTGGGAAAGTAAGGGTTTTAAATGCATGCCAATCTCCTAATAAAGGCTATTTTTGCAACTGGTTGCTTTTTCCCAACCGTCAGATCTGGCCCACTAGAACAAGACTAAGTGCAGCCGTCTGATCACCTCCTTCAACCTTGGTCCAAAAAGGAAACAAGGCAACCCGCTTGATTTGTGAATATCTCGCGATTTAATTGCTCATTTTCGAAACCGAAAGATGCTCTGTCTTCGGGAGACTGATCCACATCCAGCGACCTCTTGCAAGAACCCTAGAAACATCCCTATAATAAATTCCCTTCTCGGTCGCCGCTTCCTTCCCACTGCCAAGTTGCAACTCACCTCCTAGCATTTTGTTTGTCTTCCCAATTGTTCTAAAAGCTTCAGAGAACTTCCTTGATCTCTCCTCCACCATCAATTTCGCCACACTAGCTTTAGCCATCCGCAGCCTACTCCATCTTCAACCTCCAGCCTCCCGTCATCATACTCAGCCCTTTCACTATCTCGTCGTGATTCCTTGCTCTTGAACCATCTACAACGCCCCAGGAACACGCCCCCAACCTCCCCTTGGGCCGCGAGGTGCTGGGTTGGCGTACCTATAGAGCCCACAGCTACAGCAGATCGACACCTGCCACCGGAGGATACCAGGCCTGCACAACCTTTCTTCAGGTGATGAGGAAGCGTCTTTACTCCCACGAAAGCCTCTTCTTCTGCTTCCAAGCCTCAGCCGCAGGTCTGTACCTCTCCCCGATCTTTCTCTGTTTCCGCCGGATTTGGGCACTGAGGGGGCCGGCGCCGCCGCCCTGATTCTCCCAGTCAAGCTCACAGTGTTTTTCTCCAGCTCTGGGATGATTTGGGTTCTTAGCTTGATGGGCGCGAGTCCCTACTTTCCCTCCTGCGTTTCCTTCTTGTTTTCCCTGTGTGCAGTCGTGGCAGGGCAGCTTCGCTGCTCTGGACTTTACTTGGCCTGTGCAAGGACCATTGGGGTGTCTCAACACCACTGGTCTATTAAGTGCGACCTTGTGTTCTCCTTGTGCAGGCTGCGAGTATTCAATAATTGCGTACTCTTTTTTGCACCATGTTTCGGTATTGTTCTATTATTTTATCTGCTCTTGTATTGCTCTGCTGTATCACCTTGCCGCCATGTTGTTTTATTCTTTTGTGCTCCTGTGTCGCTTGAACCAAGAAGAACCCAACAAGAACAAGGCTGAACTCATACTGGAATACGCATATATCACCTTGGTCCTGTATAGCTTCAGCTATATCAAAAATCCAATAGGAACATAATTGTAACGGTAATCTGTATTATACACTAACCACGTAATAGACCTGGGATTAAGGGAATGATAAACTGGAATCTCAGTATAAGCCATGGTATGCCGCTATGATAAACTACCAATTCATATTATGTCACTATGTTGTATACATGGAATATATGTAGTAAGTACATATTATGACTATCGCAATGGAATGCTTAAACATTAATATAACCTTGTGATATTCTTTGGAATCATAAGACAAGCTTAAGTTTCAAATTTGGTCCAATTTGGACATTGTTTGAGCCAATTATGAAATTTTATGTACATTCTAGACTGTTTTTGCAATTTACCCAATTGAGAGGTTTTATTTGTATATTTTCAATACAATTACGATCCTTATAGGTTTCCTTATCATTATTGACTTTGTTGGGCTATGGGGCTCCTAGTTGTTCTTGGTTTGGAGGTGTTCCTCTTCAAGGACATTTTAGGGGTTTCCCACTTTATGGATAAGGATAAGAGTAATGGTAAAGATAAGGATAAGGATAAGGATAAGGATAAGGATAAGGATAAGGATAAGGGTAAAGATAAGGATAAGGATAAGGATGAATAAAAGGATAAGGGTATAGTTAAAGGAGATAAAGTGAAGGTGGAAAGTGAGGGAGGTGTTGCATGGACATAGAATCTCTACTCTATGGTCACATGGAAAGCTCATGGGCACCTCATGCTTGACCCCTTCCTTATCCATGAAGCTATATGTACCCCTTCCTCTCTCCAAATCGAAATCATTTCTCACTCCCTCTTTCCTCTAGATTATAGAACGGACCTTGCTCTATTTTGCTATAGAACAAAGTGGTATAAGGTATAAGACAACCTCTTTTTGGAGAAGAAGGTCTCCTAGAGATCCATCTAGCCCCACCTAGGGTTTCTAAGGTCATCTTCTAGGGTTTTCGACCAAGGCAAGCTGTTTTATTCCTTCCTTCTCTATTTTTATTGCTCTTCTCCTTGCTTAGACCTTCCTCCAGGTCAGATTTCTACTATTCCATGGTAAAAGTTTCTTTAGAGCTCAAGATCCTACCTTCCTTGCTTCTTCTTCTTGGGTTTTGATTCCTTGTGAGGAAGAGTGCCTGCTTGGTTGAGTCCAGAGCTTCCTCTTGGGTTTTCTACTTTCTTGGCTCAATTTTCTTTCTGTTAGAAGTCTATTCTTATCATTAGAGATGATTTTTGTAACCCTCTTTATTTATATTGGTTATTATAAGCTTGTTAGCTCATGTTCTTGCTTCAGAATGGTGATTTAAGTATTAAGAAGCTAAGCTTGTTTGGGATTTCGATTTTTATGGTGTTTCCTACTTTTTTTCCAGTTCTAGATGAACTTTTAATCATGTACACATTCTTTCTAAGGAAGTATATGACTTAGTTCAGGTTGGTATCACCACCTATGGTGCTAAGAATCTATCAACCAATGGTCCATATTAGGGTTTCTAGGTTATTTTCTCCTCTAAATACATGACTCGATGGAGTGGTCTTCATGAAAACCGAAGGTGGTGATCAAGGGTTATGAAATATGATGTGAACTGATAGTTACACCTTAGGTCAGTATTAGGTTCTCTTGGAATCTCAATGAGTAATGGTTTGATTCTCTAATGATGTTATCAATCAATGATGACATTAGCTTGATATTTGATGGTGTTAAATGAATATATTGTTGATCTAATAATGGATGGTGACTTAATGATCACAAATAATGGTGGATCAGGTCATCACCACATATGGTTAGTTAAGGATGTAAATATAGATTTGACTAAACCTTAAACCAATGGTTCCTTGGTTCAATTGATCTAATGGTTAGACCTATACTTCAATTGATAACTTTGAACAATGAACCCAATCCAATGAATGAGATTGGATGCTTCAAAATCCAATGGATTAGAATAAGTTCCATGATATTATATGTGGGTCCTAGTGATGAGAACTCAATGGTTCAATATCATTAATTTGTTGTTATACCTTTTCTCTCCTATAGTTATATTTAATAAATGACCATAATAAGTGGGTGTGTAACTTCAATGTGATATAGTTTGCTATACCTAACCTTAATGTAATTAAATGATGGTGATTGGTTATAAACAACCCTCTTGCATGATTAATGTGACAATGTATTACACTCTTCTTGTGTCTAAACCACAAAGTAGTGCTATGTGAATATCATAGCGCCTTTCCATAATAATACCTATGGACACATAATTGTTGATGATCTTTTGAGCCTTGTTTAAGGCATGGAATGATGAGGATGGCCTTGCTATGAATAATGTGATGTTCTTAAATGGCCTTTGGGCAGGTTGATCCCTAATTGTGGTGAAATCCTTTTCATGTTCCAATAAGGGCTGAAACCCTGGAACTTGTGATAAGAAATGGATATCTTGAAATGATATGATGATAATGTTGTTCTTTATAATGGAATGGATGATATCATATGGTAATATGATTAAGATCTATACTTCAAATGTTTTATATCTTATAAAGTTGAAATTCTTATGCACTTGATAGAAATGAATTAGGGTGTGTATGTCCATTTGTATGATGAAGCCTTAATTCACCCAATTGGCAAAATTAATCAAGTGAAATTCTAATCATGTAGTGCCATATGTCATAGATCCATATGAGTGTCAGAACTTGTTAGATGGTGAAATGATTATTCCTAAGGGGAACTCAGAGTGCATACTATTGAGTATGTGGGTGCTTGTCATCCTGAATCCAAGTGTTTAGGGAGGATGACTGTGGTCAGACCTAGCCCTCTGTTTGAGAATGACTATGCTCATGTCTCAGTGATTATATATGTCATGAGACTAGAGGAAAAATATAGTTGTACCTCAGATGGTAGAGTATGCGTACCCATCTACTTTCACTAGTGCCATGACCTATACCAAGGATGGACTAGGTTGTTAGCAGACTAACCTTATGTGTCTCTGTGGCAGGCCCATACTGACCGGGGGCAGAGAAGATCTTAGGAGTCTGGCTCTTCCTAGATATTGTATGGCACTGATTTTGACTTAGCAGTGGTCAGTTGGATTTTGAGTGGTATCCTCAAATTCCTTAGGGCAACATAATAAAAGATGTAACATATCCATGTGGCATATTTGTTTAGGGGTATACACAACGCCTCACATTGGATGATAACCCTTGTTTGATCTTCTTATATAGAGATGATATATAGTACAATCAGAGATGATAGATATGCTTGTGTTGTAGATTTGCTCACATTGTAAACTTGTTTATGTTGTCAAATATCTGTGACTGATATTTAATATTATGCTTTTAGCAATGTCTAATACTACCAGCCATGCCTATGTAATTAGAAATGCTTAAACTGCTAATTATTCTTATGAAATTAGTTGTGCTATGATGTTAGCTCTACTTATTATGTAAATTGGTTCATGGTATTAAATATTCCAATATTGATAGCCATGTCATACTACTAGACATATCAAAGATGCTTATGCTTCTAGATTGCTTGTGTTGTTAGTTAGGCATATGATGATAGTCAGATCAATGATAATGATTGTTATTTGATGAATCTTATGAAACCTGAGTAGATATATGATAAAAGAAGTGGATTTATCTATTGCCTATATATACATTGATAATCATACTTGTTGCCAAGCTTATTTTCTTAATTTGTTTAGCATGCTAGAACTGTTCAATCTGCCCAATTGACTATTAAATACTTCAATTGCTCAATTATTTACTATTTAATATGATGTAATCAATATATGTTGGAGAGAGTTATATCTCTCGCTGGGACTGGGTTTCACCTCATGGGTCACCAAAAAGTTTTAGGTAATCAACAACAATGACAACATTGTCAAAATAGTGAGAAGAATCTGAGGTAATAAATCCTAGAGATGGTTGTTTAGTGGTCTAGTGTGTCCTAGATTCATCCCTATACTCTCAAGTCCAGATAAAAAGTGTGTATGTGATGTTTCGATTGAATCAAGCTTTCTATAGCATGTTGAGTCTTGTATATGTTGAATATGTGGATAGTGTACCTTTGCAAAGTTTATGTTGTAGCTGAGGCAACAGGGAAGTTGTAAAGAATATTGAGCATTAAGTGAATTTAAAACAAGTTGTTGGGCTTTTATATCAATGTTTATGAGCAATTGGGAATTGTTGAAATTGGTTTTAATTTACCCTATTTTCTAGGTTTGTGTTTAATTAAGGAGTAACTGTGTTTTGTGTTTCGAGTAATGTTGTTTAGTGTAACGGGTTCTCAAAGCAACTACATTTGGAACCTATAATTTATCTCTATCCATAGGGATTGTAATAGAATTAATGAAATGCTATTTTTTACCTTCCACAAATAGAAACATTAATATTGCATATTCTATGAACAAGGATGGATATGAATTTCATATAAAGAATGGTCAATGTCTTATTTCAAAAGATGATATCTTTATGGTAGTGACCCAATGTCTTATCATCTTTATTTGTTAGATCTAAATACAAATGTTTATAATGTAAATACCAAAAGATTAAAAATCGATAACTCAAATAAAATATATCTTCGGCTTTGTCTTCTACGGCACATCAATGAGAATCACATATCTACACTCCATTAAGATGGTTATCTACACTCTTTTGATTTCGAATCAATAGAGACATGTAAGTCTTGTTTGTTGGGAAAGATGACAAAAACTCCCTTCATTGGAAATAGTGAGATGACTAGTGATCTATTAGGACTCATACACACTGATGTATGCATCCCTTTCATAACAAACTCTAGAGGTGGTTATCAATACTTCATCACATTTATTGATGACTTCAATAGGTATAGTTATGTTTACCTGATGAAACATATGTCGTAAACTTTTAAAAAGCTTAAGGATATAATTAATGAAGTACATAACCAACTTGGTAAAATTATAAAGTCACTTCATTCTGATCTAGGTGGAGAATACTGTTACAAACCCAATTTTTGGGTTTATATGGATTGAAATGCAATTTCACCAATAAAATGTATGATTATGAAATTGTATAATTATGAAATTGTATGATTTATGTGTAATGAGTGGATTTCTTTGGTAATATTTCGTTTAAATATATGATTTCGTGGACCCTATTAAGTTAGTGAGTCCAAGATGATAAAAGAGAAAGAAAATTGAAAGAAATCAAATAATGCATAAATAAGAAAAGAAATTGAGATAATAATGAAAATATGATAAATATGTGAAAAGATGTATGATTGAATCATCATGGATGATATTTCAAATCCACAAGGTTTCTAATAGTAAAAGGAATCCAAATAAAGAGAATAGAATAGAAAGAGAGAGAAAATATGCATAAAATATGCCTTACTAAGAGATAAATTGCATATAAAGAAAAGTCTCTCATGCCTTTGAATTTGAGTCCCAAACTTGGCACACAAGTAGTTTAAGTTATTATGGACTTTCCTTCAAAATTTGGGAACAATTGGATAACAAGGATAGAGTTATGCATTTGTTAAATTTCCTTAAAGTGAAGGGTTAACTAATATAATAATGTGATTTGTCACATTTCAATTTGAATCAGGAATCTTAGGCCCGACCCAATTGCGTGTCACACCCAACGAAGACCATCAGATGGTGATCTGACAATCCTGAGATCGTCTTCTACCTCGAATTGGAAAGGAAAAATAGAGAACAGTAATAAGGTGTCTTCTCAAGCGAAACTCTTATGAACAAAGACACAACTGATTTAGTTAACATGTCCAATGAAATCGGGAGATCAGTCCAAGTTGGTCTACCCTAAGTTTTGTGGGGTTTTGTTTCCTAACAGAGTTTTGCCCAAATCAGGAAACCATGACTTCCCAGCCGCCATGCCTAGACCTATATATATGGGGCCTTGGACCCCCCTCTGAGGTTGTAGTTAGTCCCTTTGGTTTCAATTGAGTGTCGCGAACAATCGTGCGCTAAAAATTTCTATAGCTACCCCATTTTCCCGCCCCAATTTTCAAGGAGATCACATCGGGCATAACTTCTCCGTCTGGACATCTCTGACCACCACTCACTGAATTGAGGATGCGATTGAGTTCGGTGGAGAAGGGTGGAAGTGGGAGACCCTTTGTTGGCAAAGGAGGAGGCATGGAGCGCAGAGTCAACCGGCGGGAGGACCACCCAGAACACCTACTTTGTGAGAGAGATGAATGGAGGTAGAAGAAGCATGGAGGCAAAATTACTGTTACGACCCCACCTCCCGATAACCCCCAATTAAGGGAGACCGAGAGGTCGAAGCCGCACCCATAACTTCCGGATCAAAGTTTCAGCAATTAACCAAGAATAATTATCAAATTTTAACCTACTATACTGAAAAGCTGTAAGAAAATAAATTTTTGCGTACCTTTTTAAAAACTTGGATCTCTAAACTTCTATCCACTTAAGGATTCTACTCTAACTAATCCTCCTTGTATTTAACTTCATGTATTTCACAATATGACGATTTACTGTTTTTCCTTTTGGCTTGTACCTAAAACACCGACAAACAAAACGTCGGTCAGTCGAAGCTGGTATGTGGGGGAAACAATAATTATGTAAATACGTTAACAATGTAATCATTCAATTAATCATTTAACAATCAAGATTACTTTTTAGATATAACTCCGCGATCCAAGAGTACCCTATCCTCTATGTTGTCCCCATTAAACCCTTCATGATCCACCTATAAGTGAACCAATTTCTAGGGTTGAGTCACATGGCACTACTCTTAAGTAGCCCACTCCTTAACTCATGGCAGGCTAATGAGTCTCTTGGCACTACACGTAGGTAGCCCAGTTTCTAACTCTCGGTAACCTAGACCTTGCTCCAGGATTACCCCTTTTTCCTTAGCCCTTTTCAAAGCAATAGAGGTGGACCCGGATCTAGTGAGTTATATACGCACATTTATAGTGATAATCATAGTCACTTTATAGTTGCATGAAATAAATAAACATTCAACAGTTATTTTCAAGCAACTGATTAAAACTTCGGGAATCGTCGTGAAACTAGAGTGATTATTCATAAGCGTAACCACATACCTGATTTGATGATTTCACATGCATTAAGTAAACCCAACCAAGAAGGTCATTCAAGCAAGTAGTCCAACCACACAATCAAGAATCCTAAAAAATCACATGTACTCTATTTACTACACACTTCATCAAGATTCTATCTATTCAACTCGAAATCGCTTCCTAGGGTTTCCGTACCCATTTTAAGGTTTCATTAGGGTCTTTCTTCACCTTTCATCATTATAAACCCAAGTTAGGCAAAAATGCTCGCAAACCCTAACGATTCTACTCTATTTCTTCCAATAGGCTTAGGATCATCTTTTAATGACCTATTATCACATATTTCAAATTAAATAGGATCTTTTCCCTTTTTACTCTATTTTAGGGTTTCTAAGTGCTTAATCATACACATTTCATGAAAACCCCTAAATTATGCAGGAAAGCATCTAAATCATGTTCAAGTTCATTATTGACTATTCAACAAGTTACATTTACTTGATTTCATTAATTAAATATCATGAACTTATCCATATTGTTTAAGTAGGGTTTCTAATCGAATCCACAAGCACATTTCATTATATTAGCACACTTTTGCAAATATGAAACAAAACATGTTCTCTCACCAATTTTGTCGTATTCCTCACATTTTTCTAAGTAAGATTCATATATTATTTATCCTCATATGATCATCCTACGAATTACTAGGATTTTTACTATTTAAAGCCATCCTGGCCAATCCTACGCTGACATGTCATCAACTAATGGGCGTTACTTTGATTTGCGGTTAAGTACCATCTTGCCCTACTTGCTACGTGTACTGGCTGAGGGTTCTTTGGTCTTTTCGTTATGTTGTCCCTAACCTCCTGACGGAAGTGGACTTTGCCCCCCCCCCCCCCCCCCCCCGCGTTCAGCTGCGATGCCTTCCGCTCCCCCCTCTCTCCCCCGTGGCTCCTAGGTCCCAAGGCGGGTGGAGGTGGGGCGGTACTACCAACCCTCGCTGACCTCAGGAAGACCAGGCTACGACTAGCGGCATCCATGGACCAAACGGCAGCTATAGCCTTAAGCCTCTATAACTGGAAACTAACTAAACCGCAGGAGGAGGTTTCATACATGCGGCAGGAAGCTTCGCGTTGCTGCACACAGCAGCGACCAGGTCAGGCAGACTTTGTTCCTCGTGCTTAAGTGCAGCGAACAAGAGAGCAGGGAAGAAGTCCCTCGTCCTTGCTTCCTCCCACGGTGCACGATACTGCTGCCGAGATGATCGTCGATGCTTGCTCGTTGCTTCTCTTCGCAAGATATCGTGGCTACGCCTTGGACAGTCTGATCCCCGATGGAAACGAGACATCCCATGAACTCTTTCATGGTTGCCCATGAACCCTAGGGTATGTAGGAAGAGAGCGATGACAAGAGCATCTTGTGAAAGAACCTTCTCTCAGACTTATATATATATATATATATATATATATATATATATACACTCTCATGGAAACCATTGGTTGCTCTAGCACTTTCTGGAAAACCTTTGTAACTTCCTCTCACTGTTCTTTTGCTCCTTGGTTAAATATACATGTGTATGTACACACTTGCCAAAAGCATTTTCTTTTCTTTTACCATAAGTCTCCTTTCCCTCACGATAAAGAAGGAAACTTATCCTAGGGCCTTCACGACTGTGGAAGGATAGTATTAATTCCTTTCCATCTATTCCAATATATATATATAAATATCCACCTCCTCGTCCTTCACCAAGTTGTGTGATTTTACAAGGTTTAATCTTATTAAAGAAATTCTCATTTCTTTATGGGTTATCCTTTCTTCTCAAATTTTAAAGGAAATCTATAAAGACTAAGTCTACCATTGAATAAAGTTTGAGTCCAAAAAGAGAAAGGAAAACCCCCTTTTCTTCACATGCAAGTCAAAGACTTACAAGACATATTTCATGCATTAATATATATTTTTTCTCTTTCCTCTATACTCTTGGAACTCCTTGGATCCCAATAAATTCTAGTATTTTCGAAATTTCTTTTTAAGGATACTTATTATCCTTCTAGATGCATCTATATGCATTATTTCACATTATCTTGGTTATTTCTTATTAAAATAACTCTTTTTGAGGTTTTCTCTTTATTTCTCTTTTATTTTTCTCATTGTATTCCTTTTATCATTAGGAATCCTTGGGATACGAAATTCCACAAAGGATAACTCAAATATACCTCTTTTCACTTGTTTTCCACATTTTATCATTATTATCAATTTCTTTCTTAATAAAGAAATACTTAATTGGTCTTTTCTTTTCTTGTTGCATTCTCTATGCAACTTTGGACTCCTTGGAACCCAAGAGGCACGAAATCCCTCTTTGGATTACATTTTTTTTCCTTCCAGAGGTTTCCACACCATTCTTTTCTCAAAAACTCAATTATTCATTTACTAATTTAATAATTGAATTTCCTTTCTTCATTTCTTGTTATTGGGCCCAATAGCGAATAAAGCCCACAACGCAATCATCAAGGCTATTATAAATGAAATTCATTTATTCAAAACAAATTATATCATTATTTGTTCAATTATCCTTAATATGAGAAATTGCATTTCTCACCAAATGAACCCAAAAATTGGGGTTGTAACATCCTTCCCCTCTTATAGGAATTTTTTCCTCAAAATTCTATCAAGCAATCAAACAATTCAGGATAAGACTTTTCCATGTCCATCATTGGCCCCTATGTGGCTTTACCTTACTCATGGAGCTTCCAAAGAACCTTTATCATCACATTTCCTTTTCTCTGAGTTCTCTCATCCTGGTGTCTATAAACTACACAAGTGAACTCAGGTCGTTTCAGCCTTCCTTGGGGCCCAATAGGTTCATTGTTCGCACATGGTCTGGGTACCTCACATAGTGCTCTAAATTGGACACCTGAAACTCATCACACATTTCTTTATCCTGAGGGGTAAGATCAAACTTAACCTTCTCCACCAAACCATGTCAAAAGAACCCATGCATCAGGGACTCATCTCTCTTAGCTATAACTTAGAGGGGTCGGATTTTCATGTCACATATCCTCCCACAGTGAATTGCATGTCAGTCTACTTTTCATTTGCTCACGACTCACGTCGTCTCTAGGTTCCTTTCAGCCATTGCATGATCAAAGCAACTACATCTACACACACTGTGGTCCTTTTCTAACCATCACGTGGTCCTTTCACCAACATCACCTTACTGAAGTGGTGAACGACACAACCTCCCTTACAAAGCTTCTTTAACACCCGATACTGGCGATCGTGGTTATCATCACATTTTTCATAGGACAACAACCGTCTCTAGATATCACCCTGAAAGAGCACATATGCCCTCATCAGATCCTTTAGTCTGGATCATACTAACCATTAGTTAGAGGTAATAAACTGTACTAACATCGAGTTCTTCGTGTACCTACTTCCACTTTATGGAAGTGAACCTTTAGGTCAAACTCAAGAACCTTTGAACTCACATCATGGTGTAGTTGAACCATCTCTCTCATGGGTAGTCCAACCAGATCTGTCCCTTGATAGAACTTTTTCTCTCTCATGTCATTTGGGTAAGACGATCTACCATACCCCATATCGCATCTCGACCTTCCTTGGTCCAGGGGAGACCTACAACATCCCTAGTGATGAACTCCCTTTCTCTTACGGGGACTCTTTATCCCTTTTATCGATGCACTGGGTAACTGGTGTTCACCCTTCACCTTCTGTCATGTATGGCATCATACCACATGCAACCTCATCTTAAGCATCCAAAGTGCTATTGTCTTTTACTATCTTGGTAGTACCACGGTGTATGTTGATCTTCGATCATGATTTCCTATATGTCATGATTACTCAAGATCGATTCCTTGGAAACCCTAAACCACTCTCATCAGGGTTTCATCAGCTTCCTATCAAAAGAGTGCATCTGAGGTTCTACCACCATCCTTTCATTACTTCAAGGACTAGATTGGCTAACCAAACAACCATTAACTGATCTCATTACATCAGAGAATTAGCCAAACATATCTCCTTTTCCAAACTTAGGGTTAGCCTAACAACCTCTTCTAGCTTCTAGCCAAACTAGTCAGATACATCTCAACTAGAGCATCCATTATCACTTCACATCCTTAGGTATTAGGTTACATTGAAGACATACACTTCCATGTATTTCACTCATCATATCAAACTCGAACTCTATTGAGAACACTTTTAGCTCATCTTCTTGGTGATCAAACTCAACCATGTATGACTCATATCTCATGATATAAACATCCTCATAGGGTGACTACCCAATTCCTCTTAGTGTTTGCAAACCATCCATGTATCATTCACTTTACCAGGGTATATTTTCTTCTCTATCCCCATTTCTCATGGCAACGTTCCAACCTACATCATCTCTTATCCTTGGTGTGTGGCATGCGTAATGTCCTATCTCTCACTCTCATAACAAGAGGAAATAAGAATTTGGCTGCAGTCCAAATACAGAGTTCTTCCTGTTCCAAGAGTAGAGATGGTACATCCCACCTTGCCAGTACACCTTTAAATCTATGTTGCAACGTGCAACATATGTCTCTACATCACAGACATCATGATATCCAACTAGTCTTGAACCTACTGAGGTTTATATCCTTGGTCATCTCCTCTAGGTCTGTAGGGTACTGGCTCTTTTGGGGTCATCCCTCTTCCCTCATGCATCAAGGGAGTGCCCTACTCATTTGCCCTTTGGGTCCCATGAGTTCATGAAGGTGATCAATCTCCTAACCCATGGCCCTCAGACAATGATAGTTGTTACCTCCCGACCCTATGGTCATGTGCAACTGGGGAATTAGGCAACTCCTACTTTCATCGGTCTTATCCCTTCCTGACCCTAGGATGGACTTAGGATTCTCCATTATAGTACATGTTCACTTAGAACCTTACCCAAGTCTTTATCATCTCTCTTTCTGCATTCATGGGCTGGCTTTCATCCTTTCATAGGGATCATGGCAACCTTCCTACCTTGGTCAAGCCCCATACCGGTTACCTCCATGGTAACACATTCATATGCAATCAGAGATGGATATCTATGGGTCTACAGGTTCATTCTCATACCATGTACTTTTCACTTAGTTTCTCAAGATCCTATGAGACCTTTTTAGGTTACCTTAAACCAAAAAAATTGGTAAACACCCTACACAAGGGTCCCTCTCCTAAGATGGGAGGAAACTACAACTCTTGCCCTCAAGGTCACAAACATCCTTAGGTCTAGGGTTTACATCCTTATGCTTAACCCTAGTATGCTATTAAGGCACAAGCAGACCACTAAACTAGGCTAGGTCATACTTGTTCTCTTTGCTGGATCAAGATCATACTTTCCTTTATCATCAACCTAGTTATGAGGGGTTCATCAAACATACCTTTAATATTAAGTGGTTTCCCTTTTCCTTTATACATGAGGAGTACCATGCTCACTTCTACAGGAACTCAACTCTCATCATGAGCATTAGGTACACCACTTCCCCTCTTAGTCCTAGGAACCCTAGGTTTACTTGTAGGTGTCCAACTACATGCTCTATCTCTTAACTACGAACCAAGCATGCAATAGGTATGACATGCACTCCTTGTCATCCTTCAACTCGAGCAACACTTAGAGTTGGGTCCTTCTTAAGGACAACCAACAAGGTGCAAGGCCTCATAACCCGTTACTAAACCTTTCTAGGTCTAAGGAACTCTTCTTCCTACCTCATAAGGTAAACACCTATACCGTAGGCACATAGGTACCATAATATTCATCTTCTCTCTCTAGGGTTTGGTCCCTCTAAAGGAAACCAATATATCATCAACTTTCAGGGATCGATCATGAGGCAACCACTATCATCCATTGTTCAGGGTTTTAGGCTTCCAACCTTCTTGCTGGGTTTCCTGCTCTCTCTAGAGCTAACCCTACATCCAACCTCACCATTAGGGGTCCTCTCTTCATGAAGGATCAACCTCAAGAGCTTTCCCTACATGGGTGAAGCCCAGGTTCGAACTTATGTTTGCTCAAGATCATCCATAACCCTTTATGCTCCATCATGGTTCCTTATCCAGGGTTTCATCCTACTGTCAGCACTATGACGTGCCCAAGGTGCCATCTATACCCTACTTGCACAAGCCCATAGGGTTTCTAAGGTCCTTCACTAACATTATCATCTAAGGAGCTATCCTTTACCCTAACATGCACGATCCTTCTCAGGGTTGGGTTGCCAAAGGTGCTAGGTCACCCATGAATCATTTGGCATCCCAAAGGCATGTCCTTTCAAACACCTGGTCCAGCTCATCTCTCTCTAACCTTCACTTAGGGTTAGGGTTAGCATCATCCTCAGAGGATGTGCCAGGTCTCTACTTGCAATGGAGATCTCTATCTCCAAGACTAACTTATCCTCCTGACAAAATTGTCTAGCCTCAGGTCTCTTCTGAGGACATGACAACTTATGTCATACGACCTAAGCAGGTATCTATTCTTTAGTTCACGCTTACTCTATTAATCTTATGTCCATGACATCTTATTTACATGCTTTTCATTAATTTGATGGAGGATTCCTTAGACCTTATTAATCCTACCCATACCTCAAGGGGGTGAGGAGAAGAGGGAAAACCCTAATCCTTAAGGTCCTTAATAGAATTTGGGATGAGAAGGGATGAATAAGATGAGAAAGTCCTAAAGGTATCTTATTTCGATTCATACACTAAGACTTTGGCCAGGCAGTCACACGGATCTGGGAGTCCTCGTATTTTGACTAGCGGTGTGGAGGAAAATATTTCCAGCCCCCGGTCGTGATCCTTTTCTAGACACCTCCGTCTTTCGGATAATCCTCTAATAACTCCCTTGGGTTCGATGGAGTTTGTAAAATTTAATAATTATTAATGTTTAACTGAGGAACCTACGCTCTGATACCAAATGTTACGACCCCACCTCCCAATAACCCCCAATTAAGGGAGACCGAGAGGTTGAAGCCGCACCCATAACTTTTGGATCAAAGGTTCGGCAATTAACCAAGAATAATTATCAAATTTTAACCTACTATACTGAAAAGATGTAAGAAAATAAATTTTTGCATACCTTTTTAAAAACTTGGATCTCTAAACTTCTCTCTACTTAAGGATTCTACTCTAACTAATCCTCCTTGTATTTAACTTCATGTATTTCACAATATGACGATTTATTGTTTGTCCTTTTGGCTTGTACCTAAAACGCCGACAAACAAAACGTCGGTCAGCCAAAGCCGGTATGTGGGGGAAACAATAATTATGTAAATATGTTAACAATGTAATCATTCAATTAATCATTTAACAATCAAGATTACTTTTTAGATATAACTCCGCGATCCAAGAGTACCCTATCCTCTATGTTGTCCCCATTAAACCCTTCATGATCCACCTATAAGTGAACCGATTTCTAGGGTTGAGTCACATGGCACTACTCATAAGTAGCCCACTCCTTAACTCATGGCAGGCTAATGAGTCTCATGGCACTACACGTAGGTAGCCTAGTTTCTAACTCTCAATAACCTAGACCTTGATCCAGGATTACCCCTCTTCCTTAGCCCTTTTCAAAGCAATAGAGGTGCACCCGGATCTAGTGAGTTATATACGCACATTTATAGTGATAATCATAGTCACTTTATAGTTGCATGAAATAAATAAACATCCAATAGTTATTTTCAAGCAACCGATTAAAACTTCGGGAATCGCCGTGAAACTAGAGCGATTATTCATAAGCATAACCACATACCTGATTTGATGATTTCACAAGCATTAAGTAAAACCAACCAAGAAGGCCATTCAAGCAAGTAGTCCAACCACACAATCCAGAATCCTAAAAAATCACATGTACTCTATTTACTACACACTTCATCAAGATTCTATCTATTCAACTTGAAATCGCTTCCTAGGGTTTCCGTACCCATTTTAAGGTTTCATTAGGGTCTTTCTTCACCTTTCATCATTATAAACCCAAGTTAGGCAAAAATGCTCCAAACCCTAATGATTCTACTCTATTTCTTCCAATAGGCTTAGGATCATCTTTTAATGACCTATTATCACATATTTCAAATTAAATAGGATCTTTTCCCTTTTTACTCTATTTTATGGTTTCTAAGTGCTTAATCATACACATATCATGAAAAACCCTAAATTATGCAGGAAAGCATCTAAATCATGTTCAAGTTCATTATTGACTATTCAACAAGTTACATTTACTCGATTTCATTAATTAAATATCATGAACTTATCCATATTGTTTAATTAGGGTTTCTAATCGAATCCACAAGCACCTTTCATTATATTATCACACTTTTGCAAATATAAACAAAAACAGGTTCTCTCACCAATTTTATCGTATTCCTCACATTTTTCTGAGTAAGATTCATATATTATTTATCCTCATATGATCATCCTACGAATTACTAGGATTTTTACTACTTAAAGCCATCCTGGCCAATCCTACGCTTACACGTCATCAACTAATGGGAGTTACTTTGTTTTGCGGTTAAGTACCATCTTGCCCTACTTGCTACGTGTACTGGCCGGGGGTTCTTTGGTCTTTTCGTTATGTTGTCCCTAACCTCCCGACGGAAGCGGACTTTGGCCCCCCCCACGTTCAACTGCGATGCCTTCCGCTCCCCCCTCTCTGCCCCGCGGCTCCTAGGTCCCAAGGCGGGTGGAGGTGGGGTAGTACTACCAACCCTCGCTGACCTCAAGCAGACCAGGCTGCGACTAGCAGCATCCATGGACCAAACGGCGGCTATAGCCTTAAGCCTCTGTAATTAGAAACTAACTAAACTACGGGAGGAGGTTTCATACCTGCGGCAGAAAGCTTCGCGTTGCTGCACACAACAGCGACCAGGTCAGGCAGACTTTGTTCCTCGTGCTTAAGTGCAGCGAACAAGAGAGCAGGGAAGAAGTCCCTCATCCTTGCTTCCTCCCACGGTGCACGGTACTGCTACCGAGATGATCGTCGACGCCTGCTAGTTGCTTCTCTTCACAAGATATCGTGGCTACGCCTTGGACAGTCTAATCCCTGATGGAAACGAGACCTCCCATGAACTCTTTCGTGATTGCCCATGAACCCTAGGGTACGTAGGAAGAGAGCGATGACAAGAGCATCTTGTGAAAGAGCCTGCTCTTAGACTTATATATATATATATATATATACACTCATGGAAACCATTGGTTGCTCTAGCACTTTATGGAAAACCTTTGTAACTTCTTCTCACCGTTCTTTTGCTCCTTGCTTAAATATACATGTGTATGTACACACTTGCCAAAAGCCTTTTCTTTTCTTTTCTTTTCTTTTCTTTTACCATAAGTCTCCTTTCCCTCACGATAAAGAAGGAAACTTATCCTAGGGCCTTCATGGCTGTGGAAGGATAGTATTAATTCCTTTCCATCTATTCCAATATATATATATATATATATATATATATATATATATATATATATATATATATATATATATATATATATATATATATATATAAATACCCACCTCCTCATCCTTCACCAAATTGTGGGATTTTACAAGGTTTAATCTTATTAAAGAAATTCTCATTGCTTTATGGGTTATCCTTTCTTCTCAAATTTTAAAGGAAATCTATAAAGACTTAGTCTACCATTGAATAAAGTGTGAGTCCAAAAAGAGAAAGGAAAACCCCTTTTCTTCACATGCAAGTCAAAGACTTACAAGACATATTTCATGCATTAATATATATATATATATTCTCTTTACTCTATTCTCTTGGAACTCCTTGGATCCCAATAAATTCTAGTATTTTCGAAATTTCTTTTTAAGGATACTTATTATCCTTCTAGATGCATTTATATGCATTATTTCACATTATCTTGGTTATTTCTTATTAAAATAACCCTTTTCGAGGTTTTCTCTTTATTTCTCTTTTATTTTTCTCGTTGATATTCCTTTTATCATTAGGAATCCTTGGGATACGAAATTCCACAAAGGATAACTCAAATATACCTCTTTTCACTTGTTTTCCACATTTTATCATTATTATCAATTTCTTTCTTAATAAAGAAATACTTAATTGGTCTTTTCTTTTCTTGTTGCATTCTCTATGCAACTTTGGACTCCTTGGAACCCAAGGAACCCAAGAGGCACGAAATCCCTCTTTGGATTACATTCTTTTGCCTTCCATAGGTTTCCACACCATTCTTTTCTCAAAAACTCAATTATTCATTTACTAATTTAATAATTGAATTTCCTTTCTTCATTTCTTGTTATGGGGCCTAATAGCCAATAAAGCCCACAACACAATCATCAAGGCTATTGTAAATTAAATTCATTTATTCAAAACAAATTATATCATTACTTGTTCAATTATCCTTAATATGAGAAATTGCATTTCTCACCAAATGAACCCAAAAATTGGGGTTGTAACATCCTTCCCCTCTTATAGGAATTTTGTCCTCAAAATTCTATCAAGGAATCAAACAATTCAGGATAAGACTTTTCCATGTCCATCATTGGCCCCTATTTGGTTTTACCTTACTCATGGCGCTTCCAAAGAACCTTTATAATCACATTTCCTTTTCTCTGAGTTCTCTCATCCTGGCGTCTATAAACTACACAGGTGAACTCAGGTCATTTCAGCCTCCCTTGGGGCCCACTAGGTTCATTGTTCGCACATGGTCTGGGTACCTCACATAGTGCTCTAAATTGGACACCTGAAATTCATCACACATTTCTTTATCCTGAGGGGTAAGATCAAACTTAACCTTCTCCACCAAACCATGTCAAAAGAACCCATGCATCGGGGACTCATCTCTCTTAGCTATAACTTAGAGGGGTTGGATTTTCATGTCACACATCCTCCCACAGTGAACTGCATGTCAGTCTACTTTGCATTTGCTCACGACTCACGTCGTCTCTAGGCTCCTTTCAGCCATTGCACGATCAAAGCAACTACATCTACACACATTGTGGTCCTTTTCTAACCATCACGTGGTCCTTTCACCAACATCACCTTACTGAAGTGGTCACTGACACAACCTCCCTTACAAAGCTTCTTTAACACCCAATACTGGCGATGGTGGTTATCATCACATTTTTCATAGGACAAGAACCGTCTCTAGATATCACCCTGAAAGAGCACATATGCCCTCATCAGATCCTTTAGTCTGGATCATACTAACCATTAGTTAGAGGTGATAAACTGTACTAACATCGAGTTCTTCGTGTACCTACTTCCACTTTATGGAAGTGAACCTTTAGGTCAAACTAAAGAACCTTTGAACTCACATCATGGTGTAGTTGAACCATCTCTCTCATGGGTAGTCCAACCAGATCTGTCCCTTGACAGAACTCTTTCTATCTCATGTCATTTGGGTAAGACGATCTACGATACCCCATATCGCATCTGGACCTTCCTTGGTCCAGGGGAGACCTACAACATCCCTAGTGATGAACTCCCTTTCTCTTACAGGGACTCTTTATCTGTTTTATCGATGCACTGGGTAACTGGTGTTCACCCTTCTATCGTGTATGGCATCAAACCACATGCAACCTCATCTTAAGCATCCAAAGTGCTATTGTCTTTTACTATCTTGGTAGTACCACGGTGTATGTTGATCTTCGATCATGTTTTCCTATATGTCATGATTCCTCAAGATCGATTCCTTAGAAACCCTAAACCACTCTCATCAGCGTTTCATCAGCTTCCTATCAAAAGAGTGCATCTGAGGTTCTACCACCATCCTTTCATTGCTTCAAGGACTAGATTGGCTAACCAAACAACCATTAACTAATCTCATTACATCATAGAATTAGCCAAACATATATCATTTTCCAAACTTAGGGTTAGCCTAACAACCTCTTCTAGCTTCTAGGCAAACTAGTCAGATACATCTCAAATAGAGCATCCATTATCACTTCACATCCTTAGGTATTAGGTTACATTGAAGACATACACTTCCATGTATTTCACTCATCATCTCAAACTCAAACTCTATTGAGAACACTTTTAGCTCATCTTCTTGGTGATCAAACTCAACCTTGTATGACTCATATCTCATGATATAAACATCCTCATAGGGTGACTACCCAATTCCTCTTAGTGTTTGCAAACCATCCATGTATCATTCACTTTACCAGGGTATATTATCTTCTCTATCCCCATTTCTCGTGGCAACGTTCCAACCTACATCATCTCTTATCCTTGGTGTGTGGCATGTGTAATGTCCTATCTCTCACTCTCATAACAAGAGGAAATAAGCATTTTGCTGCAGTCCAAATACAGAGTTCTTCCTGTTCCAAGAGTAGAGATGGTACATCCCACCTTGCCAGTACACCTTTAAATCTAAGTTGCAACGTGTAGGGTACTGGCTCTTTTGGGGTCATCCATATTCCCTCATGCATCAAGGGAGTGCCCTACTCATCTGCCCTTTGGTCCCATGAGTTCATGAAGGTGATCAATCTCCTAACCCATGGCCCTCAGACAATGATAGCTGTTACCTCCCGACCCTATGGTCATGTGCAACTGGGGAATTAGGAAACTCCTACTTTCATCGGTTTTATCCCTACCTGACCCTAGGATGGACTTAGGATTCTTCATTATAGTACATGTTCACTTAGAACCTTACCCAAGTCTTCATCATCTCTCTTTCTTCATTCATGGGTTGGCTTTCATCCTTTCATAGGGATGATGGCAACCTTCCTACCTTGGTCAAACCCCGTATCGGTTACCTCCATGGTAACACATTCATATGCAATTAGAGATGGATATCTATGGGTCTACAGGTTCATTCTCATACCATGTACTTTACACTTAGCTTCTCAAGATCCTATGAGACCTTTTTAGGTTACCTTAAACCAAAAAAACTGGTAAGCACCCTACACAAGGGTCCCTCTCCTAAGATGGGAGTAAACTACAACTCTTGCCCTCAAGGTCACAAACATCCTTAGGTCTAGGGTTTACATCCTTATGCTTAACCCTAGTATGCTATTAAGGCACAGGCAGACCACTAAACCAGGCTAGGTCATACTTGTTCTCTTTGTTGGATCAAGATCATACTTTCCTTTATCATCAACCTAGTTATGAGGGGTTCATCAAACATACCTTTAATATTAAGGGGTTTCCCTTTTCCTTTATACATGAGGAGTACCATGCTCACTTCTACAGGAACTCAACTCTCATCATGAGCATTAGGTACACCACTTCCCCTCTTTGGCCTAGGAACCCTAGGTTAACTTGTAGGTGTCCAACTGCATGCTCAATCTCTTAACTACGAACCAAGCATGCAATAGGTATGACATGCACTCCTTGTCATCCTTCAACTCGAGAAACACTTAGAGTTGGGTCCTTCTTAAGGACAACCAACAAGGTGCAAGGCCTCATAACTCGTTACTAAACCTTTCTAGGTCTAAGGAACTCTTCTTCCTACCTCAGAAGGTAAACACCTATACCGTAGGCACATAGGTACCATAATCTTCATCTTCTCTCTCTAGGGTTTGGTCCCTCTAAAGGCAAGCAAGATATCATCAACTTTCAGGGATCGATCATGAGGCAACCACTATCATCCATTGTTCAGGGTTTTAGTCTTCCAACCTTCTTGCTGGGTTTCCTGCTCTCTCTAGAGCTAACCCTACATCCAACCTCACCATTAGGGGTCCTCTCTTCATGAAGGATCAACCTCAAGAGCTTTCCCTACATGGGTGAAGCCCAGGTTCGAACTTATGTTTGCTCAAGATCATCCATAACCCTTTATGCTCCATCATGATTCCTTATCCAGGGTTTCATCCTACTGTCAGCACTATGATTTGCCCAAGGTGCCAGCTATACCCTACTTGCACAAGCCCATAGGGTTTCTAAGGTCCTTCACTAACATCATCATCTAAGGAGCTATCCTTTACCCTAACATGCACGACCCTTCCCAGGGTTGGGTTGCCAAAGGTGCTAGGTCACCCATGAATCATTTGGCATCCCAAAGGCATGTCCTTTCAAACACCTGGTCCAACTCATCTCTCTCTAACCTTCACTTAGGGTTAGGGTTAGCATCATCCTCAGAGGATGTGCCAGGTCTCTACTTGCAATGGAGATCTCTATCTCCAAGACTAACTTATCCTCCTGACAAGAAGGTCTAGCCTCAGGTCTCTTCTAAGGACATGACAACTTATGTCATACGACCTAAGCAGGTATATATTCTTTAGTTCACGCTTACTCTATTAAGATTATGTCCATGACATCTTATTTACATGCTTTAATTAATTTTATGGAGGATTCCTTAGACCTTATTAATCCTACCCATACCTCAAGGGGGTGAGGAGAAGAGGGAAAACCCTAATCCTTAAGGTCCTTAACAGAATTTGGGATGAGAAGGGATGAATAAGATGAGAAAGTCCTAAAGGTATCTTATTTCGATTCATACCCTAAGACTTCGGCCAGGTAGTCACACAGATCTGGGAGTCCTCGTATTCTGACTAGCGGTGCGGAGGAAAATATTTCCAGCCCCCGGTCGTGATCCTTTTCTAGACACCTCCGTCTTTCGGATAATCCTCTAATAACTCCCTTATGTTCTATGGAGTTTGTAAAATTTAATAATTATTAATGGTTAACTGAGGAACCTACGCTCTGATACCAAATGTTATGACCCCACCTCCTGATAACCCCCAATTAAGGGAGACCGAGAGGTCAAAGCCGCACCCATAACTTCCGGATCAAAGTTTCGGCAATTAACCAAGAATAATTATCAAATTTTAACCTACTATACTGAAAAGCTGTAAGAAAATAAATTTTTGCATACCTTTTTAAAAAGTTGGATCTCTAAACTTCTATCCACTTAAGGATTCTACTCTAACTAATCCTCCTTGTATTTAACTTCATGTATTTCACAATATGACGATTTACTGTTTGTCCTTTTGGCTTGTACCTAAAACGCCGACAAATAAAACGTCGGTCACCCGAAGCCGGTATGTGGGGGAAACAATAATTATGTAAATACGTTACGATGTAATCATTCAATTAATCATTTAACAATCAAGATTACTTTTTAGATATAACTCCACGATCCAAGAGTACCCTATCCTCTATGTTGTCCCCATTAAACCCTTCATGATCCACCTATAAGTGAACCAATTTCTAGGGTTGAGTCACATGGCACTACTCGTAAGTTGCCCACTCCTTAACTCATGGCAGGCTAATGAGTCTCATGGCACTACACGTAGGTAGCCTAGTTTCTAACTCTCGGTAACCTAGACCTTGCTCCAGGATTACCCCTTTTTCCTTAGCCCTTTTCAAATCAATAGAGGTGGACCCGGATCTAGTGAGTTATATACGCACATTTATAGTGATAATCATAGTCACTTTATAGTTGCATGAAATAAATAAACATCCAATAGTTATTTTCAAGCAACCGATTAAAACTTCGGGAATCGCCATGAAATTAGAGCGATTATTCATAAGCGTAACCACATACCTGATTTGATGATTTCACAAGCATTAAGTAAACCCAACCAAGAAGGCCATTCAAGCAAGTAGTCCAACCACACAATCAAGAATCCTAAAAAATCACATATACTCTATTTACTACACACTTCATCAAGATTCTATCTATTCAACTTGAAATCGCTTCCTAGGGTTTCCGTACCCATTTTAAGGTTTCATTAGGGTCTTTCTTCACCTTTCATCATTATAAACCCAAGTTAGGCAAAAATGCTCCAAACCCTAATGATTCTACTCTATTTCTTCCAATTGGCTTATGATCATCTTTTAATGACATATTATCACATATTTCAAATTAAATAGGATATTTTCCCTTTTTACTCTATTTTAGGGTTTCTAAGTGCTTAATCATACACATATCATGAAAAACCCTAAATTATGTAGGAAAGCATCTAAATCATGTTCAAGTTCATTATTGACTATTCAACAAGTAACATTTACTCGATTTCATTAATTAAATATCATGAACTTATCCATATTGTTTAATTAGGGTTTCTAATCGAATCCATAAGAACCTTTCATTATATTAGCACACTTTTGCAAATATGAACAAAAACAAGTTCTCTCACCAATTTTATCGTATTCCTCACATTTTTCTGAGTAAGATTCATATATTATTTATCCTCATATGATCATGCTATGAATTACTAGGATTTTTACTATTTAAAGCCATCCTGGCCAATCCTACGCTGACACATCATTAACTAATGGGTGTTACTTTGTTTTGCGGTTAAGTACCATCTTGCCCTACTTGCTACGTGTACTGTCCGGGGGTTCTTTGGTCTTTTCTTTATGTTGTCCCTAACCTCCCGACAGAAGCGGACTTTGGGCCCCCCGCGTTCAGCTGCGATGCCTTCCGCTCCCCCCTCTCTCCCTCACGGCTCCTAGGTCCCAAGGCGGGTGGAGACGAGGCGGTACTACCAACCCTCACTGACCTCAGGCAGACCAGGCTATGACTAGCGGCATCCATGGACCAAACGACATCTATAGCCTTAAGCCTCTATAACTGGAAACTAACTAAACCGCGGGAGGAGGTTTCATACATGCGGTAGGAAGCTTCGCGTTGCTGCACACAGCAGCGACCAGGTCAGGCAGACTTTGTTCCTGCTGCTTAAGTGCAGCGAACAAGAGAGCAGGGAAGAAGTCCCTCGTCTTTGCTTCCTCCCACGGTGCACGGTACTGCTGCCGAGATGATCATCGATGCCTTCTCGTTGCTTCTCTTCGCAAGATATCGTGGCTACGCCTTGGACAGTCTGATCCCTGATGGAAACGAGACCTCCCATGAACTCTTTCGTGGTTGCCCATGAACCCTAGGGTACGTAGGAAGAGAGCGATGACAAGAGCATCTTGTGAAAGAGCCTGCTCTCAGACTTATATATATATATATATATATATATATATATATATATATATATATATATATACTCGCATGGAAACCATTGGTTGCTCTAGCACTTTCTGGAAAACCTTTGTAACTTCCTCTCATCGTTCTTTTGCTCCTTGGTTAAATATACATGTGTATGTACACACTTGCCAAAAGCCTTTTCTTTTCTTTTACCATAAGTCTCCTTTCCCTCACGATAAAGAAGGAAACTTATCCTAGGGCCTTCATGACTTTGGAAGGATAGTATTAATTCCTTTCCATCTATTCCAATATATATATATATATATATCCACCTCCTCATCCTTCACCAAGTTGTGGGATTTTACAAGGTTTAATCTTATTAAAGAAATTCTCGTTGCTTTATGGGTTATCCTTTCTTCTCAAATTTTAAAGGAAATCTATAAAGACTTAGTCTACCATTGAATAAAGTTTGAGTCCAAAAAGAGAAAGGAAAACCCCTTTTTCTTCACATGCAAGTCAAAGACTTACAAGACATATTTCATGCATTAATATATATATTTTCTCTTTCCTCTATTCTCTTGGAACTCCTTGGATCCCAATAAATTCTAGTATTTTCTAAATTTCTTTTTAAGGATACTTATTATCCTTCTAGATGCATCTATATGCATTATTTCACATTATCTTGGTTATTTCTTATTAAAATAACTCTTTTCGAGGTTTTCTCTTTATTTCTCTTTTATTTTTCTCATTATTATTCCTTTTATCATTAGGAATCCTTGGGATACAAAATTCCACAAAGGATAACTCAAATATACCTCTTTTCACTTGTTTTCCACATTTTATCATTATTATCAATTTCTTTCTTAATAAAGAAATACTTAATTGGTCTTTTCTTTTCTTGTTGCATTCTCTATGCAACTTTGGACTCCTTAGAACCCAAGGAACCCAAGAGGCACGAAATCCCTCTTTGGATTACATTATTTTGCCTTCCAGAGGTTTCCACACCATTCTTTTCTCAAAAACTCAATTATTCATTTACTAATTTAATAATTGAATTTCCTTTCTTCATTTCTTGTTATTGGGCCCAATAGCCAATAAAGCCCACAACACAATCATCAAGGCTATTGCAAATGAAATTCATTTATTCAAAACAAATTATATCATTATTTGTTCAATTATCCTTAATATGAGAAATTGCATTTCTCACCAAATGAACCCAAAAATTGGGGTTGTAACATCCTGCCCCTTTTATAGGAATTTTGTCCTCAAAATTCTATCAAGCAATCAAACAATTCAGGATAAGACTTTTCCATGCCCATCATTGGCCCCTATGTGGCTTTACCTTACTCATGGAGCTTCCAAAGAACCTTTATCATCACATTTCCTTTTCTTTGAGTTCTCTCATCCTGGCGTCTATAAACTACACAGGTGAAGTCAAGTCGTTTCAGCCTCCCTTGGGGCCCACTAGGTTCATTGTTCGCACATGGTCTGGGTACCTCACATAGTGCTCTAAATTGGACACCTGAAACTCATCACACATTTCTTTATCCTGAGGGGTAAGATCAAAGTTAACCTTCTCCACCAAACCATGTCAAAAGAACCCATGCATCGGGGACTCATCTCTCTTAGCTATAACTTAGAAGGGTCAGATTTTCATGTCACATATCCTCCCATAGTGAACTGCATGTCAGTCTACTTTGCATTTTCTCACGACTCACGTCATCTCTAGGCTCCTTTCAGCCATTGCACGATCAAAGCAACTACATCTACACACACTGTGGTCCTTTTCTAACCATCACATGGTCCTTTCACCAACATCACCTTACTGAAGTGGTGACCGACACAACCTCCCTTACAAAGCTTCTTTAACACTCGATACTGGCGATGGTGGTTATCATCACATTTTTCATAGGAAAAGAACCGTCTCTAGATATCACCCTGAAAGAGCACATATGCCCTCATCAGATCCTTTAGTCTGGATCATACTAACCATTAGTTAGAGGTGATAAACTGTACTAACATCGAGTTCTTCGTGTACCAACTTCCACTTTATGGAAGTGAACCTTTAGGTCAAACTCAAGAACCTTTGAACTCACATCATGGTGTAGTTGAACCATCTCTCTCATGGGTAGTCCAACCAGATCTGTCCCTTGACAGAACTCTTTCTCTCTCATGTCATTTGGGTAAGACGATCTACCATACCCCATATCGCATCTCGACCTTCCTTGGTGTAGGGGAGACCCACAACATCCCTAGTAATGAACTCCCTTTCTCTTACGGGGACTCTTTATCCCTTTTATCGATGCACTGGGTAACTGGTGTTCACCCTTCACCTTCTGTCGTGTATGGCATCATACCACATGCAACCTCATCTTAAGCATCCAAAGTGCTATTGTCTTTTACTATCTTGGTAGTACCACGGTGTATGTTGATATTCGATCATGATTTCCTATATGTCATGATTCCTCAAGATCGATTCCTTGGAAACCCTAAACCACTCTCATCAGGGTTTCATCAGCTTCCTATCAAAAGAGTGCATCTGAGGTTCTACCACCATCCTTTCATTTCTTCAAGGACTAGATTGGCTAACCAAACAACCATTAACTGATCTCATTACATCACAGAATTAGCCAAACATATGTCCTTTTCCAAACTTAGGGTTAGCCTAACAACCTCTTCTAGCTTCTAGCCAAACTAGTCAGATACATCTCAACTAGAGCATCCATTATCACTTCACATCCTTAGGTATTAGGTTACATTGAAGACATACACTTCCATGTATTTCACTCATCATCTCAAACTCGAACTCTATTGAGAACACTTTTAGCTCATCTTCTTGGTGATCAAACTCAACCTTGTATGAATTACTAGGATTTTTACTATTTAAAGCCATCTTGGCCAATCCTACGCTGACACGTCATCAACTAATGGGTGTTACTTTGTTTTGCGGTTAAGTACCATCTTTCCCTACTTGCTACGTGTACTGGTCGGGGGTTCTTTGATCTTTTCGTTATGTTGTCCCTAACCTCCCGATGGAAGCAGACTTGCCCCCCCCCCCCCCCCCCCCGCGTTCAGCTGTGATGCCTTCCGCTCCCCCCTCTCTCCCCCGTGGCTCCTATGTCGGAAGGCGGGTGGAGGAGGGGCGGTACTACCAACCCTCGCTGACCTCAGGCAGACCAGGCTGTGACTTGCGGCATCCATGGACCAAACGGCGGCTATAGCCTTAAGCCTCTGTAACTAGAAACTAACTAAACCGTGGGAGGAGGTTTCATACCTGCGGCAGGAAGCTTCGCGTTGCTGCACACAGCAGCAAGCAGGTCAGGCAGACTTTGTTCCTCGTGCTTAAGTGCAGTGAACAAGAGAGAAGGGAAGAAGTCCCTCATCCTTGCTTCCTCCCACAGTGCATGGTATTGCTGCCGAGATGATCGTCGACGCCTGCCCGTTGCTTCTCTTCGCAAGATATCATGGCTACGCCTTGGACAGTCTGATCCCTGATGGAAACGAGACCTCCAATGAACTCTTTCGTGGTTGCCCATGAACCCTAGGGTACGTAGGAAGAGAGCGATGACAAGAGCATCTTGTGAAAGAGCCTGCTCTCAGACTTATATATATATATATAATATATATATATATATATATATATATATATATATATATATATATATATATACTCTCATGGAAACCATTGGTTGCTCTAGCACTTTCTGGAAAACCTTTGTAACTTCCTCTCACCGTTCTTTTGCTCCTTGGTTAAATATACATGTGTATGTACACACTTGCCAAAAGCCTTTTCTTTTCTTTTACCATAAGTCTCCTTTCCCTCACGATAAAGAAGGAAACTTATCCTAGGGCCTTCACAACTGTGGAAGGATAGTATTAATTCCTTTCCATCTATTCCAATATATATATATTTATATATATATATATATATATATATATATATATATATATATATATATATATATATATATATATATATATATATATATATATCCACCTCCTCATCCTTCACCAAGTTGTGGGATTTTACAAGGTTTAATCTTATTAAATAAATTCTCGTTTCTTTATGGGTTATCCTTTCTTCTCAAATTTTAAAGGAAATCTATAAAGACTTAGTCTACCATTGAATAAAGTTTGAGTCCAAAAAGAGAAAGGAAAACCCCTTTTTCTTCACATGCAAGTCAAAGACTTACAAGACATATTTCATGCATTAATATATATATATATATATTCTCTTTCCTCTATTCTCTTGGAACTCCTTGGATCCCAATAAATTCTAGTATTTTCGAAATTTCTTTTTAAGGATACTGATTATCCTTCTAGATGCGTCTATATGCATTATTTCACATTATCTTGGTTATTTCTTATTAAAATAACTCTTTTCGAGGTTTTCTCTTTATTTCTCTTTTATTTTTCTCATTGCCATTCCTTTTATCATTAGGAATCCTTGGGATACGAAATTCCACAAAGGATAACTCAAATATACCTCTTTTCACTTGTTTTCCACATTTTATCATTATTATCAATTTCTTTCTTAATAAAGAAATACTTAATTGGTCTTTTATTTTCTTGTTGCATTCTCTATGCAACTTTGGACTCCTTGGAACCCAAGGAACCCAAGAGGCACAAAATCCCTCTTTGGATTACATTCTTTTGCCTTCCAGAGGTTTCCACACCATTCTTTTCTCAAAAACTCAATTATTCATTTACTAATTTAATAATTGAATTTCCTTTCTTCATTTCTTGTTATTGGGCCAAATAGCCAATAAAGCCCACAACACAATCATCAAGGCTATTGTAAATGAAATTCATTTATTCAAAACAAATTATATCATTATTTGTTCAATTATCCTTGAATATGAGAAATTGCATTTCTCACCAAATGAACCCAAAAATTGGGGTTGTAACATCCTTCCCCTCTTATAGGAATTTTGTCCTCAAAATTCTATCAAGGAATCAAACAATTCAGGATAAGACTTTTCCATGTCCATCATTGGCCCCTATGTGGGTTTACCTTACTCATGGAGCTTCCAAAGAATTTTTATCATCATATTTCCTTTTCTCTGAGTTCTCTCATCCTGGCGTCTATAAACTACACAGGTGAAGTTAGGCTGTTTCAGCCTCCCTTGGGGCCCACTAGGTTCATTGTTCGTACATGGTCTGGGTACCTCACATAGTGCTCTAAATTGGACACCTGAAACTCATCACACAATTCTTTATCTTGAGGGGTAAGATCAAACTTAACCTTCTCCACCAAACCATGTCAAAAGAACTCATGCATCGGGGACTCATCTCTCTTAGCTATAACTTAGAGGGGTCGGATTTTCATGTCACATATCCTCCCATAGTGAATTGCATGTCAATCTACTTTGCATTTTCTCACGACTCATGTCATCTGTAGGCTCCTTTCAGTCATTGCACGATCAAAGCAACTACATCTACACACACTGTGGTCCTTTTCTAACCATCACGTGGTCCTTTCACCAACATCACCTTACTGAAGTGGTGACCGACACAACCTCCCTAACAAAGCTTCTTTAACACCCGATATTAGCGATGGTGGTTATCATCACATTTTTCATAGGACAACAACCGTCTCTAGATATCACCCTGAAAGAGCACATATGCCCTCATCAGATCCTTTAGTCTGGATCATACTAACCATTAGTTAGAGGTGATAAACTGTACTAACATCGAGTTCTTCATGTACCTACTTCCACTTTATGGAAGTGAACCTTTAGGTCAAACTCAAGAACCTTTGAACTCACATCATGGTGTAGTTGAACCATCTCTCTCATGGGTAGTCCAACCAGATCTGTCCCTTGACAGAACTCTTTCTCTCTCATGTCATTTGGGTAAGACGATCTACCATACCCCATATTGCATCTCGACCTTCCTTGGTCCAGGGGAGACCTACAACATCCCCAGTGATGAACTCCCTTTCTCTTACGGGGACTCTTTATCCCTTTTATCGATGCACTGGGTAACTGGTGTTCACCCTTCACCTTCTGTCGTGTATGGCATCATACCACATGCAACCTCATCTTAAGCATCCAAAGTGCTATTGTCTTTTACTATCTTGGTAGTACCATGGTGTATGTTGATCTTCGATAATGATTTCCTGTATGTCATGATTCCTCAAGATCGATTCCTTGGAAACCCTAAACCATTCTCATCAGGGTTTCATCAGCTTCCTATCAAAAGAGTGCATCTGAGGTTCTACCACCATCCTTTCATTGCTTCAAAGACTAGATTGGCTAACCAAACAACCATTAACTAATCTCATTACATCAGAGAATTATCCAAACATATCTCCTTTTCCAAACTTAGGGTTAGCCTAACAACCTCTTCTAGCTTCTAGCCAAACTAGTCAGATACATCTCAACTAGAGCATCCATTATCACTTCACATCCTTAGGTATTAGGTTACATTGAAGACATACACTTCCATGTATTTCACTCATCATCTCAAACTCGAACTCTATTGAGAACACTTTTAGCTCATCTTCTTGGTGATCAAACTCAACCTTGTATGACTCATATCTCATGATATAAACATCCTCATAGGGTGACTACCCAATTCCTCTTAGTGTTTGCAAACCATCCATGTATGGTTCACTTTACCAGGGTATATTATCTTCTCTATCCCCATTTCTCATTGCAACGTTCCAACCTACATCATCTCTTATCCTTGGTGTGTGGCATGCGTAATGTCCTATCTCTCACTCTCATAACAAGAGGAAATAAGTATTTGGCTACAGTCCAAATACAGAGTTCTTCCTGTTCTAAGAGTAGAGATGGTACATCCCACCTTGCCAGTACACCTTTAAATCTAAGTTGCAACATGCCACATATGTCTCTACATCACAGACATCATGATATCCAACTAGTCTTAAACCTACAGAGGTTTATATCCTTGTTCATCTCCTCTAGGTCTGTAGGGTACTGGCTCTTTTGGGGTCATCCCTCTTCCCTCATGCATCAAGGGAGTGCCCTACTCATCTGCCCTTTGGGTCCCATGAGTTCATGAAGGTGATCAATCTCCTAACTCATGGCCCTCAGACAATGATAGTTTTTACCTCCCGACCCTATGGTCATGTGCAACTGGGGAATTAGGCAACTCCTACTTCCATCGGTCTTATCCCTACCTGACCCTAGGATGGACTTAGGATTCTCCATTATAGTACATGTTCACTTAGAACCTTACCCAAGTCTTCATCATCTCTCTTTCTACATTCATGGGCTGGCTTTCATCCTTTCATAGGGATCATGGCAACCTTCCTACCTTGGTCAAGCCCCATACCGGTTACCTCCATGGTAACACATTCATATGCAATTAGAGATGGATATCTATGGGTCTACAGGTTCATTCTCATACCATGTACTTTTCACTTAGCTTCTCAAGATCCTATGAGACCTTTTTAGGTTACCTTAAACCAAAAAAACTGGTAAACACCCTACACAAGGGTCCCTCTCCTAAGATGGGAGGAAACTACAACTCTTTCCCTCAAGGTCACAAACATCCTTAGGTCTAGGGTTTACATCCTTATGCTTAACCCTAGTATGCTATTAAGGCACAAGCAGACCACTAAACCAGACAAGGTCATACTTGTTCTCTTTGCTCGATCAAGATCATACTTTCCTTTATCATCAACCTAGTTATGAGGGGTTCATCAAACATACCTTTAATATTAAGGGGTTTCCCTTTTCCTTTATACATGAGGTGTACCATGCTCAATTCTACAGGAACTCAACTCTCATCATGAGCATTAGGTACACCATTTCCCCTCTTAGGCCTAGGAACCCTAGGTTTACTTGTAGGTGTCCAACTGCATGCTCTATCTCTTAACTACGAACCAAGCATGCAATAGGTATGACATGCACTCCTTGTCATCCTTCAACTCGAGCAACACTTAGAGTTGGGTCCTTCTTAAGGACAACCAACAAGGTGCAAGGCCTCATAACCCATTACTAAACCTTTCTAGGTCTAAGGAACTCTTCTTCCTACCTCAGAAGGTAAACACCTATACCGTAGGCACATAGTTACCATAATCTTCATCTTCTCTCTCTATGGTTTGGTCCCTCTAAATGCAACCAAGATATCATCAACTTTCAGGGATCAATCATGAGGCAACCACTATCATCCATTGTTCAGGGTTTTAGGCTTCCAACCTTCTTGCTGGGTTTCCTGCTCTCTCTAGAGCTAACCCTACATCCAACCTCACCATTAGGGGTCCTCTCTTCATGAAGGATTAACCTCAAGAGCTTGCCCTACATGGGTGAATCCCAGGTTCGAACTTATGTTTGCTCAAGATCATCCATAACCCTTTATGCTCCATCATGATTCCTTATCCAGGGTTTCATCTTACTGTCAGCACTATGACGTGCCCAAGGTGCCAACTATACCCTACTTGCACAAGCCCATAGGGTTTCTAAGGTCCTTCACTAACATCATCATCTAAGGAGCTATCCTTCACCCTAACATGCACGACCCTTCCCAGGGTTGGGTTGCCAAAGGTGCTAGGTCACCCATGAATCATTTGGCATCCCAAAGGCATGTCCTTTCAAACACCTGGTCCAACTCATCTCTCTCTAACCTTCACTTAGGGTTAGGGTTAGCATCATCCTCAGAGGATGTGCCAGGTCTCTACTTGCAATGGAGATCTCTATCTCCAAGACTAACTTATCCTCCTGACAAGAAGGTCTAGCCTCAGGTCTCTTCTGAGGACATGACAACTTATGTCATACGACCTAAGCATGTATCTATTATTTAGTTCACGCTTACTCTATTAAGCTTATGTCCATGACATCTTATTTACATGCTTTTCATTAATTTGATGGAGGATTCCTCAGACCTTACTAATCCTACCCATACCTCAAGCGGGTGAGGAGAAGAGGGAAAACCCTAATCCTTAAGGTCCTTAACAGAATTTGGGATGAGAAGGGATGAATAAGATGAGAAAGTCCTAAAGGTATCTTATTTCGATTCATACCCTAAGACTTTGGCCAGACAGTCACACGGATCCGGGAGTCCTCGTATTCCGACTAGCGGTGTGGAGGAAAATATTGCCAGCCCTCGGTTGTGATCCTTTTCTAGACACCTCCATCTTTCGGATAATCCTCTAATAACTCCCTTGGGTTCTATGGAGTTTATAAAATTTAATAATTATTAATGGTTAACTGAGGAACCTACACTCTAAAACCAAATGTTACCACCCCACCTCCTGATAACCCCCAATTAAGGGAGACTGAGAGGTCGAAGCCGCACCCATAACTTCCGGATCAAAGGTTCGGCAATTAACTAAGAATAATTATCAAATTTTAACCTACTATAGTGAAAAGTTGTAAGAAAATAAATTTTTGCATACCTTTTTAAAAACTTGGATCTCTAAACTTCTATCCACTTAAGGATTCTACTCTAACTAATCCCCCTTGTATTTAACTTCATGTATTTCACAATATGACGATTTAATATTTGTCCTTTTGGCTTGTACCTAAAACGCTGACAAACAAAACATCGGTCAGCCGAAGCTGGTATGTGGGGGAAACAATAATTATGTAAATACGTTAACAATGTAATCATTCAATTAATCATTTAACAATCAAGATTACTTTTTAGATATAACTCCGCGATCCAAGAGTACCCTATCCTCTATGTTGTCCCCATTAAACCCTTCATGCTCCACCTATAAGTGAACCAATTTCTGGGGTTGAGTCACATGGCACTACTCGTAAGTATCCCACTCCTTAACTCATGGCAGGCTAATGAGTCTCATGGCACTACACGTACGTAGCCCAGTTTCTAACTCTCGGTAACCTAGACCTTGCTCCAGGATTACCCCTTTTCCTTAGACCTTTTCAAAGCAATAGAGGTGCACCCGGATCTAGTGAGTTATATACACACATTTATAGTGATAATCATAGTCACTTTATAGTTGCATGAAATAAATAAACATCCAACAATTATTTTCAAGCAACTGATTAAAACTTCGGGAATCGCCGTGAAACTAGAGCGATTATTCATAAGCGTAACCACATACCTGATTTGATGATTTCACAAGCATTAAGTAAACCCAACCAAGAAGGCCATTCAAGCAAGTAGTCCAACCACACAATCAAGAATCCTGAAAAACCACATGTACTCTATTTACTACACACTTCATCAAGATTCTATCTATTCAACTTGAAATCGCTTCCTAGGGTTTTCGTACCCATTTTAAGGTTTCATTAGGGTCTTTCTTCACCTTTCATCATTATAAACCCAAGTGAGGAAAAAATGCTCGCAAACCCTAACGATTCTACTCTATTTCTTCCAATAGGCTTAGGATCATCTTTTAATGACCTATTATCACATATTTCAAATTAAATAGGATCTTTTCCCTTTTTACTCTATTTTAGGGTTTCTAAGTGCTTAATCATACACATATCATGAAAAACCCTAAATTATGCAGGAAAGCATCTAAATCATGTTCAAGTTCATTATTGACTATTCAACAAGTTACATTTACTCGATTTCATTAATTAAATATCATGAACTTATCCATATTGTTTAATTAGGGTTTCTAATCGAATCCACAAGCACCTTTCATTATATTAGCACACTTTTGCAAATATGAACAAAAATAGGTTCTCTCACCAAATTTATCGTATTCCTCACATTTTTCTAAGTAAGATTCATATATTATTTATTCTCATATGATCATCCTACGAATTACTAGGATTTTTACTATTTAAAGCCATCCTGGCCAATCCTACACTGACACATCATCAACTAATGGGTGTTACTTTGTTTTGCGGTTAAGTACCATCTTGCCCTACTTGCTACATGTACTGGCCGGGGGTTCTTTGGTCTTTTCGTTATGTATTCTCTAACCTCCCGACGAAAGAGGACTTTGGCCCCCCGCGTTCAGCTATGATGCCTTCCGCTCCCCCCTCTCTCCCCCACGGCTCCTAGTTCCCAAGGCAGGTGGAGGCGGGGCGGTACTACCAACCCTCACGGACCTCAGGAAGACCAGGATGCGACTAGCGGCATCCATGGACCAAACGGAGGCTATAGCCTTAAGCCTCTGTAACTGGAAACTAACTAAACCGCGGGAGGAGGTTTCATACCTGCGGCAGGAAGCTTCGTGTTGCTGCACACAGCAGTGACCAGGTCAGGCAGACTTTGTTCCTCGTGCTTAAGTGCAGCGAACAAGAGAGCAGGGAAGAAGTCCCTCGTCCTTGCTTCCTCCCACGGTGCACGGTACTGCTGCCGAGATGATCATCGATGCCTGCTCGTTGCTTCTCTTCGTAAGATATCGTGGCTACGCCTTGGACAGTCTGATCCCTGATGGAAACGAGACCTCCCATGAACTCTTTCATGGTTGCCCATGAACCCTAGGGTACGTAGGAAGAGAGCGATGACAAGAGCATCTTGTGAAAGAGCCTGCTCTCAGACTTATATATATATATATACTCTCATGGAAACCATTGGTTGCTCTAGCACTTTCTGGAAAACCTTTGTAACTTCCTCTCACCGTTCTTTTCCTCCTTGGTTAAATATACATGTGTATGTACACACTTGCCAAAAGCCTTTTCTTTTATTTTACCATAAGTCTCCTTTCCCTCATGATAAAGAAGGAAACTTATCCTAGGGCCTTCACGGATGTGTAAGGATAGTATTAATTCCTTTCCATCTATTCCAATATATATATATTTATATATATATATATATATATATATATATATATATATATATATATATATATATATATATATATATATATATATATATATATCCACCTCCTCATCCTTCACCAAGTTGTGGGATTTTACAAGGTTTAATCTTATTAAAGAAATTCTCGTTGCTTTATGGGTCATCCTTTCTTCTCAAATTTTAAAGGAAATCTATAAAGACTTAGTCTACCATTGAATAAAGTTTGAGTCCAAAAAGAGAAAGGAAAACCCCTTTTTCTTCACATGCAAGTCAAAGACTTACAAGACATATTTCATGCATTAATATATATATATTCTCTTTCCTCTATTCTCTTGGAACTCCTTGGATCCCAATAAATTCTAGTATTTTCGAAATTTCTTTTTAAGGATACTTATTATCCTTCTAGATGCATCTATATGCATTATTTCACATTATCTTGGTTATTTCTTATTAAAATAACTCTTTTCGAGGTTTTCTCTTTATTTCTCTTTTATTTTTCTTATTTCTATTCCTTTTATCATTAGGAATCCTTGGGATACGAAATTCCACAAAGGATAACTCAAATATACCTCTTTTCACTTGTTTTCCACATTTTATCATTATTATCAATTTCTTTCTTAATAAAGAAATACTTAATTGGTCTTTTCTTTTCTTGTTGCATTCTCTATGCAACTTTGGACTCCTTGGAACCCAAAGAACCCAATAGGCACGAAATCCCTCTTTGGATTACATTCTTTTGCCTTCCAGAGGTTTCCACACCATTCTTTTCTCAAAAACTCAATTATTCATTTACTAATTTAATAATTGAATTTCCTTTCTTCATTTCTTGTTATTGGGCCCAATAGCTAATAAATCCCACAACATAATCATCAAGGCTATTGTAAATGAAATTCATTTATTCAAAACAAATTATATCATTATTTGTTCAATTATCCTTAATATGAGAAATTGCATTTCTCACCAAATGAACCCAAAAATTGGGGTTGTAACAATTACCTCCTTATCCCCAGGTCTGTGTGGCCCCAATGAAAGGGCATAGGGGGAAAAGCATACAACCGGCCTGGATCGGTGTCTTGATCGTGTGGAGCGTGTCGCTGACGTGGCGCGAGCCACTGACATGGCGCGCCATCATTGGCCCAAATGTAATTATCTCACAAAATTCATAACTAATGAAGGGTAACTCAGATGGAATAATATTATATATGAAAATTGGTCATAAAATGCAAGGAAGCCATTAAAAATAGTATTGAAGCCTTAATAGGTTCATAGTTCAAAAAGTATATAAAGTTAATAAAGTTAATGCTTTCATGAGTAAGAAACTCTAATTTGATGATTAAGGAGGTTGAGTAAAGTGCTATGGATGTTTTACGTGGATATTAACCTATTGTTAATAAAAATGACATTTTGAATCTAAAAAGATGATCCATGTGATTAATTGGCTGATTTAGGGTTTCATATGAATAAAGTGCATTAATGGGCTTAGAAAGTCTAATTTAGGTGTTAATGATTTTTAATGAGTTTCATTTTGAAAATCCATGTATAAGACCAAGATATGATGATCCTGAGCCAAATTGAGAATAAAGGGGATTTAATGTGAATAATTGAGTATGGTAACTTACTACATGATCCTCTGACTCATGAAAGCCATCCCGTTTCTCATTACCATACTCTGACTTGATTTGCTGAACCACCGCATCACCTTGTTGTGCTTCTTGAATCTGTTGTCTCAGAGTAGGTTTCACTTGCATCTCAGCTAACGGCCTGGCTAACAACGATAGTTTAAGCTGTATATTGTTTTGCCTCAAGGAGATAAGCATATCTCTTTTAAAGCACACTAAGGAGTTCAACTATGATTTATCTAAGACTGGTGATGATGATTTCCTACTTAGTGCATCAGCCACTACATTAGCCTTCCCTGGATGATAATCAATTGTACAATCATAGTCCTTGATTAACTCCATCCAGTGGCGTTGTCTCATGTTCAACTCATTTTGTGAGAAGATATATTTTAGATTCTTATGGTCTGTGAAAATCTGGAATATTTCTCCATAGAGATAATGTCTCCACAGCAGCTAGCTTTAGATCATGTGTCAGATAATTCTCCTCGTGTTTCTTAAGCTATCGAGAGGAAAAACAAATCACTTGATTATCCTGCATCAACACACATCCTAGACCATTCTTAGATGCATCACAGAAAACTATGTACCCCTTCTCTTGCTCAGGTAACACCATCACAGGTGCACCTGTTAACCTTTCTTTCAATAGCTGGAAAGAATGTTGACACTTGTCATTCCAGACAAAAGGAACATCCTTCCTGGTCAACTTGGTTAGGGGTAAAACTATAGAACTGAAGTTCTTAATGAACCTCCTGTAATAACCCACCAGTCCTAGGAAACTGTGTATCTCCATCGGTGTATTTGGTTGTTCCCATTGCAGGACATATTCTACCTTCTTAGGATCAACATGGATACCTGAGGCAGATATTACGTGTCCTAGAAAAGAAACTTCTGGTAACCAGAATTCGCATTTGCTAAATTTAGCATACAACTTATTCTCTCTTAGAAAAGTTAAAGCCTGGCGGAGGCATTGCTCATGCTGTTGAGCATCTCTACTGTATATCAAGATGTCATCTATGAAGACTACTATGAACTGATCAAGAAAAGACCAGAAGATTATATTCATGAGTTCCATGAATGCAGCTGGTGCATTAGTTAGTCCAAACGACATAACTATGAACTCATAGTGACCATACCTTGTCCTAAAGGCAGACTTAGGTATGTCACTCTCCTTGATATGCAAATGATGATATCTCGACCTCAGATCTGTCTTAGAGAAGATAGTTGCACCACGCAACTGATCAAACTGGTCATCGATCCTTAGCAGAGGATACTTGTTCTATATGGTTACTTTATTCAACTGTCTGTAATCAATGCATAACCGCATAGATCTGTCCTTCTTCTTAACAAAGAGAACCAGAGCACCCCATGGTGAAGTACTCGATCGGATAAAACCTTTCTCAAGCAACTCCTATAGCTGTTTCTTGAGCTCTGCCATCTCAGCAGGTGCCATTCTATACGGTGTTTGTGCTATTAGTTTCATGCTTGGAATTAGATTAATCTCAAAATCAATATCTCAGGGCAGAGGAACACCTGGAAGTTCCTCAGGGAACACATCTTCAAACTCCCTAACTATCAGAACTTCAGAAAGATTAGGGATCTCCATTGTGGTGTCTACCACATGTGCTAAGAATGCAAAACATCCTTGTCTCATCAGCTTCTCAGCTACCATATGTGGACAGAACCGCAAAAGCTCCATGAACTTAGCTTCATACTCGCTAATGTTCATTGGTCCTTGCCTTAACCTCTCAAACTGAGAAATCTTCTCATCTAGATACGTCTTGGGGAAGTATCTACTGACAAATTCTTGTCAGAATTCTTCCCATCTGATTTCAACACCTGGCCTCTTGCCCTCTTCTATTATCCACCAGTGTCCAGCACTCCCTTTTAGAAGGTACACTACATGCCTCACCTTCTCTGCTTCAGGGATATTGAGGATTCTAAAGGCCTTCTCCAACTCAGTCAACCACAAGTCAGCATTTGATGGGTCAGTTGTACCAGCATAATCTGTGGCTCCAACCTGGTGAAGTCGTTCAAAAGTCTTTCCGGATCCCTGTCCTTCATTGTGAGCTGGTGCCTTAGGTGCAGGTGGTGGCATCCTATCCACCATATGCATCATAGTCGCCATTAACTGCCCAAACAGATCATGGAAAGCTGGGCTCTCTAGTGCAGCTTGGTTAAGCTGAGGATGTGTAGGTACTGGTTCCTCCCTAGTCTGGTCCCTTACACCTCTTCCTGGTGCAGCAATGCTGCTATCAGCAGCATGTTCTTTGTGTGATCCAGACATCTTTAAGTTCTTCTTCTCCTCCTATATGAGCAGAAGACACTATCAGATGAACTAGAAGACACTAGAACAAACTCAACGACCTTAATCCTATGTCTCTGTAGACTCAGTGAGCCTAGAGCTCTGATACCAACTAAACGGTGACACACCGTTCGAACAAAACGTCATTGACTAAGCGGAAGTGATCATTAACAGTAGATTACTGAAAATCACTCAAAATTAAAACCATTTACAAAGATATCCAAACACAGGAAAACTCTTTTATCAAGAACCAATGTATTTTATTTACATTCTGGTTCATAAGTACATATCATGTGCCATCCCTTCTCGAGGATTACAAGCATCAACTGCTCTGTTAAAACTATACATAGGCAGCATAAGAACCTCGAGGCATCAAGCCAAAATCTCATATTGATTCATTAAAAGTACTAACTACTAACTCCGAGGACCTGAGAGTATAGAGATGACACATAGGACTCTCTATACAAAATATAACAGCCAGTGCCTCCACCTAGAATATCACTGTTGTCTCTATTGTTGCTGTTGCTCTTTCCCTGCTAATGGGTTTCTACCTCCTCATCCTCATCCACCTAAAAATGTTGGATCCCACGGGGTGAGACAATTGAAATTGTCCCAGCGAGAGATATAACTCTCCACCAAAAACATTATTTTTGCAGTTTAATAGAATAAAACTGAGCAGAGGAATCATATATATTCAACAGCAGATAAATCAATGTCTAAATAGATTAGAGCAATATTCTTATTCAAAGCATTTCAGCTATAACTTGTTAAAGCAGCATGTACTTATCCAATAAGGAATTGAAGAACATGTATAACATTTATCCATCTAGGATATGCTAAGCAAGGTAACATCAACCAATGATTCTCATATTTCAACCTTAAGCAAATACGCTACACGGCTGATTACATTTTACAATCATACTTAAACCCTAAGGAGATGAGGTATACCGCTCATACTCCAACCGACCACTAAGAAATCAAAATTAGTACCATACATAGGTCAAGGAAGAGCCGGATTTCTATGACCTCATCCTTCTCAGTCAGTGTGAGTAAAAAATGTAGGACATCATGTGTCTCTGCTAAATAGTTTTCTAGGGTATACTGGCAACTTCTCTATAGAGTTACAACGGTGGTTGTACTCTCTTCACAATCGAGAGATTTCATGTTTATCTCACATCAATCCGGAATTAACATTATCGGGAGATTTGTGATACATCCATCCCGGCACATATAATGAAGGATTGAGAGATTTAATGTTTATCTCACATCAATCCCACATTAGGGCATAAGGATATTCGTGCCCATAACCCCCACATACTCAACAATATGCCCTCCAGGAGATCATGTGGAAAAACATGTTTCACCATCACCATCTACTGACGATGATGGATCTATGGAAAGGGCTCTACATTATAATATTTCACTTGATTAATTAAGTACATTACCATATTCTTTTAGCATCAGTCAAGTTTTCAAACATAAATTATTTTAACAAATGCTATAAAGAATGTGTAATACTTCTATCAAGTCCTTTTCAAAGCTTTATAAAACATTGGGATCTCAATCCCTTGTCACATCATGGGCATTCTCATCCCTTAACATCTCATAATCATGATTATGGAATATGGATATTCAAACCCTCATTTCATCAAAGAAAACTTGTGACCACTTAACATGTAACTAATACCTTCAAGTCATCTGACCAAGGTTAACATGATACTTGCTACATAAGCATCTCACATGGCTTTCAAGGTTCATTTAATCTCTTGTTACCTCTTACTAGGCAACAAAGCATATTATGGCTCACAAGGCCCATAAAACAATTTCAATAATAAACTTCATAGCTCATACCTGGCTATGCCCAACATCTCATGATACCTGCATGGTTAGTACTCATGATAACAGTTATATCATTCACATATCAACACTATGCAATGTAAGTTAGCATCACTATTCCCTCATTAGGGTTAGGGTTTCCCAATTCATGTCAACTAGGGATACTCATCCCATTTCCCAAAATTAGGGTTATGGTTTATCATCATATTGCCCAATATTAGGGTTTCATGTACTATAACCCAAAATTAGGGTTTCACATGCCTTCACCCTATATTAGGGTTAGGGTTTCATATTAGGGTTTCATATAACATTACATAGCATCACCCTGGATTAGAGTTTCACATTACATCACTGCATTAGGGTTTCACATGGCATCACCCTAGATTAGGGTTTCATACATCATTATCTTGAATTAAGGCTCCTTATAACTTTTCCCCAAATTAGGGTTTCATGTAACTTTACCCGAAATTAGGGTTTCATGAAGCATCCTCTTAAATTAGGGTTTTTCATTATATTACTCTGAATTGGGATTTCCCATATCATCACCCTAGATTAGGGTTACATCATTACCCTAGATTAGGGTTTCACCTAGCATTTCCCTAAATTAAGGTTAGGGCTCATCAACCTTCTCGATTAGGGTTTCATGGTCTCTTTATCAAGGATCATACCCTAATTACATATTTTATTCATGTTGAAAGTGTTGAGGCTTAACCACTACATGATTATTATATATGTATGAATTCCTCTCTCTCTCATCCTCTCTAGGATGTTGATTATTTCAAACTTGATTAGATTAAGTCAACCCTTCATTCAAGTACATACATTTAGGGTTAGCATAGTGTGTTGAGATATTGCTTCCATAAGAATCAAAGGTTAACCCCTCTAAGGGTACTAATCACCCTGGTACCTTAAAGGTACAACCATTGTAATTATCTTTGATATACATAATTAACAGTCATGGGGTTAATTGATCCTTCATCACATTAGGTCTTCAAACGGTTTTGGTTGCATTGAGCCTCCAAACAGTTTTGACCCCTCAACCTCCAAACGGTTTTGACACCTCAACCTCCAAACGGTTTTGAGACCGTTTGCCCACCAAATGGTTTTGAAACCATTTGGGCATCCAGGGTTGAGACCGCTTGCCCTCCAAATGGTTTTGAAACCATTTGGGCACTCATCCCTTGAAACCATTTGAACACATGTACATTGAAACTGATTGGATCCATCAACATTTGAAACTGATTGGATAAATTAATCTTGAAACCGATTGGACCTCCAAACAGTTTGAGACCATTTGATCTCAAACGGTTTGAAGACCGTTTGATTCCATACGGTCTCAAGACCATCTGGACTCAAACGGTCTCAAGACCATTTGGTCCAAACTACCTTGAAACCAAATGGATCATCTAGGGTTTCCTTCCACCAATCAATTAGGCTTTGCTTCATTGAATCATTCATTAATTAGACCATTGAGAGTACATCAAATTACAACCCTTGGATCTCCAACCATCCATCACAGTGCTTGACCTCCAAACGATCTTGAGACCGATTGGCCTCCAAACAGTCTTGAGACCGGTTGGACCATCAACCATGAAATTAATTCAATTCAATTAGGGTTTTAACACTTCAACCCGATTAGAGTTTGTAATTGGTGGATTATCCATCATTGAACCTATTATGAGTCAATCAATTAGAACCATTGGATCAACATTCAACTACATCAGCAAGTATCCCCAAATGGTTTTGAGACCATTTGATCCCAAACGGTCTTGAGACCGTTTGCACCCAAATGGTCTTGAGACCGTTTGGTTTCAATCGGTCTTGAGACCGATTGGTCTCAAGTTGAAACCGTTAGGACCTGATATTTCTTGAGGTGTGTGCTAAGATGACATCATCATCTTCAAGATTCAAACCTTAGAAATTTGTTGTGATCTTTGTGGTGATTTCAATAATTAATCAAAAGGAAATTTGGGAAAGAAAAAGGAATCAACATATGATGAAGAAATGAAATCAATAATGATATTTAAGGGTTCAAGTTATATAACCCGCCTTCAAAGTTGAATCCAAGATTCAAGCTTCACGTCTTTAATGGTGAATGAATCTTTCTCAACTTCCCAAGGTCCGTCCTCAAGTCTTTGAGTGAAAAGAATGGCTAAAGTTAAAGATTGAATGGAGAAAAGAAGAAAATAAGCATTGAATTTCGATTTCCACCATGAAATCAAGGTTGAAGATGATTAAGGAGCTCACCTACAGGTTGCGATACGTCCTCCTGTTTCTCCTAAGCTCCCTTGTGTTCAGCCAAAGCAAGGAAAGAAAGAAGAGTCGAAAAAGCCTTTCATGTGGGTGAAAGAATGAAGTGTATATATGGGAAATTCAAGAGAGAGAAAGTGTTATAAAAATCCTTCAATTCCCTAAATTGGTGCCACTTATCCCCCTAACTTCCTTGCATACAAATCCATCATCCTCCCCTTCGAAATCCTCTTCTTTATCCATGAATTAAAAGAAAATAATTAAGCACCTTAATCAATTTAATAATAATATCCAAAAATTAGTGGATATTACTTTTTCTTTAACTGATGTGAGTGGGCTCTCCACTCATTTTAGATATTTCGGTTCCATTGCAAGGCAAAAGGAAGTACATAATTATATAAATTCAACTGTCACATTTTTGGTTGAAGGGCGCTTCCATTAATATATTTATTTTTGCATTAAATTGAATTAGGGTTTCAATTATGCTTAAATCTTGATTATTTTAATATCAAGATTCTCTCTCCCCCAAAGATTTTCAAATGAGACGCACTGCTGATTTTCTTGTCTCTAATTGATACCAAGAAACATTAGGGACTTTCTGGAAGTGGTATTTTGCATATTGAACCCTATGTTTTGGGTAAATTGCACATTACACCAAAACTAGGTTTTAATGCACAAACATTGCTTAATAAGCTCTTTCTTGGTGCTCAGGCTTGTGGAAGCCAAACCTCAGCATCATTCTCATTCTTATGATTCTTCAACACTTGAGGAACATTTTATCATGTAACATTTGCAAGTTAACCCCTCAACTTGGGTAATTTGCACTTTAGTCCAAAACGGGCAAAACATTGTTTTCAACATTATTCAAAAAGGACTAAAATTGAAACATAAGTTCCTATTGAGCCTTAATTACTTTTCAAAAGATAAGAGCAAGCATATAATTATCTTTTTTAAATAAAACATCTAGGGTTAAAGCATAACCCAGGTCAGGGATGTTACACTAAGTCTATATCCTTCATCCTTAGCCTCTACACACACCTATCTAGGGTCAACACAAGACCCTCCACGTAGGAAACATCCTCCTCCAACTCAACTTCCACTGGCTGCAACGTCTATTTTATGTTTGGGTGACACTTCCTCAACATGGAGACATGAAAGACATTATGTAACATGTGCAACTCTGGCGGTAAATCCAACTTGTATGCCACCTTTCCAACACATGACAAGATAGGGTATGGTCCCATAAACCTGGGAGCCAAATGACCCTTCTTACAAAACCTTAGCACACCCTTCCAAGGGGAAACCTTAAGTTACACACAGTCTCCAACATGGATCTCCAACGGTTAGTGGTGATTATCAGCCTATGACTTCTATCTGTCACGGGCTACCTTCAACTGATGTTGTATCACCTTGATCTTCTCTATAGTCTCTTGCACTAACTTAGGACCCAAAAGATGATACCCACCAACATCATACCAACATAGAGGGGACCGACAACGTCTCCTATAAAAAGTCGTGTATGGTGCCATATCTATACTTTTTTGATAGTTGTTGTTTTAGGCAAACTCAACCAAACTCAGATGCACATCCCAACTGCCAAGAAACTACAGAACACATGCCCTTAAAGATCCTCCAAGGTTCGAATGGTCATCTTTGACTAACCAATTGTCTTCAGGTGGAAAGCTATGCTAAACTTCAATTGTGTCCCCAAAGTTGTATGCAGACATTCCCAAAATTTTCTTGTAAATTGGGGACCTCTGTTAGATACAATGGTAACTAGAATACCATGTAAACAGACTATCTCATCAACATAAATTAATGTCAACTTCTCTATTGAATAAGTCATCTTGACTAAAAGGAAGTGAGCTGACTTGGTCAATCGGTCAACTATCACCCAAATGGAATCATGACCTTTGGTTGTCCTAGGAAGACCAACCACAAAGTCCATGGTTATATGATCCCATTTCCACAGTGGTATCAGAAAACATTGCAATGTCCATGTAGGCTTCTAATGTTCTGCCTTGACTTGCTAACAAATTGGACATTTAGCAACAAACACTGCCAAATCAGGCTTCAGACTTGGCCATCAGTGCAAATCCTTCAAATTATGGTACATCTTGGTACTGATGGGATGCATCGCATACACCGAGGAATGAGCATCCTCAAGTACCATCTTCCTCAGACCATCAACATCTAGAACCATTATCCTATTGTGAAAACACATTATCCCATCATCTGACACATGGAAGCCATCATGCTTCCAGTTTCCAAATTCTGACTTAATATTTTGTATCATGGTACCATTCTTCTATGCATCTCTCATTTGTTTTATCAAGGTAGGCTTAGCCTGTAACTACGCTAACAACCTTCCCAACAAATATACTTCCAACTATACATTCATCTGGTGAAGCAATACCAACATGTCTCACTTGGGACACACTATCTAGTGTAAATTTTCCTTGACTACAGATGATGACAAATATGAATTCCTATTCAATGCATCAACCACCACATTTGCCTTGCTTGCATGGTGGTCTATCATGCATTCATATTCTTTGATCAGATCCATACATCTTCTCTGACTCATATTTAGCTCCTACTTCAAGAAGATATACTGAACATTCTTGTGGTCAGTGAAGATCTGGCACTTCTCCCCATACATGTAATGCCTCCAAATTTTTAGGGAATGAACCACAATTGCTAGATCCAAGTCATATGTTGGGTAGTTCTCATTGTGTTTCTTAAGTTGTCGGTAAGCAAAAGAAATCACATTCATGTCCTGCATTAGCACACATCCCAAGCCGTCCTTTGAAGCATCACAGAAGACAATATAGCCCTTCCCTTACTCTGAGAGCACGAACACTTGAGCATTGGTCAACTTCTCCTTCAAAAACTAGAAAGAACACTGACACTTGTCATCCCAGACAAAAGGAATACCTTTCCTAGTCAACTTGGTTAGGGGTAACACTACCACGCTGAAATACTCTATGGATCTCCCGTAGTAACCAATCAAATCGTGAAGCTTTGGACTTCAGTCAGTGTCTTGGGATGATCCCACTCCTGCACTGACTCCACCTTCTTAGGGTCTACACAAACACCCTTAGAAAATATGACATGTCCCAGAAAAGATACCTAGGTCAACCAGAATTCACACTTGCTAAACTTGGCTTACAACTGGAAACAAAGTTAATGCTTGGAGAATATGTTGCTCATGATGTTGACTATACCTGGAATATAGAAAGATATCATCTATAAACACCACCACGATTTGATCTAGATACTTTCTGAATAGCCTATTCATCAAGTCCATAAAAGTTGTCACTGCATTGGTTAGCCCAAACAGAATAACCACTAACTAATAATGACCACACCTAGTCCTAAAGCAGTCTTAGGTATGTCATATGCCTTGATCCTCAACTAGTGATAACCTGACCTCAAGTCTATCTTGGAGAACATGGTGGCATCTCTCAACTGGTCAAAATGATCATCAATCTTCAGCAATGGGTACTTGTTCTTCACTGTGACCCTATTCGACTGTCGATAATCTATGAAAAGCCTTATAGATCCATCCTTCTTCTTCATAAACAACACAGAAGAACTCCAAGGGGAAGTTCTTGGTCTTATGAAACCCTTATCCAGAAACTCTTGCAATTGTTTCTTCAACTCCTACATCTCTTTTGGTGATATCCAATGAGGAGAATGTGCTATAGCCTGCATTCCAGGAACAAGATTGATCCCAAAATCAATCTCTCTAGGAGGGGGAACATTGGGAAACTCCTCAAAAAAGACATCCTCAAACTCTCACACTACCGGTACCTCATGGATATTAGGACTTCTCACCTTGGTATCCACAACATGTTCCAATAAAACCTCACACCCTTGTCTCATCAGCTTCTCTGTTGTCACAATCAACACTAAACACGTAGGAAGAATCTTCCTATCTCCTTAGAAAGTCCAAAAGACATCTCCGTCACATAATGTTGCCACCTTGGAACCACAGTCCAAAACAACCTTGTACTTCTTCAAGGTATCCATCCCTAGGATCACATCGAATCCATGCATACCAAGCGGTATAAGATCCACTTGAATGTTGTCCCGAGAAAGAAAGAACGCAAGATGGACACACCTCCAGCAACTCAGCGGAACCAACTAAAGGGGTTTTTAACAAGAGGCTATCAGATCTACTACTACAAACAAGCAGATAACATTTCTTATTACCTCTCTAGTGATAAAAGAGTGCATCGCACCCGGGTCAACCAAAATAGATATGAAAGAAGAAAAAGATAAGTCAGAATGAAAAAGTTCCATCTGACATGTCATGACCTATGGATTGACCACTCCCTCCAACTAAATCATGGCATAGAATCTAGCCATCTCCTGTTGTTGTCCTCTGCTAGCTAGTCTACATGACCCTACCTATGATGCATGTCCATGTCCTCTATCACCACCACTGTTATACTATTGTTGTTGTGAAACCCGTTGACTTTGCCTAGGCTGTTGTGTCACTTCCTCATTCTTCATAGGGCATGATTACATCATATGCCTAACTTGTCCACATCTGAAATAGATCTTAGCGTTGTATTGCGGCCTAGACGGGTCTATCACTAATACTGACGCTGCACTATTCACCCCTACCTGTAGAAAGTTGCGACCTCTACTCTTACTCGGGGACCACTATGACGGTACTCATGATTTTAGCTCAAAAAAATCAGCCTCTGTTGTGACTGTAGTGCTGATAACCTCAGCTTCTTGAATTCACCAGACAATTGTCCATGGAACTGAATTGGCCTCTTCTTTTCTTTGGCTTCACACTTCTTAAGAGAAGACCTCTTAATCCTCCTCACTGACTCCATAAAGATAGAGAACCTCTCTCTATTCTCCAAAGCAGATGTTATCGTAGACAACTCATAAATCAAACCCTTCTCAAAACTTCAGATCCCATCCTTCTCTATTGTTACCTTGTGAGGATAGAACCTCAGAAGCTCCATGAACTTCACCTCGTACTTGTTGATGGACATCAAACCTTAGAGCAACCTCTTGAACTGAGATGTCTTCTCATCCAAATATGTCTCTGGGAAGTAGCGGCTCACGAAATCCCCTCAAAACTCTTCCCAATTCACCATGACTCCTAGTCTCTGCTCTTCTTCTATGGCCCACCAGTGGCAAGAACTTCCCTTCAATAGTTAAACTACATGCTTCACCTTGTCCTAATCCTGGATGTTTAGGATCTTAAACGCATTCTCAAACTCAGTTAACCAAATATCAGCGTATGTCAGGTCAGTTGTATTCGTGTACTCGATAGCTCCAACACATTTCAACCATTCAAACATCTTCCTCAGACCCCTAAGATTCCACATTAGGGATGACTACCCTTGGTTGAGGTGTAGGCGTTGTATCTGTGAAGTGTATAATTGAAACCATGAGATGTCCAAACATGGACTGGAAAACTATATTTGTTGAGGTTGTAGGGTTCAACTAAGGCACTATCGGGCTATTCTGGCCCAGTCACATGCACTCTATCATCATGTATCGGCTTCCTACCGCTACCTCCTAGAACAAAAAAGCTACTCTCTGCATGCTCTTCACATTCTCCAAACATATCTGTACAAGCTATTACATGATATGTTGCATTGTGATAAGAACAAACACAAAACCTAAGTCCTATGTTCCTATAGACTCAGTGAACCTAAAGATCTAATACCAACCTTTTGAAACAACCCTGATATGTTAAATGATATTTACTCAAAACAAAACATGTGAGCTATCACTAATTAATCACAAACCAAGAAAAGGGGATAAATTAAAATTGAATAAACATTACCAACATGTTCAAGAACAATTACATAAAGGTCCAACAACCTACATAAGAGCACATACCATATCAGGTATTTATAGACTTATCCAGTAGCCTCAGCCACAACCTGTATCTGAAAGCATATGTTCTACATATATACATGCCATATACAACATTGTCATATTGCCAAAAACCTAAGTCAATATACATATCATCTATAAAACATCTTGTGCCCGGACCTAAGAGTATAGGGATGACTCTAAGACATACTAATACTAGCCAACCTTCTGCCCCTACTGATCTCCAAGCTGCTCTTCCTCAGACCAAAAGCCTAATGATGTTGTTGACGATCACCTAAAAAGATGTGGTGACCCACAAGTTGAAACCCATGTCCCAGTGAGAGATATAACTATCAACAACGGTTATTATTTACAATAGGTTGTTTAATTAAATAGATATAGAAGATTAAACATTTGAGGTAGAAAAGGCATATATATGTACAACAACAAGCATGATTAATGAGAAATTTATAGGATCAGATAAAGCTATTACAATTTAAGTAGTGGACTTCTCTTACCGCATTATATATCAACTAAGCATTACAAGAAACAAGGCAAACCAATGTGAATTGTGTTTAACCCTAGCAGATATACTACATGGTTGGATTGCATATTTTATTAAGCCCTAGGGAGTTTGAGGTATACCACTTAGACTCCAAATGATGACTGTGGAAGGGCTATTCAGTTCCGTACAAGGTCTAGGAGAGTCAGAATCCTAAGATATGTCCCCCTTAGTTAGTATGAGTCAATACAATGACATATTAGTCAAGATTCCTACAACGACATATAGTCAAGTTGCTAACACTTAGTCCGCCCTTTCTATATATGTCATGGCTCTAGAAACTAGGGTATACAAAACCCTATCATTCAAGGTACAACTGCAGTTGTCCTCAAACACATCACATATAAAAATATCTGAGACACGACCTCAACTACTCTCAATCCAAGGCATGACTGCAACCATCCTTTAAAACCTTGGGATCCAGATGACAAGGACACATGGTCTCTTGCACCCACATATACTCAACAATATATGACTCTGGGCTTCTCTTCTGGAATACCCATTTTATCATCCAACAAGTCCTAACACTGGAATGGTTCTACAACATAGGGCACTACATGACTAGGATTTCACTTGATCAGCTAAGGCTAAATGGGTGAGTTAAGGCTGCATCAAACAAGTTACATACAAGCACTAAAAGAGTTCTACAAAAATATGGGTATGTCACAACTCTAGAAGATATAGAACGTATGAGATATAGTTCTTATTACATCATCATATGATACCAATCCCTATCGCACATGAAGAGGATTGCACTTCATTAGGGCTCAATACATGCCAAGGTCATTAAGACCATCACACAATCTCCTGCAAGAACATCATCATCTTTTCACATTTAGAGAAGGTTCAACAAACCATACCCATACATGTGATACACAGGTTCATCATAACAACACATCAACGAGCTATGATGTTCATAGGGTGACATATTAGGGTTACCATAACATTAAGAGAGTATTCCTTCATATCAACTTACAAGGAAGCTAAGTATCATTAACCATCATCATTTAATTGTATTAAGGTTAGGTTCAACAAGGTAGATTGAGTTTAATGTTACAAATCAAAATTCAAAATAATCATCAGTTCATACACTTACTTAGGTCAAAGCATAAACCTTCACACTTAGAATCTCCATCAGATCATGGATTCACTCAAGCCTAATCATCACTATTAAATCATGAACCTCCAATAAGACCATCGGATGTTAGGTAGACAAAACCATCATATTGTATCATCAAACCAAAAGCATTAAATCAAAAACTAGAGAAACCATCATTTGATAAGGCAAGGATAGTAGTTGATCATACACCTAGAATATCCATCAAATCATAGGCCTAGAAGGGCCATCAGATCTTGGACCTAGAGGTACCATCGGATCCTGACCTAGGTAGGCCATCAGTTGTCAACACCAGGTGAACCATCAAATGTTGACATCATGAAGACCATCGTTTGTGAACCTAATGTATCCATCGAGTCATCACACAGTGAGACCATCATTTGTGAATCCAGTGAATCCATCGAGTCATCACACAGTGAGACCATCATTTGTGAACCTAGTGAATCCATTGGTTGTCAACACTAGGTGGAACATAGAACTAAAGCATCAAGTAAAACCGTCGATTGATAGAGCCTATAAAACCATTGATTAAACCACTTGATGAGAGTAGCAAAACCAGTGGTTGTTGAGGAACGCATAGCCATCAGTTTCAAGCATAGGAGAAGGTCTAAAGAAGAAACAAAGTCCAATTTATTGGTTGACACATGGAGTCAAACCATCGGATCATGAAACAAGATTGAAAATAGTCCATGACACCTAAGGAAAGCCATCATTTGAGGTGGATTCTCGTTGTACTAATTTCTATATAATTATCACAACTTGTCTCCTATCCCGGGTAGTGGCTTGTGAATAGAATTGTTCTCTTCCGTGATACAATTCACTACCTTAATTTAGGTCAGTTCCACGTCAGTAGTAACCTATACCCTAAATTAGGTGCATGAAAAATGTATCTCTAGGTTTCCACCATTAACCGTACATCGCCTTTTCCAAAGGATTTATAAGTTAATGTGATTATTGCATCTTTTCAACTGTTAATTCTTCATCAAAAGCAATTAAAGGTATTGGATTACCATTATGGTGATCAAGCACAATGATAGACTTGAGAAAGCAGTATCATACCACGGATTTGAGAGACAAATTATGGTTAACTATGTAAAAAGTGTCATACAACGATTATCCGGGCTACTCCCGGTCCTAAAGACAAAGGGGATTAGCCCCGCATGTTCATCTCAATGAGAAACACGATAAAAGGAGAAGAAAGCATAGTGGAAATGTCAATGGAGATGGTGTGACCCATGAACGAAGGAGAACCGGACGATCCTCGGCACGGGATGGGCGTTCTGCAGCCTTCTGGCGGTAGAAAATCCATCTACAGCTCTGGAAACATCTGGGGCATAGCTCTGGTCTCTATTCTTCATCCTCTCCTCTTCCGAGACTTGTGCGACGGATAATGACGTGATAGTATGGCTTGGGCCATCTTTTCTAGGTATAGGGATCACTTAAGGCCGCCAAAACATCACGGTCATTCGTTTAGATTCGATCTGCAGCAATTCTTGATCCGACGGCGTCGATACCATCAACGGCGAGTTGATGGTATCGACCCACTATAGTACCAACACCCCTTTCCTTTTCTGGGGGTTTACTCTGATGTCACATCGATACTATCAACATCCTGTGTCGATGGTATTGACGTGTGGATGTTTGGCTCGTTGAAGACATCTCTCTACCATCGACTTCTGGGTCGATGGTATCGACCCATTCTGCTCTTTCCGGCTACCTCACTGTGGCCGTCTCGATAGTATCAATAGCCGTCGATGGTATCGACGACTACATATATGCGAATTGCCTGAAATTCAAAGATAAACTCAACTCAACTCCGAGAAATATGATCATTTATACCAAATAAGATAAAACAAGGTAAATTTGATGCATAACGAGATTATAGATTGAAGGAAATGAATCATGCGATATTAACCATGAAAATGACCAATAAACGCATAAAAAGCATATGAAACTAGCCTATAAAAGAGACTTAAAATCCTCGCATCAAACTCCCCTAAGCTTGAACTTTGCTCGTCCTCGAGCAACAAAACTACATAATATAATTGCGAGGGTCAACTAAAGAACATACTAGCATAAAAGACATCACTGTATGATTCCCACCTGGCATGCACATATCGGCCCTCACTAACCACAGAATGATAACTACCCTAAATGTGACAATTATCGTCCGTAAGATATGTCCACCCCATAATCATAGAACACTATCAAATAAAGCAGATAACATAATCAAGTCCTCCGGTTCAGGCGTGGTGTATCTTGTGATCTTCTATCTGTGTTGCTCATATCCTAACTACCATCTACATGGAAGCAGATCTCCTTTTATGCAAGAATGAGGAGATAATCATGGGTGGCCTACCATTTTAAGCAACGGGTGGATGGAATGGGTGGCTATGGAAGAAAAAAGAAGCACATAATAGTCAATCATGCAATATAAACATTAATGTCCTATCATGATGCAACATGCAAATGAAAATGTCCTAATGCTACATTTTTGGTGGAATGATGCATGCACTATCATTCTGTCTCAAGGTGAGATGGAATATCTAAGAAAACTACATCATGTGCTTATTCTTCTTAATTCTCAGGTGAGAACATGTTCCTTTCTCCCTCTTCTTCTTTATTACTTCTCAATTCTTTTTTTTCTAAGCCCTCATTTTCATAAATGACAATGAGTTATTTGTTGGGACTCCTTCCTTTTACATAACATGTACATTTGATGCATTCTTTTTGGAGGGTAGGGAACAAGTTCAACGCCTTTAATGTTTTTAGAAGAACATAAGACACATGATGTACTATATGCTTAAAAGATGCAAATGCAACTATATAATGACAATTATGCAACTACTATGACATGCACCTAAGGATAATGTGCATGTATAACTACTTTCTATTTTTCATTTTTTTATGTAGGGATATGCGAAAATAACTATAATGCAACACCTATCTACGTGGAATGCAGTCAATGAGTGAAAGATAGTAATGTGCTTCCAATTCTTATGGTGGAGTAAGAATGAAATGAGGTGGATAGATCACAAGACTAATTGACAGAACCATTGGACAAGATTATATGTCCCTCTTTACTGACATGTGTACCAATCAATCAATGGGTTTCTCTCTCTCTCACTTATGATTAAAGTCTCGTTACCGTTTGGTCAGTTTAGGCTCAACATCCAATTCCATCCACATATCTTGAATCATCCGGATGTACAATTATAATCATATGTTTTAAAGTTGACCTACCCAATTATTGTCATAAGTTAGGTGCTCAATTTCAAACAAGGCAAGCTTACAATTTCTTGAAAATTCTTTTAAATTAATGCTCAAATTTCAAATTTCCCCCATATGACAAACATAGAGATGACATACATTTATATTAGACATCCACAGATTACACTAGATAGACTTTGGATCCTAGAAAGCTGTAAACAATAAGCAATACTAAAAAACTGCAAAAACCTAAGAAAAATACTAAAACAAAAGAAAATAAAAATAAAAACTAAGATAGAAACTGTTCCATCTCCCCCCTAAGCTTGAATTCGACTATGGCCTCATAGTCAAGAACAAACTCAAAAGGTGGAACAGTGATACCATGCTACTGTGGTGGTGGCGGAAATGGCGGGTACTGCTGGGTATGGGGGTTCCAATCTAGATATTACCCCTGAAAGCTCGGATCATAAGGTGGCATGGGCAGTGGTTGTGGATATCCCCCGAAATAGTCTTGGCTCCAATAATGATCATAGAAAGGATGCTATTGCTGCTCTATACTCCCCAACCGGTCGTAGACCTGTTGTTGGTTGGCGAATAGTTGGCGTTCATCCTATTATTCGTATCCTGGATCCCTGCAAAAGTTGTCTGGTGAGACTGCTACATGGTCTACTGGGACTCCTGGATAGACTGGAGCATGGTATACATCCCCTGCATAGAATAGGGGTCATCTTCGTCATGGGAGGGCTGTGGTGGCGGAAGTTGGGAAGATGATGAAGCTCCCAGGTAGAAGCGTGGACACTTCCTCAGGGCTACTCATGACCGAAGAGGTGTGAAAGCCTCCTCTTCCTCCTCATCGTCGTTGTCTCCCACGTCCTCTTCCTCCTCTGAATCCTCAATGGTAATGATAGGCCACCGGAAGTGTTGGCCTGGCTGGAGGTTGAAGACGGGGTCTGGCAGTATGCACTCCTGATACTCCTTATTAATGTGGCAATGAGCATATACCACACCATCATGGAGTGTAAGAAGATTGGAGTGATGGAAATGGGCCAGATTGACGGGGTTCTGGTTGACCAGTGGAGGGAACGTGGATAGGTCTAGCCCAAGGTAGAGGGCTAGTGGCGTGATAAGTCCCCCAAAATGAATAGGGGCTCGTCTGGTGCTCCTCTTCACTGCCATCACACACGTCAAGAAAAACGTTCCCTAGTTAAGCTTTTCCCTCTTCAGTAGCTTGTAGAGGAAAAATAGGTCCGTCTCCTGGAACTTGCTCAGCGACAGTTTGCCACGAGAAAAGAAAGTAATACACATCATACGGTGAAGAATCTGCATGAACGGTTGCTCGAAGTCGGAGACGGCTGCATTGTGGTAACTAAGTGTCTTGCCTGACAACACAGTCACCAACTACGAGAACATCTCGCCATAGTCAACCTGATTGTCCGGTCGTCTGTACTTCTTGGGTGAATGCCACCAGTTGTAGACTGAGTTGAACTGTTCGAGCGTGATGGTGTAATTGCGGTTGGAAAGCCGGAAGGAGACTCGACCCTTGATCCATTCACGATCCATGTTGATGAGGTCGTTGGGCACGATGCAAATGTCAAGAGATGCCATGAATTATACCATGAGTTCCTTATATGTCGGCCACTCACCAAAGAAAGGATGACCCTCAATGTGATAGGGAACTCATTCCCCCGCATATGTCAACCTCCCAACTTGGCCATAAAGGACATAGTTGAGGTTGTCCTCAAAGCCCAGGTCTCGGATCAGGGCCCGATCAACGTAATGAGTGGGCTCGATTGACCACTTCATTAACTCATCAAAGATCTTCTTCACATCTTCTGAGGGATGTACAATTCTCGGACGGGGAATGAAGCCTGGCGGTGGTGGTACGAATGTCTCAATCTCCATTGGAGCAGCATGCAAGGAAGATGACACTCCATGCCTCACCATGATGAACAGAGAAAAGATAGAGAAAAAGAGCTCGGTGAAGGTCAGAGAAGATGATCTCTGCAGTCGATGACAAACTCGGGGAAGATGTGTAGCTAGCTGGATGCTCGGTGAAGGTCTTCGTCTGCTCTTCAATGCTCAATGTCAAGGTTGAGGAAGAATACTCTGAAGGTGTGAAGAGAAATGAAATACAACCCTTCCTTTTATAGCTGAGGTCGACGCCCCTGGTGCCCCGTTGATACAATCGACATGTGGTCAATGGTATCGACACCTGTAGCACAATCTGTTCCTTCGCAGGCATCGAAGGCCGTCGATTGCTGGATGTGGGGGCCCAGATCGGTGACGTGTCGATACTATCAACAAGGGTTGATGGTATCAACCCATCCCACGGATCGACCTCAAATTTTGGCACGCTTCATCGATGTCGTCTCACGGATCGCTGACGTGGCCCGTTGATACCATCGACATGGCACTGATGGCATCGACTTCTGTATCCATCCATTATCCTCGCGAGGCCTTGGCGATGGATTCCCCTGAAGCTGTGTCAATACCATTGACATAGGGATCGATGGCATCGACTTCACTGGCAAAGATTCATCGGAATATCTCCAGAGATATCACAAGCATCAACCAGGGGGTCGATACTATCGACTTGCTCTTGAATTTGAGTTGATTCTCCAGTTGGGTGGTCGATACTATCGACGAGGCTGTCGATAGTATCGACGGAGAAACTTTTCTGTAGTTGTCGTTCTGCACCCTCGTCGCTACCATTGACTCAGTGGTCGATGGTATCGACATCCACACAGACCTGCACACTTAGCAAACGTATCAGGGTATCATTTTTACACTAAAAATGAAATTAACCAAAACTACTGAAGTAAATGGAAATGAAATCTACCAATGGCTGGGTTTACTCCCAACTAGCACCCTACTTTAACGTCTTAGGCTAGACAAAATCAAGCTGTTCATTCTTCCTTAAGCGCCATGAGTTTAACCTCATGCACCTTCCTTGTGTAGTCCTCCCCATAATAGTGCTTCAATCTTTGACCATTTACTAAGAATGTTCTATCACCATCCTTAACCATGATAGCACCATGGGGTCGCACCTCCTCTACCACAAACAGTCCACTCCAGCAGGATCATAATTTTCCAGGATGCAACTTTAACCTTAAATTGAACAAAAGCACCCTTTCACCCTTTTTGAACACTCACAGCTGAATGTGGCGATCATGGATTTGCTTTGTCTGCTCCTTATAGATCCTTGAGTTCTTATAGACATTCATCCTTAGCTCGTCTAGCTCATTGAGCTCTAACATTTGCTCTCTCCCTGCCTCGTCCATGCTCAAATTCAATTTCTTTAGCGCCCAGTGCGCTTTGTGCTCCAATTCTACCGGCAAATGGCAGGCCCGGCCGGACACCAACCTAAAAGGCGTAGTGCCTATAGGTCTTTTAGATGCGGTCATGTATGCCCATAGTGCATCTGGTAGCAACGCACTCCAATTCTTCCTTGACGAGGCCACTGTGCGCTCCAGGATCTTGTTAATCTCTCTGTTCGACACTTCCACCTGACCTTGTGTTTGCGAGTGATATGGGGTACCTACATTGTGCTTGACCCCGTATTTTCTCAATAATGCAGCGAATTTCCGATTCATGAAGTGGGTGCCCCCATCGCTAATGATCATCTGTGGCACACCAAACCTATAGAAAATATGATCCTTCATGAACCTGCACACTACTACAGCATCATTAGTCCTTATGGGTATTGCGTCTACCCACTTCGATACATAATCGACAGCAAGCAATATATATAAATTAGAATTAGAGGATACAAAGGGTCCCATGAAGTCAATACCCCACAAATCAAATACCTCAACTTCTTGAAATACATTGAGGGGCATCTCTTGCTATTTTGATATATTACCTGCCCTTTGACAAGAATCACACCGCCTCACATAGTCATAGGTGTCTCAAAAAAGTGTAGGCCAGTAAAGGCCACTCTCTAGCACCTTGGCCGCCGTCCTTGTACTCGCATGATGACCGTCAGTGGGTAATGTATGAAAGTGACTAAGCACACTATCATATTCATTTTCCAATACACACCTGTGCAAGATTCCATCCCTGCATTGTCTCAACAGAATAGGGTCATCCCAAAAATAATATCTCAAATAATGGAAAAACCTTTTTTTCTCTTGATAAGTCCAATCATCTGGGATTTCCTTACATGCAAGGTAATTGAAAATATGCGAAAACCAAGGATCCGTAGATTGAATTGAAAGAATTTTCTCATTTGGAAATGTCTTGGTAATGGGTATGTTAGTATCCCTCTCATTAACCCGCTCTAACTGAGATAAGTGGTCCGCAACCACATTCTCAATTCCCTCCTTATCCTTAATTTCAATGTCGAATTCTTACAATAATAAGATCCACCTAATCAATCTAGGTTTAGCATCTTTCTTCTCCATTAAGTATTTTATGGCGGCATGATCAGTCCACACCACAACCTTAGAACCCACTAAATATTGCCTAAATTTTTCAAAAGCAAAAACCATGGCAAGCAATTCTTTCTCGGTAGTGGTGTAATTTAGTTGGGCATCATTTAAAGTTTTAGATGCATAAAAAATCGTTGTAGGTTTGTTCTCAAGACGCTGCCCAAGAACAGCCCCTACGGCAAAATCCGAAGCATCACACATAAGCTCGAAGGGCTTAGTCCAATCCGGCATTTGAACAACCGACACAAAAATCAATTTTTCCTTAAGTACCTCAAAAACATGCAGACATTTATCGTTAAAATAAAAAATTGCATCTTTCTCAAGAAATTCTGATAGTGGCTTAGCTATTTTCAAAAAGTCCTTGATAAACTGGCGATAAAACCCCGCGTGACTAAGGAAACTCGGCACCCCTTTCACCATATTACGTGGAGGTAGTTTAGAAATAACCTCAATCTTTACTGGATCGATCTACCTCCAATCCCTTGCAGGACACCTTGTGTCCTAGCACTATGCCTTCATTTACCATCATATGGCACTTTTCCCAATTGAGGACTAAATGTGTGTCCTCACATCTCTGTCACACCTTATCAAGATTTTGCAAACATTCATCAAATGATGCACCGTAGATGGAAAAGTCATCCATAAAAACCTCTAAACAACACTCCACCATATCAGAGAAAATAGCAAGCATGCAGCGCTAAAAAGTGGCCAGTGTGTTGCACAAACCAAAAGGCATGCAACAGTAAGCGAAAGTTCTGTAAGGGCAAGTGAAGGTCGACTTCACTTGATCCTTAGGATAAATGGAAATCTGATTATAGCTGGAATAGCTATCTAAAAAGAAAAAATGAGAGAAGCCAGCCAATCACTCTAAAATTTGATCAATGAATGGGAGAGGAAAATGATCTTTCAAAGTAGCGGAGTTCAGACGGCGGTAATCAATGCAAACACGCCACCCGGTTACCAATCGGGTGGTGTCTGGTTCATTCAACATATTCTGAGTGACAGTGATTCCCCCCTTTTTAGGGACTACTTGTGTGGGGCTTACCCATGTCAAATCTGAAATAGCATAAATGATGCCCGCTGAAAGAAGCGTGATCAACTCCTTCTTGACAACCTCCATCATGCTAGGATTGAGTCGACACTGCGGCTGAATCACTGGCTTGGATCCTTCCACAAGCCGGATCTTGTGCTGGAATAGAGTAGGGTAGATCCCCTTGATGTCAGAAACGGACCACCCAAATGCACCATGGTGGTTCTTCAACACAATCATCAACTGCGCTTCCTCATCGACACTCAGATATGCTGATATGATCACCGGAAGCTTCTCATTATATGCCAAGAAGACATACTTTAAGTGGGGGGCAGCGGCTTAAGTTCCAACTTAGGTGGGCTGACCAAGGAAGATTGAATCGGTGGTGGCAGCGGTCCCAGATCTTCATAGTGCTTGGCGTAATAGCAAGGAAGCACTTGAAGCATCTTTACATATTTTGTAATGAGGTGCTTCTCATCCAATCTTCCATTAAGTTAAAAAGACATGCCTCATGGGGCAGTTGTGAGTATGAGTCAAACATGGATACTACTATAGCCTCATCCTCAGTAGACGGTGAAACTTCTTCTTCTTTATCGTCGGGATAACCTACTACTTTCACAAGAGAAATTACCTTTGTCTGCTCCATGATGTCCACAAAAATTGTTCCCTTATCTACCTTCATCATGACGAGAGCCATATCAAGAAATGGCTTCCCTAGACAAAGAGAGATGTGGTACTCAAAGTGCTTTATTTTATGACATTATTCATTTTCTTGTGACTGCTTTGGATTTGGTGGCATGAGTATTTCAAATCTATCATCGGATATACCCATTGTCAACCGACCACTATCCATCTCCAGTATCATGTCGGCAGTGTCTTGAAAGGGTCTTCCCAAAAGTAGCTCATTCCCTGGTTCATCTTGCATCTCCATAACAATAAAATCAGTCGGGAACACAAACCTGTCAACCTTTACTAAGACATCCTCACAAATACCATATGACCTTACCACAGAATTGTCTGCCGGTTGAATTATCATATTGCTCTATCGAGATTCTTTTAGCCCAATATTTTTTAATGTAGAAAGGGGCGTCAAGTTGATACTTGCCCCAGAATCACATAGTGCATCACCAAATTTTACTTTTCCAATATAGCAGGAGATGTTGAAGCAGCACATATCTTGTCTCTTTGGTGGCAGTTTACCCAGAATGAAGGCGCTGACCTACTCCTTAAGCACTACCACCTCTGTATTAGGTATCTTCCTCTTCTTGGTAATTATGTCTTTCAAGAATTTATCATAAAAGGGTATCTTCTCAATCACCTCCAACAAATGAATATTAATAGAAAGTTTTCTAAAACTATCCAAAAATTTCTTGAACTGTGCATCCACTTTCTTGGCTTTAAGACTGTTATGGTAAGGGACATGGACGATATGTGTCCTCTGATGTGGTGGCACATATGGCATCATATTATCCTTCTCCTTCTCTGCAATAGGCTCCTCTATGGCCTTCCCTCCTTCATCTTCAACTATCTCTACCACTTCAGTATCCTCTACGGTCTCACCTTGATCTTTTAGATGTGGGGTGCTCAGTTCATCGGCCCTAGGGTTTAAAAGTTTCTTTCCACTCCTTAGTAGAATGGCTTTAGCCTGGTGGTTCCCTCCTGGAACATTTGTATTTCCTAGAAAACCTTGCACTGTGGGTTTCTTTAGGCTTGCTATTTTAGCTTCCATCGGTGCTATAGATGTCTCAAGAATCCTCATCTGAGCCCCATGACTTTGTAGAGTTTTCCCAAACTGGTTCATTAATTCTCCTTGTTGCTTGATTTGTTGGCCAAATGTGCTCATTAGTTCTTGATTCTGATTTATCACATGATTGAGAAACTCATTGATCTTTTCCTCTGCCGTGGGCTATGGCTTAGCATTAGGATCCTGCGGGAAATTATTTGGATCCTTCCATGAAAACTTTTTGTCCTTCCTCCAAGAATAGTCATTATTTCTGTACCCCTATTGCTGGCACATGAATTTCACTTGTGCCTCATCATCAAATCCTCCATCTTCTTTTGCTAGAAGTCTCTTCGCAATCAAGTCCATCTTGTCATTCAGTTCTTTGATGGCTTTTGCATCCCCTACAGCTCTAACTTGTTCTGGTGCATCTCTATCACCCCAGGACTGTTTCTTAGCCATGTTCTTCAAGGTCTCCCAACACCTTGTGTCTGTATTGTTCAAGAAGAAACCTGAGCCTGCTGAATCTAAGTTTCTTCTGTCATGCTCATTTAGAGCAAAGTAGAAATTTTTTACTTGTTTTTCCTTGTCCAACCCATGATGTGGGCACCTCCTCAGCATGATCTGGAAGCGTTCCCACGTCTCAGAATAGGTTTCTCCCACCTTTTAGCTAAAATTGTGAATTTTCCTCACTAGGTCGTTGGTCTTCTCAGGTGGGAAAGTCGCTCAAAAAGACCTCTATCATTTGATCCCAATTCTCAATGATTTCATCATCAAGGTTGTGCATCCATTCTCGTGCATTTCCTATGAGAAAGCTGGGAAATAACTTCAAGTAGAGTGCCTCCTGTGGAAACCTATCAATCTTTATCATGTCATAGTTTTCCACAAATGTGCTAATGTGAGAAACAAGATCTTCATTCTTTAACCCGTGAAATGCTTGAGACTTGACTAGGTTTATCAATTCCGTATCAATCTTGTATGTGGGAATGTTAATTGACTGCCTTTTGATCGGCCCATTTGATGTTGATGAGGAAGAAGCCTTGATCTTCTCCCATATTGTCTTTTCTTCAACCATTTCTTCAGGTTCTTGTTCAAGTTCCTCAGGTGGTGGATTTGTCAACTCAACTCCTTCACCTTCTGGCAGAATCACTAGTAATTTTGCGTAGTCTGTGCTACACATCTTTACCATCAACTAGCACCTGAAAAGATGGAAATTATTTCAGTACAATGCTAAAAAGGAATAAGTAATTAAAATATTTGAAATTAAATTTAAAATTTTAAGAATTATATGAAAAAGTGGCCTAGTGTGGCCACTCGCAGCACTCGTAGTGCCGAAAATTGCCGTTCCCCGGCAACGGCGCCAAAAACTTAACACAATTAAACCGTGCGTAAAACGCAAGTGCACACGTCAATGTAATATAGGCCTTTGTGAGGCCCAAGTCGAACTCAGGGAACGTAATTTCGGTAGACTACTACTAACCACTTGCAATCAGTTAGACCGATTATAAACGTTTGAGAGTTGTTTTGAAAAAGAAAATAAAAATGAAAGAAAGCAAAGTAATCGATTAAATGGTTGGTTTAATCAATTAAAATAGAATCTTTAGGATTCCAGTTTCACCATAGATTCTCATTGTACTAATTTCTATATAATTATCACAACTTGTCTCCTATCCCGGGTAGTGTCCTGTGAATAGAATTGTTCGCTTCCGCGATACAATTCACTACCTTAATTTAGGCCGGTTTCACGTCAGTAGTAACCTATACCCTAAATTAGGTGCATACAAAATGTGTCTCTAGGTTTCCACCATTAACCGTACATCGACTTTTCTAAAGGATTTATAAGTTAATGTGATTGTTGTGTTTTTTCAACCATTAATTCTTTGTCAAAAGCAATTAAAGGTATTAGATTACCATTATGGTGATCAAGCACAATGATAGAATTGAGAAAGCAATATCATACCATGGATTTGAGAGGCAAATTATTGTTAACTATGTAAAAAGTGTCATACAATGATTATCCAGGCTACTCTCGGTCCTAAAGAGAAAGGGGATTAGCCCCGCATGTTCATCTAATTGAGAAACACGATAAAAGGAGAAGAAAACATAGGTGAAACATGGATGGAGATTGTGTAACCCCTGAACGAAGGAGAACTAGACTATCCTCAGTGTGGGATGGGCATTCCGGCGGTAGAAAACTCCATTTGTAGCTCTAGAAATGTTTAGGGCATAGCTGTGGTCTCCGTTCTTCGTTCTCTGCTCTTCTGAGACTTGTGCGGCAGCTAATGACGTGATAGTACGGCTTGGGCCGTCTTTTCTAGGTATAGGGATCACTTATGGACACCAAAACATCACGACCGTTCATTTAGATTTGATCTGCAACAATTCTTGATCCGACAACGTTGATACCATCGACAGCGATTCGATGGTATCGACCCGCTATAGTATCAGCGTCCCTTCCTTTTCTGGGGGTTTACTCTGACGTCACGTCGATACTATCGACATCCTGCGTTGATGGTATCGACGTGTGGATGTTTGGCTCGCTGAAGACATCTCGCTACCATCGACTTCTCGGTCCATGGTATCCACCCATTCTACTCTTTTCAGCTACCTCACTGTGGCCGTCTCGATAGTATCGACAGCCGTCGATGGTATCGACGGCTACATATATGTGAATTGCCTGAAACTCAAAGATAAACTCAACTCAACTCCGAGAAATATGATCATTTATACCAAATAAGGTAAAACAAGGTAAATTTGATGCATAACGAGATTATAGGCTGAAGGAAATGAATCATGTGATATTAACCATGAAAATGACCAATAAACGCATAAAACACATATGAAACTAGCCTATAAAAGTGACTTAAAATCCTCACATCATTGAGGTCCTCAGATTAGCAAGCAAGGTGGAAGGATGGCCAGTAGGAGAGCTAGAGGAGGAAGCACACCAGGTGTAGGAACATGTCCACAATCAGTGGCATGGGTGGCAACGAAAGCAACATGTAGAGGGGTTGGGTAGAAATGACTGTATGCATAAGAATCACAGTCACCGCATGCGTATGGCTGGTAGGATGGGTAGGGATGGCTACAGGACAAGTTCATGGTAGACATGATATCAGATAGGTCCTGGTGGAGGTGATCTTAAACTAGAAGGTTATACGCCTACTGGTGTATCAAGTAACCCATAAGGGCTTTATTTGACACCGAGGAAGAGGCACATTCAGGTCAATGTGGTGGTGGAGGTGGAGGGGCCTGGGTGGAGGTATAGGTGGAGGCTCTAGGTTTGGTAGAGGAGCTAGGGAGGAAGGTCTTCTTAATGGTGGTTTCACTGATGTAGACTCCTTTCCTACTAGATTTGTATTGGTCAAGATCATGGAAAAGAGACTTTTCAGTTGCAAAAGCAAAAAGCCAATAAATCAAGGCAAGGTAGGGGGGATGGGTACCACATGTGTTCTTCCCTAAGTCAATACAGTTCATGTAGTGTATAATATTTTGTGACCACTTGACTCCAACATTCTTTAAAAGATAGTACTTGACTGCAATAGTGTTTTATGTCATTTCCATTTTATTTTTTTGGGTGGACATTGCAGTTAACAACTAATGTGATCATATGTTTTTGAGATCTAGGGAAGAGGATGGCAAGGTTGACTTATTCTTATAAGATACATGATTCTTCTTCAAAAACTTTTGAATATCAAGGAGAGTAAGTTTAAAGTGTTTGTAGAAAGCATCAAGGTCAAGTAGGTCAAAATAGTCAGGGTAGTCCTTCCTCCCTGTGTCGGTGTCCTCAGTACCATTGAAAATGATACTCATAGAATCTTCTGAGATGGTAAATTTGGTCTCGATAATTATGTAAGTGAGAACTACTAGATATTAGGTGGTGGCACAATTGTGTCGTAGTTCCATTGAAGATTGCCATAAAATTCATGGACCGCCTTAGTGCTTGTAATGGAATTTCAAAAGCATCACCGTTCTACACACAATGCGCCAAGGTGATGGGAAGAAAACAACACAACAAGATCCATGATAACCTCCTCGTGGTGAGACGAGGCTCAAATAAAGCTCGAAAGGGGAAAGGGTTCCTAAGAAGGAGCTCTTTATCACAATTTAAAGCTTCATATGATACAAAGAAAGTGCCATCAAAGGATAGGAGGTGAGGATTAGATGAAGATGAGGGTGCTCCACCTGGGACAACTCTCTTCCTATGATTGGATGCCATAGAGTCAGATTGAGAAGCAAAAGCAACCAAAAGAAAGACATCCAGACCAACAAGTCGTCTAACCACCTTGATTTGTGTGGGAAGAGGCAAGGAAGGCTAAATGAGGCAAGGAAGGCTAAATGAGGCAAGGGAGAGGGTGTGTGAACCTATGGTTGGAGGTCAAGGGAGTTGGGAGTCAGAAGCGGTCGATGTTTCTCTAGTTGAGAGGGAGAAATTTTGGCTGAACCATTTTTAAATTTTGGTCCAGCTTGGCCATCGGGTTGAGTTTTGAGATTTGGAAACTCGATCAATCGACATTTTCACATGACTTCAGCCAAGAGATTGGCCGAGTTTGGAATTTGACTGATCATGTCCCTATCCAAAAACTTGAAATTTTAATTCCTAGCCTCTAGGGTGATGATTAAATTTATTTCTATAGCCTATTATGCATTTTAGACCTATAGGCACATTTCACTCATCATAGGATACTATTTTGTGATAAATTATTCGTTTGCAAAAATACCCAAAACAAGCAAAACAAGGCAAGAAACAAGACAATTTTAGCACATAGCAAGCAAGAGATGATAAATTTTAAGCAAGAAACAACTAGTTAGAAGGCATGTCAATATCATCAAGAGTAGTAATAAGTAGTTTTGATCTAATAAAAGCAAATTTCTCTCTAGCTAGAGGTTTAGTGAAAATATCTGCAAGCTGATTCATCGTATCTACATGTGTATCCTTCTTGGTAATATGGTCATGAACAAAGTGATGATGAACCTCTATATGTTTAGATCTACTATGCAATATAGGATTGTGAGACAAGTTAATTGCACTAGTATTATCACAATGTATAGGAGAAGCATCAAAATGAATGTTAAAGTCTTGGAGCATTTGCTTCATCCATAGGACTTGGGAACAACAACTCCTAGGTGCAATGCATTCATCCTCGGTAGTTGAAAAAGTCATAGTGTTTTATTTCTTAGAGAACCAAGAAATTAGGCAAGGTCCTAGGAAGAAGCAAGTGCCACTTGTGCACTTTCTATCAATCAAACACCATGTGTAATTAGCATCACTATAAGTAGTAACAGTAAAGTCCCTTTGCTTAGGATACCATAGTACAAAATTTTGGGTTTTGACCAGATACCTCAAAATCCTCTTAACCTCTATAAGATGTGATTTCCTAGGACTTGATTGAAAGTGAGCACACAAGAAAACACTAAACACTATATTAGGTCTAGAGGCAGTTAGATAAAGTAAACTTCCAATCATACCTCTATAAAGCTTCTCATCTACCTTTTTCCCTTCTTCATCTCTACCAAGCTTTCGTGGTGTTTGACATGGGAGTGTCCATTGGCTTGGTGTTCTCCATCCCAAAGTTCTTAAGTAGTTCATTGGTGTACTTGCCTTGGTTGATAAAGTTCCCATTTTTCATTTGATTTATTTGAAATCCAAGGAAGAATGTAAGCACCCCCATCATGCTCATCTCAAACTCACTCTACATAAGAGAACTAAACTCCTTTCAAAGATCAAGATCAATATCGCCAAAAATAATATCATCAACATAAATTTGAATGATTAATAAATTGCTAGAAGTGTGTTTTAGAAACACGGTAGAATCGAATTTGTCCATTATATATCCATTGTCTAGAAAAAAGTTCTTTAGATTCTCATACCAAGATCAAGGTGCTTGTTTGAGACCATGGAGAGCTTTTTGTAACAAATAAACATAGTTGGGCAAGTTATCATGCTCAAGTCATGGAGGTTGAGCAACATAAACTTCCTCCTCAATTGTACCATTCAGAAACACACTTTTAACATCCATTTGATAAAGCAGAAAATTCTTGTGACTAGTAAAAGAAAGAAACATTCTAATTGACTCGAGTCTAGCTATAGGTGCATATGTTTAATTAAAACCCATACCTTCTTACTGATTGTAACCTTGAGCAACTAACCTTGCTTTGTTTCTTACCACTTTTCCACTTTTATCAAGCTTGTTGCAGTAGACCCACTTGGTGCCAATTAATGATCTTTTTATCACTTGGTCTTGGCACAAGAGTCCACACTCGGTTCTTCTCAAATGTTCCAACTCTTATTGCATGTCTAGGATCTATTCATCATCCTTGAGGGATTCTTTGACATCTTTTGGCTCAAGCTGATAGATTAAGGCATTGTCTTCTTATTATTTGTTGTCGACAGCCCACATCTTCACCCCTTCAAAATTATTTCCTATGATGAGCTCTTTAGGATGATGCTTTTCAAAGTAGGGGGTTGGATCCTTCTTTTCTTATTCTTTATCTTCTTCAACTCCTAACTCCTTTCCTTTTTCACCAATGTTAAGTTCTTTCAAGTCAAAGATCACCTCATTTCCAATATCATCATCAACAACATTCTTGAAAATAGAGGGCTTAGTCTCAACAAATATGATATTGATAAATTCTTCTACTTTACACAATTCAATGTTAAATACTCTATAAGCCTTGATACTAGTGCTACAACCAAGAAACAAAGTGTTATAATATTTTAGGTCAAACCTGTGAAAGGAATCCTTGGTGTTCAAAACAAAACAAGGACAACCAAAAACATGAAAGAAATTAATGGAATTTTTTCTACCACGCCATAGCGCATAGGGGGGTTTCTTTAAAGATGGATGAGTGAAAATCAAATTTTGCACAAAACATGAAGTGTTAATAGCTTCAGACCAACACATATTTGGAGTGCAATACTCTAGAAGCATGGTCCTGGAAATTTCCTATAGCAACCTATTCTTTCTCTCTACAACCCCATTTTTTTGAGGTTTTTGAGGTGAAGAAAAGTTATGTGCGTACCCGGATTCTTCAAAAAATCGTTCCAACAAATCATTTTCAAATTCTCCCCCATGATCACTGTGGATAGAAATGATCTGGCAAGAAGCTTCATTTTCAAGTCATTTCCAAAAATTCGAGAAAACATAGAGAGTGCCACTTTTTGAAACAAGAAAGAAGGTCCAAGTATATCGAGAAAAATAATTGATAATCACAAGACAATACTTGCTACCATGAAGTGATTGCATACACATTGGTCCAAATAGATCAATGTGAAGAAGCTCAAGAACTCTTTTGGTGTTAAGGAGTCCTTTGGATTTGAAGGAGGACTTGGTTTGCTTTCCTTAGGAACAAGGTTGGCATTCCTCATCCTTTTCGAAATCCAATTTAGTAAGTCCCTTCACCAAATCTTTTTTTCTCAACTTCTTCATTTGATGCATATTTACATGACCAAGCCTACAGTGCCATAAAGAAATATCATTTGAATTGGCAACAAGACATCTACCAAAATAGGCTTAATAGACTCAAGCACAATAATGTAAAGATTACCTTTTCCAGTTCCCTTATATATGACATTGTAGGAGAGGGAATCTAGCAGCTAGTTTATAAAGAAGTAAATAGAACAAGATAACCATTATCACAGAGTTGACTAACACTTATTAAATTGTGATGTAGGCCATCCACAACAAGTACATTATTTATGCACAATGAATCATTTAAATCACCCTCACCTATTACCTTACCCCTGTTGTTGTCCCCAAATGTCACTGATCCTCCCTTCTTCTTAGTGAATTGATTGAAATGATTGATTTCACTGGTCATGTGTTTTGAACAGCCACTATCAACAATCCATTTGCTTTTAACATACAATAAAGGAAGATAATCAGTGCCCACTTTAAACTTTGGGATATGGAGTTAGCTTGGGGACCCATTTCATATTTGGGTTGCACCCCTTCTCCATATAAGAACAATAACTAGAGTATTGGTCATCACTCTTACAATGAACACACACCATAGGATTCTTAGTGCGGAAGGCTCTCCATCTAATATTGGAAATCCCTTGCTCTTCTTCTTACCTTTTCCTTTGCTTTTTGAAGCACCCTCATATCCTAGACCACTCGTACCACTATGTTTAGTGGAGTGATCCAAGACTTCATTGAGGGACTTCTTACCTTTGAGGAGAGTTTGCAATGTGGATCTAAACTTGTTATTATCATTGGTAAGAGTGACAATGATAGAAGACAAACAAGCAATATCATCATTAGCATGTAGTAGGTCGGCCTTTAAGAAGAGGGCTTTAGTCAAATAAGAATCCTTTTCCAAAGAGATAGAAGCAACTCCATTGCTAGGAAAAATAGGTCTATAAGATAGATCATTAATTTGAGCAAGCAACCTAGCATTTTTAGTTCTATAAAATCTCATCAAGATTGATTCTATTTTCATCCTTGGTAGCATCACAAGCAAGCATAAGATTATCATTTTTAGTTCTAAGTAAAGTGAGCTCATGTACTAGGGTTTGGTTCTCTTCCTTAAGACTATTGATGTTCTTAAGGTAGAGACCATTCTCAAGTTCAACTCCATTATATTGGAGCTCAAGATAAAGAAATTGCCTTTGTAAGGAATCAATGCTATCAAGATGCAACTTTTCATTTTGATCAAAAATATCAATTTGAGAATATAAGTCATCAATGATCTTACCCAACCTCTTCTTCTTCGACTTACATTTAGAATAGTAAGAGCAGGTAGGCTTAAGAATATCAATAAGAGTTTCTTTGGATAACTCATGCAATCTTACCTCACCAATGTCTTCACTTGTAGAGGCCATGAGTGCAAGATGACATTCTCCTTCATCGAAGCTTGAGCCACTAGAGGAGGATTTCTCCCAAGCTCCATCCCTAATCCTTTTCTACTTCTTATCAATCCTCTTGTACTTACCTTCCTTCTTATAGTCATCCTTATTCTTTTGGTTGCTCTTGTGGTGGCTCTTCTTGGCCTTTGGGCATTCATTCTTGTAGTGCCCTATTTTTTCCACATTAATAGAATCTCAGAGTTGAGGATGAGAAAGACTTTCCCTTGGAGTAGTTTGCTTCATGATCAGTAGAGCCATCATCTTCACTTGAGGAGGGTGGAGAGGACCGACAAGGAAGAATCATTGCCTCCACTTGAGCTTCAAAGGCATTGTCTTTCATCTTCTTTGATTCCTTCTCCTCTTTCTTGTCATCTTCTTCTTGCTTGTCTAGCCTTGGTTCATCGGATTGAAGGTTGTCGATGAGATCCTCAGTGTATATCTCCAGGGCTTATAACTTCTTTAATTGAAGCCATCTTGGGTTCCCATGTCTTGGGAAGGGACTATAGTATCTTGGAGTTGATAGTCCCTCTATCCAAGGTGTGGCCAAAGGCTGCAAGTCCATTTATGATGGTGTTAAACCTTGAGTACATATCAGCCACTCTTTCCTTCTTGCCCATCTTGAAGTTTTCAAGCAGTCCATTGAGCATGTAGATCTTGGATTCCTTGACTTGTTGCATGCCTTCATAAGTGATGCACAACTTATTCTAAACCTCATGGGTTGTGTCCAAAGATGAAATTTGGTTGAACTTAGAGGGAGTGAGGGAAGCATAGATGCTGCTTATCAACTTGGCATTTATTTGTGTCTTCTTGAGTGTAGTTTCATCCCAAGTAGCTACATCACTACTTGGCTCCTTGTATGGAAGAAGCACCACCTTCCACATGTCATAGTTCATCCCTTGAAGGAAGAACTACATCCATCATTTCCAATAGAGGAAGTTGGTGTTGTCGAAGACTGGGGGTCTCATGGATAAGCTTCCCTCTAAGTTGAAGGACCCAAGTAAATTGTCAACCATCTTCTCATCTCATGGGAGATGTGTCAGAGAAAATCGTGGCTCTAATACAACTTGTTGGATCGGAGGGCTCTAGAGGGGGGTGAATAGAGCTTCAAAACTTGCACAAGAATAGTTAGACCTTCAATTTACTTCAACTAGGAATAATTGCAAATAGTCAATTTGATAAAAATCTAAACATGCATATCAAGGATGGGATAAATTGAAGTAACCAATTGAACAAGATATTTTAGAGTGGTTCCACTCTCCAAACTAGGAGAGAGTCAATCCATTACCTGGAGAGATCAAGAACTAGGATTTCTTAAGCATGTTTACTCTTTGTATTCACTTATGAGAGTTCCAACATATGACCTTCCTTTTCTGTGACAAGGATACCCAACTTCCCTTTAAGGCCAAGGGAGCCAACAACCTTACAAACAAGGCCTTACCTATCCAAGATATAGTCTTCTACCTCACCAAGGTCTTACCCACTCTTGTAAGAAGCTGGATTCCTTCACCAAGGAGATCCCCTTCTTACACCGAGTGTTTTTCCTTGAAGGATTTACCCACTCAGCTCTTTGGATCTCCCTCCTTGTCCTCTTCCTTCACTTAGAGAAGCTTGAAGTACCTTCTTCTATAGCTCAAAGAAGCATGCACCGCCTCCTTCACTTGCAGAAGCCTTCATCAACATGATCTTGAAGAAAGGGATAGGGAAGGAGAAGCTTTTGAGAGCTTTACTAGTATAAAATGAGGTAGCTATCTCACACAGATCTTGACTCACCCATATGGACAAAATGAAGTGTAATCAAGAAAGAGAAAGAGGCTCAAGTGGACTAAAAGCACTCAACTATGGCAATGACATTGCGTAGCATGAATGAGCAACCTTGGAATGAACTCTAAGAGGTCCATTTATAGTTGGGGGTGGCCACTAGAGTGTGGGAACACTTATGAACATTTTCTAGTCATTTTGAGGGTTGCAACAGATATAATTTTGATTTTTTCAAAACTACAATAATTAGATTTACTTTTTCTGCATTTTTCATATAGTGCATTTGGTCGAGTTTCAATAAAGATTACTCAACCAATCACACTATGCAACAAGACCTATTTAAACCATCACTAGAGTATGTCTTGACGGAAACTCAACCTATCCACTTAAATCAATTTTGGTCTGTAGAGGGATCAATTGAGTTCTGTGAGTATGCAACTCGACCAATCAAGATCATTCTCAAAATCCATAAGGATCAGTCAAGTTTGTAACTCGACTGATGAATAGCTGTAATGAATTTTTCAAAATGACTTTTAAGTGATCAAACATTCAAACTAAGTGTCCCTGGTTTTTTCTCATCTTAGTTACAAGTCATATTATCAATACAAATGATTAAAATAATTATCTAAGGTGATTTGGAGTGTTTTCTAAGCATGCACATTTGCATTACTTTTGACTTAAACTAAAATACGCTAGGGCTTGATTGATTCGATTCTTTTCATGCACCTAATGCTTGAAATCAATCTCAAACAAACATATTATATACATATGAATAGAATGGTTAAGTCATTATCAAGATATGGACAATGTATTACACTTAGATCAACAGGAAGTGTATCTACAACAATGGTATTTGCCTTAGCAGTCATGGAAGATTAGGGGACATCGGGTTCTTGTGGAATGATGACAAGATTTACACCATTTCCAATTCACAACTTTATTTTTGAGTGGAAGTAGATGATAGAAATGCTAATTGGAAATGGAGATGTGCGACTATCTATGGTTGGTCTGTCAAGCATCACAACTTCAAAACATGGGAATTAATGCGCCAGATATACAATGATATCTATTTACAGGTGAATTTAATGAAATTCTATGTAATTGTGAAAAGGAAGGTGGAGCTATTGATGGTGTTAGACACACAAATGAAATTAGGGAAGTCCTAGATGTGTGTGGCCTATTGGACTTGGGATACAGAGGGAATACTTTTTACATGGGTAAAAGGAAGAGAAGAGAGAAATGGCTATCAGGGAAAGATTAGATAGAGAATTGCCTCTACAAACTGGTGTGATATCTACCCATAAGGTTGAATCAAGTATCTACCATGTGTTTTCTTTGACAATTCACCCTATTTCTAGATACAAGTATGGATTGCAGCATGAGAAGTAACCTCACCTACTTTAAGTTTGAGGGTTACTAGATGAAGAACAATGACTATAATATGATAATAAGGGAGTCATGAAAGCCAACAATATTGATCTGACTAGGAAAATTGAGGGTTGCGTCAAAAAAATATACGAGTAGGCCTCAAACAAATATAGTTGTATTAGTAAAAATTTAAATAGAGAAGAGAAGGATCTGGAGTGGGAATAAAAGAAACAAATGACTAATGCAAATTTGGAAAAACACAATGAGTTGGAAAAAGAGGTGGTCAATCTTCAACAAGCTAAAGAAACTTACATGTACACTAGAGCAAAGACTAATAATATGAGGGATGGTGATAGGAATTCTTACTTCCATAAAGAATCTTCCTAGAGGAAAAAGCACAATCACATTGAGAATTTGAAGGATGAGAATAATGATTGGAAGGAAGGGGAATATGGGGTAAGAAAGGTGATCATCCAATACTATTCAACTCTATTTAAGTCCATTGGAAATTCTAACTTTGAGGATGCCCTATAAAAGATAAATTACAAAGTCACTGACGAGATGGACCAATGGATGTAGCAAGAACCCTCCAAGGATTAAATATGGGTTGCACTACGTCATATGCATGCAACCAAAACTCCAAGATCGGATGGCTTCCATATCGGGTTCTTCCAGTCTTATTGGGAGGTAATAGGTTAGGATGTTGTGAATTTTGTAAATGATTGGTGGCATGGCAAACAAAGTATTAAAGTTTTGAATACTACCAGAATAGTGTTGATTCCCAAGTATAAGGTACCTTCTACCATGGGGGAGTTTCCCCCTGTTAACCTTTGCAACATTGTCATCTCCAAAATCATGGCTAATAGACTTAAAGGGTTCCTTGGCAAAATCATCTATGTTAATCAAAGTGATTTCACACCTGGTAGATTGATTATAGATAATGCCTTAATATACTTTGAGATGTTTCATTCTTTGAAAAGATAAAAGAAAGGCAAGTAGCGGTTGATGGAAGTGAAACTGGAGATGAGCAAGGTTTACAATAGAGTGGAGTGGAACGTTATTTATGTTGTGATGGATAGGTTGGGTTTTGGATTCTTATAGAGATTCAAAATAGGAGAATGCTATAAATTTGAATGATTCCCATTCAATATAAATGGGACTAAAAGAGGTTGGTTGACACCCCAAAGGGGCCTTCTCTAGGGGGACCCCATTTCACCTTACATGTTTATTATGTGTTTAGATCTCTTTTCAAGACTACTCACCAAAGTGGTTGAGGAAGGGGAACTACGTGGGGCTAGGGCTAGAAAAAATGGTCCATTGATATCACATATATTCTTCTTAGATGACATAGCTCTTTTTTCTCAAGAAAATTTGGTAGAGGAGTCCATGATATTTGGTATTACTAGTTGCTACCAAAGAGCCTCGGGATAGAAAATTGACTACAAAAGTCCAAGGTTTCATTCAGCAAGAATATTGCAGAAGATGGTTGAGTGAGAATAGCATAATTACTTGGCATGACCTATGTTCAAAAACACAAAAACTACTTGGGTTTTACAATTGTGGTTTGAAGGTGAAAAATTGAAGACTTCAAAGAAACAATAGACAAAATTTGGAACAAGTTGATAGGATGGCGTGAGAAGTTCTTAAATAAAGAAGGGGAAGAAGTTCTTATATAATCGGTGCTCCAGGCAATACATACCTACCTAATGGGATTAGTCTAGTTCCCCATGAACATTATCAATGACATAAATCAAATTGTGTCCATGTTTTGGTGGGGCTCGACAGAAGGAAGTTGGAAGATTCACTAGGCATCATGGTGTATGGAAATATGACATCAGGATCGGTAGCATAAATTAAAAAAATGCCATATTTCCCTTTAATAGACAACCATGTAAATAACTATGTATATTCCTCATTAACATATGACTGTGTAAATAAATATGTATATTCCCCTTTAATAGACGACCATGTAAATAACTATGTAATAGGGAGGATGGTTTCAAGGTAATACCTAATCCTGGAGCAAGTCCGTGACAATTCCCTCGATGTAGTGTGAGGCTTTCTTCAAGTCACACCCAGACAACGTCTGCAACAACTCCTAGTTGATCACCCCAGACAACAGCTTGACGTTGTCCTCCTAGCAACATGAAATATCCTTCATGTCACCATTGTAGTCCACATGGACCACTGAGAACTTTTGTTGTTCTAGAAGAACAAACAAGGAGTTGTCCCTTCTCATTGGTGTACTAGTGCCATATTTCTCTCCCACAATTGTTCTCCCTTTCTATCCCTCCCTTTATCAGGTAGGACTTGCTCGGGTTCTCTTATAACAATTTTTAGAGATAATTGAAGTTGTGTCTGAGAACCTCCCAGTACCCCTCCATTCATAGGAGGGCTAGGGCCAGGGTTCCCAGTGTGAGTGGCAGTGGAAGGGACCAGAGTTTCATGAATTTTCACACCCTATGAGCGGCAAAATGATTGGTTCACATGTGAATCGATCGGTTGGCATGTGAATCAATAATCTCAACCCTTGAACCAATTGTTTCATCATGTTTCCCAATCACAATTGTATTGGAAATTAATATCCAATTTGATGCACAACTTGATGGTGACAATAATCCTTGAATCAATTGAATTGACCCAACAACCGACTGATTTACAACCTGAGTCGGCCACTTCATGGACCTAATCTGATCGGTTCACTTCCTGAGCCAGTCAATTCATGGAACATATTTCTATATTGGTTCAACTGACCTGACCCATTGAAACAATCAGTTCAACACTTGAATCAGACGGTTCACAGTCCAGTCAGTTAACATTCAACCAATGTTGTTTCAATTTAATGCCTAACTCTTTAGTAATAAAGTTTAAATTGTATCCATGAATGAACTCCTATTACAAGTGTATCCTATGTGTGTGACCCTATAGGTTCCAAGTTACATTGGCCTTGAATGGACATAACTATATTATGACATCCCAAGCAATGAGTGGCATCTAGAAACACATCATTTCTACCCAAGTAATTAGGAAAGTTGGGGAACAAATTCAACCTACAATTTGTTATTGATGCTACTATGATTGTTTAATTACTTTTTCACTCATATTCAGATTGAAATTGAGGCATGGAATCGTTATCATCTCAATGTTTAATCCATGTTCCTTGAACTAAAGAAGATTGTTTGAGATATATGTGACCTAAATGTCATATATTGATGCACATGTCCATGTCCAAGCTTTTCACAGTCTCTCTTATCAACCAGTCTGGATATCAAACTCCAGTAGGAGGGACATATCCCACCTACATCACTCAAAGTTTTCCCCATGTGTCACAATGCACCTGATCATTACCTTTATGGAAACCTTTATTCAAGGTCACATTGGAGGATGTCTAAGTAAAACAAACTATATGTTATGAGTGTACTGGAATCACAATGACCACCATCACTATGAGAGATGATTCTGACTACCAATTGTGTTTTCCATGTGTCACTCTCATGGTAGGTCACTCTGATACATTGTTCTCTAACAATTATCTATGTGTTTGGTTTGATATGACATATATATAGATTCTACCATCAACCAGCGCACACTCTAGTCTTATATGTCAATATTGTCTATTAGCCTTCCACAATAACATTTGACTAGGAACATAACAAGAATGTGCATACTCTTGACATTTGTATGATCTCATTGTTCATGTCATCAACCCAAAGACATACATCATTGAGTAATTTCATTCTTTAGACGCTCATTATGTTTCATCATTATCTCATAACTGATTGAAACAAAATAATTCAGAAGATTGCCTTTATTATTAATTAGATTGTTTATAAGATAGCCATCACAATCATCATATGATTGGCTCTCGAGGCATACTTACCAACACACTCCCACTTACTGTCACACCCGCATCCCACGATTACCACTATTCATGAGATTAGGGCATAAGTTTGAGGATTATACTTAATACAAAGTTCACTCCCAACTTTTTCTTTCCTTTATTTCAATTCAAACTCTTTGATTTCTCACATCTAATCACATAAACAAACTTTATATGAGAATTAAACTTTGATTACTCTAATATGATCTCCACATTAATGATACACATCCATACATTCATTCTGTTTCTCACACTTCCATGTACACATGACATGACAATCAAATACATTCTCTCTTATTAAGGAAACAAAGATACAAAACATCATTTATAGCTCTCTCACCTCTATACAAGGACCTAGAGTGACAGGGACCGACTGGACTAAACTAATCTCATACTTAACTCATGTTGTAGATCTATTCTGATGCTTTGACCTACTTCAAGTCCACATGGTTTCCCTAAAAAAAATTGTGAGTAGAGGGGTGAGCCTACTCGCTCAATGAATGAGTACTTCAAAGAAACACTATAAAGCACTTATATAATTATAGATATATTGTCGAGCAACTAATATCAATTATAACAGTAGTGAGCTTTAAAGAGACTAATCATTCACAAACATAAATATGGCAGGATAGTCTAGATATCTACAAGAGTGAATCAATATATGAACATGCTTGATTAATCTCAAAGAGAACTAATAACTCAGAAGCATATAAAGGATAATTGGATAACTACACACACTTGTTTAACTTCTCATTCATCTTATTATGCCCTAAACCTACTTGTGGTGTACCACACCATGTGAAAGAATCGCAGCAAGCTATGATCTCACTGTACAAGGCTTAGAATCTTGCCCGGGTTCCTAAGCCTATCTCTTGAGTAAGACCCCATCTGCAGTGGGCCGCGGCACGTTTGCCTCTTAGAGGATAATGGGGGCGGCCAGATATCTCAGACTCCACCTCTCAACCTAGGTACTCAGGCAGTGAGTCAAAGCCCTCAGGCTTATTGTGCATCAGTGGACCTACTAACCACTTATCACTCAACATGTAACACAAGTACCATCAGAATCCCCGATTGGTGTTGGATACCACACAATTGTAAGGAGTCATCCCTACTGGTCAAGACCCCCGCACCCTACTGGTGTACTCCGGCTTACCTCGATCTGGACTACCTCTAGTTGGGAAATCGTTTCCTCCTCACAGTGCAGACCTCAACCTGTGAGGATTCTATAGTGTTCTGTTGGCTAAATGGACATCTATCAATCCCTTTGTTTTGATTATGACAAACATTTCATTCTTATTAATCTAACGAGCTACTTGAGTGTGCAGGATGACAACGCAACAAGGGAAAATCTACAAGCTTACATATTTATATTTTCATGCAATGTAATCACTGTTGTAAAAACTTGTACAAAAATATAATGTACAAGTACTTAGAATTGCATGTAAATCAAGCGTTAGATTCTCCCTAGCTAAACACCACAGTTAGACAAGTCATCCCATTCAAATAGGATTACTTATGCACACTTACACACATAATTAGTGCCTAAATTGAAACCTTGAAACAGGATCAATCTCGGTCGACAAACTCCTCGACCGAGACACTCTCGGTCGACAATCTTCTCGACCGAGAAAGATCCAAAGTAGCCGTTAGACACAACAGACAAGTTAGTTGGCAGTTGAAGAAAGACGTTGCAAATCACTTGTTCCAGAGAGCCTGTCGGTCGACAAAAGTTCGACCGAGTAGGTGTCTCGGTCGACCATTTGTCGACCGAAATGGTCTCTGACAGCAACTGCAGAATTAATTAATTAGCCGTTGTTAAAGCAACAACTTTGTACCTAACGGCTAGTTAAGCACTTAGAAACCCCTAGAAGTTGTCTAGAATGTCCTTAATCTTCCTTAGGCCATTCCTATAAATAGGACAAGCCATAGGACACCTAAACTCACTTGTTTTACACTTGTTACACTTGAGAAATACTTGAGCATACTTGAGCAATCTGTTGCAAGCAAATTGAGCACTGTGAACATTGGCCTACTTTCTCCTTAGCTCAAATTCGTGTCCTATAGGCTAGAATCTCCTACCCACAGCAATCAGAAGTTCACACATTTGGTTAGGAGATCTATACGCTTGATCTAGGCATATCAAGCCTTGGGCTTTAAAGGATAAGTTGTAATTTCCTTTTTCTTTCTTATTCCCTATTACTGTTTGTACTCTCCTTGCTACTCCTAGGTTGGAGGCTGCAGATTGGAGAGGGTGAAGATCTTCTTGGCAAAGAAGGAGACTTTGAGCTACTTCAGAAGGCTGGTGCAACGGGAGGTTACTTCTAGAGAGGAAGGCTACTTCAAGGGGGAGCTTGAAGTTACTTCAAGAAGGCTACCTCAGGGTTGGTGCACCTACTTCAAGTGAAGGCTGTTCAAAGGGTGTGGTTGAAAGTATTGTATTTTGTATAAATCCTCGAGAGGTAATAAAATAAATACTTTCAAATCCCGGTTGGGTAAAAAACCGGGTAGTGGACTGACAACTATAGTATTTGCTATAGTTGGAACCACTCTAAACACCTGTCTCCTTCTTCTAATCTCAATTTTGGTTGTTTGAGTTAAATAATTATTAAAATCACTATAAAACTCTATTCACCCCCCCTCTAGTAGTTTTCAATTGGTATCAGAGCGAGGCTTCAAGGAACCCTAACAAGGTCTTGAAGAAATGGGTGACGGAGTGCTCAACAACCTCAACATTGAAGGGACACTTGTTGCTAGGCCTCCAGCGTTCGATGGAACAAACTACCAATATTGGAAGAGAAGGATGCAATTCTACTTCCAAGGAATCAACTGGGATCTATGGAGAATGGTGTCTACTCCATATATGCTCCCTCAAAATGAATTTGCGGAATGGGATGCAAACACGGTAAAGCTGGCCCAAATGAATGCAAAAGCTGTAAGTATCTTATATTGTTCTATTTCGGTAGGAGAATTTAATAGAATATCAAATTGTGATACAGCTTATGATATTTGGCATAGACTGTCCATAACCTATGAGGGTACAGTCCAAGTCAAAAATTCCAAAATTAGCTTGCTTAAAACGAAGCTTGAACATTTTCGTATGGATCCTAATGAATCTATTAGTGAAATGTTTTCAAAATTCTCTACCATTGTTAATGGTTTAAGTGCCCTAGGAAAACCTGTCCTTGAGGAAGATCAGGTATCAAAAATCCTTCGATCACTTCCTCCAAAATACAAGCCAAAGGTGACAGCCATTGAAGAAGCAAACGACCTCACTCGACTCAAAATGGAGCAACTCATCGGCAATTTAGAAGCTCATGAGGCAGATCTAGAAGAGGAAGAAAGAAGAGAACGTGAACGTCAAAGTGGGAAGAAGAAGGATGTGGCTCTCAAAGCTTCAAAAGTCGTCACACAAGAAAGTGAGGAGTCAAGTGAAGAAGAAGGAGAAGAAGCCTTGATCGTCAACGGTAAGAAATACAAAAGGTTTAAATCTAACAAAATTTCTAGTTCTTCTACCCCTCCCAGATGCTTTGAATGTGGAAAGAAAGGGCATTTCAAAAATGAATGTCCCAAAGCAAAGAAGGGAAAGAAAAGCTCACACAAGAAGAAAGGAGAAAAAGCCTATAAAGCTGCATGGGATGAGTCAAGTGAGAGTGAAAGTGGAGAAGAGGTGGAATGTCTAATGGCAAGAGAAGAAAATGAAGACTCTCAAGAGGTAAGCCTAATTGATCTTCCTAAAGAAGAGTTAGTTACTAATTTACAAGAAACTCATGATAAATATATTGATGCCAAGAAGAAACTAAAGAAGGCTATAAAATCGAATGATGAGCTCATTGCCAAATTAGATAAACTTTCTTCTGAAAAGAACAACACTGATCTTGAGAATTTATCTTTAAAAACATCTTTAGATGATTGTACTAGAAAGCTACTCACTTTAGAAACAAATGTTGATCTTCTTTCTAAAGAAAAGACTGAATTATTAGCTAAACTACAAGATTTTCAAACTCAGCCTATTTTGTGTAACCATTCGGACTATGATAATCTTGTAAAGGAAAAGGACTCATTGTTTTCTGATTTAGATCAAGCAAGAAAAGATCTACACAAGAAAATGAATGACATTGCTATGTTGCAAAGAGAACTTTATGAGTTAAGAAGAAAAGATATACTTGATAACATACTAAGAGTTGGCACTGTTTTCAATGGAAGAAAAGGTTTGGGATATGCTCCAAAGAAAAATCAACCCAAAAGAACTCAAACTAGGTTTGTACCTAAGAACACAATGGCTAGAAAGAGAAATGAAGTTGATTCTATTACTTGCCATTTCTGCTTACGTCTTGGACACTATTCCTTTTCATGCCCCTACAAGACTAAGGAGTCCGACTTAGTTTGGATCCCAAAACCCCAAACTTAGTAGAGTGGAATGTAGTTGAGATATGACCAAATGCTTTATTTTGCTATTTATATTGTCTTATCTCAACTAAAAGGTGTCATGCATATTGTTATTATTTTTCTGCATTGTTGTTCTGAAACAGAAACCTTGTCGGTCGAAGTATTGTCGACCGAGCTTTGGATCGGTCGAAGTATTGTCGACCGACTGGATGTCTTTAACAAATCAAAATTTACAGCACCTATTTCGGTCGAAAATTGGTCAACCGAGCAAATTTCTGCGTTTCTTTGCTTGTAATACAGTAACCTTCTCGATCGACAAATTGTCGACCGAGACAGATATCGGTCGAACAATTGTCGACCGACTGGTTTTCTGTATCAGAACTTTTATACAAGTATGTACTTAAAAAGTTTCTAACCATATCGGACCATCACATGGGTACCAAAATCTACATTTTAATACAGGAATGGGTAGTTGACAGTGGATGCTCCAAACATATGACCGGGAACAAGGATGCATTTCAAACTTTTGAAGAAAAGAAAAGTGGAACGGTCACCTTTGGAGACAATGGTAAGGGCAAAATCGTTGGAATAGGTAATGTTGGAACAAACCTCGAAATTAAAAATGTTCTACTTGTTGATGGTTTGCATCATAATTTGATAAGTGTAAGTCAATTATGTGATAGTGGTTATGATGTGTTATTTAACAAAACCTGCTGCAAATTATTGATAGAAAACACTACAAATGTTGTTTATGAAGGAAATAGAGTTGGAAATCTTTATATTCTTAAACCTAACTCTATGAAATCAGTAGTAGGAAAATGCTTGCTTGCAAATGAAAATACCTTACAACTATGGCATAAAAAGCTGGGACATGCTAGTTCACATGTTATTAAAAAGATAGTGAAATATGATCTTGTTTGTGGATTACCTACTTTGTCTTTTGATCAAGTGGAAAACTGTGAACCATGCACAATGGGAAAGCAAACTAAAACATCTTTCAAATCAAAACATGTACTTAGCACCAGTAGATCATTAGAATTAATTCATATGGATTTATTTGGACCAATGAGGACACAATCAATCAGTGGTAAGAGATACTGTTTTGTTATTGTTGATGATTATAGTAGATATACATGGGTACATTTTATTGCAACTAAAGATGATACTATTCATGTTTTTATGCAATTTTGTTCCAAGATTGAAAATCTCTTACAAAATAAAATATGTACTATTAGAAGTGATCATGGTGGGGAATTTGAAAATCATACATTTGAAGAGTTTTGTACATCTCAAGGATACACTCATATTTTTTCTGCTCCACGCACCCCACAGCAAAATGGTATAGTTGAAAGGAAAAATCGATCACTACAAGAAATGGCTAGAACTATGATGCTTGAACATAACACACCCAAAACCTTTTGGGCTGAAGCTGTAAACACTGCATGCTATGTGCTAAATAGAGTAACTGTTCACTCTCATTTAAAGAAAACCCCATATGAACTAATACATTCTAAGAAACCTAGAGTTGACTATTTTCATACCTTTGGCTCCACATGTTATATCTTAAATACCAAAGACGATAGAGATACGTTTGACTCAAAATCACACAAAGCATTCTTTTTGGGATATTCCACTTCTTGCAAAGCTTTTAGAGTATATAACACTATATCTAGAAAAGTTGAGGTATCTATTCATGTTTCTTTTCATGAAGAATCCTCATCTGAAAATCTAGAAATCATAGATCTCACTAATCAATTAGAAAATTTAAACATACCAAACGATAGTGAGAAAGGTGCTACAAATAATCACCAAACTGAACCACAACCTACACCTAGACTTATTAAAGATCATCCTCAAGAATTAATTATTGGAGATCCTAATGATAAATTCAAAACTCGTTCTTCCTTTAAAGATGTTGCAAACATGGCTTTTGTTTCTATCATTGAACCTAAAAAGATATCTGAAGCTCTTAAAGATGACTATTGGATAATAGCCATGCAAGAAGAATTAAATCAATTCACTAAAAATGATGTATGGGATTTAGTTCCTAAACCAAAAGATAAAACCATAATAGGAACTAAATGGGTTTTTAGGAACATGCTAAATGAGTCAGGAGAAGTAATAAGGAATAAAGCTCGGTTAGTAGCACAAGGATATAATCAACAAGAAGGAATAGATTTTGATGAAACATATGCACCCGTAGCTAGACTTGAAGCCATTAGAATGTTACTAGCTATTGCTGCCCATAAAAACATCAAACTCTATCAAATGGATGTCAAAAGTGCTTTTCTAAATGGCATCATTCAAGAAGAAGTTTATGTTGCCCAACCACCTGGTTTTGAAATTCCAGAAAAAGGTGACTATGTTTATAAACTTAAGAAAGCACTTTATGGTTTAAAACAAGCACCTAGAAATTGGTATGAAAGGCTCAAAACATATCTTTTTGATAATGGTTTTTCTATTGGAAATTCAGATTCTACTTTATTTTTCAAAACATATACATCTGATTTCCTAGTTGTGCAAATATATGTTGATGACATTATTTTTGGAGCTTCCAATGATTCATTGTGCACACAATTTAGTGATATTATGCAAAAAGAATTTGAAATGAGCCTCATGGGTGAACTAACTTTCTTTCTTGGTTTTCAAATTAAGTAAACATCTGCCGGAATATTCATAAGCCAAGAAAAATATACTAAATAACTCTTAAAACGTTTTGGGATGGATCAATGCAAACATGCTACTACTCCTATGGCTACTTCTGTCAAAATTGATAAGGATGAAAATGGGGAACCTATTGATGATTCCTTATATAGAGCCATGATTGGTAGTTTGTTTTACTTAACGGCTTCTAGACCGGACATTATGTTTTCTGTTGGTCTTTGTGCTCGATTTCAATCACAACCTATGCATTCTCATTTTTTAGCAGTTAAACGAATTCTTCGTTACCTAGCCGGTACTACTTGCTTTGGTTTATGGTATCCCAAAGGACAATCTTTGGATTTCAAAGCTTATACTGATGCGGATTATGCTGGTTGTCGACTTGATCGCAAGAGTACTAGTGGTGGCTGTTTCTTATTAGGGAGAGCTTTAGTATCTTGGTTTAGCAAGAAACAAAATACGGTTGCCCTATCTACAACTGAAGCTGAATATATGGCAGCTGGGTCTTGTTGTGCTCAAGTGCTTTATATGCAACAAGTGTTAAGCGATTATGGTTTTAATCTTTCATCTACGCCTATATTTTGTGACAACACAAGCGCCATAAACTTAGCACACAATCCTATTTTACACAGCCGAGCTAAACATATTGAAATCCGTCATCATTTTTTAAGGGATCACATCTCCAAAAATCATGTTTCCCTTCATCATGTTGATACGGAAGATCAATTGGCTGATATTTTTACAAAACCGCTTCCACTAGATCAATTTAACAACATTAGGAAGCAATTGCTTATCACTCCTTTGGAGGATGTTTTCTTTGATATTTGTGCTACTTAAACACTAGCTCTTGTCTACATTTTTGGTTTTTAAATGGACATCTTTTTCATTCGATTTGATGGGATATCTAATTAAGGGGGAGTTTTTATTCTTAACGGTTATCTTTTTGAAATGACAAAGGGGGAGAGATAAATATAAAACTAAAATTTAGTAATTATGTAAAACTCAATAAATGAGTTTCATAAATAAACTCTTGGCTTTACATTGAAAGTTGCTATATTCCCAAATGATCTGGATTTCATGTTCCATAATTCATGGGGAATAATACGCACACATTTTATACACAAGAGAAAAAGCTACAAAAGGTAATCTAAAGGTATGAAACTCATATGTTTTATATTTCCTTTATTTATATTTTGGAAATGTTTGTCATCTTCAAAAAGGGGGAGATTGTTGGCTAAATGGACATCTATAAATCCCTTTGTTTTGATTATGACAAACATTTCATTCTTATTAATCTAACGAGCTACTTGAGTGTGAAGGATGACAACGCAACAAGGGAAAATCTACAAGCTTACATATTTATATTTTCATGCAATGTAATCACTGTTGTAAAAACTTGTACAAAAATATAATGTACAAGTACTTAGAATTGCATGTAAATCAAGCATTAGATTCTCCCTAGCTAAACACCACAGTTAGACAAGTCATCCCATTCAAATAGGATTACTTATGCACACTTACACACATAATTAGTGCCTAAATTGAAACCTTGAAACAGGATCAATCTCGGTCGACAAACTCCTCGACCGAGACACTCTCGGTCGACAATCTTCTCGATCGAGAAAGATCCAAAGTAGCCGTTAGACACAACAGACAAGTTAGTTGGCAGTTGAAGAAAGACGTTGCAAATCACTTGTTCCAGAGAGCCTGTCGGTCGACAAAAGTTCGACCGAGTAGGTGTCTCGGTCGACCATTTGTCGACCGAAATGGTCTCTGACAGCAACTGCAGAATTAATTAATTAGCCGTTGTTAAAGCAACAACTTTGTACCTAACGGCTAGTTAAGCACTTAGAAACCCCTAGAAGTTGTCTAGAATGTCCTTAAGCTTCCTTAGGCCATTTCTATAAATAGGACAAGCCATAGGACACCTAAACTCACTTGTTTTACACTTGTTACACTTGACAAATACTTGAGCATACTTGAGCAATCTGTTGCAAGCAAATTGAGAACTGTGAACATTGGCCTACTTTCTCCTTAGCTCAAATTCGTGTCCTATAGGCTAGAATCTCCTACCCACAGAAATCACAAGTTCACACATTTGGTTAGGAGATCTATACGCTTGATCTAGGCATATCAATCCTTGGGCTTTAAATGATAAGTTGTAATTTCCTTTTTCTTTCTTATTCCCTATTACTGTTTGTACTCTCCTTGCTACTCCTAGGTTGGAGGCTGCGGATTGGAGAGGGTGAATATCTTCTTGGCAAAGAAGGAGACTTTGAGCTACTTCAGAAGGCTGGTGCAACGGGAGGTTACTTCTAGAGCGGAAGGCTACTTCAAGGGGGAGCTTGGAGTTACTTCAAGAAGGCTACCTCAGGGTTGGTGCACCTACTTCAAGTGAAGGCTGTTCAAAGGGTGTGGTTGAAAGTATTGTATTTTGTATAAATCCTCGAGAGGTAATAAAATAAATACTTTCAAATCCCGGTTGGGTAAGCAACCGGGTAGTGGACTGACAACTATAGTATTTGCTATAGTTGGAACCACTCTAAACACCTGTCTCCTTCTTCTAATCTCAATTTTGGTTGTTTGAGTTAAATAATTATTAAAATCACTATAAAACTCTATTCACCCCCCTCTAGTAGTTTTCAATTGGTATCAGAGCGAGGCTTGAAGGAACCCTAACAAGGTCTTGAAGAAATGGGTGACGGAGTGCTCAACAACCTCAACATTGAAGGGACACTTGTTGCTAGGCCTCCAGCGTTCGATGGAACAAACTACCAATATTGGAAGAGAAGGATGCAATTCTACTTCCAAGGAATCAACTGGGATCTATGGAGAATGGTGTCTACTCCATATATGCTCCCTCAAAATGAATTTGCGGAATGGGATGCAAACACGGTAAAGTTGGCCCAAATGAATGCAAAAGCTGTAAGTATCTTATATTGTTCTATTTCGGTAGGAGAATTTAATAGAATATCAAATTGTGATACAGCTTATGATATTTGGCATAGACTGTCCATAACCTATGAGGGTACAGTCCAAGTCAAAAATTCCAAAATTAGCTTGCTTAAAACGAAGCTTGAACATTTTCGTATGGATCCTAATGAATCTATTAGTGAAATGTTTTCAAAATTCTCTACCATTGTTAATGGTTTAAGTGCCCTAGGAAAACCTGTCCTTGAGGAAGATCAGGTATCAAAAATCCTTCGATCACTTCCTCCAAAATACAAGCCAAAGGTGACAGCCATTGAAGAAGCAAACGACCTCACTCGACTCAAAATGGAGCAACTCATCGGCAATTTAGAAGCTCATGAGGCAGATCTAGAAGAGGAAGAAAGAAGAGAACGTGAACGTCAAAGTGGGAAGAAGAAGGATGTGGCTCTCAAAGCTTCAAAAGTCGTCACACAAGAAAGTGAGGAGTCAAGTGAAGAAGAAGGAGAAGAAGCCTTGATCGTCAACGGTAAGAAATACAAAAGGTTTAAATCTAACAAAATTTCTAGTTCTTCTACCCCTCCCAGATGCTTTGAATGTGGAAAGAAAGGGCATTTCAAAAATGAATGTCCCAAAGCAAAGAAGGGAAAGAAAAGCTCACACAAGAAGAAAGGAGAAAAAGCCTATAAAGCTGCATGGGATGAGTCAAGTGAGAGTGAAAGCGGAGAAGAGGTGGAATGTCTAATGGCAAGAGAAGAAAATGAAGACTCTCAAGAGGTAAGCCTAATTGATCTTCCTAAAGAAGAGTTAGTTACTAATTTACAAGAAACTCATGATAAATATATTGATGCCAAGAAGAAACTAAAGAAGGCTATAAAATCGAATGATGAGCTCATTGCCAAATTAGATAAACTTTCTTCTGAAAAGAACAACACTGATCTTGAGAATTTATCTTTAAAAACATCTTTAGATGATTGTACTAGAAAGCTACTCACTTTAGAAACAAATGTTGATCTTCTTTCTAAAGAAAAGACTGAATTATTAGCTAAACTATAAGATTTTCAAACTCAGCCTATTTTGTGTAACCATTCGGACTATGATAATCTTGTAAAGGAAAAGGACTCATTGTTTTCTGATTTAGATCAAGCAAGAAAAGATCTACACAAGAAAATGAATGACATTGCTATGTTGCAAAGAGAACTTTATGAGTTAAGAAGAAAAGATTTACTTGATAACATACTAAGAGTTGGCACTGTTTTCAATGGAAGAAAAGGTTTGGGATATGCTCCAAAGAAAAATCAACCCAAAAGAACTCAAACTAGGTTTGTACCTAAGAACACAATGGCTAGAAAGAGAAATGAAGTTGATTCTATTACTTGCCATTTCTGCTTACGTCTTGGACACTATTCCTTTTCATGCCCCTACAAGACTAAGGAGTCCGACTTAGTTTGGATCCCAAAACCCCAAACTTAGTAGAGTGGAATGTAGTTGAGATATGACCAAATGCTTTATTTTGCTATTTATATTGTCTTATCTCAACTAAAAGGTGTCATGCATATTGTTATTATTTTTCTACATTGTTGTTCTGAAACAGAAACCTTGTCGGTCGAAGTATTGTCGACCGAGCTTTGGATCGGTCGAAGTATTGTCGACCGACTGGATGTCTTTAACAAATCAAAATTTACAGCACCTATTTCGGTCGAAAATTGGTCAACCGAGCAAATTTCTGCGTTTCTTTGCTTGTAATACAGTAACCTTCTCGATCGACAAATTGTCGACCGAGACAGATATCGGTCGAACAATTGTCGACCGACTGGTTTTCTGTATCAGAACTTTTATACAAGTATGTACTTAAAAAGTTTCTAACCATATCGGACCATCACATGGGTACCAAAATCTACATTTTAATGCAGACATGGGTAGTTGACAGTGGATGCTCCAAACATATGACCGGGAACAAGGATGCATTTCAAACTTTTGAAGAAAAGAAAAGTGGAACGGTCACCTTTGGAGACAATGGTAAGGGCAAAATCGTTGGAATAGGTAATGTTGGAACAAACCTCGAAATTAAAAATGTTCTACTTGTTGATGGTTTGCATCATAATTTGATAAGTGTAAGTCAATTATGTGATAGTGGTTATGATGTGTTATTTAACAAAACCTGCTGCAAATTATTGATAGAAAACACTACAAATGTTGTTTATGAAGGAAATAGAGTTGGAAATCTTTATATTCTTAAAACTAACTCTATGAAATCAGTAGTAGGAAAATGCTTGCTTGCAAATGAAAATACCTTACAACTATGGCATAAAAAGCTGGGACATGCTAGTTCACATGTTATTAAAAAGATAGTGAAATATGATCTTGTTCGTGGATTACCTACTTTGTCTTTTGATCAAGTGGAAAACTGTGAACCATGCACAATGGGAAAGCAAACTAAAACATCTTTCAAATCAAAACATGTACTTAGCACCAGTAGATCATTAGAATTAATTCATATGGATTTATTTGGACCAATGAGGACACAATCAATCGGTGGTAAGAGATACTGTTTTGTTATTGTTGATGATTATAGTAGATATACATGGGTACATTTTATTGCAACTAAAGATGATACTATTCATGTTTTTATGCAATTTTGTTCCAAGATTGAAAATCTCTTACAAAATAAAATATGTACTATTAGAAGTGATCATGGTGGGGAATTTGAAAATCATACATTTGAAGAGTTTTATACATCTCAAGGATACACTCATAATTTTTCTGCTCCACGCACCCCACAGCAAAATGGTATAGTTGAAAGGAAAAATCGATCACTACAAGAAATGGCTAGAACTATGATGCTTGAACATAACACACCCAAAACCTTTTGGGCTGAAGCTGTAAACACTGCATGCTATGTGCTAAATAGAGTAACTGTTCACTCTCATTTAAAGAAAACCCCATATGAACTAATACATTCTAAGAAACCTAGAGTTGACTATTTTCATACCTTTGGCTCCACATGTTATATCTTAAATACCAAAGACGATAGAGATAAGTTTGACTTAAAATCACACAAAGCATTCTTTTTGGGATATTCCACTTCTTGCAAAGCTTTTAGAGTATATAACACTATATCTAGAAAAGTTGAGGTATCTATTCATGTTTCTTTTCATGAAGAATCCTCATCTGAAAATCTAGAAATCATAGATCTCACTAATCAATTAGAAAATTTAAACATACCAAACGATAGTGAGAAAGGTGCTACAAATAATCACCAAACTGAACCACAACCTACACCTAGACTTATTAAAGATCATCCTCAAGAATTAATTATTGGAGATCCTAATGATAAAGTCAAAACTCGTTCTTCCTTTAAAGATGTTGCAAACATGGCTTTTGTTTCTATCATTGAACCTAAAAAGATATCTGAAGCTCTTAAAGATGACTATTGGATAATAGCCATGCAAGAAGAATTAAATCAATTCACTAAAAATGATGTATGGGATTTAGTTCCTAAACCACAAGATAAAACCATAATAGGAACTAAATGGGTTTTTAGGAACAAGCTAAATGAGTCAGGAGAAGTAATAAGGAATAAAGCTCGGTTAGTAGCACAAGGATATAATCAACAAGAAGGAATAGATTTTGATGAAACATATGCACCCGTAGCTAGACTTGAAGCCATTAGAATGTTACTAGCTATTGCTGCCCATAAAAACATCAAACTCTATCAAATGGATGTCAAAAGTGCTTTTCTAAATGGCATCATTCAAGAAGAAGTTTATGTTGCCCAACCACCTGGTTTTGAAATTCCAGAAAAAGGTGACTATGTTTATAAACTTAAGAAAGCACTTTATGGTTTAAAACAAGCACCTAGAAATTGGTATGAAAGGCTCAAAACATATCTTTTTGATAATGGTTTTTCTATTGGAAATTCAGATTCTACTTTATTTTTCAAAACATATACATCTGATTTCCTAGTTGTGCAAATATATGTTGATGACATTATTTTTGGAGCTTCCAATGATTCATTGTGCACACAATTTAGTGATATTATGCAAAAAGAATTTGAAATGAGCCTCATGGGTGAACTAACTTTCTTTCTTGGTTTTCAAATTAAGTAAACATCTGCCGGAATATTCATAAGCCAAGAAAAATATACTAAATAACTCTTAAAACATTTTGGGATGGATCAATGCAAACATGCTACTACTCCTATGGCTACTTCTGTCAAAATTGATAAGGATGAAAATGGGGAACCTATTGATGATTCCTTATATAGAGCCATGATTGGTAGTTTGCTTTACTTAACGGCTTCTAGACCGGACATTATGTTTTATGTTGGTCTTTGTGCTCGATTTCAATCACAACCTATGCATTCTCATTTTTTAGCAGTTAAACGAATTCTTCGTTACCTAGCCGGTACTACTTGCTTTGGTTTATGGTATCCCAAAGGACAATCTTTGGATTTCAAAGCTTATACTGATGCGGATTATGCTGGTTGTCGACTTGATCGCAAGAGTACTAGTGGTGGCTGTTTCTTATTAGGGAGAGCTTTAGTATCTTGGTTTAGCAAGAAACAAAATACAGTTGCCCTATCTACAACTGAAGCTGAATATATGGCAGCTGGGTCTTGTTGTGCTCAAGTGCTTTATATGCAACAAGTGTTAAGCGATTATGGTTTTAATCTTTCATCTACGCCTATTTTTTGTGACAACACAAGCGCCATAAACTTAGCACACAATCCTATTTTACACAGCCGAGCTAAACATATTGAAATCCGTCATCATTTTTTAAGGGATCACATCTCCAAAAATCATGTTTCCCTTCATCATGTTGATACGGAAGATCAATTGGCTGATATTTTTACAAAACCGCTTCCACTAGATCAATTTAACAACATTAGGAAGCAATTGCTTATCACTCCTTTGGAGGATGTTTTCTTTGATATTTGTGCTACTTAAACACTAGCTCTTGTCTACATTTTTGGTTTTTAAATGGACATCTTTTTCATTCGATTTGATGGGATATCTAATTAAGGGGGAGTTTTTATTCTTAACGGTTATCTTTTTGAAATGACAAAGGGGGAGAGATAAATATAAAACTAAAATTTAGTAATTATGTAAAACTCAATAAATGAGTTTCATAAATAAACTCTTGGCTTTACATTGAAAGTTGCTATATTCCCAAATGATCTGGATTTCATGTTCCATAATTAATGGGGAATAATACGCACACATTTTATACACAAGAGAAAAAGCTACAAAAGGTAATCTAAAGGTATGAAACTCATATGTTTTATATTTCCTTTATTTATATTTTGGAAATGTTTGTCATCTTCAAAAAGGGGGAGATTGTTGGCTAAATGGACATCTATAAATCCCTTTGTTTTGATTATGACAAACATTTCATTCTTATTAATCTAACGAGCTACTTGAGTGTGCAGGATGACAACGCAACAAGGGAAAATCTACAAGCTTACATATTTATATTTTCATGCAATGTAATCACTGTTGTAAAAACTTGTACAAAAATATAATGTACAAGTACTTAGAATTGCATGTAAATCAAGCGTTAGATTCTCCCTAGCTAAACACCACAGTTAGACAAGTCATCCCATTCAAATAGGATTACTTATGCACACTTACACACATAATTAGTGCCTAAATTGAAACCTTGAAACAGGATCAATCTCGGTCGACAAACTCCTCGACCGAGACACTCTCGGTCGACAATCTTCTCGACCGAGAAAGATCCAAAGTAGCCGTTAGACACAACAGACAAGTTAGTTGGTAGTTGAAGAAAGACGTTGCAAATCACTTGTTCCAGAGAGCCTGTCGGTCGACAAAAGTTCGACCGAGTAGGTGTCTCGGTCGACCATTTGTCGACCGAAATGGTCTCTGACAGCAACTGCAAAATTAATTAATTAGTCGTTGTTAAAGCAACAACTTTGTACCTAACGGCTAGTTAAGCACTTAGAAACCCCTAGAAGTTGTCTAGAATGTCCTTAAGCTTCCTTAGGCCATTCCTATAAATAGGACAAGCCATAGGACACCTAAACTCACTTGTTTTACACTTGTTACACTTGAGAAATACTTGAGCATACTTGAGCAATATGTTGCAAGCAAATTGAGCACTGTGAACATTGGCCTACTTTCTCCTTAGCTCAAATTCGTGTCCTATAGGCTAGAATCTCCTACCCACAGCAATCACAAGTTCACACATTTGGTTAGGAGATCTATACGCTTGATCTAGGCATATCAAGCCTTGGGCTTTAAAGGATAAGTTGTAATTTCCTTTTTCTTTCTTATTCCCTATTACTGTTTGTACTCTCCTTGCTACTCCTAGGTTGGAGGCTGCGGATTGGAGAGGGTGAATATCTTCTTGGCAAAGAAGGAGACTTTGAGCTACTTCAGAAGGCTGGTGCAACGGGAGGTTACTTCTAGAGAGGAAGGCTACTTCAAGGGGGAGCTTGGAGTTACTTCAAGAAGGCTACCTCAGGGTTGGTGCACCTACTTCAAGTGAAGGCTGTTCAAAGGGTGTGGTTGAAAGTATTGTATTTTGTATAAATCCTTGAGAGGTAATAAAATAAATACTTTCAAATCCCGGTTGGGTAAGAAACCGGGTAGTGGACTGACAACTATAGTATTTGCTATAGTTGGAACCACTCTAAACACCTGTCTCCTTCTTCTAATCTCAATTTTAGTTGTTTGAGTTAAATAATTATTAAAATCACTATAAAACTCTATTCACCCCCCCTCTAGTAGTTTTCAATTGGTATCAGAGCGAGGCTTCAAGGAACCCTAACAAGGTCTTGAAGAAATGGGTGACGGAGTGCTCAACAACCTCAACATTGAAGGGACACTTGTTGCTAGGCCTCCAGCGTTCGATGGAACAAACTACCAATATTGGAAGAGAAGGATGCAATTCTACTTCCAAGGAATCAACTGGGATCTATGGAGAATGGTGTCTACTCCATATATGCTCCCTCAAAATGAATTTGCGGAATGGGATGCAAACACGGTAAAGCTGGCCCAAATGAATGCAAAAGCTGTAAGTATCTTATATTGTTCTATTTCGGTAGGAGAATTTAATAGAATATCAAATTGTGATACATCTTATGATATTTGGCATAGACTGTCCATAACCTATGAGGGTACAGTCCAAGTCAAAAATTCCAAAATTAGCTTGCTTAAAACGAAGCTTGAACATTTTCGTATGGATCCTAATGAATCTATTAGTGAAATGTTTTCAAAATTCTCTACCATTGTTAATGGTTTAAGTGCCCTAGGAAAACATGTCCTTGAGGAAGATCAGGTATCAAAAATCCTTCGATCACTTCCTCCAAAATACAAGCCAAAGGTGACATCCATTGAAGAAGCAAACGACCTCACTCGACTCAAAATGGAGCAACTCATCGGCAATTTAGAAGCTCATGAGGCAGATCTAGAAGAGGAAGAAAGAAGAGAACGTGAACGTCAAAGTGGGAAGAAGAAGGATGTGGCTCTCAAAGCTTCAAAAGTCGTCACACAAGAAAGTGAGGAGTCAAGTGAAGAAGAAGGAGAAGAAGCCTTGATCGTCAACGGTAAGAAATACAAAAGGTTTAAATCTAACAAAATTTCTAGTTCTTCTACCCCTCCCAGATGCTTTGAATGTGGAAAGAAAGGGCATTTCAAAAATGAATGTCCTAAAGCAAAGAAGGGAAAGAAAAGCTCACACAAGAAGAAAGGAGAAAAAGCCTATAAAGCTGCATGGGATGAGTCAAGTGAGAGTGAAAGTGGAGAAGAGGTGGAATGTCTAATGGCAAGAGAAGAAAATGAAGACTCTCAAGAGGTAAGCCTAATTGATCTTCCTAAAGAAGAGTTAGTTACTAATTTACAAGAAACTCATGATAAATATATTGATGCCAAGAAGAAACTAAAGAAGGCTATAAAATCGAATGATGAGCTCATTGCCAAATTAGATAAACTTTCTTCTGAAAAGAACAACACTGATCTTGAGAATTTATCTTTAAAAACATCTTTAGATGATTGTACTAGAAAGCTACTCACTTTAGAAACAAATGTTGATCTTCTTTCTAAAGAAAAGACTGAATTATTAGCTAAACTATAAGATTTTCAAACTCAGCCTATTTTGTGTAACCATTCGGACTATGATAATCTTGTAAAGGAAAAGGACTCATTGTTTTCTGATTTAGGTCAAGCAAGAAAAGATCTACACAAGAAAATGAATGACATTGCTATGTTGCAAAGAGAACTTTATGAGTTAAGAAGAAAAGATATACTTGATAACATACTAAGAGTTGGCACTGTTTTCAATGGAAGAAAAGGTTTGGGATATGCTCCAAAGAAAAATCAACCCAAAAGAACTCAAACTAGGTTTGTACCTAAGAACACAATGGCTAGAAAGAGAAATGAAGTTGATTCTATTACTTGCCATTTCTGCTTACGTCTTGGACACTATTCCTTTTCATGCCCCTACAAGACTAAGGAGTCCGACTTAGTTTGGATCCCAAAACCCCAAACTTAGTAGAGTGGAATGTAGTTGAGATATGACCAAATGCTTTATTTTGCTATTTATATTGTCTTATCTCAACTAAAAGGTGTCATGCATATTGTTATTATTTTTCTGCATTGTTGTTCTGAAACAGAAACCTTGTCGGTCGAAGTATTGTCGACCGACTGGATGTCTTTAACAAATCAAAATTTACAGCACCTATTTCGGTCGAAAATTGGTCAACCGAGCAAATTTCTGCGTTTCTTTGCTTGTAATACAGTAACCTTCTCGATCGACAAATTGTCGACCGAGACAGATATCGGTCGAACAATTGTCGACCGACTAGTTTTCTGTATCAGAACTTTTATACAAGTATGTACTTAAAAAGTTTCTAACCATATCGGACCATCACATGGGTACCAAAATCTACATTTTAATGCAGGAATGGGTAGTTGACAGTGGATGCTCCAAACATATGACCGGGAACAAGGATGCATTTCAAACTTTTGAAGAAAAGAAAAGTGGAACGGTCACCTTTGGAGACAATGGTAAGGGCAAAATCGTTGGAATAGGTAATGTTGGAACAAACCTCGAAATTAAAAATGTTCTACTTGTTGATGGTTTGCATCATAATTTGATAAGTGTAAGTCAATTATGTGATAGTGGTTATGATGTGTTATTTAACAAAACCTGCTGCAAATTATTGATAGAAAACACTACAAATGTTGTTTATGAAGGAAATAGAGTTGGAAATCTTTATATTCTTAAACCTAACTCTATGAAATCAGTAGTAGGAAAATGCTTGCTTGCAAATGAAAATACCTTACAACTATGGCATAAAAAGCTGGGACATGCTAGTTCACATGTTATTAAAAAGATAGTGAAATATGATCTTGTTCGTGGATTACCTACTTTGTCTTTTGATCAAGTGGAAAACTGTGAACCATGCACAATGGGAAAGCAAACTAAAACATCTTTCAAATCAAAACATGTACTTAGCACCAGTAGATCATTAGAATTAATTCATATGGATTTATTTGGACCAATGAGGACACAATCAATCGGTGGTAAGAGATATTGTTTTGTTATTGTTGATGATTATAGTAGATATACATGGGTACATTTTATTGCAACTAAAGATGATACTATTCATGTTTTTATGCAATTTTGTTCCAAGATTGAAAATCTCTTACAAAATAAAATATGTACTATTAGAAGTGATCATGGTGGGGTATTTGAAAATCATACATTTGAAGAGTTTTGTACATCTCAAGGATACACTCATAATTTTTCTGCTCCATGCACCCCACAGCAAAATGGTATAGTTGAAAGGAAAAATCGATCACTACAAGAAATGGCTAGAACTATGATGCTTGAACATAACACACCCAAAACCTTTTGGGCTGAAGCTGTAAACACTGCATGCTAGAGGGGGGTGAATAAGGTTTTATAAATATTTTAACAATAATTTAACTCAAGCAATAAACCACAAAAGAATAGACAAGGGGACATAGAGTTTAGAGTGGTTCCACCCTTAGCAAATACTAAGGGAGTCAGTCCACTACCCAATTGTTTCCAATTGGGATTTGAAAGCACCTATATTTTATTACCTCACAAGGATGTTACATAAAATACAACTACCTTCCCAAACCCTTTGGACAGCCTTCACCCCAAAGTTGTCTCACCAACTTTGAAGCAGCCTTCACTCGAAGTAACTTCAAGTTCCCCCTTGAAGTAGCCTTCCTCCTTGAAGTAGCTTCCCGTTGAGACCTTCTAGAAGTAGTCCAAAGTCCACCTTCTCCTCCAAGAAGACCCTTCTCCACATGAGAAGATAAACCCTCTCCAATCCGTAGCCTCCAACCTAGGAGTAGCAAGGAGAGTACAAAATAGATAAGAATGAACAAGAAAGGAAAATGGAAATTACAATTACCGTTGTAGCACAAGGCTTGATTTCCTACATCCAGTCTTTTGATCTCCTAACCAATGTGTATGAAAGTGTAAGTGCAGTGGGTAGGAGATGTTATCCTATAGGACACGAATTTGGAGCAATGGAAATGAATAGCAAATGTTGGAGTTGCTCAATTGCTCACAAGAATGGATTGCCAATTACAAGTATGTATACTCAAGTATTGCACAAGTGTGTATTGGGTGTCCTAAGGCATGCCCTATTTATAGGAATGGCCTATGAGTTCTTAAGGACGTTCTAGATACTTTCTAGGGGGTTCTTAGGGCTTAACTAGCCGTTAGTTGTCCACTAATTGCTTTATCAATGGCTACTAAATTAATTCTGAAAAGTGCAGACAGAGACAATCTCGGCCGAGGAATTGTCGACCGAGAGTCCTGTCGGTCGAAGTCTTTGTTGACCGAGGGATAGTCTGGAGCAAGTGTATATAACGTTCGATTCCAACTCCCAACTACCTTGTCTGCTATGTCTAATGGCTATTTGGGTCAATTCTCAGTCGAGGAGTTTGTCGACTGAGACTGTCTCAGTCGAGAAGTTTGTTGACCAAGAATGACTCTGTTTCAATGTTTTGAACTATGTACTAAGTGTGTGTATCAGTGTGCAGTTGTGATATTATTGTAAGGGATGACCTATCTAAGTGTTGTGAATGGCTAGGGAAGATCTAAATGCTTGATTTACATGATATATAAGTACTTGTACATTATATACTTGTACAAGTTCTTACATTTGATTACAATCATGAAATTTAAGCATTTTAAGCATATAGATCTTCCAAAGTTGTGTCATCAACCTAGTTCCTGCAACACTCAAGTAGCACATTAGATCCACAAGAATGAAATGTTTGTCATAATCAAAACAAAGGGATTATAATAATGTCCAATTTAGCCAACAATCTCCCCCTTTTTGAATATGACAAACATTTCCAAAATATAAAATAAGGAGTTATAAATCATATGAGTTTCATACCTGAAGTTTACCTATTGTAGCCATTCTCGTGTTTGCAAGTGTGTGCTGGCCAAGAGATTATGAAACTTGTACTGGCCGAGAGATTATGAAACTCATTTTACTTTATGTTATTAATTTTATATTATTTCTCCCCCTTTTTCATTTCATAAAGATAACGAAGATAATCATTAAGTATGAATTTTATCATTCCCCCTTAATTTTATTGCTATGCCCCCCCTTAATGAGATATTCAGTTTTAAGAGTACAGGATTTAATATGAATTCAAAACATGTATTGTCAAATTTAGCCACAATTTATTTCTCAATCATTTGCAAAAGGGTGTTAAGCCTTGAAATGATATGAGATCCTTTTAGGTTCATGGCAGATACATATATTAATTACTCATCCATTTTACAAGGGATGTTAAGCCCTGAAAATGACATGAGAATACTTTAAGATTAGATTACATGAATGTATCTCTAACAAAATACATGGGATGTTAAGCCCAAATTTGTTTAGAGAATTCCATTAAGAACAAGATATATATCTCATTCATGAATATTGTAGGCTCCTTTTCATAGCCAAGATTACCTTAAAAATACTAAGGTCATAACTTGTTTCAAATTTCCTTTAAGATTTTTACTAAGTTTTTGTGAACTCCCCCTTAATATTATAATCAAGATAATTTAAGGATTCTAAGGTCATAATAAGCATTATATCATAATAATTTAACCTTCTATGAGAGCTATGCACTAAAGTCTTGTTTTCAATATACTAAGATTGATTGCAAGAAAATGATTTACAAATAAGCATTTGGTCAAGCTTATTTTAGGTCGACCTTGACTTTGACTTGGGCGCCCCTTGGTCAAACGTGACTTCAACAAGAGTCAATTTCTATAGATTTACAGTTTAATCACTCTCATTGAGTTACACATTAATATGTGATATGTAATATGATCAAATGTATATCAATTTGAAGCACTTTGAATGATACTTATTTTGAAGAGATTTTATCAATTGAAAACTTAATATAGGAATCACAATGAAGTCTTTGTTATTGATTTTCTTAGAGAAAGTTATATCCTAAGCAAATTTTCTTCATTTTCATATCCACAGAGATTGTTCTTCTTGAAAAAAGGCAATTTAACTACATATACAACATATTCACTCATAGCAAGAATGTAGCTTTTAATCGTTTATATATAAGCAAGATTATTTGCATCAATAGAAATTTCCATAAGTCATGTTGTCACCATTATGCAAAATTATATCCTAAGAGCAATCCTATGTAGAATTTTAAGCAATGAATTTAGTACCTTGCTCTTGATTTGGTTATAATAGATTTTAAATGTAACATTGAAATAGCTCTTTATTCTAAACAAGTCTCTTATTTTAAACTTATTTTTAGATTAACTCTTTAGAATCAGTCATCCTTGAGTATAAATTAAGAACAAGTTTTAGATCTCATAGAACTCAAGTTCTTAAAATCAAGATTTTGCTTTTGATTACTTAGAACAAACAACTAGATAAGATATTAATATTTTCGTTCTAAGAAACAAACTATTTAGCTTGCCATAGTGTCATCTAGCAAAAATTATTCATTTATTTCACGAGATGATACAATCCATGCACACAATAATCATTATCTATCATGTCAAGATGCATTTGTGCCATAGAGTTTTACTGTTATGTAAAATGGCATTTTCAATGATAACATCATCTTTATATGTAATGAGCTGAATCACAATGATCATTTTGAAAACAATATCCATTCATGGTTTGTATATAGATCCAAGATTATTTTAGGCAAACCAAGTAAAAGATGGAGCACAATGACCATGATAAAACAGTAAAGGCATATCCATAACACAATGATCATGATAGAACAATAGAAGCATATCCATAATACAATGATTATGATCATTTAAATGCAAATTTCAAGACACATGGTTTTTATATGTATAGACCAAGGAATATGTGGATTATTATAAAACAGTAATTAAATCAACATGGTTCATAGTTTTCAGTTTTAAGCCAAACCGTGTAGGAGATTATAGAAATTAAAAATGAACTTGCAATTTATGCTATATGTTTAAAGAATTTTCTCCAAGATTCATTCTTGATTTGCATATTAAATCAATCATTAATAGAAAATTTATAGCAAACTAGATCAATTAAAATAGGTTCAGTAGAACTTGATTCGGTCGAATTTTATCTCGGTCGAAAATTTTCTAGACCGAGTATTCTACTGTTTGTACATGTTTTATCAGATTTTTGCAAGCTTAAAAACAATAACCTGTTCGGTCGACTAATTCTCGACCGACAGTGTTCTCGGTCGAACATTTTCTCGACTGAGAATGTTTCTGTATTGTTTTTCAGTAATTATTTGCAAGTAAAACATAGATCACTTCCCATTCAATTATGCAATTTAAAACTCAGTTTAGTTGAGATGAAACATTTAAGTATCAAAGTAACATTTAAGTCAAATCTCAACTAATCATATTCAAATCTCTAGGTTTTAGAAACTCAAACTAAAACAAGTTATTAAAGATGTGTTTCTGTAGGTTTATTTAAAAATGTGTATTTTCAAGTTAGAAATTTTAATTACTTGAATCAATTTGTTATCTCATTATGTTGAGTTGAGATAGACATAAAATATACAATTTAGAGTCTTTGGTCATATCTCAACTTAATTTAATTATTTAGTTTGGGGGTTTTGGAACCCATACCAACTCAACATCCTTTTTCTTGTAAGGACATGAGAAGGAATAATGTCCAAGACGTAAACAATAATGGCAACATATAGAATCAATCTCATTTCTCTTTTTATGAGTTTGATCTAGATTGTTCTTGGGTACATATGTATACTTGCCTTTAGGTACATACATAGATTGAGTCTTTGTCACTTGAGTCCTTCCCCCACTAGGTTTTTGATAGGATTTTCCTTTAGGCTTGTAACCTAGTCCTCTCCTTCCAATTTGACCATGAGAATCATTTAAGATCTTATCAAGAACATCGTTGTTTCTTAAGCTACTAACTTCTTATTGTAACTTAGCAATCCCATCCATTCTCTTTTTGATATCTAACTTTGCTTGATCTAGATTAGATAATAAAGAATCTCTTTCTTTCACAATAGTATCATAATCTAGATGAGTGCATAAGATTGGTTGTTTTTGAAGATCATTAATTTGGACTTGCAAGTTTGTCTTTTCTAGAGATAGAAGATTGCAATTTGCCTCTATTGATTTCATCTTAATATCGTGGTCTTTAATAGTTAAGTTTAATATCTCCTTAAGATCTTCATTTTTAGATGTGAGAGCAAGAAGTTTAGCATGTAACTCATCATTTACTTTATTAGATTTCTTTAATTTCTTCTTACACTCAATATAATTATCATGTGTCTCTTGAAGGCTAGCAATTAACTCTTCTTTAGATAAATAAAAAAGGCTTACCTCTTCTTCTTCTTCACTTTTGTAGCAATAAGGCATTCTTTATGCACATCTTCCTTCTTTAACCTCCATGGACAGCTAGGTGTTGTGTGTCTTGTTCCTAAACACCAATTACAATTTGTTGAAGATTGGTCCAAGCTCTGCCTTTGCTTGTGGTTGTAGACACCATCACCCTCCATTCTTCAAGACTCGATTAGAGCTCCTTGAAGCCTGCTCTGATACCAAATGAAAAACCACTAGAGGGGGTGAATAGGGTTTTATAAATATTTTAACAATAATTTAACTCAAGAAATCAATCATAAAAGAATAGACAAGGGGACACAGGGTTTAGAGTGGTTCCACCCTTAGCAAATAATAAGGGATTCAGTCCACTACCCAATTGTTTACAATTGGGATTTGAAATCACCTATATTTTATTACCTCACAAGGATGTTACATAAAATACAACTACCTTCCCAAACCCTTTGGACAACCTTCACCCCGAAGTCATCTCACCAACTTTGAGGCAGCCTTCACTCGAAATAACTTCAAGATCCCCCTTGAAGTAGCCTTCCTCCTTGAAGTATCTTCCCGGTGAGACCTTCTAGAAGTAGTCCAAAGTCCACCTTCTCCTCCGAGAAGACCCTTCTCCACCTGAGAAGATAAGCCATCTCCAATCCACAGCCTCCAACCTAGGAGTAGCAAGGAGAGTACAAAATAGATAAAAAGGAACAAGAAAGGAAAATGGAAATTACAATTACCGTTGTAGCACAAGGCTTGATGTCCTATATCAAGCATTTTGATTTCCTAACCAATGTGTATGAAAGTGTAAGTGCAGTGGGTAGGAGATGCTAGCCTATAGGACACGAATTTGGCGCAATAGAAATGAATAGCAAATGTTGGAGTTGCTCAATTGCTCACAAGAATGGATTGTCACTTGCAAGTATGCATACTCAAGAATTGCACAAGTGTGTATTGAGTGTCCTAAGGCATGTCCTATTTATAGGAATAGCCTATGAGTGCTTAAGGATGTTCTAGACACTTTCAAGGGGGTTCTTAGTGCTTAACTAGTCGTTAGTTGTCCACTAATTGCTTTAGCAACAACTAGTTAATTAATTCTAAAAAGTGCAGATAGAGACAATCTCGATTGAGAAATTGTCGACTAAGAGTCCAGTTGGTCAAAGTATTTGTCGACCGAAGGACACTCTGGAGCAAGTGTATATAACGTTCTATTCCAACTCCCAACTACCTTGTCTACTGTGTCTAATGATATTTGGGTCAATTCTCGGTCGAGGAGTTTGTCGACTGAGAGTGTCTTGGTTGAGAAGTTTGTTGACCGAGAATGACTCTATTTCAATGTTTTGAACTATGTACTAAGTGTGTGTAGTAGTGTGCAGTTGTGATACTATTGTAGGGGATGACCTAGCTAAGTGGTGTGAATGGCTAGGGAAGATTTAAATGCTTGATTTACATGATATCTAAGTACTTGTACATTATATACTTGTATAAGTTTTTACATTTGATTACAATCATGAAATTTAAGAATTTTGAGCATATAGATCTTCCAAAGTTGTGTCATCAACCTAGTTCCTGCAACACTCAAGTAGCACGTTAGATCCACAAGAATGAAATGTTTGTCATCATCAAAACAAATGGATTATAATAATGTCTAATTTATCCAATAAAGGTATCAGGAATGATAAAGGATTGAATCGCGGTTCCAAAACACTTCATTTCATTAAAAACAAATAAGTATTTCTCGAGATATGATCATTTTACGATTGGTTGTCTTGGGCGGCGTTGGTCACAGTTGTGGTGTTGATGCAGCGTCGCGGGTCGTGGTGTTGACACTACATCATGGGTCATGGTGTAGACCACGATCGTGGTGTTGATGCAGCATCGGTCATGGTGTCGACCCAACGTTGGTCGTGGTGTCGACCGCATTCGTGGTGCTCTATATATGTTTACTAAAAAGGGTATAACTCTCTCATTTTAACTCTGATTTGGTTCATTCTTTATTTTGGATTCATAATTGAATTCTCTACAATCCTACAATATCATTTTGATAATATTCTCTAATAAAAAATCATTTATTAATTATTTCCTCCAATGTCTTTAACTCTCTTCTTGCATACATGTATGGGTTAATGCTATATCAACTCCAACTAGAATCTTTATAGTATGCTTAAGTTATGATTATGAGTTTCCCAAATAAGTATTTAAGGTTACCAAAGTTAAGACAAAGCAAAACATAGAATATTACTAACTAAAGTATGTCAAGCGTTAATATTATCTTAAAACTCTAGGATTACCAGCAAAGCTAGGAACGGATTGTAATAATTCTCCCCCTCTAATAAAAATTTCATCTCAAAATTTCTAAAAGAGGAAAAGATACTTGTTAAACATCTCTGATTCTACTTTCCAAGTAACTTCTTCTATACATGATTCCTCTTAAGAACCTTTACTAGGGGTATCTCTGTCCTTTTAAGCTTTTGTATACTATGCTCTAGAATTTTATTTTCAACATTGAGTCATTTGTTCCGCTTCAAACCACAACCTTTAAAAGATGTAAAACGTGTGAAACATAATTTCTCAACTCATCATCACATGGTACTATTAAGTTTCCATTCATAAGACCACACTAGTCATCATACTATCACAAGATATAAATCCTTTTCACAATATCACAGGGTATCAACCCTTATCAACACAAGAGGATTACACCTCATCCAGGGCTCAACCATGCCCAAAGGTTATTAAGACCATCATACTATTTCTTGCAAGATCATCATTATCTTTGCATGCCTTATAACAAGGCTTCAACAATATCACTTGCATATAATACACCGGATCAACACAATATTGCATTAATGAGCTAGGAGATATTCATAAACAATCATAGCAAGGTTGTATTAACATTAAGAACATTCCTTTATTACATCAACATGCAAGGAATATAGATATAGCATAAGAAAGTATCAACCATGTGGCTATGATAACCATCAATTAAAATATTAAGGTTATGATAATATTAATAAGGTTATTCCACCATCATTCCATAATATAAGAATGTTAAACATGAACACTCATCTTTATCTATTTGTATTAGAGTTAGGTTCAACAAGATAAATTATAATAATGTTATTAATCAAAACTTATCCCCAAACCCTTTCTTATGGCATCCCCATTGGATCATGGATGCATAAGGTGAAGCATCATCATCACATTCCATACTATTCTCAAGTATGAATCCCACATATAAATCAAGGTGTAACCATCAGGTTATAACATACTAGGGTTTCAACAATAGTAACAGAGTACTCCATGATTGTATTAGTCATTCAAGGACTATTCATACCCAATTACCATCACTTAGTTATATTAAAGCTAGGAATAACAAGTTATACCTCATTAGGGTTACATCTCAATACAATATAGTTATCACCCCTTCTATTCATATGAGTGAATAGGTAAGTCTACCTTATTCAGGGTAACCCTCCATTTGTTCCATCATCATTCAACCCATATCACCATACCACAATTGTATAATACTAAGATGGATTGCTAGTATGAATGACTACAACTATTAGACCCCATTAATTAACATATTGCTTGAACATGTACAACTAAAATCACACGTAAAACAAATTTACATACCTTACTATACCTTCAACAAATTATACTTCTAAAAACAAATTTACATATTACTAAAAGTCATTATTTTCTCTTATTTCTCTCCTCATTCATGACTACTTACTTTTTGCTACTTATCCTTCTCATTTTGATCATATAGAATAAACATCCCTAAAATTGAAACATACAAGATAAGAATAGATTATTCATTATTCTTGATGTCACTGCAAGAATTTGTTTTAGATTACACTTTGCTCATCTTGCACTTCTCCTTTTGTTCAAATTACACCTCTTATATTTCAAATCTATTTCTTATCCTTTGCTCTGAATCATTTCCATATTGTTTATCTACCTTTTGGATTAGCTACCTTTAAACCATGGATTACTATCAGTGCTAGTTTACTTCTCATAGTGCAACTCTCATGATTTTATTTTATTGAGATGCTAGTATTTAAGTTCAAATAACTAGTGACATCCCTTGAACTACTACAACTCTAAACATTCTAGGGTTGGTCCTTATTAGTAGCATGATGTTATTGTGATGTGACTTTGCTCCATTAATTTGAAATTCAAACTTTGGATCTCACAAGTTTTACTAAAGTCTTCCTTATCTTATCAATTGAATTTCCTTTCTCTTACTTTGCCATTCAGATAGATTACATTCTCAATTTACCCTGCTAGGGTTTCATCATCATATTGTGTGTCATTATTACATTCACGAGATGTCTCTACCATGGTCGTTATGCATCGTATATGATTTAGTTTGTTATCACTTCATTCCCACATTACTCTCATTAAGGAAGATATGAAAGAGAAGATGATTTTGAGACTTAGAATTCTTATCTTCAAACATTCCCTTAATAAATTTCTCATATATAGGTTTAATTGGTTATCAACAAGGATACTTGACTAATTAGCACTTCCTTCAATCTCCTAACCTCTTTCTTTTATAATCTATATTACTCCATCATGTTTCAAACCCTTCCTTACTTTCCATAATCCTCTTACCATATACTACTCTTCCACTTGTCATCTTTAACTTGTAATTTATCACTTATGATCATGTTGCTTATTCATGTGTATGATCATGTATACCATGTTGCACATATTTCTTTTTATCCTTCTACTAACGTGAAGTTGAAATTATGAATCAATAATCTCTCTACTAGTTTCATCTCATGTTTAATACATCACATATCCTTCATTTTAAATCAAAAAGCTCATGCATGGGTCAAACTTAGATTCTCTTTCAATCAAGTTTTTCCTTCCTGAATATAGTCTACCTTTGTATGCCTTATTCATTTGTTAAACTACACCTTTGTTCTTCTTTTAGAAACTAGTTTGTTATTCTATAGAGACTTGGAATCCAAAGGTAGTAAGGATGAATGTATTAAACTTCATAATAAAGGTATACATTCCATGCTCTCAATTATATCATGTAATCCTCATTCCTTAATCAAGCTCATCATTTACAACATTTCTCTTTGTTTCAACTAAGTTTGTTATTATAGTCTTATGATTTACATGTTCATCTAATTCTCTTTACTTTAACTCTTCTGAAGACTCTTGACTTTTTTGTACTTATCATATACTTAACTCTTTTCTTATATTTTATCTTTGATTTGGAGTATATAAAAGCATTTTACTTGATTATATGATCCATTCCTCATGATTGATTGTTACTATCTTGGCCCTTACATACTTTTCCCGGGTCTTTTCCATATTTCATATTTAGAGTTCATATAATACTAATCATTAAACTTAATCAGAAGCTTATGTCATGTTCCTTTATTTCCAATTAAGGGTTTCTCATATGAGGCCCCAAAGTTGGATCTCAGATATCAGTTCCAACTGATTCTTAGCTATTCTAATCTTTCCCATATGTTTCAACATCTTAGTGTATGTACATTCTCACTATGATGTGGGTCTAATTTATCCAGAGTCTACTCTTATTATATAGTTAATAGGAGTCATTAGATCCCAGTAACGCACCCTACCAGCCAGACTAGGCCGAACATGTAGTCCTGAAGCCAAGAGCTATTCAAGATTGACCAACTCCTATTAATCTCAAACATGTGGAAAGAATATCCACTTAGGGCATACTCATTTAAACAGTACTTCTGGTCTACTTGATACAAAGAATATAAACAATAACTAAATCACTTTATGATACGCAACAATATAAAAGAACCATATATATTCTACAAACTGATAATCTGAATTCATACATATAAGAGCATTTCTATTGATCTCCAATCAAAGAAGCAATATGAAAGCAAGAGTTGTACCACATTCTATGTTTAATCTCTTACTCCTTCATTACTTTCTGGTCTCCTAACCCTAATATTTCTAGGGTTTCTCTCTAGCCCATCCTTCCTCTGCATACCTGGCCAGGGCATATAGAGAAGAATAGACAGAGTAGCTTGATACTAGTCAATCTAAGTATTCAGATACCGGGCCAGGGTATCTAAATACTCAGACCTCCCAGAGCTATAGACACATCACCTCCTATCTTCCACACTTATAACTCTGACTTTCTATCCCAATGGTCCCTGATGACTCAACCAAGGCACTGATACCAAAAGATGTCACACCCGCATCCCACGATTACCACTACCCATGATATTAGGGTATAAGTTTTAGGATTATACTTAATACAAAGTTCACTCCCAACTTTTTCTTTCCTTTATTTCAATTCAAACTCTTTGTTTTCTCGCATCCGATCACATAAATAAACTTTACATGAGAATTAAACTTTGATTACACTACTATGATCTCCACACTAATGATACACATCCATACATTCATTCTATTTCTCACACTTCCATGTACACACGACATGACAATCAAATACATTCTCTCTTATTAAGGAAACAATGATACAAAACATCATTTATAGCTCTCTCACCACTATACAAGGACCTAGAGTGATAGGGACCAACTGGACTAAACAAATCTCATACTTAACTCATGTGGTAGATCTACTCTGATGCTTTGACCTTCTTCAAGTCCATATGGTTTCCCTAAAAAAATGTGAGTAGAGGGGTGAGCCTACTCGCTCAATGAATGAGTACTTCAAAGAATCAGTTTAAAGCACTTATATAATTATAGATATATTATCGAGCAACTGATATCAATTATAACAGTAGTGAGCTTTAAATAGACTAATCATTCACAAACATAAATATGACAGGATAGTCTAGATATCTACAAGAGTGAATCAATATATGAACATGCTTGATTAATCTCAAAGAGAACTAATAACTCAGAAGCATACAAAGGATAATTGGATAACTGCACACACTTGTTTAACCTCTCATTCATCTTATTATTCCATGAACCCACATGAGGTGTACCACAACATGTGAAAGAATCGCAGCAAGCTACGATCTCACTGTACAAGGCTTAGAAGAATGCCCAGTTCCTAAGCCTATCTCTTGAGTAAGACCCCATCTGCAGTGGGCCTCGGCATGTCCACCTCTCAACGGCTAATGGGAGTGGCCGGATATCTCAGACTCCACCTCTCAACCTGGGTACTCAAGCGGTGAGTCAAAGCCCTCAGGCTTATTGTGCATCAGTGGACCTACTGACCACTGATCACTCAACATGTAACATAGGTACCACCGACATCCCTAGTTGGTGTTGGGTACCACATAATTGTAAGGAGTCTTCCCTACTGGTCAAGACCCCTACACCCTAATGGTGCGCTCTGGCTTACCTCGATCTGGACTACCTCTAGTCAGGAAATTGTTTCCTCCTCATAGTGCAGGCCTCATCATGTGAGGGTTATATAGTGTTTAGGGCATCTACATGTCTCATTCACTCTTTAAATTAACAATTCAACCATCACATAAACATATCTTTGTTCAGCTTAGTAAACTATTCATTTCATAAACCATCGAATAATATTTACCACAACTGAATTGTTAAGCATCACCACATCACAAAATTGAGAAACATTGATATCAAAATTCTTGTTTGACTGAACACCCTATCATTAGGGTTTCATTTACCTCATTCACTTATCATATAACTCACATAAGGTTGTATACATCATACATCAAGAATAACATTGAATCAAGATGTCTAATTGCAAACACCCAACTTTCCATTCATTTAGGGTTTCGCCCTCCTTACTGATATATCAAGCAAACATTGATATCATAGAATGAAATATAAGATGTTACCTGACATATATGTAATACACATACAAATAAAACAATCATTCATAACAAAGGAGATTCAACTAGGAAAACTTCTTTATTCAATTATAAAACAATTTCAATCATAGCTGACAATCTTAGATTTCAGTATAATGATGTAACCTCTACAGTTAATTTATGAATTCTCATTTAGATGGATTGCAATCATTTCTGATGTTATTTCAGAATCTAAAATCCATCACAACGGAGGAATAATCCATATCATATCATCTTGCAAAATCTAGATCAAAAAGTCAACTTAGGGTTTGTACTCACATACTAAAGAATTAAAAATTATTGATAATTTAACTCATTTTCATACAGTCTAATATTTAAAGGAAGTACCCACTCACCCTAAGGTGTGAAAACACCTTAAAAATGCAGCCCATCTCTGAAACTCTCAAATCCATATCAAAACTCTAGAAAAATTCGCAGTTTCTTCTTCCTTTCAACCCTAAAAGAGGTTTGTTGTAGGTAGAAGATGAAGGTCAGAGGTTAATCCAAAACTCAAATTTGTTGGATCCGAGATTCCGAGCAAGGGGAAATGAGGAGGAGGAAGAATTGATGGTTAAAACTACTTACCAAGTCGAATCTATAAAAACCCTTTTGGATTTCTATCGTTCTTCACGTTCTTCCCCAAAAATCACCCCAAAAATTTCCCTCCAGGTCACCTTCTCACAGATCAAGGTATCAAGAATGATAGAGGATTGAATCGCGGTTACAACGCACTTCGTTTCGTTAAAAATGGATAAGTATTTGTAAAGTACCCGGATTCTACCGTCTCGAGACTTAGAAGGCCCGATAAGACAAATCTGAAAACGTTAGGCAATCATTTCAGAGAGTGATGCGGAAGTGAAATACACATACATGAACATTCAAATTTAATGCATACACAATAACAATCTCAACATTCAACATGTATATATTACAAATTGACTTATTACAACATGAGTGACAATTACATATTGAAAGGATATTTTACATAAGTCTGAACGTGTATGCTAGGATCTTAACATAATAGGTACAACCTGTACAACTTGTTCACATCCTGTACTTTTGTCCTGTGGTATCTCTGAACCTAAAACATACGTGAAATGACGAATCAACACACAAGGTGTCAAGTACATGGGTAGAAAGATACATATATTTATGGTTTTCATAATTTAAAAAGATTTGCAGAAAGGAAGGAAGAAAATCACAGAAAACATTTCTTGATTAAGCGAAATACACCAAATTTTAGTCATTTTTATAGATGAATTGCATTACTAAGGTGGACTAGTACCAAAACATATATATTGGGCCCATCCCCGTTAACTGAGTACTCTAGGGAAACTCCATGTACACTGTGTGCTCTAGGGAGGTGTACTAGTCAACATTAATCCATTCCCTCATAAGGGGGATAATGAACACCTTAAATAACTACAAAACATCTACTCATAATTTATATTTTCATGTGACAAAACAACGAGTACTACATAGCAATACTACATCCAATATTTGTAAATAGAAGAGAACATACATACATATCATGATCGCAAGCAAGAAAACCATAGTCATATAATTAAATAAACCCACGAACCTGAGTTTAGAGATTCTTATTTATATTATGATCATCTACATCTCTAGTCATCACTTGATTAATAGAAATTAATCATCATTAATATATGTACATCATATTCTTGGTAATTTAGGTCCAAATCTAGTTGTTACCGATCTAAAATGTATCTCTGGTATTTTAATTCTGATACTGATGTCATTATTTAGGTCTGGTTCAGATTCAACAATTTTTTTATGCTTAATCTATTTTATAAAATTAATGAGGTTATACCATGAAATTAGGTTTTAATGAGAAATGACCTAGTATTTATGTATATCATCCAGATCAGAGTTCAAAATTGGACTTAAATCATCCTTAGGGTCCTTGGAGAATTTTATGAGAATCACTATCATCTGGATATTATTTATTTCATTTAATGAATAATAAAAGGAGCATTATACTCTAAATTAAATATCATCATTGAAAATGGTTCAAAGGTCTGATCTAGGGGTTCATTAATGAAGTAGACATTTTTTTGAGTCCATGGTTATTTTTGGGGTATTTATTCAACATGGGAGATACTTTTAATCGTATTTCTAAGATTTGTACATTAAATGAGGTATTTACCTTTTTTGGAATTTCATCGACCATCAGATTCTTGGTGTTGGGTGTTGGATCAGTGCCACGTAGCTCCTGGGGAAGAACTCTGGTCCGCTGTTGGGTCATACATGAGCCGCTTGATTCTTCATTGAAGCGGCTGGTTCAAAGTGGGTCTAGCCTAGGTAAATTTCTTGGACCGCTTGACCTTCATCACTAATCGCCCAAACGGGTTCTCAGGAATGTGTTTGCCATCGAGGACTCTATTCTCCTTCCACACACAACTGCCGCACAGAGAAATCTGCCACTATCTTATGCAGAAAAGAGTGGTCTTCACACCAAAATGAAATCAAACCCACCTTTAAGAAGGGATGAGAAACCCCGTCGGCTCCCTCTTGTATCTAAAATCCCTTCAGACCACGCCTTGGATCTAGGCATCCGACGAAGGTGTAGAAACAATGGGGTTTATTCCCATCTGACCTCACGATCCACTGCTTCCTCCTCAACTGATGGCTCCAAAGGACACCTTCGGTGTGGGCGCATCTTGACGGTGACTCACGGCATCAGGGGAAGGGTCCATGGCCCGATGTGGGTTCCCGCTTGGAGATGCAGTAGAGGAGGGTGACACATATTGGGGATTCACCATCCCAGAACTTGCTTGCCCAATCGATACATCTACAAGCCTTGCTTCCTTCTTCAAAATGAGAGGGTAGTTTTCAAAGAGAGTGGCCAAGGCTCCAGACCTATCCTAAAGGCCACCCTCCATTGCCGGATATGATGAGCTTGGGAGTTCGTGATGAAGCTACACACAAGATGATAACCTCCTAGATGACTCTACAAAGCCATGAGGACCATTTTAGTAAGGGTTGTACCCCTCCTATTCTGCTCTGCATCATAGCCCATCTTAGCCTACACTCTACGATCAGAGGTGGAGATGAGAGAGGGAAATGATGAGAAGAAATGGGGACACACACCATCTCAGGCACTGTATAATGGGTCGTTGGGCATCCCCTAGAATTTAGGATCTAGTCAGGTACTCAATATGCCACTTTGGCTCTTGATTCTCACTAGGATCGGTGGGGATGATCCACTGCCAAGTCAAAGGTTATTGTTCCGCCCATTTCGTAGGTGGAAGATGAACTGGAGGCCGCATGATCACTATCCTACGGTCATAGATTCTGTGCTACAATATCATCCCACTAAAACAGCGTGCCTCTACAGTCCTCAAGGATGCATGACATATCATTGTCACATCCCATAATATTTCTTAAATAAACTGGATGACCAAGGTTTGGCAGAACATTAGAATGAAATGGAAACAACTTCAAACTCTTATATCTTCTAGTAGAAACCTCTTATTCACATGAAACTTGAACCATAAGTCCCTCATAACCCAAGGCCTCATACTACTAAGTTTGGGATGCAAATTGCAACAATTGGTCATGTAACTTAATTCCTCCATTAGTCTCATAATTAAATGTGTAAACCTCAACTATAAATCAATTATTCACCAAACTTTGATGAAACCGTTTCAATCTCAATATCTTGATCATCATGAATTCCAGTATTCCAAACTGAACCATTTGGGTTCCTATATACCCTAATTGATACCCCAAAATCATAACTACTCCAAAGTGGTACATATATAAAGATATTGGGATTAGGGTACACATCAATTATCCTCCAAATTATCAACATAACTCACACTTGTTTGATTTGACTGTATAACACATGATGGTCCATCAAAACCCTGAAATCTGGATTATCACATTCACCCCACCATGAAAGGAATTTTGTCCTCAAAATTCAACTCATGTCATACTTAAGGTGATATCAAGGGGTACAACCTCATATGTGCCACCAGTGGTAGGTTCCTGGGATATCAATATGAACCCTAAGTTATTATCTTAGGATTTAGAGCACCTAGGGTGTGCCCACCCCACCTTATATAGGCTGAAGTATAACATTTTTTTAGAATTGAAGCATCATATAAAGGCTTAGTCAGAACTTGACATTCTATTATTCTAGAATTTACATCCCTTATTACCTTAAAAATTAGGGATTTACTTACTCATATAGAGTAGGGAAGGTATTACTAAGGGTTTCACCTTTCCTCCATTAATGCATGCAAGGGGATATCAAGGTTTGAATTCATTAGCTATTGAAATTTATCATACTTAAATCATTATTGTTGTTTATTCTCAACATCATACTAAGATTGCATCATTAGAGGGAACTAATATTCATCTTTATATATCAGGGTTTCACCCTATCATGTGAGGTTTATCATCAAATTAGAAGCATAGAGTCAAAGAATTGAGGTTAAGAGTTATATTTTAAGATCATGAAATTTATGATCCAGAGGGTATGTCAATTTCAAGCTCATGATTTCAAACTTATATCTTGCATGCGTGATGTAGAGGGAAAGAGAATGTACTAAACCAATCTTATCATGATTTCATAATTGGATATTACATGTATGATATAGGAAGGAAATATAGGATAGGTTATGTTTATATGAGTGACTCTTCATACATGGTCATCCAAATAGCTAAAGTGAGGTTTCTAGCATCATATATAGAGAAAGAGACGTGGAAGCAACAACATTTATGAGTATCTTATGCACAAAGCATTTTATTCTTAGACCAGAGTTCATATATCACCTCACTTGTAGCTAATGATGAGATTCACAAACATATGTCACTCAAGATAAGACCTAACTCAATCAAAAGGATTGACTTTCTCATAATGAGTTTTCTACCCATCATTTTTTAACCCAACTCTCGCATCTAGGATTTAGATCATATACATGAATCATGCATAGGGACTCAACTCGTATAGTTAGGAGTATCCATCTTAGGACACATCATTTTACACATATCTCATATTTCTCATATATTGTAGGGTAGGTCCTATGACCCTCTCCTTATAGGTGTCACTCTCTCTAGAGTTCACCATGTTTCTTGTCCTAACACTGGAGGTCCTCCTTTGTAAAAGAGATTGAGTCTCATGCATATTCAATTTCATTTTAACTTAGCTCATCTTAAGTAAGAAAAGAGAATGCAATTTCATCATAAAGACTTAGCTTAGAATCTTCACAATTGGATTTAGCTCATATACAAGTTAGATCCATATAAAGAAACTAATATCACTAGAGGTATAACTTAGATAATATCATCCATGCTTATATCTACTATCATTCTATTATCTATCTATCTATCACATATCCTTACAAGGCTCTAGACATCTAATCTAGACTACTCTCTCATCTAGACTGATGTGACTCCCTTTCACTTAGGTTGCATGCATGATCTTAACACAATAGGTACAACCTGTACAACTTGCTCACGTCCTGTACTTTTGTCCCATGGTATCTCTGAACCTAAAACATACGTGAAACGAAGAATCAACACACAAGGTGTCGAGTACATGGGTAGAAAGATACATATATTTATGGTTTTCATAATTTAAAAAGATTTGCAGAAAGAAAGGAAGAAAATCATAGAAAACATTTCTTGATTAAGCAAAATACACCAAATTTTAGTCATTTTTCTAGATGAATTGCATTACTAAGGTAGACTAGTACCAAAACATATATATTGGGCCCATCCCCGTGTACTGAGTACTCTAGGAAAACTCCCCATATACTGTGTGCTCTAGGGAGGTGTACTATCAACATTAATCCATTCCCGTATAAGGGGGATAATGAACACCTTAAATAACTACAAAACATCTACTCATAATTTATGTTTTCAAGTTATAAAACAATGAGTACTACATAGCAATACTACATCCAATATTTGCAAATAGAACAGAACATACATACATATCATGATTGCAAGCAACAAAACCATAGTCATATAATTAAATAAACCCATGTACCTGAGTTCAGAGATTCTTATTTATATTCTGATCATCTACATCTCTGGTCATCACCTGATTAATATTACTTAATCATTATTAATATATGTACATCATATTCTTGGTAATTTTAGGTCCAAATCTAGGTGTTACTGATCTAAAATGTATCTCTGGTATTTTAATACTGATACTGATGTCATTATTTAGATCTGGTTTAGATTCCACAATTTTTTGATGCTTAATCTATTTTCTAAAATTAATATGAGGTTATAGCATGAAATTAGGTTTTAATGAGAAATGACATAGTATTTAGGTATATCACTCAGATCAGATTTCAAAATTGGACTTAAATCATCCTTAGGGTCCTTGGAGAATTTTATGAGAATTACTATCAACTGGATATTATTTATTTCATTTAATGAATCTTAAAAAGGAGGACTATATTCTAAATTAAATATCATCATTGAAAATGGTTCAAAGGTGTGATCTACGGGTTTAGTAATGAAGTAGACATTTTTCTGAGTCCATGGTTATTTTCGGGGTATTTATTCGACATGTGAGCCATTTTTAATCGTATTTCTAAGATTTGTACCTCAAATGAGGTATTTACCTTTTCTGGAATTTCATCGGCCATCCAATTCTTGGTGTTGGGCATTGGATCGATACCACATAGCTCCTGGGGAAGAACTCTGGTCCGCTGTTGGGTCATACATGAGCCGCTTGATTCTTCATTGAAGCGACTGGTTCAAAGTGGGTCTAGCCTAGGTCAATTGCGTGGACCGCTCAGCCTTCCTCACTAATCGCCCAAATGGGTTCTCAGGAATGTGTTTTCCATCGGGGACTCTGTTCTCCTTGCACACATAGCCGCCGCACAGAGAAATATGCCACTATCTTATGCACAATAGAGTGGTCTTCACACCAGAATGGAATTGAACCCATCTTCAAGAAGGGATGAGCCACCCCGATGGCTCCCTCTTAAATCTAAAATCCCTTCAGACCTCGCCTTGGATCCAAGTGACCGACAAAGGTGTGGAGACAATGGGGTTTCTTCCCATCTGACCTCACGCTCCACTGCTTCCTCCTTAGCTGATGGCTCCAAAGGAAACCTTCGGTGTGGGCGCATCTCAATGGCGACTCACGACATCAGGGGAAGGGTCCATGGCCTGATGTGGATTCCCACTTGGAGATGTAGCAGAGGAGGGTGAAATAGATTGGGGATTCACCATCCCAGAACTTGCTCGCCCAATTGATACATCTACAAGCCTTGCTTCCTTCTTTAAAATGAGAGGGTAGTCTTCAAAGAGAGTGGGCAAGACTCCAGACCTATCCCTAAGGCCACCTTCCATGGCCAGAGATGATGAGCTTGGGAGTTCGTGATGAAGCTACGTGCAAGATGATAACCTCCCAGATGACTCTACGAAGCCATGAGGACCATTTTAATAAGGGTTGTACCCCTCATGTTCTGCTCTACATCATAGCCCATCCTAGCCTACGCTCTACGATCGCAGGTGGAGACAAGAGAGGGAAATGGTGACACATACCATCTTAGGCATTGTATAATGGGTAGTTGGGCATCCCCTAGAATTTAGGATCTATTCCACTACTCAAGATGCCACTTTGGATCCTGATTCTCGCTTGGATCGGTGGGGATGATCCACTGCCAAGTCAAAGGTTATTGTTCTGCCCATTTTGGATGTGGAAGATGAACTGGAGGCAGCACGATCACCATCCTACGGTCATAGATTCTGTGCTACAATATCATCCTATTAAAACAGTGCACCTCTAAAGTCCTCAAGGCTGTGTGACATATCATTGTCACATCCCATAATATTTCTAAAGAAACTGGATGACCAAGGTTTGGCAGAACATTAGAATGAAATGGAAACAACTTCAAACTCTTATATCTTCTAGTATAAACCTCTTATTCACATGAAACTTGAACCATAGGTCCCTCATAACCCAAGGCCTCATACTACTAAGTTTGAGATGCAAATTGCAACAATTGGTCATGTAACTTAATTCCTCAATTAGTCTCATAATTAAGTGTGTAAACCTCAACTATAAATCAATTATTCATCAAACTTTGATGAAACAGTTTCAATCTCAATATCTTGATCATCATGCATTCCAGTATTCCAAACTGAACCATTTGGGTTCCTATATACCCTAATTGATACCCCAAAGTCATAACTACTCCAAAGTGGTACATATATAAAGATATTGGGATTAGGGTACACATCAATTATCCTCCAAATTATCAACATAACTCACACTTGTTTGATTTGACTGTATAACACATCATGGTACATCAAAACCCTAAAATACAGATTATCACATTCACCCCACCTTGAAAGAAATTTCATCCTCGAAATTCAGCTAATGTCATACTTTAGGTGATATCAAGGGGTCCAACCTCATATGTGCCACCAGTGGTAGGTTCCTGGGATATCAATATGAACCCTAAGTTATTATCTTAGGATTTAGAGCACCTAGGGTGTACCCACACCACCTTATATAAGCTGACGTATAACATATTTTTAGAATTGAAGCATCATATACAGGCTTAGTCAGAACTTGACATTCTGTTATTCTAGAATTTACATCCCTTATTACCTTAAAAATTAGGGATTTACTTACTCATATAGAGTAGGGAAGGTATTACTAAGGGTTTCACCTTTCCTCCATTAAAGCATGCAAGGGGATATCAAGGTTTCAATTCATGAGCTACTGAAATTTATCATACTTAAAATCATTATTGTTGTTTATTCTCGACATCATACTAAGATTGTATCATTAGAGGGAACTAATATTCATCTTTGTATATCAGGGTTTCACCCTATTATGTGAGGTTTATCATTAAACTAGAAGCTTAAAATCAAAGAATTGAGGTTAAGAGTTATATATTAAGATCATGCAATTTATGATCCAGAGGGTATGCCAATTTCAAGCTCATTATTTCAAACTTATATCTTGCATGTGTGATGTAGGGAAAGAGAATGTACTAAGCCAATCTTATCATGATTTCATAATTGGATATTACATGTATGATATAGGAAGGAAATGTAGGATAGGTTAGGTTTATATGAGTGACTCTTCATACATGGTCATCCAAATAGCTCGAGTGAGGTTTCTAGAATCATATATAGAGAAAGAGAAGTGGAAGCAAAAACATTTATGTGTATCTTATACACAAAGAATTTTATTCTTAGACCAGAGTTCATATATCACCTCACTTACAGCTAATGATGAGATTCACAAACATATGTCACTCAACCTAAGACATAACTCAATCAAAAGGATTGACTTTCTCATAATGAGTTTTCTACCCATAATTTTTTTACCCAACTCTCACATCTAGGATTTAGATCATATAAATGAATCATGCATAGGGACTCAACTCGTATAGATAGGAGTATCCATTTTAGGACACATCATTTTACACATATCTCATATTTCTCATATATTGTAGGGTAGGTCCTATGACCCTCTCCTTATAGGTGTCACAATCTCTAGAGTTCACCATGTATCTTGTCCTAACACTGGAGGTCCTCCTTTGTAAAAGAGCTTGAGGCTCATGCATATTCAATTTCATTTTAACTTAGCTCATCTTAACTAAGAAAAGAGAATGCACTTTGATCATAAGGACTTATCTTAGAATCTTCACAATTGGATTTAGCTCATATACAAGTTAAATCCATATAAATAAACTTATTTCACTAGAGGTATAACTTAGATAAGATCATCCATGGTTATATCTACTATCATTCTATTGTCTATCTATCTATGACATATCCTTACAAGGCTCTAGATTTCTAATCTAGACTACTCTCTCATCTAGACTGACGTGACTCCCTTTCACTTAGGTTACATGCATGAACACTAACTACTCTCCAATGTGAGGGACACATTTTATACTTACATATATTTAATAAAATATTATATAGTTTTTCTCCAAGAAAGAAGACATCAAAGAAAACTGTTGAGGCTCGAGCCGATTGGAAAACAAAACCAAATCAGCAAAATGAGTGTCCCACACATAGTAGATAGTTAGTGTCATGTCACCTAGTGAAATAGTGAGAATTAGGTGTAGATTAGTGTAGCTACCCAATACATATGAGCTCTATATGGAAAGGGTTTCACACACTTGTCTAAACCTAGTTCTCAAACATATAGGTTCTAATGTAGAGGCTAAGTCAAACCTTATTACTATAGAAGAACTTATAAGTTTCTAGGATTTAATGTGAAATGTGGAATTTAGTTTTTATGTTTCATTGTGAGAAATTGCAAGGTGTAGCCATTGTTCATGCTCTGATATCAACTGTAACGTCCCCAGATTCTGCCGCCTCGAGACTTAGAAGGCCCGATAGGACAAATCCAAAAATGTTAGGCAATTGTTTCAGAGAGTGATGCAGAAGAAAAATATGCATACATGAACATTCAAATTTAATGCATACACAATAACAATCGCAACATTTAACATGTATATATTACAAATTGACTTATTACAACATGCGTTACAATTACATATTGAAAGGATATTTTACATAAGTCTGAACATGTATGCTAGGATCTTAACACAATATGTACAACTTGTACAACTTGCTCACATCCTTTACTTTTTTCCCATGGTATCTCTGAACCTAAAACATACATGAAACGATGAATCAACACACAAGGTGTCGAGTACATGGGTAGAAACATACATATATTTATGGTTTTCATAATTTAAAAAGATTTACAGAAAGAAAGGAAAAAAATCACAGAAAACATTTCTTGATTAAGCAAAATACACCAAATTTTAGTCATTTTTCTAGATGAATTGCATTACTAAGGTAGACTAGTACCAAAATATATATATTGGGCCCATCCCCGTGTACTGAGTACTCTAGGGAATCTCCCCATACACCTTGTACTCTAGGGAGGTGTACTATCAACATTAATCCATTCCCTCATAAGGGGGATAATGAACACCTTAAATAACTACAAAACATATACTCATAATTTATGTTTTCAAGTGACAAAACAACGAGTACTACATAGCAATACTACACCCAATATTTGCAAATAGAAGAGAGCATACATACATATCATGATTCCAAGCAAGAAAACCATAGTCATATAATTAAATAAACCCATGTACCTGAGTTTAGAGATTCTTATTTATATTCTGATCATCTACATCTCTGGTCATCACTTGACTAATAGCAATTAATCATCATTAATATATGTACATCATATTCTTGGTAAGTTTAGGTCCAAATCTAGGTGTTACTTATCTAAATTGTGTCTCTGGTATTTTAATACTAATACTGATGTCATTATTTAGGTCTGGTTCAGATTCTACAATTTTCTGATGCTTAATCTATTTTCTAAAATTAATATGAGGTTATAGCATGAAATTAGGTTTTAATGAGAAATGACCTAGTATTTAGGTATATCACTCAGATCAAAGTTCAAAATTGTACTTAAATCATCCTTAGGGTCCTTGGAGAATTTTATGAGAATTACTATCAACCGGATATTATTTATTTCATTTAATGAATCATAAAAAGGAGCATTATACTCAAAATTAAATATCATCATTAAAAATGGTTCAAAGGTATGATCTAGGGGTTCGGTAATGAAGTCAACATTTTTCTGAGTCCATGGTTATTTTTGGGGTATTTATTGGACATGGGAGCTATTTTTAATCGTATTTCTAAGATTTGTACATTTATATGAGGTATTTACCTTTTCTGGAATTTCATCAGCCATCAGATTCTTGGTGTTGGGTGTTGGATTGGTACCACATAGCTCCTAGGGAAGAACTCTGGTCTGTTTTTGGGTCATACATGAGCCGCTTGATTCTTCATTGAAGCGGCTAGTTCAAAGTGGGTCTAGCCTAGGTCAATTGCCTGGACCGCTCGACCTTCCTCACTAATCGCCCAAACGGGTTCTCAGTAATGTGTTTGCCATTGGGGACTCTATTCTCCTTGTGCACACAACCACCGCATAGAGAAATATGCCACTGTCTTGCACACAACAGAGTGGTCTTCACACTAGAAGGGAATTGAACCCACCTTCAAGAAGGGATGAGCATCCCCGACGACTCCCTCTTGTATCTGAAATCCCTTCAGACCTCGCCTTAGATCCAAGCAGACGACGAAGGTGTGGCGACAATGGGGTTTCTTCCCATCTGACCTCATGATCCACTTCTTCCTCCTCAGTTGATGGTTGTAAAGGACATCTTTAGTATGGGCACATCTTGACGGCGACTCACGGCATCAGGGGCAGGGTCCATGGCCCGATATGGATTCCCACTTGGAGATGTAGTAGAGGAGGGTGACACATATTGGGGATTCACCATCCCAGAACTTACTCGCCCAATCGATATATCTACAAGCCTTGCTTCCTTCTTCAAAATGAGAGGGTCGTCTTCAAAGAGAGTGGGCAAGGCTCTAGACCTATCCCTAAGGCCACCCTCCATGGCCGGAGATGATGAGATTGGGAGTTCGTGATGAAGCTATGCGCAAGATGATAACCACCCATATGACTCTACAAAGCCATGAGGACCATTTATTAAGGGTTGTACCCATCCTCTTCTGCTATGCATCATAGCCCATCTTAGTCTATGCTCTGCGATCGCAAGTGGAGACGGGAGAGGGAAATGGCGAGAATAAATGGTAACACATAACATCTCAGGCACTATATAATGGGTTGTTGGGCATCCCCTAGAATTTAGGATCTATTCTAGTACTCAAGATGCCACTTTGGCTCTTGATTCTCACTTGGATCGGTGGGGGTGATCCACTGCCAAGTCAAAGGTTATTGTTCTGCCCATTTTGGAGGTGGAAGATGAACTAGAGGCCGCATGATCACCATCCTACGGTCATAGATTCTATGCTACAATATCATCCCACTAAAACAGTGCGCCTCTAAAGTCCTCAAGGCTACGTGACATATCATTATCACGTCCCATAATATTTCTTAAATAAACTGGATGACCAAGGTTTGGTAGAACATTAGAATGAAATGGAAACAACTTCAAACTATTATATCTTCTAGTAGAAACCTCTTATTCAAATGAAACTTGAACCATAGGTCCCTCATAACCCAAGGCCTCATACTACTAAGTTTGAGATGGAAATTGCAACAATTGGTCATGTAACTTAATTCTCCGATTAGTCTCATAATTAAGTGTGTAAACCTCAACTATAAATCAATTATTCATCAAACTTTGATGAAACAGTTTCAATCTCAATATCTTGATAATCATGCATTCCAGTATTCCAAACTGAACCATTTGGGTTCCTATATACCCTAATTGATACCCCAAAGTCATAACTACTCCAAAGTGGTACATATATAAAGATATTGGGATTAGGGTACACATCAATTATCCTCCAAATTATCAACATAACTCATACTTGTTTGATTGGACTGTATAACACATCATGGTCCATCAAAACCCTAAAATTCGGATTATCAAAGTATTGATCAAGATATGATCATTTTATGATTGGTTGTCCTGGGCGGCGACGGTCGCGGTCGCGGTGTCGACGCAGCATCACGGATCGCGGTGTCACCGCAGTGTCGCGGATCGCAGTGTTGACACAGCGTCGCAGGTCACGATGTAGACTGCAGTCGCGGTGTCGATGTTGTGTCATGGGTCACGGTGTAGACCGCAGTAGAGGTTTCGATGCTACGTCATGGGTCGCAGTGTAGACTACATTCGTGGTGTCGACGCAGCGTCGGTCGCGGTGTCGGCCGCAGTCACGGTGCTCTGTACATGTTTACTAAAAACAACATAACTCTCTCATTTTAACTCTAATTTGGTTCATTCATTTTTTTTTGTATTTATAATTGAATTATATACAATTTGACAATATCATTTTGATAATATTTTCTAATAAAAAATTATTTATTAATTATTTCCTCCAATATCATTAACTCTCTTCTTGCATACATGTATGGGTTAATGCTATATCAACTCCAACTCGGATCTTTATAGTATTCTTAAGTCAAGATTATGAGTTTCCCAAATAAGTATTTAAGGTTACCAAAGTTAAGACAAAGCACAACATTGAATATTACTAACAAAAGTACGTCAAGCATTAAGATTATCTTAAAATTCTAAGATTACCAACAAAGCTAGAAACAAGTTGTAACACTTACACTTAGAGTCAATCACCTACGAATCTTATTCTAAGTTATCTAAACATGTCCATCATGTTTCTACTATGCAAGTGCTAATTTAGTGGCTTAGAAACATTGTCCTTTAGGCGGTGTATTTCATGTTTCACGTCTCTTCAATGTATGATATGATGTATGAGATTGAAATGCCATAGTATGCTATCTGATATTCCTTGCCTAACTGGAAGCTCTGTTATTTTCATAGTATTTCTACTATGATATCAATGGTTGGAACATCCTATATGTTCATCTATATGAACTTATAGATCCATACACTATCCTATGTTGTCTTCATAATACTAGGATACAATACATTATTGTAGAATTTAAATAATGGTCTATAGTTTGGAACTCTTCCAACTTACATCTTTAAGTTATATAGTCAAACACATATTTTATATTGCGGTCATTAATTTTCAATTTGGAAGCTTGCATCAATGTAACTTTTTACACCCAACTCTTCCTTATTGCCATATTCTAGGAACTGATCCTTAGTGCTTGTCAAGTACTAATGGATGTCATTTATGGCACTGCACTGACCTTCATTGGAATTTTACTAATATCATCTTCTCATGTCCAATACATACAAGATAATGTGATGGTCACATTATATTTCATACATGATAGATCCAATTGCTAGTGCATAAGGCATCTTACTCATGTCTTTCCCATTCTTCATAAGAATCGGAACACATGGTTCTTGAGAGACTAATCCCATGTATCATGGATAGATTCTCTCTCATTGAATCCTTCATGCTAAACCCTTTTAGAATCTTTCCAATATATGTTCTCATACTTAGGTCAAGAAACTATTGAGAACTATCTCTATAGATCTCAATTTGTATCACATGGATGTTTCACCTAAATCCTTCTTAGAAGGTGCTTTCCATGCCATGCTTCAATACTTATAATATTGAGATGTTATTCCCCATCACTATGAGAAATATGTATATGCTCCTACTAAATCTTTTTAATCATAGATTTCATCTTTATTTTGACTAAAGTCAAACTCTTTGAATATGTTGTCAAATCAAAGATTCTAGATCTGAGATGCTTATTTCAACCTCTAGATTAATCTTTGTAGCTTATAGAATTTATTTGAATTAATAGAGGTATAAAACCTTTAGGCTATGTCACATACACATCCTCTCAAATATTCCTTTCAAGGAATGCAATTTTAATCTCCATATGCCAAATCCCATAGTCTTGATAAGATGTAATAGAAAGTATGACAATTGATGAAGGGATTTCATCATGTTCAACACTTTGAACTTGTTTGAAAAATATTTGCAACCAATATATCCTTTTATCCATGTCAGTCTTCCTCTTGAAAACCCAATTGTAACCTATGGGTTTTACCCCTTTAGGTCGTACCACCAGGGTTACCTTGTTGGTGTACATGGATTCCATTTTGGATATAATGGCCTCAATTCATTTCTCAGACTCTGGTCCCTCAATAACTTCTAGATAGGTTGTTGGTTCATCATCTTATGACCAACTCACTGCCTTCTTGAGTTATAAGATATCATAATCCTTTAAGATCATGATGTGTTCTACTAGAACTATGAGTCTTGTGTTACAGAAGGAACTTGAGATTCCACAACAATTTGTGATTCTCCTAGTTCTCATTGTATCTCCTTCGGTTCAATATTTTCTTGTTTATCTTAAACTTTTGAGTTCTACTTTAATCCCATTAATTCTTTTGGAATTCAGCTATCCTAGAAACAACCATATATGTTGTCGGATTGAGATAGTATTGTTCAACAAACTAAGATTTATGTGATTACACCTTTTCAAGAAACTATTTTCTTGTATGAATTTCAATCCTTAAAACATATTGGGACATTTCCCATACCATATCTCATATGGTGTCTTTTAAACTATTTTATATGGTACATCATATTATTGTTAAGCATGTGCCGAAAAAGGAAATTAGTAAATAAGTTAGATTCATTGATAATCGCACCATTACTCATTAGGGTGTGATTCCTTCTTTTGATACATCATTATGTTTCAGGTGGAGTTCATTATGATACACTATCACGGTCTATCTAGAAGGTCCTCAAACTCTTCATGTAAAGTATCTCAACATTGATCATATCAAAGTACCTTAGTAATTTTACCAAAGTTGTGTACTTCATACATGATCTTCTTGAACATTTCAAGAGATTTATTCTTGTATTTCATTAAATACAAATTATCACCTTAACTAAAGTTTTCAACAAGTATGATGAGGTACTAGTAATTATCCATAACATTTATTCTAAAAAGTTTATGTGCATTAGTATGTACAAGCCCTAATAGAATACAAGATCTCCCACTACATTTAGTGAAAGTAATTTTGTCACGTTGCCCAATAAATAAGACATGCATGTCTCTAATGGTTCACTAACCAAAGAGTCTAGATACACATCATCATGGATTCTGGGAATGCATGTCTCATTTTGTGCTTTTAGATGACAATGTTATAGATATTAATTATTTGAGTTGTCAAATTTTAATATTTTGGTATTTATGTTATAAAAGTTTATCTTTGGATCCTATAAACAAAGATTATAAGACATTTGGGGCAGTGTCATACAAGATCGTATCTTTGAAAATAGGACATTAATTGTTCTTTATTTATAATCATACTTGTCCATACAAGATGTACAAAGTAAAATGTTTCTATTATTGGTATAAATGAAATAACAGTTCATAAACTCCATTACATGCACTTTGGGCTATGGTAAACTATAAGTTCTGACTGTAGTGGTAGAAACTCTTGCTCCATTTGTCACAAATAGTCTGAGCTTTCCCTTTCGTAAAGGCCTTACTTATTTTCAAATCATGCATATTCAAACATATGTGAGATCTACATCGAGTATCATATTCCCAAGGATGAAGTTGTTAAATTTGTCTCATAATGTATATACCTGAAGTGGAGATATCTATCCCCTCATCCTCCTTCTTCTTTTGTTCCTCCAGGTAGAGAGGTAAATTACTCTTCTAGTGTCAAGGCTGGTGTCAGTGGTGACAATTGCCTCCCTTATTCACCCTTCCCTTTGCCTTGAGTGTTGAAAACTTAGGCTTATGGCTAGCTTTGGAATTATTCTTACCTTTTCCTTTACCTTTAGACATTCCCTTGGATCTACTTATCATCATCACAGAATTGGGCTTGTCTTTCTTCATTTGTGCCTCATGTGTTCTCAACATGCCAAGTAACTTTATCAATGGCTTGTCAAAGTCATTCATGTTGTAGTTCATGACAAACTAAATGTATGACTCTAACAATGACTGTAGAACCACATTAGTGGCCAATGCTTGACCCACTAGAAATCTCAATCTAGAAAGGTTCTCCACATACCCAATGAGATTGACCACATGAGGACCTACTGGATCTCCTTCTGCCATGTTACATTTGAATAGCACCTTGGAGACATCACATGTCTCCTCTCTTTCCTGATCTTAAAACATGTTCTTAAGATGTGTTACCATCTCAATGACATCCATGTTCTCATGCAGTCTTTGCAATTCATAGTTCATAGAGTAAAACATTAGGTATTTGACATCAACGACATCTTCAGTATGCTTTTTGTAAGCATCCCTTTCAAACTTTGGTGCAGTGGGAGTAGGTTCATCTGGCTCTGGTATTTACAAGACATAGATCTTGTGCTCCTGTGTGAGAACGATTCTCAATGTTCTAAACCAGTCATGGAAATTATTCCCATTCAACTTTTCCTTCTCAAGGACTAATCATAGAGAAAAGGTGTTGTGTGTTGCCATTTGATTCTATAAGAGAAATTTGCAATTTTGTCAAAACATTTTGTATTTGATTTGATTGAATAAAAGTGGGATGTTTAATTAGGCCTTTTATTAACTATCACTCTCATTATTTTTTTGAAATCAGTAACCCTCATTTATCAATTTGGAATATTATAGTGCACAAATTTCAAATGAGCCAAGATCCAAAATAATTGAGTTATTACCATCCAATGCCAGTATCCATAATCAATCATTAAGGTAGGAAACTTTTACCACTTGCATCTTACACAATTCTAGGATAGATGGTAAGCACAATTGCCATAGTCATTTGCATGATTCTAGGTGCTTAATCTCATCAAGGACACCTAGTTAAGCCTGACCCAAGAGCCAAAATGATAGAAATGCACCTCGCTTGTCAACAACACATAACTACCAATGGTGATAGGCTACCATCACTTCCATGAGATGGATAGCACACCACGCTTGGCGTGCCCACACATAATCGATCAAGTTTTTCTTATGTGTTGCTAATGGAAAGCATCTTAGACTTAATATGTTTGATCGAGGGATTTTATATTTATAAATATATATACATATATGTATCTAATCACGACATACTTATAGTATGTATCATATACATGCTATACCCCAAAAACAAAACATGCAACTAAAACATAAGCAATGGTTATGGCCATACTATTGTAATTCATTGGAGCTACAAGGAATTACTACCACCTAGGTCTACATCTCATGCATGAACCTGTTGTTGGTATAGATTTGTGCTTGAACCAATCCAGGTTGATCGGTTCAACCTTTGTACCAGTCAGCTCGTCTCTGGTCAGTTGGTTGGTCTTTGGTCCAACATCTTCTGGACAACCCTAGTTGATCGGTTGGCCCACCAAACAATTGATTCAGCTCCTCCAGTGATCCTCCATGGTCCTTCAATCTCTCGAATCATCTTTGAGATAGTTAGTTTGTGTAGCACTGAGTGTCATTCTTAATCATAACAAGAATTTAAAAATTATCCCGATGCTACTAAACTTATTATATGGTAATTGAGAAACCTAGAGTTACATTTGAGGGGAGCATAAGAAGTAAATAATAATACTTTTACATGATAGAGGAAAATGTAGAGGCTCGATATGCAAACCAAAACATAAATAGGAATAAATAAACCACAGAACCACACACATATATTTGGGTTATTGGTCATAACAGTGCTACACATCCACCATCAAAACATATATTTGGGTTATTGACCATAACAGTGCTACACATCCACCAACAAAACATGTTTTAGAGAGAGACATGTAAATTGCATATATATATATATATATATATATATATATATATATATATATATAGAGAGAGAGAGAGAGAGAGAGAGAGATAGAGAGAGAGAGAGTCAGGCTAGAATACACTCGAGTGTTTTTGGAGCAGAATACACTCAAGTAGTTTTTCATGATGCAATTTTTTTTCAAAAATATAATCCATTGATCTTCTTAAACATCTTGTGAATAGCTCATATACAAAATTTGAGCATATTTGGACATTTATAGGTCATGTTATAAAGACCACAAAAGTTATGCATTTCAAATTAGTTTCACACATTAATTTTGTTACCCTTGGATGAGTGACTTACACTCATCCAAATGGACTGAAAATTTGGATGTAGCCTAGTTATAGTATGACGGTGAAGATCAATGGTTTACATTTTGCAAAAAATATTCTTGATATGCAAACACACTTGAGTGTATTCATGTGATCTATACACTCAAGTGTATAGTCTATTCTAGCATGACTCTCTTTCTCTATCTCTCTCTCTCTCTCCCTATATATATATATATATATATATATATATGTGTGTGTGTGTGTATGTATATATATATATATATATATATGTATATATATTAGTTCGGGATCGTATGTGGTATTTAATCAGATTTGTGCATTAATCATTTTAAATATTCACATTGTATTGAATAAAAAATGTGAAAACCAAAATCTGATCATATCAATTAAATTCCAAAACATAGTGTATTGATGAGGCTCTGATTCCACTATATGGAAATATGGCTTTAGGATAGGTGGTGGAAATAAAAAATAATAATCTTCCATATTCCCTTTTAACAAAAAATTGTTTCAATAACTATGTAGTGGGAAGGATGGTTTTGAGGTAATACCTAGTCGTGGAGCAAGTCCAATGATAATTCCCTCGAGGCAGTATGCGTCTTTCTTCCAGTCGCACCCAGACAACATCTACATCAGCTCCCTGTTGATCACCACAGATAGTAGCTTGACCTTGTCATCCTCACAACAGGAAACAACTACCTCTCCTCTATAGTAGTCTACATAGACCACTAGGAACCCTATCATTCTAGAAAAATAGATAAGGAGTTGTCCCTTCTCATTGGTGTGCTAGTACCAACTTGCTCTTCCATAATTGTTCTCCCTTGCTATCCCTCCCTTTATCGGGTAGGACTTTCTTGGGTTCTCTCAGGTACTAGAACCATAGAAGACAACAACTGTTAGAGGCAATTGATTTTGTGTCTGAGAAGCCTCCAGTGCCCTTCTATTTATGGGAGGGTTAGGGTCAGGATTCCCAATCTGGGTGGGAGTAGAAAGGACTGAATTCCACATATTTTTCGCACTGTGCGAGTGGCAAAATGATCAGTTCACATGTGAACCGATCCGTTGGCATGTGAACTGATCAGTTAAACTCTTGACCTGGTCATTTCATCATGTTTCCCAATCACAATTGTATTGTCATTTAATATATAGTTTAATGGACAACATGATGTCAGTAAAAATCCTTGAATAAATTGAATTGATCCACCAACCAGTTGGTTTGCAACCTGAGTCGATCATTTCAACAACCTAGGTTGATCGGTTCACTCCCTGAACTGGTCAGTTCATGGACCAGATTGCCGATATCGGTTAAATCAACCTGACACAGTGAAAAGATTAGTTCAACACTTGAATTGGTCAGTTCATCATTTCAGTTAGTTAGCATCCAAACAATGTTTCTTTAAGATAATACCTAATTCTTTAGTAATCAAGTTTAAACTATATTCATGAATGAACTCCTATTCCAAGTGTATATTGTGTGTGTGACCCTGTAGGGTCCGAGTTACATTGGCAGTGAATGTCCATAACTGATTTATGACATCACAAGAGATGAGTGGTATCTAGAAACACATCATTGCTACCCAAGTAATTGGGGAAGTTAGCGAACAACTTCAACCCACAATTTGTGACTAGTGTTACTGTGATTGTTTAATTCCTTTGTCACTAATATCGAGATTGAACTCGAGGCATGGAATCACCATCATCTCAATGTTCAATCCATGTTCCTTGAACTAGAGAAGATTGTCTGAGATATATTTGACCTCAATATCATATATTGATTCAGATGCACATGTGCATGCTTTTCTCAGTCCCCCTCATCAAGTGGCCTAGTTATAAAACTCCAATAGGAGGGAAAAATCCCATCTACAGTGCTCACAGTCATTCCATGTGTCACAATGCACTTGATCGTCACCTTTATGGAAACCCTTATTCTAGGTCATGGTGGATGATGTCAAAGTACATCGAACTATATGGCATGAGTGCAGTGATATCATGTCTAAGAAAAAAAATCACCACCATCACTATGAGAGATGATTATGACTACCAATTATGGTTTCCATGTGTGACTCTTGAGGTGGGTTTGTCTTATACTCTGCTCTCTAACAAGTATCTATGTGTTTGGTTTGATATCACATATCATGACTGATGATATTCTGCCATAAACCAACACACACCCTAGTCGTATGTGTCATTTATGTCTATCATCCATCTACAATAACATCTGACTAGGGACATACCATGGATGTGCATACTCTTGACATTCGTATGATCTCATTGTTTAGGTCATCAACTCGAAGACATGCGTCATTGATATGTCATTCTTTACACACTCATTATTTTTCATCATTATTCATAACAAAACTTTTAGAAATAGATTTACAAATATGCCTTCTCAGAAGTGCGGGTAACAAATTGGGCTGCGAGTGCATCAAGTTCAATCTAGATATTAGTGATAAAAGAATTAAACAATCACGGTAATACCAATCATAACTTATGGGTTCAAGTTGTTCTCTAAATTTCCTAATTACTGGGGTAGAAATGATGTGTTTCTAGATACCTGTCATTGCTTGTGATGTCATAAATCATCGCTCTCCCCGTACATCTTTGTTTTATGCATTGAGCGATTAAGTCAGATGATAAACAACCTTGTCCAATGTGCAGGTTGGGTCCCGATCAGAATGGGATGTACTGGAATTATAGTGTCTCATATGTGCTTCACATATGACCTGATTCTCTTTGGAGAAGCTACATGCAAATAGATGTGAGTGATGACGAAATGCTTTACCAAGTTTGAGGAGGCCTCATGGAAAGCCATTTCCATTGCCAAGACACAAGTTTTCTACTCTGCTTATGTCCCTCGAGCTACAAGAACCAGGATCACAAGAATATGCAAGTTTCAGGAAATGGAGGACCTAGGAAGATACCTAGGCATATATACCTATCATCTATTCCAGAGTGACCAAGAGACCTATGCAAGCATCTTGGATAGAATTGATTCAAAGACAAATGGGTGGGCAAAAAGGACCCTCTCGCTGGCAGGCCGATACTGCCTGACGAAGTCTACTTTAGAAGCCATTCCAACTTACATTATGCAAATGTAACATTTCCACTGAGCTTATGTGATAGGATTGACAACTGCATTAGGCTTCTTTAGGCGTTTCTTATGGGGAGGAGGTCATAAAGCTAATCCTATATCTCTGGTGGCTTGGCACAAAGTAACTAGTAGTAAACTCAATGGAAGACTTGTCCTAAGGACTATGAGGGAGTGGAACATAGCTCTCTTGGCTAAGAATGCTTGGGATATAGCTAGCAGCAAAAACACTGTGTGGTGCAGGTTCATGAAGAAGTGGTTTTATAACTATTTTGAGGGCAAAGGGGTGCACCTATCGCGTGTAGCTCAACCTTCACTCAAATGTAAACAATTGATTATGGAGAATTCATATCTCATGGTGAGAAATGGTAGAAACGTTAGCTTTTGGTACGATCTCTGGGTGGGACTGGGAATCAAGCTAGCATCAGAGGCATTACATACTATCCCAGAAGAGATATCAGATCTGAAGGTAGCGGGCATTGTCTTGGATAGCGGGAAATGGGATGAAGCTTTCCTCATGTACTAGCTTACACCGAGGATGGTGCACAACATTCTGAAGTTGGAAACTCTGACCAGTAGGACACAACAAGACGTTAGAGTCTGGACTAATACATTGAATGGGGCCTTCTCTACTAATCTACATATACGATTCTTAAAAGGGATCGGGAGATCATTATTTAAGGAGATTGGAGCTTATTGTGGGGAACGGAGATAGCTACAAAGGTCAAGTTCTTTGCCCGGCTCGCTATGCATGGTGCACTCCTGACAAACTATAGGAGGGTACTTCATAAGCTAACCAGTGATGACAAATGTGAGAGGTGCATAGATAAAGAGGAGACCTTAAACCATGCTTTGAGAGACTTGCCACATTCAAAGGAGGTATGGATGGCTATTCTTAACATCAATTTAGTAGACATCTTCTTCCAGACCAATACTGATGGTTCGTTCAGGGAACAAGTGAAAAGCAGTGGTCAAAAGCTTCAGAGTTTTTTTAGTACTTGTTGGATGTTGTGGGGTGCAAGAAATACCCAAGTGCTTGAAAGAACCACTCTCCCAGTCCACCATCAAGTACAATGGTGAATGAAATATCTTGGGATTGATAGAAGCCAAAATAAGGTACAAAGTCACTGGACAGACAACACTAGATACAGTCGTAGCCTGGACGAAGCACAAAACCACAATAGCTACGATTGCTTGGGACCATGAAGGAAGATGGGAAGGAGGGATCATGAGAGAAATGAAAGTTGATTCAACTTTGCATATAAAATTCAACAGTGGATTTAGCCTATGAGATAGCTTGTAAGAGCAAGGTACCTAAACTGATTATTGAGACCGACTGTAAAGTGCTTGTAGAAATGTTGCAAAGTCACCCAGAGACCAACCCCAAATTCTCTAGGCTTATTGAAAGAATACAAAATAGAACATGGTTACAAGGTGAATGGGTCATTAGATTTAATATGAGGGAGTGAAACAAGGTTGTTGATGCCTTAGATAAGCACCACCAAAAACACAAAGTTGGTGTCTTCGATTACACGAGACCCCCAAATTTTATTAAGGTTGTATTAGATGGAGATAACTGTACTGGTAGTAGTGCTACCATATTTAAGTTTCAATCAAAATTTGTTCCATGTACATGCTACCCTTATTGGATTGCACGAGGAGGGTGAGATGAATAAATAGCCTCTAGGCTTCTCCAACAAAAAAAAACTTATACTTTACAATCAGAAGGGTTTAGATTATTCTTATAAAACCATCACATTATACATGTACGAGTAAAGTTGGGAGATGAAAACACCAATAAAAAGCTACAAATCATTCAGAGAATAATTTTCATGTGATGTTTTAAATTAGATATTAATAAATTGCAGAAAAATTTATGTCTAGATTAATAGATTGGAATGAGATGAAAGTTGCACATACATTAAAAACTTTATTAAATTTTACAATAATATTAACTAAAGAAAGTACAATTCATATACAATGATATAAATCAAACTACCACATAAAGTTTCATCTAAAAATGATTTTTATAATAAAAACAGAGTGGTTTCTCTATAGTTACATGAACTAATGATGTAGGCTCATTTATTGTTATTTTTTTAGTAAATTTCCTCCTAAAAATACATTTCCATGTAGTTAAAAGTATCGATTTTTATTTATCTTCTACTTATATTAAAATAATAAAACTAAAAATTTCCAAAATTTTATATCAAGTAAAATTTTAAAAAAAACTTGATTAAGTAATATAAACAGATAAGTAAAGTGATAATATATATTTCATTCTAGAATTTTATTTTATTCATTTTTTAAGAATTATTTACACATCACTTATGAAGTCGAGAATATATATATATATATATATATAATAATTTCTAAACAAAAACGAATTTTATATGTAGAGATGTCAAATGTTTGCAAAATTCAAAGCTATACCATGTGGATTCACAAAAAATTGTATTGTGTGTCTAGACAAGTTATTGGTTTTAATTAAAGATGTAAATGTGAGAAACATGGTTTCATTCATCATCATAGAAGTACCCCCTTCAATAGTTTTCAAGAAATCTATTATTAAACTTGTTTGAAGTCAATATATAATTATACAACTAACTCAATGGCTAACATCTCCATGCATGTCTCTCTAATTTTCATTTTATTCCATAGACCCGAATGACTGCATATCACTTATAGACCTACGTTGTTATTATTAGTACTACATACCCCATTAATACATATATATATTGTTGTTATATATCAATCCCAGTTAGCAGAACAATTTCTACTACTTTATATATATATTAATAATCATTGACATTGTTAGATCATGACATGTATATTTGAAGATTTGTAGAAGGATATGTATTACCATAAATGTAGTATATATTAAACTATCATTTCTAGAGAGCAATATTATCCCATTTGAATATGATCTAATATGTTTCTTAATCTTTTTTCTATAAATTTCCATACATTTAAGATAAGAAATAGTAGTTAAAAACATGAAAATTGTTCAAGAATTATTCATAAAAAAGAAAAATGTTTATATGATGACCTAAGGAGGGGGGATAAGTTCATATTAATAAAATTAGGTTTAGTTTCTCCTTATAATAATCCACAAGAGTTGGAATAAGAAAAAAAGAAACCATGTGAACAAATAACAATTGTGTAATCAAAGCCAAGACCTCAACCACTGTCCTGAGAGCCTCCAAGAGAGATTCAAAGGAGACCACTCCCTTGTATGCATAGTAGTTATCCTCATCATCATACAAAAAATCCCTAGGGAATGTAGGATCTTTATCTATGATTAAATAAATTTTAATAACAGAATATCAAGATAGTTAGTATATTTTTATTAAAAACTATTTATATTATATTGTCTAATTTTTAACGTTACATGAAATTGAAACATTAGTTATTTTCATAGTTTCTATTTTTAACTCCACATGCCACTTCAAAAAAATATAAATAACTTGAAGTGAAATAATAACTATTTTCTAATCTTAAGTAATTAAAATTCAAGACTACTACAGTAGTAGAATGTTTGAGGTCTATATGAATTTAGTTACCTATGATATAATACACATGTATCTAAATTTGTGTATTGTTTATGATATTCCTCATAGTTATTATTATATCCTTGGCAAACTATATTTATTAGTGGATAAAATGCATGGAATTATTTTGGATTTTATATGACTTAAAACTCCTTATGACTATGACCACGACATACATTTTCTCTCTCTATAATTTACCATGATAAGTGAAAATATTCAACTTGAAACTTGATTAGAATTATTGGTGATGATATTATAATTGTATAAAACTTGGATAGGGAAAGGCAGGTGAAATATAGTTTTTGTCATACAAACATTATTCTTGTGCATATTTGAATTATGATATATAGGTACAATTCAAGTGTTTTGTATACCTTTGCTCAAAGAAATTATCTACAAACTAATACTCTAGAAATTATTCATTATTGTAGTTTTCAACACAACCAATTCTTCAAACTAATCATGTAAAGTACTCAACTAAATGAGTATGGTTAATCTTTTTCACATGTCCCTTTATAATCTTATAGTGTATTATTCAATATGATGTCCATGATAGGATACCCATATGGTTAGAACCTTGATTTGTTACCAAAGAGGTCACAAGATCAAGCAATGGTGAAAACATGAATATAGTTGCCATTCTTTAAAAATATGGTACCATCCATGTTGATTTATCATACACATGCATGTTTTAAGCATATTTTCATTTGGAGCCTTAACATGTGGATGATATTGTATGACATGGTTGAGTTACACTTATAAACATCGTTAAATGATAAAATTTTGATTATGTTTGTAGAAGTCACATTTTCTCAAGGATCAAAGGTGACTAAGGTTAGTTAATGCACCCACAACAACAAAATTTTGGCTCTATTGGGAAATACCAAATAGAAATAAATTAAATGACCTTTTAGATTTCATGGAACCCTTCCCATGCATGGGCATATTGGACCCACACTAGAAATTACTTAAATAAATTATTATAGATGAGATGGTTATTGTAAATGCTATAAAGAACATGGTGCTCTTGTATGTCGTCAGATGCCCAAATAAAAATAAACAAACATGGAATGAGAAAATTAGAAATATATGTTAATCAACCACCCTGTGGCATGAACTCTTCAACTAAAATTCAAGGAAACTATTTGGTTATGTCATGGGATTCTATGAACCTCCACATTCAAATTCTTTCATTTGACGATATTTTATTTTTATTAGCATATTCACTCAAATTTTAGTTTATTACACCTTTTTCTTGCAATCATGTCCTATACCGACTAGGGGATTGAACTTGAATGTTGGTTATTGACCATACTTGTAATTTTAGATACAATGTAGTTATAAATAATGGTTAGACTAGGAGTGAGTATTTTCAATTTCCTTAGAGAAATATAACATTGATACTTTTAAGAAAGTTCATGATTATAGGTGTCCATACAGAAAGATAATAGTGGTACTTCTAATCATGATCATTAATCATGCAAGAGTATGAGATCCAATGTCTATTTTTCTTGAATTTTCAAATATTGTTTCTAAAGTCTTGAACTTTGATTTAAAATAAATCAATGACACACCTATAGATAGGGCATTACTTATAGTTGTGTATATATTATGTCCAAGGTAATAGAACATATTGAAACAAATTGGAATTCAAAATTAGTGATCTAAGGAATAGGGTTGATAAAATTATTGTTTAATAAGTTATATAGAATTTATGTATTATACTTTTGAGTACTTATCTAAAAACATATATCTAATAGTTGTGTGAGTCCTACAATGTAGGAAATTGTATACATTTTCCACATATGCATGTATTTTATTTATTTTTTTGAATGAACATTTCTATGAAATAAGTCATATCAAAAAAGTTACTTTCAAAAATATCAAGCACAAATGTAAACATTTGCAAAGCACATGCACTCACTAATCACCTCCTATTCACCTAGTTGTGTTGACTGAGATTCCTCTACAGACCTACCTACACAAAGTGGATCCAAAATTAGATTAGGTTTCTTCCCTTAAAGCTTAGAGAGTCTCCCCGAATCTCATATCTTCTTTAAGGAGTGTCCTAAGCCACCTAATATATGATGATTAGTTTGTTCTCATCTCCTCATGTGATCGCTTTTAAGACTATTAATCACATGATTTCTTGATTATGGGTAGCGTATGCATGGAGAAAGCAAAAAAACATTTGGAGAAAAATAATGATGCCATGATCTCACCTTAATTTGAAAATAAATTATCATTAATGACACGTACTCTTGAAGCTAAGAACTCGTGTATGCCCCTCAGATCATGTAAACTCAACTTTACCAAACCTAGATTGCATGCTTCCTATGTTTGAGGTAAATGATAACAATCTTGATATGATGTAATAAGGAGGAGTCATACCTCAGGCTCCACGATTGATGAGGTCCCTATTTTATTAAGTCCATGTTTCCCTATTATTGACCAAACCTCAAACATTTATTAGAAAACCTCTTCCATATTCTGATATTTGTCATGACCATGCTTTGGATTTACCATGATTTTGGACTCTAAAAATAATTACTAAAGACTTTAATACAAGAGGCATTTTCCTATTGATTTATATGCCTATCTGTAAACTCAATTTTGAATAATATGATGGAATTGGATCTCAATCTTTCCCTTTTATGATCTAACTCTCTGAGTTCCCAATTTAACTTCTTGATTTCCACATGTACCCATACCTTGATCTTGAAAATAAGGGATCACAATTATGGTCTTGTTATTACAAATCCTTAAACATGGTTTCCTTATTATAATCTTGATCTTTGATCTCATGGCCTTGTGGAATATGGTTTGATCATTAATACTCTCCCTATTTTGACATTCTTGATGGTTCATGACTAGTAAGGACGAATGTGCTAGATTAGGGTAGGAGTTAACTTATGACTCCTTAACCTAGGAAACACGCCTATTATGATTGATATAAATTTTCAACTTGATCATTATTTAGAGTGTTGGAATGGTAACCCATTCCATGCAATTTTGATTTCTTTACCAGAATCTCTAATAGATCTTATCTAGGATGATTTTAATACTTGATCTTAAATTTAAAATTAGTGATGACATTCAAATATAATGTTATTGAACATAGCTTGCGGTCAAATTCCTAGAAAGATATAGATCATTCATCAACCTCTATACCATGATAAAATAAAAATTGACAATGGATATGTCAAGATGTTGCTTGAATACTGCTCAAATATTGATCAATTTTTGTATACGGATGAATGGTTACACCAACGGTCTAGGTAGGAATCTAATCCATATATTCTAAATGTTGTACCTATGACTTTGGGGTTCAAACTTTGATCTTGATATTTATTTATGAAATATACTCATAAGTATTGATATTGATATTTATTTGACTCTTTTGATCACTCAATTTTTGTCTTGAGATCACCCCTGATAGAGATTGATGACTTTTATGTTCTTCGTTCACAAAAAAATTGAAATAATGAAATGTTTATCTCTCTATTAATGACTAGGTATTTCATACGGACTAGGATCGGATCTCCCATCAATCTTGATATCAAAACCATGAAATTGAAATATGATGTTTGTCTCAAATAATTGAAATATCAAAATTGCAACCATGGAGGTACAACTCAGCCTAAGACAATATAAAATCTAGATCCCTAAATTTCACGAACAAATGTCATGTCTTACTCTTGAACCAAATCTCTGTATTCATTTGAATTAAAATGTGATCTCTCCAAATGTGTGATCTATAGGATAATCTCTCCAAGTTTGTGACTTGTGTGATGATATTTTCAATTTGATGATTAATGTAACTATGCTTTGACATAAATGCACGATTGTTCAATTTTGGAAAAAAAGGTTAATGTTTGAAGAAATGATGATAATTTATTGGAATGTCGTGATGATTGTTAATTGGAATGGGAATTAATATTAATTGGAGTATCATGTTAACTTTAGGGACAATTTCTTTTAGGGTAGAAAGGATGTGACAACATTGATTTTCTTATTCGTCAAATAAATTTGCATCTCGACTCATTACATGATCAACGACATTCAATAACATCTTGTAGCCTCAATTGGATTACTTTGAGTCACATTATGATCAGTGAATGAAATGAACTAAATGACATGTCACTTTGTGCTTATATTGATTATAGTTAATTGCATAATTACACTTTTAAAAATGAATAAAAAAATCGAGTTCCCTTAATATTATAGTATGGGATCCAAAATATTAATATAAGAAGTAGAGGAAATTTTTGAACCAAAATTGAAAATTTCACCTCAATCGAAGTGACAATTTGGGAGATATGAATTTTACAAGGTTGTCAAAGAAACACAAATTATGAACTGACTTTAAAAACTCATCAATCCATGGGAGCCCCTCTCGACCAATGAGAGGTCTCGATCCACCCTCATCCTTGGATCAAACTTTGGTCCGCGATGGACCATAATATAATGACTTCCAGTATGTCTTCTATCTTGCATCAGGGCAAGTACAAAAACATTGCAAATGCCCTTCTTCTTGCCCATATTGGCACTCCAATACTCCATATGATAAATTGATGAGTAAATTGCATTCATTGTTTTTTTTCCTTCACTTCCCTCATCTTATTTGCCATATTCATGCCATGTCTTCTCCTCTCCCCTCATTCTTCTTCATTAGGGAGAGGTAACACCGCCACTTCTGTCTCTGCTTGAGAGAATGGGCCATGAGCCCCCTTGGGTGAGGTCAAGGCCACCTCCAACCTCACAGCGGTTGGGTAAGACCAACTAACCAGATCATGCATCCTGGAAAGACCAAATTTGTGGGAAACATGGAGATCTAGCAAGAAGTCCTCCATGGGTGCCACCACTACAGATGAAGCCTCAAGCTCGCCCCCTCCCCCCCAACCATGGTTGTAGAGAAGTGGCCCCTGTTGGCTATCAGTGACCTCTAGCAATGAGGGGCAGCCACAGTTTGCTGGGGGTGCAGTGACTAGTAGATGAAAACTACATACAAGTTGAGGTGCATATCTAGATGGGGCCATAATCTACATCCTAAGTAGGGGGGACAGGATACATGGACCAACCCTAGCCCTAGGTTCGATATCCAAGGGTACACAACCCCTAATTTAAGGTAAGAACTTTATAAAATAAATAAAAATTTCTCATTTATCCAAATTTGGACTAATTATATACCATTTTGATCATAATAACGAGACCTACAACATAAATATACTCATGGTACTCCTAATTTTGGTAAAAGTGATACTTTTATGCTTACTTAATACTATACGCCCTATTTTTTGTCCCTTGTACAAATAATGATCTCATCATGCCCTAAGCCTCTGAATCAGTAATTTAACTCTACTTTAGACTTGAATAATGCCTTGGATCATCTTGATGTAATCCAAGTGACTACTTTGATCCTACAAATGACTCTTTTATGTACTTTCATGTGTGGCATAATCAAAGATGAAACCTTGGCCTATTTTTCTACACATGATCACCTAATTAACCTCAAAATCAATAACCTCTTTGTTTCTTTGTGACATGACATCCTAAGATCATATGCATTTTGCCATGATGTAGCTCATATGACCATAAGACTCACCTTTTACACTATAATGCCCCCAAAGTTTGGTGTTTAAGTACTTATATGATTGAATCCTAAAATCCTTATGCAAAAGTGATCCTTAATCTTCAAACCTATTATGACCTTCGAATCAATCCTTATAATGATTGGTAACATGAAATTCCAAGAATCCCAGCCATATGCATTTTTAAATACATGTAATACACTTATGACAAATAACATGCTCTAAATGCATATGTTTATTTTTAGATTCTAACCTTGCTAAAACATGATCTATGTTACACATGTATCTTAAGACGTCAAATCGATATATTTTTCATCCTTGTAGCTCTAATTCCCAAAAAACCTACTTAATTCTCTTATGAATTGGAAGTGTGAACATGTTGCATGAAATTGATCTGATATGACTAGTTGTGATCTGACATAATTAAACCTTGATGGTAATCTAAATATCATGTTTTCTCTATTCCTAGATTAGAGATTATCTTATTCTTATGACTTTTCTAATGTGGATGTCCCTTCTGGACCTAAGCTACCTTTGTGATATTTGCGTTGTGTGTGCATGCATGTTTGACAAGATGGAACTATACTTGAAATATTTGATACCTAGGTTTTGGAGAACATCCACATTAAATGATTCAAGTTTATCTTACCGAAATATCACTAATCTAAGGCAACATATTATGTCTTCTTACATCTTAGGTTCCCTTGGGTTGGTCCTTCTCTAGGAATCATAAGAATCATAACTTGATGTGATAACTTGGATCTTTCTTTCTCCTCACATATATGCTATGAACTTCACCCTCACTATTTTTCTCAATCTTGAATTCAATTTTATGATTGAATGTGTTTTGATGCTCAATTGGTTTGTCTCATGTACATGTGCCTTGTGGTGACACTCAATTTGCTTTGAGATCTAAGTTTCTAATCCTTAACAAGTCACCATCTTGTAACCAATTTTGAACCTAACAAATGTAATCATTTTACTTTTCATTATTTTTCATTTTGTGGATATTTCAATCATCTTTCTAATGGCACAAAAATTGCCTCTCTTGGACCATCGTAGCTCGAGATATAGCCATTCAAAACTGGCTCAATTTCACTTGTCTTAAATTGATTATATACATTTTTAATCCTTGTTGGGCCTTTATTGGAGGGAGCAACCCAACTAAAGGGCATCCCCTTAGCTATCCCAACAATAGACTCTCAGCCAATCACAAAATGCTTTCTCCATCCCGACTAGGTTGGACTGTTGGATCACTCTCCCACGGCTTACACTTTAGATCAACAGTCAAGAGATCAACCCCTTCCTCCATACTACTCACCAACACATTAGACACTGACACCACCTACCTCATCTTTGGCGCCACTAATCCACTCTTTTTCTCACCTCTTGATGCAAATTAAGACCCCTTCCACCTATAGATCTCCCTTTCAAACTGCTTCCCCCTCTTTTCTTGGCTGCTTGCATGCCCTAGTGCCCTAATTTTTTTTTTCTTCTCACCCTACCTTATTCCTACGGCACCACTGTCTCCTTCTTTGGGCGTCTCCTCCTAGAGCACCTTTGGAAAAGGGGAGGGGCGACATCTTCTCTGACAGGTTTCTTCGAGCATGTGTGACTGGTTCACTCCCTTCCCAAAGGTCCCCATCCTGGAGCTAGCCCAACTCCATTGAGCAAGCTCACTCCTGCACCGCCATGGTGAGGGAAGGGTCTGCACATGTGGGATGCTAAGCCAACGACCCCAGTCGACGGGAAGCTACAAGTCACCACTCATGTGACCAGACCTCGGGCCTCCAGCAAACACTGCCCATCACCCTCGACCACCACACGACCAACTTGCAAGATGTCCAAGTCGCTCCCCCGTGGGCTTGGGAGAGAGCTAGGTGCCAACTCCTCATGCCATTTAGGGTAATTTCATCACAAAAACCCTATTTTATGAACCTAACTTCAAATTCACATATCTCCCAAGCCCCTAATGCAAATCCTATGATGTTACATATGATTTTGTTCATAGAACAGTCACCTTTTGCAATGGTACTGATATCTCATGCTATTTTTACATATTTCATCCCTATTTTGATAAAAATTATGCCTTTTTAACCTTGTGCTTATTAATCAACCTCTAACATACACCACTCTAATATTTAATGATCTTGAACCATATAACCCTAAAAATTAGTAACTTTACTCCTTGTGAACGTGATGTAAGTGTCTTGGACCTTCTCTATATGCACCCTAATGTGATTTTGACCTAGCATGACATAAAATGATTCATATATATACTTAAATGATGTAACTTGATATTATGTGAAGCGTGGATCTAATTACTCTTCATGACATGGTTGAATGTCGAAATCAATAATCTTTTCTATGATTTATGACATTATTGACTTTGATCTTGTGTATTTTTGTAATGATTGACTCATACAACATAAGGGCTTACCGTTGCACACTTTAATATCCTAATATGTGAGGTTTGTGTGCCTTTGTGATTGCATCTTTAAACCCTTATGCAAAAGTGATCCTAAATGTTCAAGCATGTACTTTTGCTTTCATACCATACCCTAATATGACTTGTAACATTAAATGTGATGTAATGCACTCATGTACTCTTTTGACTGCATGTGACATATGTATGGTGTCTAACATGTTCTAGATGCATATGTTGATTTTTGGACTCTAACCTTGCTAGATCATACTCTAATTCTATCCCTGGCATCTTAATGACTTCAAATCAGTAGAATTATCATGTTATAGCCCTAAAATATTAAATTGATATATCATATGTCCTTAATGCTTCTATGACTTGGAAATATGACCCCATTGCATGGATTGATCTAATATGACTTAATAATGATCTTGAATGTTGATAATAATCCAAATATTATGCTTCCACTATTTCAAAATTAGATTTTATCTTCATCTAAAACTACTCATGATATGGATGTACCACCTAGACCGAAGTTGTTGGTATGACCATTGAACAATGTTGAATAGTTGCATGCATGTGTGGAACTTTAGAATTAAGATTGAGATACTTGAAACCTAGGTACAAGGGGACATCCACATGAGTTATATGATTCTTATCTTACCATACCTATTTATATAAGACCCATTATTATGTCTTTTTTACAAACTAGGTCAACCTTAGATTAAGCCCTCTCTAAAAATCTTACTCAAGACATATCGTGTACTCTACTCATAAGCTACGATCAATCTCTTGACCCCACAATGATATTGGATTGTTTGTATGTATGCTCATATGAATTCTAGGGTAGATAATTACTTGTTTGAGCTACTGTTTCCTATGAATAGTTCATTCATGTTTGATTATACTATGTTTACAAACCTTGAACAAAATTAGAGAAATTCATCGTATATCTTGGTGCACCTGCCTGAAGTTTTGGGGTAAGGACACTAGTTTGGGCATTTTACTTGAGATTTCAATATAAGGAGGATCATTATGATACAAGGGTTAGCTATTAGAGATGTCGTTGAGGTCCCTTAACGGATAGGGTTAGCTAATATTTAGCATCCTTATAGACTCTTCCAAGGGAAGTTAGTCAAAAGGCCTACGTTTGATATAATGGACAAAGAAACTTAAATCATTATTTGTATAAAACAATGTCATTGAGTGTTCTCTCCTAGCTTCTACATCTCACCACAGCAAAAATACCCATTAGTGGCCTTTTAGAAATGCCACTGAAAAAAATAAACGCCACTAAACATGTTTAGTGGCATTTGTTAACACTTAAAAAATGCTCCAGTACCAATGCCACTAGAAAGATAGTGGCGTAAGTTGTAAACTCCACTAAACATTTGGATCTAGTGGCTTCAAATAAATGCCAAATAAAGGTCACTAAAACATCATTTGGCATTTATAAAAAAACCACTATCCATCAATTGGCTTTTATATAAAGGTTGTTATTTTGTATAATGTTGTTGTATGAAACGGTTCTGATTGAGTGTAATGGCATATAAAAAAAGCCACTAATGACATACTAGTTCTGTATTACTACATTTTCATGGTTTTTAGTCATTAAAGTTTTAGTTCATTATCAGGTTTTCTAATTGAATGCCAATTGCTGCCGAACTCAGATTTCCAAAAGTATGAATATTTTTTATTTATAATCAAATGACAATTACATGGGGAGGACATTCTACCTTGCCCCTTAGATTGAATACAACACCAATGATATACTTTCATATATATAACATTTTTCTATTCAATACAATAACTTCTAAACCATTGGATCTATCTCTTACCTGATATGATAAGCATGCCGACTTCAGAGCTCCTTTAGGAAATAGCTTCAACAGCCCATTCAGCAAGCACCTTCTCAAATGGAGCTTCTTGACTTGATTTCTTGACTTGATTGTCTTCCACAACTGTTGAGAATCTTAGATTTTTGGCATTCAAAGATGAAGACAGCTGAATCATTTTCTACAACTCATCTGGCCTCAACAACAAACAATCTTTGAAATTCAATGAAACTCGATCTTCACAAAGATGTACATGTATACATGTCCCTTTCCAGTATCAAGATAGAACTGTAACACAAAGGGGTAAAGATCAGCCTCCAATTCCAATAAGAATATAAACAAATAATACTCAAGGCCTAAAATAAGAAGATGAACTTACACAGGAAACTCATACAGAAAAAAAAAGAAGATTCAAACTATATGGAATAACAATATTTCTTAACATAGTAATTGTCATTGTGGATTATGGATCCAAGATTCTAATAGAAATAGAATGAGAGGTAAAAGTCCAGAGTGGATTTCTTTTAACCCTCTTAGGCTAGACCTAAGTCCACTACAAATTTCCCAAGTTGACAAGACATTTAGCTCTAACATATCCATAACAACCAGTGATAGAAGCAAAACTTCTTAATTCTAATAGCATTGCCTCCACACAAAATGTGGGTAGCCATCCATCACCTCATTTGTGTGCTTGTCATCCATATCATCATCCTACTAAGTACCTACACTAAGTCTACATCATTAGTGCAACAGAATAAAAACTCAGAGGTGCCTTCTTCTTAGTAGCCTGTCATTAGAAAAAAATTAGATGCAACCTAAAATAGATGAGATCAACTACTTCTACTAAGTTGGGTTATTGTCCAAATTTTTTAGTGTGTCTATATTGAAGAGAGAGAGAGAAATGTTGGGAAGCGAATCACCTCATGATCTTTGACCACTCCACAACCAACTTGAAATAAAGATGTCTCATTTAGAATTTTTCATTATCGTGGTGGCAAACACACTGGCACAGTAGTAGCTGATCAGTGCAAACAACAAGTTGGTCACCAAGCCCCTTGTTGAATTTAGTGGTTCTTTCATTCATCATGGTTAAGAATGTGTTTAGAAACTTGGACAACCAAGTACCTATGTTTTCATCTTGTAAAGATTTTAACAAGATTCCACCATGAGTGTTGCATGGATATATTGAAATCTAGCCTAGATGCCATGGCTTTCTGCTTGAAATGGAGAAGACATACTACATTAGGAGCTCTGGACAAATGGGAATATACACTCCTTTCACTATTATCAAAATACAGTTCCCCATCGTTGCTATCTATTATATGATCAGTAGATGGAATGGAATAACTAGGCCTTCTGATGTGTCCATAGATGTGATATGATGGATCCATGTAGGAAAACAATTTCATCACACACCTACAAGATAATTGTATAAAATTAGCATATTGTTATTTTCCACAAGAAAAAAAAAAAGCAGACATGCAAGAAAGTCTTTTTTGTATGTAACATAATCGTTTACAATCCAACAAAAAGTAGAATTAAGAAGAGTTTGTAATACTTTTATACACAACACAAATGATAGTAAGCATAGTCACATATACAGATTCATTCAACCAGTTTGAAAAGGTCATATTTTGGGGACAAAGTGGAAAATGTGACAAAATTGGATTGAATATGATCAAAAAGTAATATCTCATCAGAGAAAAAAGTGAAAAAATATATAAATGGTGCTACTATTGAATGACAATGATGAAATATGGTTCTTTAAAGTAAAGTAGCAATATGTAAGCATATTCCAATACTTCAATTGTTCACTAGAATAGTATATTCATGCCGCTAGTGATCCCCCCAAAACATGATTTTGAAGCAGGATAGGAATACTAGTTGAAGTTCAACAACGTTGGTGATCCAACTCAAACCAAAGAATCATACTTCAACCAAGTAGGATGATCTGATTTTGTATTAGCTTACCCTATAGATCACACAAATAAGACTAGAAGAGGAAAAGATTTCTATTCGTGTAGGTTCTTTTAAGGATACAACTTGGTTCTACATTCAATGTTTGGCTTCAATGAATTCATGATGAAATTGAACTAAACACAAATTGCAATTTCAGTTTATAGAAAGTGTTTTTTACAACTAAATTGAATACTATATCATCTATTGTGCTATTCAACTACTAGTCAGATGTAGATCACGAATAAGATTAAACCCCAACTATATTGGAACAATATGGATTTATTGATTGTTGAGTTCTCCTTATGAACTATTCACAAATTCATTTCTTTGTTTCTTTCAATAACATTACTTCAAGCTTATGCACTTGCCAATCAGCATTGCACATACCATTGATTAGATTTATATAATTTCTACCAATTGTGCATATTGCCCTCATGCACCATTCATCATGTACCAATCACCTTAAAGGGACTAGGTATTTATCTATAAATATGATTTAGGTAGGATAACGGTCTACGTGTACATTTATCCACCTAATAGAACTACATAACATGTAAGGTAATAGTCTTACAGATTATTATAATAGTCACTCAATAGTGCTCAATTGATTATAGTAGTCACTATAGAGTGCAGTATAAGATGGTTGTGAGGGAAGCTTGAGTTTGAATTTTTCATTGGATGACCATATAGACACATGTGTCAAATTTTTGAATTATCTATTGATTTATACAATCAAGAGCTACAATATCAGTAAGCATATCTAGAATTTCTTAAACGAACTCTAGATATAATATGACAAGTGAAGCACTGAATGTTATCAGGATATAGCTAAGAGACTATAATATCATACTAAGACTATGATATGCAACTTTAGGGAGTCTACAAAAGATCTATAAACTGAGATAAATCTTAAGCAATCAACCAATTCTAGCTTCAAACTAACATGCATACATCAGGTAGTCGAGTTGGACCAAGAAGATCAGGAGCAATATGATTCTAAATCCATTTCAAGCAATAGAATTTCAATATGTACACACCTTCAGAATAGGGGGCATGGGAGGCAACAAAGCATTAGCAGCTCCTACTAAATGAGCTGGAGGTGCAGTAATAATGTCCCCTCTAAATTTCTCAGCAATCTAAAATATCAAACACAAATAATCATGAGAGTTATTTGACCTTGTTGAACCAATAGGGAATAGTTAGCTGAAAACTTGAAAACTTACCCATGTTAACTCTTCAAATGATTCAACCTATGTTGATGTAATGATCCCTTAGTTGTTGAATCAAGAGGATCAACAACAAGGTAAATACCAAGCTCTGATACCAAGCTCGGATATCTAACAAGGAGAGAGAACAAGGGTCAAATAAAAATATAATTAATTCTCATTTAAAGTTACACACAGACCTGACGTAACAACAGAGTTGTGGCAGCATCCAAGTGAGCAAATGTTGTGGTAGGAGCAAGATCTTCTAGATCATCAACAAGCCCATATTTAGCTTGAAGCACATAAAATATGAATTTACAATCAAATTGAACATTTATGTCAAAATCCAATATGTATATTCTAGTTGGTTCTTAGGAGATTAATATCAGTTGGATCTGCAATAAAAAACTCTCAAGAAGCAAGAGTTTTTTCACCAGAATAACAAGTGATTTGGATATCTAAGACATATTAAACTCAAATCTGAGACTGATCACATACTATCAACATATTCATAGAATGATGTAACCTACCATTTTCAAATCAATGCATGCACACATGTATATTAGTTTTTAGGATATCAATATGGTTTTCAAGAACGAAAATCATGATTTCTAGTTATCAGGAATATACTTTCTCATGAAATAAAATTTACGATACAAAGTTTGACTGCTCTCCATGCTATGAAGGATGACATTCCAGTTGTCTTTGTTTAGAAGGATTCCTATTCATACAGTGAGACATACATATTTTGGCACATGTGAGAGAGCAAATGGAGATTTTTTATGAAGCTGGTGCAAGGAAATATTCAATATGCACATGTGAGAGACAAAATCGAGATAGATAATGGAGGTGACACTAAGGAATATGCAATATATATCTAGAATTGGGAAGACTGATAGGCACATAGATACAAGAGAAGTTTATGCAATTGACCCTTGTACAGAAGCTGCAACACACCATTAAACCTCATGGATAATATGATATCCCATTTTGTATATCATAATAGCAAATAGCTAGGATATACCTAAACATGAAGAAGTCGAACCATGTCTCTTAATGCATCCACATCAACAATGCTTCTACTAATTTATTTTTCAGAGATCTTCTGGGAGCTATTCCTGTTATATCAAACTGAGAACCCGTAACATCGCCCCTCCTGGATGATTCACCATATTTGCTCCTTGAATACATTAAATAGGGTATCATGGTGATAACAGTGAGAAAACCTTTCACATAACATATTAGCCTCTGAAACAAGTGCATGAGTCTGGATGGAAATACAAACCTCACTTGTAACACATACAAGACCTCATGCATAGAGAAGAACCTGCTTATCATGTTTGAACATGACTTAAATATAAAGATAGCTATAGGGAAGCCTACTAACCACCTCAAGCAATTTAGGAGATGTAGCTATTATGGAAATAGTATCTCCCTCAACAGGATGGGCCAAACCAATCATGGGAAATAGATACACAAGCTCTATCGCAAGTCTTATTCACCAAGTGTGATAACCAAAATCAACAGTCAGTGTAGAGGAAGAATCCATGCCATGGATAAGGAGATCGATGTCTTGAATTCACTATTCTTCAATATTCTATTCTAGCATGTCAAACAGGAAGGTAATAAATTTGGCCATGATCTAGATGTTGTTGCTAATTTGAAAAATGTAACCCAATCTCTCAATGCTAATCCAGCTATTGTATTTTAGTCAACTATATGTGACCCGATATTTACTGTTGTTTTATGAAAATCATTTATTCGTGGCTTTTGACTATTGTATTTCAGTCAACTATATGTGACCCAATATTTACTGTTGTTTTATGAAAATCATTTATTTGTGGATTTTTATTTGACAATGTACATTTGTCAAAAGCATACTGAAATCCAAAATATTTTGTCTGTGATAGTATGATTATATTAATATCAATGACAAAGGCTCTTCTTTATCAGAAACCTAGCATATGGTCCCAAGATTTAGAGAGACCCTGGAATCACCAAATTAGAACTAGATGACTATAATATGTTCCTTTTTTCAAATAAAATAACAGAACTAAAAAACGTTGGTCTCATGCATCAATTCAGCTATACAATATACAAATGCATACTCCATACATCTAGAAACTTTATTGTCAGGAGATGTTACACATATAATATTTCAATATACAGTCAATGATGAAACACTTTATCAAGATTGTAGGTGTCCTCATGTCAAACTTAATATATGGTATTTAATGACAGATAATGGCATAGCATAGGTGGAGGGACTATCAAAAATGAAAGTAACTATGCACACTAGTTAGTACATGCAGCTAGCCAACAATAGATAAGTCAATATGAGAACATCCAGGAAAAAAGATAGAATCAACAACAACATAAAGATAGAATTAGAGAATTGATTTTCTTGACATAGATATCATGTAACAATATCAAAATAATTGAGGTCTCAAAATACTAAATGATTCAAACTAAAAGATTAAGGTATGTGCATAATCATCTACCATGGTCATGAATGATTCATTTACCAGTGCCACCTGATTAAGGATCACAAGTATGCATGGATATGTTGTGTAGAATAGGAAGCAAAAAATACATTCACATTCAGCAGTCTGAATGTATTGAAGAAGACTCCATGTACATGTCCCTCAAGGCATGCCTCTTGTAACTCTATTTAAAAAAAAACCACAAATGCATAGATGATCCATCACAAATGCAAACATTGCTCAGATGTAAGTCTCACAAACAAGATGCTCAAACATTCCTCATATCTAAAAACCACAAACCATTCATAGTGAATGTATTGTCCATAATACTAAGATTCTCCATAAAAAAATCAAAAGCAAGTCAAAACAAAATAGGATTGTCATTTGTCAACATTGTCTATGACAATGGACATGAAACAACATTATTTGAATCGTCTTGTACTCATAAAAAATTGGATTAAAGAAAAACAACTATATATGTCATCTCTCTAGATAGTATCCAAGAATGCAGTTATGTTTAAACTTCATGTCCTACAGCAAATGGAAATGACTTTAGATACTACTTTTGTTTTCAATTATGTAATATTATAAGCATTACTTTATGCTCACCTTGGCAATATATGTGTTTTCAGCTATGCTATGATGTTGCCAACAACATCATGAATAGATTGATATTGATCATAAGGTCTCACTAGAGGATCGTTGTCAACAAAGCAACCTCTACAAAAACACCAACAAATGATGGGCCTAAAATTGCACCTCCCACCCTTTTCATGGGGTCAACCTTAGATACTCGACCGAATGTAATTCTAGCATCTGGATCTGTGAAACTTAACAGATACACATCCTAGAAACAAAATACAGTTTACATAACAATTTTATAAAAATGTAAAATGAAGTGCAATTTACACAAATACAAACATACTTGTCCCTTCTTAAATGATGAATGTCCTATATGGAGTGGAGTTTGCATTGATAAGTTTGTCTGCATAATTATTTTATTTTTGTCATAAGTCCATAAAATTCAACATGGAAAATAATTGATACCACACATCTTGTATAAAATGTATTCATACTTGGATAGTACCAACATGTTGTGCTTTACTATTTCCTGCTCTAGTTAAGGCAAGTAACTCCTCTAATGTTTGGTTGAATTCATCATTTTGTTCTTGAAGTTTTGCATCAAATTCCAACCATTGTTCTTCAAGCTTATCCTGGAAATGCTTCCTTTGCGCTTCTTCAAATTCTCGAGATTTACGGTTCTTGCCCCATATATCAGAAGGTGATGGTCCAAGTCCATAACTACAAACATATCCTGGTCTCTCTTCTCCCATAACATGCCTATAAATTTCATCTGAAGTAACATCAGGTTGTTATCTTCGCAGCTCTTCTCCTACCTCAGAAAATTTTTCCTACATACAACAAATCATAGGAGATGAATTTATACCAAATATATACCTCTTTGCAATTAGTATATGTAACATAATACTATAGGATAGGATGTGTTGTACCAAAATTTTGGTGGATTCAACATCAACTATGCTCCCATCTTTTTTACGATGAGTTTTCTCAAAAAAACATTATGGGATCCACTTCTCTTCCTATTTCCTTCTCCATCTTTATCATTCAAACAAGGCTATTGTAAATATCAAATAAATGGATGTCATCAAACTGTCTAAATGGATCACAAAAATTACTAACTTACATCATATTTCAGACATGCAAATGACTTGGTTCCTGTTGTGTGGCTAACCTTTTGAAATTTTCTACTTATCTTGTTAGTTATAGACTTCCTCTGTGGAAAACATTGTAGTATTATGCATAGTAATTATCTGTGAGGTACTTTAAGTATTAATGAATAGAAGAAAAAATATTACCCTTCCTTTATTACTCCTCCAATAATCCATAAGAAATTTCGAATGAGACTTGTCCACGCGGGAAACAACTTATTGAAGTTGTTGTTCGTATGGACTATCTTCTAGGAAGTATAGTATCCTTAACTCCCACTTGTGGTCCTTCCATTTCTTTCCTATTCTCTTCATTGTCCACTCCTTTAGATCTAAATCCATTGTGAATTTATTCTACCGACATAAAGGATATCAATTAGAAGCTTCATTTAACCATTTAAAAATAAAATTTAATAATATACCTTCACAAAATTTCATATAGAATCTTTTTTATTTGTTGGAAATTGTCTCTAGTCCTCGTAGTTTAGTGGACAAAGATTGGGATCTCTTGCAATGGTTGTCAGAAAACTTGATAAGTGACATTGGTTTTCACCTACTGGTTGTCCAAATTGATTTTTCTCAATGGGAATAGGATCATTGGGCTTTCTTTTCCAAACTTTCAAACATTGTGTTCGGTCACGTACTCAATGTTTTTGACCTAAGCATTCATTCATAAAGGATAAAATATATATGGAAAATTATATATCATTAAATGTTGCACTATACACGCAATGATATGAATAAAATGATTACCTAGCCCATCAGAAGGTGTTGTTGTAACATTCAATGACTCAACATGGTGATCAGAGATGTCATTTTGGTCCATGTTATCAGGAAATGCATTGCTATTTTGGTTACTAGCAGTTCTATTCTCTACACTTCTTGAATGAATAGACACGGAAGCATTGACATTAGACACACGTGATAGTTGTGAATTTCTTGATCTTGTAACTTTATCACCACTTTCTTTTTTGTGTTAATTTTGGAACCTTGTTCCCATCTCCTTTTTAGTTACGCATGTTTAAGAGGTTTTCGAACCACCAACCATATTAGAGACTTGGGGAGACATGGCTGATTGTGTATTTTTTGCATAGCTAATAGCAGCTTTATTGAATTTCTTTGCTCTATCATTTTGAATTTTAGCTGGAAGGGAAGCTAAATTTTTTTTGGAGCGATTTGAGGATGACAGGTTCAAAGATTTCCAACAACCATGTCGAGTAATGCTAGGTAAATGAGTTTTTGTACAAGAGTCATTGTTGTTGTTTTATCATTCATTGTGGTTGTCTTGTCATGGCAGCTGTCACTGTACTAGTCTCTTATCCTGAGTATATCAAGTCACATATAAATGAAGACATTTAAAAGAATATTGAACAACATAATAGCAATTTTATAATTAATATCTAAAAATGAAACGCATAGATATTTAATCAAATATAATTATAAATAACAACAGAGACAAGGATAAATTTGATTAAGAAGAATGTCAGACATGCAAAATGCATACACCTAGCTAGAGCATGATGTGAGACAGGAAATTAAAGAGATACATCGAGCCAAAAAAGGCTTATATAAGTCAAATAATAACGACAAACTAAAAGAAACATTGGTTGCTATTTTGTAATCTTCTCATTCAAAACTGTCATCATCATCACTTTGAGATACACTTTCATCATCCTGCTGAATTTGGATTGGTCTTTTTCAATTGTTGAACTATCAACAGTGATTCCTTCCATATCCAATCTAACTATGTCACAATCAGTATCTTCATCCTCTGATGTCATTGATGGCCCATATCTAGTTTCACCTTGCACATAAGCTTTGACATTCTCAATACAAGATTGTTCTTCCATGTTGAACATATCTCGTGGGGCAATCTTTACAGCAAAATGCCACCCTTTTGTAGTGACATCTTCTACATAAAATACTTGTCCAACTTGAGATGCCACTGCAAACGGTTCTCCTGTAGTTTGCAGTCATCTCAAATTAACAACAGTCAACCCATGTTCATCATGCTTAATTCCCCTCTTTGAGTAGATGTCCACCCAATCACACTTAAATAATGTCACCTTAAAGTGTTCATAATAATTGAGTACAATAACATCCTTCAAAACACCATAGTAGGTAACATCTCTAGTAATTGGATTGCGGTCAGTGGTTTTAGAATAACAATCAGTCTTAGCTACTAGAAAGACTCCACTATTTTGTGTTTTTCGGTTTGCATCTTTTGCCTTGGTATGAAATCTGTGACCATTGACAACATAGCCCTTGTACTTAATGGCCAGTTGATGTGGACCTTGAGAAAAAAACTTGATTTTATCATCCACCATCTCTGTTCTTAGGAGTGTCTCAATCTAACAAAAGAAAAGTTTGTTAGACTTTATTCATGAAGCATAACAAATTTAATTAGCACAACTAAACTCACATGTTCCTTAAAACATCCATCAAATGAGTTACTATGTATTCTCTGAACCTTCATTAAGGACTTTTGAGGATGTTTTTGCCTAATGATATCATAGTGCTTCCTGAATACAAAATATGTGCAATATGTCATTGGAATATGTTATAGAATTTTATTAATAGAAGACAATTGTCACTAACTTACTTAATGTAGGGTTCAATTGCTTCACAATTGAATAGTACATGCTTATGGGCTTGTTTCAATGTATGTTTGTCCAAGACACATGTTAGCATTTTACCAATACCACAAACTACTATCGAGAAAATAGACCAATCAACACTGTCATGTGTTGGCTTGTTTTCCAAATTTGCTTCGTCAGTATCATTTTGGCCGATTTAATTTTGTTTCAACTCCATCCAAGTATCTTGAACAAAAAGTTAGACACTCTTCGGCTATATATCCTTCTACTATTGATCCTTCTGGATATATTTTATTACAAACATATCCTTTTAGGGTCATCAGATACCTGATAATAAAGTTGAGGAAAATATTATGACAAATTACATTCCAATAGGTAAAGTCATCATGACGTATGAAAAGTTACCTTTCAATTGGATACATCCAACGATACTGAATAAGGCCAGCTATCTTAGCTTCATAAGTGAGATGGACTGATAGATGCACCATTACGTCCAAAAAAAATGGAGGGAATATCTTCTTCATCTCACAAAGTGTCACAGCTATTGCATTTTCCAATGCAACAAAATCATTTGGATCTATGACTTTAGTGCACAACCTTTGAAAATAGCGACAAAGATTAATAATACATGACTTAGAATTCTTACTGGGGAAAGACACAGTGACAGCTAATGGCAGAAGTTGTTGCATTACATGTGATAATCGTGACTTTTCATTGGTAACATCTTCTGATCCTTCGGTCGTGCACATATAGATATATTAGATGCATACCTGTCTGGAATTTTGACAGATTTTAGGAGGTTGAAAAATAATATTTTTTCATCTTTTCTCATTGTATAGCAAGCTGGAGGTAGGATGGTATATTTACCAATAGTATTTGGATGAAGCAAAAATCTGATTCCCATATCCTCCAAATCCTTCCTTGCATTCAAGTTGTTCTTACTTTTATCCTTCAAACCTAGCAATGTTCCAACAATACTCTCACATATATTCTTCTCAATGTGCATGACATCGAGATTGTGCCTTACAATGTTAGATTTCCAATATGGTATCTCAAAAAATATGCTTTTCCTATCCCAATTGTGTGTTGAATCTTTACCTCTTGGCCTTTTCTTACCAATTATAGTTCTTTCTTCCTCCAATTGTGAAAAGATTTGAGGTCCAGAAGGAGGTTTAGGTGGACACCTAAATTCTTGCTCACCATCAAATGCCTTTGCTTCTTTTCGGAATCTGTGGCTAGTTGGCAAAAACCTACGGTGTCCTCTGTAGCAAACTTTACGGCTATGTGGCAACAAATGTGAGACAATATCTTTATTACAATAAGGATATGCTTTTTAGCCTTTAGTACTCCAGCCAGATAGATGTGCATATCATGGAAAATCACTAATAGTCCATAATAAAGAAGAACACATCAAAAAGAATTCCTTGGTTCCAGTGTCATATGTATGTACACCAGTATACCATAGTTCTTTCAACTCATCAATCAATGGACGCAAGTACACATCTATATTTTCTGGTGAAGTTGGTCCAGGAATGAGTAGGGACAACATAAAATATGGTTGCTTCATGCACAACCAAGGAGGTAAATTATATGGAATAATCACAATAGGTCATGTACTGTAAGAAGTACTCATTGTCCCAAAAGGATTAAATCCGTCAGTTACAAGTCCCAATCAAATATTTCTAGTGTCTGTAGTAAATTCCGGATGCATCACATCAAATGTTTTCCATGCAGGTGAATCTATTGGGTGTCTTAACTTGTCATATTTTCATATTCTTCTGCATGCCACCTCATTAAGGAAGAGATTTTTGATGACATGAACAACCACATTAGGCGTGGTATAAGTGGTAAGTGTCTGAGCACTTTGATAGGTATTCTCTTGGGTTTTTTTGCAAGCTCGTCATCATCATCTAGGATTGTAATCATTTTCCATCTTGATGCTCCACATGTATCACAGACGTCTTTATCACCATAATCCTTCCAAAACAACATGCAACCATTTGGACAAACATGAATATTCACATAATCTAAGCCCAACCCCGTAATCATCTTTTTTAGCTCATAAAATGAATTTAGTAATTGTTCTCCTTCTGGTAGCATCTTCTTAAAGAATGTAAGAAACACAGATGATGCTTTGTTACTCAAGCCATCAAGACAAACTAGGTGATAGAATTCTAGGATGCAAACAAGTTTGCTATATTTCTTACACCCTAGATATAATTCTATCTCAGAATCCTTTAACAAGATATAAAATTTATCAAAATTGAAATGTTGATCACTAGATGGCTCCACTCCTTCCATATTTCTATCTTCACTGAAACTTGGAAAAGCATCATGCAACAAATCTTATAAATTTTCAGCTTTTAGGCAATCACCCTAATAAGTTGGAGCATCCATTTGAACATCGGCATCTTCACCATGAAAAGACCAATAAATATAGCTTGATAAGAAGCCATGCCACAATAGATGATTCAATGCAATCATTCTGGTGACCTAGTATACATTAGCACACTTTCTACAAGGGCATACAATTTTGTCTCCAATCGCTGAATGTTCAAAAGAAAAATCCAAAAAGTTTAATACTCCACATTAGTATTTACTACTCGTTTCATCATCCATTGCTATCCAAGTCTTATCCATTCTATAAAAATAATAAAACATATAACATATATGAGTAAGTCATATAAAAAAAGACTATACAATATGAGAAAATACTAGTGTAATCATGCAAATGAAGTTCACGTGAGCCAATCCGACTAGGCGGGCGCCCAAGCAATTTTTGAAATACTTATAATAAGGATAAAAGAGCAAAGTTATAATAAGGATAAAAGAACATTTATAATGAAATTTATCACTAATTTGTAACATAATAGGATATGCATATTTCTATTATTTTTTTGGGTTTCAAATGTGTCATTAGATAGGATGGTTTTGTTAATTTAGAACATTCATGGGAACACATACTTCATTTATTGCTTGGGGACATCCCTAATAACTTCCGGTCTATAATTTCTTCTATTTCTATTGATGGAACATCTGCTACTACCATCATTATGGACAGGTGCTTGAATTTTACGAACTACAACATAGATTCATTTCTTTATCATCATACTTATTTTACCAGAAATCATATGTAAATAGTTATAAGAATTCATGTAGCAACTTTCAGTTTGATTCATTAATCTCTTTTTACATCCACACACAGGGGTGTACCCCTAAACAGTAACTAAACAAAGGGGTTGGTGTACCCCTAAACATGTGCATAATTAAAATAACTATTAATACAGAGAATTCTAGATAGATAGACAAGTAATACTACACCAACATGGTCCTGCATCAGTAACTGAGAGGCCTTTTCATTGTGGTGATATTCTCCTAAAGTTTAGAAAAAAAAAGTAGTTATGAGGATTGATTACTTTAAGACAAAAATTGTAAACACAAAACAAGACATGACAATTATATTTGTTAATTGGACCTACTGTGGTCTTTTTGATGATGATGATGTGTCACGGAGATCCTCACTATATTTAGACAAATCTGAACTAACAGGGATCTCATCATCATATCTGTCCAACCTAGTTTGATCCATCGTGTGCTGATACCACCATAGATGATCAGGGGTCTCATTATTGATGTTGGTTATCCAAACATTGATGGTATTATGGCCAACTGGATGGAGAAAAAGCTAGTCTCTACGGCCCTCTAGCATCTTTGTAATCCAATCACGCCAACCGGATTTTGATACAAGATTTCCCACCAAATCATACTCAACCTCGATAACATGTGAAGAATTGCCAAAATTTAGGGTTACTTCACCAGGCATGTAGTGTCTTCCATTTAGAAAATGCCAATGTTCGGGTATGGTTAGTTGGTTTAAGGAATGATAATCTAGGATGATGTTCAATTGTTCTTCATCAGGGAACATTAACATTGGCATAGAGGCCTAGTTCATAGTGACTGTTGTGGGTGGACAGAGACTGAAAAATATAAGTACTAACAATTGTAAGTATATATAATGATGTTATATATTTTTAGAAAAAGAAGTATAACATTTGTTAACCTTTTTTTGCTTGTCATAACCAACTTTATTGTGGTGGACATGATAGTTTGAAAAGAAATCTAAAAGAGGAGATCATGTCCTATATCTTTGCAATTGGTCCAATGTTCACTAATCCTTCATTGTTGTGTGATTAGCAGTTGGTAATGAAGATCTATTTCCAACCACTCCTCTTATTTAGTCCCACACAAATTGATGGGATTCCATATTGTTAGTTATCATAACCAAGTTTTCAACATCTAAACCCAAGAAGTTGCCATCAAAATCTACATTGATGGACAACCTGTTAGTAAGACTTAGACCGCTAAAAAAAGTGGTGATTGGATACCCATCACCAAACCCATGATACTGATGCAGAACTCTATTCACACAAATACATTGAAATGAAGATGGTCCTATACTGGAAGCATCTACAACTGCATCCTATTCCAACTCAACATAAGTATGCTGCAATTAGCACATGCCAATGAATTCAAGAGCAATTTTACGAGGTTTGCTCCATCACAGGTACTCTAGTCAAACATGTACAACTCAATAAAATGATAAGCACAACATACAAATTTGCATAATCTTTAGAGATACGGTGAAATTGAAGGAATGGTTTATCTTTTATTTGACAAATTGTGTCTTGAAAAAAGTCACATAATCAAACTAATGATACTGATGCAGAACTTTGTTCACACAAATACATTGAAATGAAGATGGTTCTACACTGAGAACATCTCCATTTGCATCCTATTCCAACTCAAGATAAGTAAGATGCAATTTCAAAACACTCCAACAAATTTAGGAACACATTTTAATGAGGTTTGCTAGTGTTAGTAGATGCCTGACAAGATCACATGTTGATTAAACTTCATCACATGTTTCTAGTAAAATTAAAGGAACTGTGTGGCTTTTATTTGGAAAATTATGTTTTGAAATAAGACTCGTAATCAAACCAATGATACTGATGCCACACTCTGTTCACACAAATACTTCGAATGAAGATGGGTTCACACTGGAAGCATTTCCATCTGCATCCTATTCCAAGTCAAGAAAAGTAAGGTGCAATTTAAACACACCAACGGATTTAGGCAAGCATTTTGAAAGGATCACAAGCATATTAAACACCTTCAAATATAATTAAGAAACAATTGCCAACTGCTGCATCAGAGATGGTGTCAAGCACTATTGGTACTTGCGTGATAAAAGACCATTTACCAGGTAAGTTTAGATTTACAACTGGGGAAAGCATATAGTTAGGATCATTCAATGTAGATTTACAAGTGTGAAGTTTCTACATGTTTTTTCCCCTTGTATTTCTACTATTTGGCAAAGACAAAAGAACTACATATTCACATTGTGTTGGAACAACTAGATGAGGAGGTACCCCATCTATCAAACAATGATGATTGATGAAACATCTCTGTTATGTAAAAATTATATAATCTATGCATATTTGAATGATAAAAAAAATTAGCTCAATGCAGTTACCATCACACGAGCTTCTTCTGATGGTTGTCATGGTGGTGACTAAGGACATGTAAAAGGTATGGAGCTGGAGGATTCATAGTTGTAGATATTGGAGGTAAAGATAGAGTGTCATGTGAGATTGAGATATATGTTGTTAATTTTTTTCTAACTTTATGCAGTAAGCATGATTTATATAAATGTTTTAGTGTTTATTGTTTCTCTATTGCTTGCAATTATACTTGATGATGGGGCTTCATTAATGGGGGTCATGATTGTTTTGTAGGCTCCTGTTCACATTTGAGGCACTAAAATGGTAAGGCGTGATTATATTTAGGAAGCCTCTAATGGCCATGTCCATGCAAAGACACCAGTTTTTCATAGTAGGGTCATGATGTGCATGAGGCAGCCATTTATAAAGCTATTTGGTTACAAATGAATGCTTGAGTCTCGACCAAGTAGTCCATATTGATAGATTAGTAGTAGGATAGTTCTCTTTTATAAAGAGCATGTAGTTTTTCAATATAAGAACCTATTCATAAGATTTTGATGATGTTCTAGCATTCATAATTACAGGGGTGAGATGTAATTAACTTTAGAGGAATGGTTATTGTACTTAATTGATACCCACCATTCATGATGTCATTGGAAGTAAAACTTAGTGCACGTTTGTAGCTTAGTATGTCAATTTAATGTCTTTTGAATCTAACATGATGCTTTTATCTAGAATCTAAATGCAAGGCCATGATGTGCTTAACTCATATTGAAGGGTCATTCGCAATCATCATACTTAACTCAAAAAATGCCAAGAGCACAATCAACATTGGAGTTTTTGTAGGATATTCTCTCCTTTCTAAAGCACTAGCTCTATCCTAGGATGAAAAGGTATTCTATTCTGACTACTTATTGGCCCTAAAAGTTTGGTTAATCAAGGAAATTCAGCTATTTTCATGCTACTATGTTTAACTATAACTATGCATCTACAATGCAGTTTTGAGCTATTCCTTTAACCTTTTCTTTTCCTCTAATCTTACAATCTTCTTAATATGAGTTGAAACCAACATATAGGCATGAAGTGCATGTCAGAATGATAACTTTGTAAAATGTTACATCTTTTTGCAAATACTCGAGCCATTGATGCAAAAAAGGCTGTGTATGAGAACATAGGACTTCCTTGCATAAAAAGTGCAGGGGATATTGACAAGAATAATTACCTAGAGTTTTGAACTTTCCCTTCCTTAATAAGTTTTTGGAAAAGGAATTTTCAAAATTCGTTAGACTAAAACTAAAGATAAACTCTACAACATTTGCATTGGTAACTGTTAAGAAAAATCATTTTAAATTCACCTCTGTATGTTTCACTCATGCATTACATAATTTATTACTAATCCTAGCCTCAAATCAATTTGTCTAGTTCATCATTTCTCTAGTTAATTTTAAGATATCCCACCCTAGGATCCATCATTGTTCCTCATTGTTCCCAAAAAAGTGAAATAAAGCAACGTGAACATACTTTGTATGTTCATGGATATTCAATGGATGTATTCATCTGTAAGATCTACAAAATAGAGATAATATATTATTGTTAGGACCTACTAGTAGCAAGTTTTTCTTTGTTTCTATATTTGAACGTGTAGTATATCACAAATCAAAGTAGTTCAATGGATTGTATGTTATAATTGGCATCTCTATATGGCTAATGACTTGAGAAGTACAAGGACAACTGTGAAGAGGTTTATTTCCTGCCAAAAGGTCCTTATTGAGAGAGTGAACAATACTTTTGTAGATGTTGTTTTAAAGAGGGATGCTAACACTAACAAGGAACATGGATGATCCAGATATACTTAAGAAGCCTAATTGACTAAAGCTTACATGGTGTTTCAGAATAGTTTTTTATATAACACACCAGTACTACAATCACTGAATAGACTAAGATCAACCCACATACCTTGCCTGGATTGTGGTGGAGGAAAAAGCCGTTGCGCTCCTCTCCCAACCGATGGCGCTCCTCTCCCAATTGTTTCCCTCCTACTTTTAGCTAGTGACAATGGGTCAAAAGGATGACTCTCTGTATGAAAATGGTGGGGGAAGAGGATAAGAGATACATATGGTTCGGACTCACCGGCAATGTCTCACTCTGGTGCCGGAAACTTGGCAATCTATGGCTGGCTACTTGTCACTCTGCCACCGCAACCATGGCAACTTGGTACTCCTTCCGCCAGTAACTGGCACTCTGTGCTCCGCCACCAGTCCACCAACACCTAGGGCGACGATCGGCTAGGACTCTTTATCTCCTCCACATGCATGTTGGTCTAGCTGGTGAGCAAGGAATCAGGGACATGGAGAGAGTGGAGAGATCAATCTCCCTCACAATACTCGTGATATGTTGGAGCACGAAGGGAAAGTGATGGAGTGCATGGCAAGTAAATATTGCATTAGCAATTACTTTCTAATTTGGTATGGCAATTCAAGATTGCTAATTAACAATAAAAATGCCTTTAATGTTATGTCCTTTTTAGAAACTATATAATAGGTGGTTTAGAGGCATTTTAATTAAAATTTTCTTTATATTAGAAAGATAGTGGATTTTTTTATAAAAGCCACTTGAATAAATGCCACTAATGGGCAATTTTTCTGTAGTGTCTTGTGCATTATGATGTTCCTAGCCAAGAAACTTTTATATTACTCATAAACTCTAGTTACATGTTTTTCATAGCATACTCAATGCACTAGCGTTGATATATTTTTTTTATCAAAATTGTACTTTCCAAATGAAGATCCAATGCACTCTGGAATCTAAACTTTGAAATGAGTCATCAATGGGTATACTTGAATATAGAAATGGGTACATATCTCTTATCTCCATGTTTAGTATCTTGTTATCTCTTTAGTTTTATTTTTTCCTTTTTCATATATATTTCCCATGTGAAATATATTTGTGCCATTCTACGTATGGGTTCCCAAGTCCACTCTCATTTGTCTATGTGGCCATTAGGAGTGTGGACTCAGATTAATAAATGGTTCCATGACACTTGCTCACTTCTCTCAAGGTGCACTTAATATCTTGAATCTACTATGATATTGGCTTGATTTTATGTAGGAATTTATAAATTCTTTAATATTTAGTTAATTGTTTGAACAATTGTTACTATGAAAATTGTTTCTTGTTGGATTACACTATGTTGGTAAACTTTAAGCATAATATAGAGAAATTCATTTTATAGCCTTGTGTATATGTCTGAATTCTCGGGATAAGGGCACATGAATGTTGAAATAGGGTAAGCTCATTGATTTTGGTCTTGAGGTCCCTAATGTGGAAATAGGGTGACATTAAGGATTTTAGCCTCAAATTCCCCTCATGGACCCTCCATTTGGAAGTTGGTCAAATACCTATGTTGATATAATGGATCATGAAACCTAAACATGCTTTGTATAAAAGAATGTCATTTAAAGTGTTCTTGCCTTGTCTCTAATTCATTCTTATTATAATGTGTCTAGCCAAACAACCTTTATATTACTCTTAAACTGTGTTCCATGCCCTTTTCATAGCATACTCAATCCACTCACATTAATATATTATGTTTATCAAATTTTAGATACCAAATGAAAACTTGATGAACTCAAGACAACTAAGCTTTGAAAATGAAAAATCAAATAGGAATTGTTTTTTAAATGAACATGTGTACATGCCTATCTTCTCCTTAATGTATCTTGTTATCTTTGTTAGTTATGTTTTGCCTTTTTTGTATATGTAGCTTTTGTAAAACTATGTTCTACTCTAGGAATGGATGTCTGGGTCCTCTCGTCTTTGAATGTCTAACCATTAGGAGTGATGATTTCGGTAATAAATAGATCCATGACAAGCTCCTCCTAGCAATGGAAGCTTTATTTCTTGTATCACCTATAACGCCCTCCCTTGAAACACACATTTTAAGCAGAATCAATAATGAATTATCAATAACTCAGTTACTAAAGATGGAAGTATATAAAACTTGGCTTTCATCACAAAAATATAATCAATAACACAAAATTAGATATGATTAATTGACATAAAATTCCTAACAAAGGAATTATAATGTATGACATGCACAAAATGGAAATCTATTTCCAACTTCTTGAGATCAAATCTCATATTCTTAAATCCTAAACATTATAAAAATTTAATCTATAGAAATGAGGATCATCTTATACTTGGCACCACAACAAAACAAATCTTAGTCGGTCCTTGTAATGAACTCTCTTGAATTTCCTTCTTCTCCTTATCCTCACCTATGGGCATCTCATCCCTAACTATGCATTGTAAAAACAAACATTAGTAAGTGGCATGAGTACTATAACATATATGGAACTAGAATAATAAGTGACAATGAAATATTCTTGAACATAATGCATGCTATCACAAAAAGAAATTCTTAAACATTAACAACTACTCTTTTCTTAAGCTTAGTTCTATCTTATTACATATCTTTTGTTGGAGACATATACTCTAGTACATGGGTCTCATGACCTAGACTCTGGTGTCTGGGTCATATATCTGAGTTTCCCTACACTCTCATGTATGTGTCATATATCTGATTCGGCCTACACTCAGTAGCATGATATGTCAGTATGTATCGCCTGGAGAGTCAATCATATGATGATTGTAATGACATATCTTATAAATGACTTGATTAATAATGAAGGCAAATATGTTTATACATTTGTGAAAATATGAGATGATGATGTAACATGATAGATGTCTAAAGAATGATACTGCTCCATACATATGGCTTTAGTTTGAGGATGTGAACAATGAAATCATGTGTATGATAAGAGTATATACATTATTGATTATGTCCCTAGTCGAATATTACTGTGGAAGTTAATTGACAACAATAATACATAAGAATAGAATGTGTTGGTTGATGATACAATCTCATTAGTCATGTTATTTGATATCAAACTAAACACATAGTTACTTGTTAGAGAACATTGTACCGGACAGACCCACCTTGAGAAGTGATGCATGGATTATAGTCATAACCACATGTCAATGTGATAGTTTTGATTGTGATTCTTAGACTTGAAGTCACTACACTCATCACATGTTGTTCAATGTATTTTAACATCATCTAACGTAACCTTGAATAAGGATTGCCATTAAGGTGATGTTTGGGTACATTCTTATAAGGCCCCTGACCTAGCTTTATAGTTAAACATGCTTTCTTACCTTAATTGGGTGCTAACCCTAATCCATGCTTTAATATCATGATACAAATATAAGTTTGAATTTTAGTCCAATTTGGACATTCTTTGATTAAGTTTTGCAATTTAAGTGCTTGTATGGACTTTATGAAATTTTCCCATATCTAGAGCTTTATCTATAATTTTCAAACATATGTTGTGCTAAATAAGTTTTCATAACATTTTTGATATATTTGCACCTTTGAGCGCCTAGATGCACCATCATGTGTGGGGTGTTCTCTAACTTAGGGTTGAGAATTAGGGTTTCTCACCTAAGTGCCCCAACTCTATGGTTCACCATTGTAAGCTAGGGATTCAATGGTCCCACTATAAGAGTGTAGGATCCTATGGTTCTCTTTTATACCATGATATTCAATGGTTTCATTTTGAGGCACAAAGTTCGATGGTCGTCCATGTCGAGAGCACCAAACAATGGTGGTTTAGGGTTTGCTTGAATGGATATGGAGGGGTATGATCTGACTTCCCATCTGATGTTAGAACTCAATGGTGCCCTTGGTTTTGACAACCTATGGAACTCCTAGCATCACAAACTGGTGGTAGATGTGTTTTCATGGATGGGAGGTTTTGTCCTTTGGACAATTGACATGCATGCTTTTACACCTGAACCCACCTTCCCCTTTCATCCTAGCTTTATATAATCCTCTCCTTTCACATAAACGAACTCTTTACACACCTTCATCTACATACTTACTGCTTGAGACATTCATCCCTCTTCCTTGGTGGAAGGAGAAGAGATCTAGATGAAGAAGCTTGGTTGCATGCTAACGTAGGGTTTGGATCTACCCTTTATTGGATTGTTTGGAACTTCCTAACCTAGCTTCTTGCCCTAAACAAGTAAGATCATCTTCCTTACCTTCATTTTCCTTGCTGCCCTCCTTCTTCTCTCTTCTTCCTTGAACGAAACCTTGGTATTCTTGGTGGAATCTTGATCATGCAGATGTGAAACATCTTCCTTCTTCTCTTTTACGCTAGATCTTCCTTGTCCTTGTAGAAGGGAGCTAGCTTGGATCATTTGGACTGCTGAAGCTAGGTTTTCTCTTCTCTCTTTCAAGATAACTTGATGTTTTGAGCACCACCATCATCCTCTTTGAGGCAAGTTATATAACTTTCTTCATTTTTAATGTTTACTCTTAACTTGATACATGTTGATCTTACCTTTAAAACATAGTGATATATAGAAATTGAGATGATTCTTTGAGTAGAGGTTGAGCATATGTAGCAGTACTTGTGTAGATAAACTAGCTTTATATCTTGAGTATGATCTTCATTTGAAGTATGCTACCTACAACTTGCATGTTATGGAGGTCGACGGTTTTGTTTTCCATGACAAATGATGGTTCCTCCTTAAGTGTTACGAACTGATTTCTAACTTAGCAGTATGATCGATGGTTTGAATCCCCATATTGAATGATGGTTTATACTTAGTTGTTGTTTGATGGTTTTCCTTGTGCATGATAATCGATGATTGCCCAATTAAATGAAAAGAGGGTTTTTCTTAGTTTGAAAATCAATGGTTACCCTTTATTAAAGAATCGATGGTCATGCTTGATACTTAAGTTGATGATCTCATCAAGTGGATGAATCAATGGTTCTTTTACATAAGAACTGAAGGTTTTTACTTATTGTAGAAAATATGATTTCACCTATATTCACAACAGATGGTTTCACTGGACTTTACAAATGATGGTTTTGACTTCTCTTGACAAATGATGGTTTGACTTCTCTTGACAAATGATGATTTCACCTAGTGATGATAAATGATGGTCTACCTAGTTTGTCAAGCAATGGTTTACCTATCCCATCAAATGGTGGTCTTTCTATCATTTGAATCCATTGGTACTTTTATGGTTCACAATTGATGAGTTGCTTGTTGTCCACAATCGATGGTTTGCCTATCTCTCACAACCTATGGTTCACTCGATTCTCACAACCAATGGTTATACTGTATGAAATGATTAGCCCACTAAGTTCAAGAAACAATGGATTTTCTAGATTCAACAATCAATGGTTTTTCCTAGTATACTTATGAGGACCGATGGTTTTATTTGACATGGTAGTGGATGGTTTTCCTTAACATGGGAACTGGTGGTTTTGTTTCAAACACATGATCTGATGGTTGTGTTTTGGATAAAGTGCATCCATGATCTGATGGGGATGTCAGGTATAAGGGGCTATGTTTTTTTCCTAAGTGTGTGTATAAAACATGGATTACCTTTGGGTGTTGATTGGTGACATTAATTCAATCCACCTTGTTGAACTTAACTTAAAATGATTAAGTGGTGATGGTTTAATATATCTACCTCCCTCTAATGTTGTAATTATCAAGTGATACTCTCATAATGTTAATGGTAACCCTATTATGTTACCTTGAGAACATCATAGCGCTTACGTTTGGTGAAATCTTATGCTAAATTTGTATACAACAAGTGTGTTGATGATTTGTAGAATCCTCAACAAATATGTTGAAAGATAATGATCTTCTTGTAGAAGATAATGTGAATGGTCTAAATGACCTTTGGATATGACTTGGGCCCTGGTGGAGGTTCAATCCTCTTCATGATATGACAAGGGCCTAGTACCCTTCGATGATGTGATGAGGAATATATCTCATACATTTTATATCTGTCAAAGTTGTTATATGTCAATGTCTTTGTAGAAATCTTTTAGGGTGTGTATGTAACCTGGTTGATGCGGTCTAAAATCACCCAAATGGTGGTAACTGATCAAGTGAAACCCTAATCATGTAGTGACATTTGTCGTAGAGTTATTCTAGTGTTATGACTTGAAGGATAATATTGAGAAGGATTTACAGAGTCTAGATCAAGACATTAAAGGTTAGACCACTAGGATTTAGGAGTGAGTCATCAAGAGTGTCTCTAGCCCTAAACCCTTGTTGTGAAAGTCTATGTCCATGAGGAATAGACTCTAATGAAATGAAAAATGTGTAATATGAAAATATGAGAAATGTTGTGACGTGTGATAATTGTTTTGTTGGTTCCTATCTTGTGTACCCGATATGAGGACTTGATCCTATTTAGGAAATTCTGAGGCGAACCAAGGTTTGTTGTTGATATCTTGGGGTGGTTGGCTAAACCCAAAGATAGTGATGGTGAGTTATTGATATGAGAATAAGGCATGTCGATTTATACTTGGTGAGGTACAAGCCAATTGGTTTAAGGGTATTTGAATAAAAGATGACAAGCCATGTAAAATATAATTTGAATGTTTGTTATATTCCTTGTACTGCTAGCTGACAATTTGCCATAGATGATTATGTTTCTTGTTTTGGAAACTAATCATTCTATTATAGTGATTATTTATTGCATATTATAATCTCTCTTGTTGACAAGTAGTAAGTTGGGATTTATATCCACTTTGAATATGATTTTGAATTGCTTGTCATTGGATGGTGTTGTTTGCTAGATATTTCTTATTTGTACATCTGCTTTAACACTATAAGATGTGTTCCTAGTCTGGCTAGTGGAGTTTCACAAGGATGATGTTAATATTATTTATTGATTTAAAATTTTTAGAGCTTGTCTTGTTAATCATGCTAAGGGATTGTTAATCTGAATTGAGAAGTATCTATTAATTTGTTCATACACATCCCCTAAAAGATGTTTTAAATTTAGATTTAGTTTAAGTGATTACCCTACCTATTATAAAGTAGATTTGATTAGATTCTAGAACTATCTACTAGACTTTTCAATATCTACAAGTTTCTTTTAAGTTCATTATCCTTAATCTGCTGACAATGCAAGTACTCATCTTAAGTGGGAGGTATCCACTCACTCAGGCTCTATACGAGTCTCATGAGGTAGTTTCAAATTTTTTTATGTATAATGATATACAACAGATATGTTGTGATTAGGAAGATGCAAATAGAAGAATAATCTAGATAGATTAAAATTTCTATGTATTGTCTCTTTCCCGAGATGGGTAGTGTAACAAAATATTCATTAATGTACTTGTATATGATGTAAACTGAACTACATATCAGTAACAAGATCTTGATTCTAGTTTCCATGGAACTAAATATTATGTGTGATATCTTGATGTGATGTCCTTCATGTGATTTTGTCTTATAAGGTTTTATGAGAAAGAAAAAGAAAAATTTACCTGTGTTTTTGGTATACTATTTTAATCACCTTTATCGAGAATTAGTTGTTTTTGTTTCATAATCTGGGTTTAGGTTTAGGTATTCTCTCTAATGGTTGGAATTCATGATAACAAAAAGAGAGGGCTCGAAAAATGGGATATTTTTAATATATGTTTTGGTAAGAGAAGGCATTCTGCACTAGGTGAGTTGGCTGAATGCGAAGTTGAATCAATTGAATAGAGGATCGAGGAGATGAAATGACATGAGGAGCCAATAGATCCACCAGAGGCCCAATAAATCCAATGGAGGAGTCCAAACACTGCTTTAGCTAGGAGCCAGTCAACCAATCCATGAAGACCAGTCGACCAACCGGAAGGACAACTGATTGACTAAAGAGTCCAGTCGACCAACTGAGCTGGTTCCAGCATAGTTTTTTGCAAGAATAGATTGCTATATATGATTTGGACCTTAGGTGGGAGAAATTCTTTATGGCTCCAAAGAATTGCATTAGTATGGCCATAATCGTCACTCATATTCCATGATTGCATGTTTTGATTGTGGATATAGTATGTATATGATACATATTATAAGTATGTGGTGATTGGATATGTATGTATTTATAAATACAAATCCCTCAATTAAATATTAAGGCATAGATGATTTCCATAAGAGACACGGATAAAAATCTTGATTGCCTAAGCATGGACACGCCCTAGCATGGTGAGTCGTCTATATCGTGGAACTGTGATGATAGATAGGTGGGTCTACCTCTGCAGGGTGCATATTCTATCGTGCTAGATTTTGGGATAGGCTTAACTAGGTGATCTCAATTGTATTAAGAAGCTAGAATCATAAAGATGGATTATAAAAAAGAGTTATGCATGCCATCTATCAAGATTTTTATATGATGCAATTGGCAAGTGATGCCTACCTAAATAGTCAAGTTGTGGGAGATCAGCCCAAGATGACTCATAACTTTGATAAAATATGGATCTTGTCTCACTAGAAGGTTATATGTGGCAATCTTCAAAATTGATAGTAAGGTCTATCAATTTGAACAAAATAGTGAGAGTGTTAATTAAATAAATTCCTAATTAATGTCTTCAAATTTTCTTTTAATCAAATTAAATCAAAAGGTGTTTTTGACAAAATGAAAATTTCTTTTGTAGAAACTAATTGAAACAACAACATGTTTTCATAGTGATCAGTCCTTGAGAAGGACAAGTTAAACAGGAATAACATCCACTACTAGATCTAGATGTTGAGAATCTTTCTCACACAAGAGCAGAAGCTCTATGTTCTGGAGACACTAGAGCTAGATGAACCTGCTTCCATTGTGCCTAAGGATGAAAAGGATTCTTATAAGAAGAATATTGATGATGTCATAGATGTCTAGTGTCTTATGCTATGCTCAATGAACTATGAGTTGTAGAGACAACATGATAACATGGATCTTATTGAGATAGGAAATACATCTTATGAACATGTACTAAGATCTGACAAGATAAGAAAGATATGATGTCTCGAGGGTGTTGTTTAAGTATAATATCCAGAAGGAGATCATATAGGTCCCCATGTTCTCAAGTGATTGGGTATGTGGGAACCTTTCTAGACTAGGACTTCCCTTAGGCCAAGAATTGTCCACATATGTGATTATGCAGTCATTACCAGAATCGTACAGTTTGTTTGTCATGAACTACAACATGAACAATATTGACAAGCCATTGTCAGAATTACTTGGCATGTTGAGTATAGTTGAAGCACAAATGAGGAAGGATAAACCCAACTCTGTGATGATGATCATCGAAGTCAAAGGGAAGTACAAGGGAAATGGAAAAGTGAATAAGATTTCTAAATCTAGATAGAAACTCAAGTCTTCTGCACTGAAAGCTAAGGGAAGGGTGAACAAGGTAGGCAATTGTCTCCACTATCACCAGGTTGGACACTAAGAAAAAGAAATTACCCTCATTATCTTGGGGAATTATAGAAAAAGAAGCAGGGGATAGAGATCTTCACTTCTAGTAGATACATTATTCAGATAAATATGTCTACTTCTTCATCTTGAGTACTAGATATTGGACGTGGATCTCACATATGCTCTTATATGCAGGATCTGAAAAGAATTAAGTCTATAAGAAAGGGTGAGGTTGAAATGTGTGTTGAAATGGAGCAAGAGTTGTTGCCACTGCAGTTCAAACCTATCATTTATCTCTTCTTAGTGGGATTGTAATAGAGTTAGAGAATTGTTGTTATGTATCTACCATTAATAGAAACGTCATCTTTTTATCTTGTATGGATAAGAATGGATTCGAATTTCACATTAAGAATGTTCAATATTATATTTGTAAAGATGAGATCTTTAATGATAGTGCCCCAATGTCTTATGGTCTTTATTTGCTATATCTAGAGACAAGTGTTTATTACGTAAATAGCAAAAGGCTAAAACTAGATAACTCAAACAAAACATAACTTTGGCATTGTCATTTAGGGAACATTAATGAGATATGTATCTCTAGACTCCATAAAGATAGTTACTCAACTCTTTTTATTTTGAACCAATAGTGACATGTGAATCTTGTTTATTGGAAAAGATGACAAAACCTCCTTTACTGGTCATAATGAGAGAGCAAGTGATATATTAGGACTTATACATATTGATATATGCAGACCTTTTAGAACAAATGAAAAAGGTGGTTACCAATACTTCATTACCTCACTAATGATATCAGTAGGTATGGTTGTGTGTACTTGATGAAATACAAGTCAAAAATCCTTGAAAAGTTCAAGGATTTCATGAATGAAGTACAACACCAACTTGGTAAAAGTATTAAAACAATTCATTCTGATTGGGGTTGGGAATACTTAATGCAAGAGTTTGAGGACCTTCTACGAGCTTGTGGTATCGTATCACAATGGACTCCACATAGAACACCACACAGAAATAGTTTATCAGAAAGAAGGAATTGTAGATTACTAGATATGATGCAAGCAATGATTAGTTTTGTTGATCTTCTAATTTCATTATAGGAATATGCTTTAGAAACTGCCACATTTACACTTAACCATGGACCATCTAAATCAATTCAAAAGACACCATATGAGATATGGCATGGGAAATGTCTGGATGTGTCTTGCATGAAGATTTGGGGATGTGAAGCTTATGTGAGAAAGCAGTTTCCCAAAAAGCTTGGACCCAAATCAGATAAATGTTATTTTGTTGGATATCCCAAAGAAACCAAGGGATACTACTTTTACACTCCATCTAACAGAAAAGTGTTTGTTGCCAAGAATGATGTATTCCTTAAAAAGGAATTTGTTTTTAAAGGAATCAGTGGGAGAAAAGTACAACTTGAAGAAGTTTGAGACCAACAAGAAAACTTTGAACCTCCAAAGGTACATAAGGAATAAGAAGATTCACAAGTTGTTGTGGAATCTCAAGTTCCTCTTCTGACACATGAACCTTGTAGATCTAGTAGGACACGCCTTGATCCTAAAATATTTGGTTATCTTATGACTCAAGAAGGCAATTAGTTGGTCATTGATGATGACCCAACAACCTACCTAGAAGATATTAAGGGACTAGAGTCTAATAAATGGATTTAGGCTATGAGATCTGAGATGGAATCCAAGTACACAAAGAAGGTATGGACCTTAGTGGATCCATAAGAAGGGGGTAAAACCAATAGGGTGCAAATGGGTCTTCAACATGAAGACCAACATGTATGGTAATGTATAAACCTATAAGGGCATATTAGTTGCAAAAGGTTTCAGACAAGTTCAAGGTGTTGACTATGATGAAACTTTTTTACTAGTTGCCACGATTAAATCAGCAGGATCATGATTTCCATTGCATCTTATTATGAATATGAGATTTGGCATGTGGATGTTAAACTGCATGCCTTAATGGGAATCTGCTGGAGGATGTGTACATGACACAACCCAAGGGTTTTATAAATCCAAAGGAAGCCAATAAATTCTGTAAGCTACAAATGTCAATATATGGATTGAAGCAAGCATCTCGGAGCTGGAATCTTTGATTTTGACAAAATAGTCAAAGAGTTTGGCTTTAGTCAAAATAAAGATGTATTGTGTGTTTACAAGAAGGTTAGTGGGAGCATTATTGCATTCCTCATATTGTATGTATATGACAAACTTTTGATGGGGAATGACATCCCTACTTTATAGATGGTCAAGACATGGTTGTAAAGTACCTTCACTTTGAAGGATTTAGGTGAACCATCCTATATTTTAGGAATTAAGATTTATAGAGATAGATCTAGTGGGCTTCTAGGCCTAAGCCAGAGCACATACATAGATAAGGTGTTAAATAGGTCACCATGGGGAATTTAAAGAGAAAAAACTTACCGATGTCCCATGGTGTTAGTTTCTATAGAGTTCAATGTCCCAGTTCTTGTGAAGAACAGGAGCACATGAGTAAGATTCCATATGCATTTGCAATTGGATCTATCATGTACGCAATGTTATGTACTCATCCCAATGTCTCATATGCCTTGAGAATGACTAACATGTATCAGTTAGACCCCAGTGAAAGTCACTAGACTACCGTTAAGAATATTGTTAAGTACTTGAGAATAACTAAGGATCAGTATCTTGTCTAAGGTGGTGAGGAAGAGTTGGCGGTAAAAGGTTATATTGATACAAGCTTCCAAACTGACACAGATGACTATAGATTGTAATCCAAATTTTGAGTTTTGCCTTACCAATGGAGTTATAATTTGGAAGAGTTCCAAGAAAGAGAAACTTGTTGATTCTATAATAGAGTCCAAGTATATTTTTGCATCTAATGCAATAAAGGAAGTTGTATGGATCAAAAAGTTCATCTCTGAACTTGGGGTGGTTCCAATCATTAGTGATGTAGTAGAGTTGTATTGTGACAACAGATCTATTGTATAAGCTAAGAAACCCAGATCGCATCAGTGCTCCAATCACATACTATGGTGGTTCTCTCATATGAGAGACTATATAGTGAGGAGATGTGAAGATTTATAGAGTACCAACTGAGAGCAATGTTACTAACCCACTAACAAAAGAACTTTCACAGCAGAAGCATGATGGGAATGTAAGGTCACTTGTGATAAACTTCATGGGTGAATGGCTCTAAGTGCAAGTGGGATTTTGTTGGTATGTATGCCTAGAGAGTCAGTCACATGATGATTGTAATGACATATCTTGTAAATGATTTCATTGATAATAAAGGAAATTTTTTCTATATGTTTGTTCAAATATGATATGATGATGTAATATGATACATGTCTAATGAATGATTCTTCTCAATGGCATATGTCTTCAAGTTGAGGACATGAACAATGAGATCATATGTATGATAAGAGTATATACATTCTTGATTATGTCCCTAGTCGAATATTATTGTGGAAGCTAATAGACAATAATAATACATAAGACTAGAGTGTGTGTTGGTTGGTGACAAAATCTCATTATTCATGATATTTGATATCTAACCAAATACATAGGTACTCGTAAGAGAATAATGTACCATATAGACCTACCTTGAGAAGTTATGCATGGATTATAATCATAATCACATCTCAATTTGTTAGTGGTGATTGTGATTATTAGACATGAAGTCACTAAACTCATCACCTATTTTTAATGTATTTTAACATCATCTAACATAACCATGAATAAGGGTTGCCATAAAGGTGATGTTGGGTACATTGTGACACATGAGTATTGATTGTGAGTGATGAAGATGGGAGTTCTCCCTCATATTGGAGTTGATATCTTGTCCACTTGATAAGTGAGACTAAGAAAATGTATGTCCATACTCATGTGAATCAATATGATATTGAGTTAATATGCATCTCTACACTTTGATACAGTTCTAGGAACATGAATTGAATGATTAAGAGGATGGTGATTCCATGCCTCAAATTCAATTTGGATATCTAAGTAAAAGGAGTTGTGCAATCATAGTAACACAAATCACGGATCTAGGTTAAAGTTGTTCTCCAACTTTCCAATTACTTAGGTAGCAGTAATGTGTTTGTAGATATTGCTCATTGCTTGTGATGTAATAAATTAGTTATGGATGTCCACTGCCAATGTAACTTGGGACCTATAGGGTTACATACATAGGATGCACCTGGAAAGGAATGTATTCATAAATAACGTATAAATTGGTTACTAAGCGTTTAGGTAATCAATTTAAACTACATTGGCTGACATTTGGCTAACTAGAGTGTCCCATCAACTGAGTGGGAATGTGAGTCAACCGACTGGAGTGTTCATTTGACTGATTGAGAAGTCCAGTCGACCAACTAGATGAATAGTAAGACTAAATCAAGGATTGATGTTGATGTCGTGTTGTGCATTGATCATTGCATTGAAAGACAATATGTTTGTGAATAGGAAAGCATTCAAATCAGCCAAATGGGGTGATATTTAACCAGACGGGGTTTAAGTCAATCGAATGGGAGTCCATTCGATTGATTCGTGGTTTGCAGTAGCCAGAAAATTTGTGAAAATTTGTTTCTTTGAGTTCCAGTTGATGTGGAAAACCTAACCCTGACCCTCCTATAAATAGAGGGATGGTCAAGGGTTTCGGAAGATACAACTAACACTAGCAGACATTATCGTCTCACAATTGTGGTAGCATGAGAGACTAAGAAAGTCTTACCCATAAAAGGGAGAGACAGCAGGGGAGAACAAGTCAGCACTAGCACATTGTCATCGAAGGGACAAAATCTTCCTGGTTGGCTCTAGTAAAGTGTGATGAGGAGTTATCGGTGGTCCGTGTAGACTATGATATAGGCGTGGAGGCCATCGCCAACATTCTAGGAGGACTACATCATTTTCTATCTGTAGTGTTCCACTAGGAGATCACCCCAAATACCATCCAGGTGTTGCAAGATCTAGAAGCATTGTACTATGAGGATTGTCACTGGGCTTGCTCCAAGACCAGGTATGTAACTTGCATACCCTATTTCCTAAATACATTATTATTGATGTTGTGACGTCCCTGGATATTCTAAAACTTAATCTGATGTGTGACGTCCAAATTGAAACCTCACCTCAGCGAGCACCCCAATTCAAACACCGCACACTAGGCTAAGAAGAAGAAAATCAGAGGAAGTTAGAAGGAAACAACAGTAGCACATGTACATGAACAATAATAAAACCATGCAACACATGTTCACCATTCAACATATAATTACATAATGAATTGTTACAATATTTGATATTACACAATGAATAGTAAACTTATACATATACATGTACTACCACTAAACAACATGATCTTAAGACAACAGGTCCACCTGTACATCATCTCGCCACACAACTCTTTGAATATCATGGTTCTTCAAAAGCATATGTCCAAAACCTAAACAAAAGATTACATGTGGTACACGTCAGCACAATATTCAAGACCATTGTACTGAATATGCCTACGTGTCTTTTTATATACCTCTCATTACTAAGCTTGGAAATAAGATAAAACTAATACTTGGTAGGAATAAAAAATTATAAGAAAAGGTGTATACTTGCGTAAAGATATTTATTATCAAAAGAGAACACATATTTTAGACACACTTTCTATTATATGCTCATGCATCTGCCTACCAATGGGATAGATGCTAGGGCTGAGCATCGGTCCAGAACCGGACCGGACCGGACCGAACTGGACCGAACCGCGGACCGAATTTGAACAAATATATGGACCGCAGACCGGACCGTTTCGAGGTAGGACCGGACCGTTTTATGCTAGGATAGGACCGGACCGGACCGTTTGGACCGTAATAAGCCTTTTTTACATGTTTTACAACTTATTTAATTGTACAAAGTTGATAATCTTAGTCACTTCTAACAATTATATAACTTTAGTATCAAACATTTATACTAGTAGTGATTATATATGTAATTTATTTGTAATTATTATAGAATACACTTTCAAATATACATGAATTTTATATAAAAGTCAATCTGTAGTCTGGATCGGACCGAACCGAAGACCGAACTCATCGAAATTCCCAGACCGCGGATCGGACCGAACACAAAATGGATCGGACCGGACCAGACCAAATTGAGAAGTCCGGTCTGGTTTTGCGGTCCGGACCATTATTTTCTCACCCCTAATAGATGCATTAAGGCCTTATGATCTATTTACCAAAGAGATAGATCATTGTACATGTGATCTGCTTACCAAAGAGATAGATCACTCACTAGCATTGTGCTTACCAAAGAGATATAGTGCTTTCATGTAATGGAATAGATATATTATGTTTCATGTGTTCATAGCAATAAGTATGAAAAATCAAGAAAGATATCATACAAGAACAATCATTTCATCCAATATCATATGCCAAGTGTTTACTACACATATAATGCAAGCATACTATATAATAAGCCAAGTAAGAGGTTATGACATACATTGATCACATATTAACCTAATCATCACATATCACATTCCTAATGTCAACTATGTATCCCAGGTCAAACCCTGATCAAGACAAGATCATATACTATCATCAGATTATCATCATCATTAACCCTAACTATGTCCATTAGGGTTTAACTTAGATCATTAGGTTTTTGCATCATTATTCTCATAATTACTTGTATTCTTGTCTTGGAATCATTTTACTAAAATCTTATTCCAGATTATGGTTCATGATTCGATAATCATGTTTCACATTACTATGTGCACATATTAGTCTTAGGTTACATGCATTAATAAAATTAGGGTTACAAGCCATGTATTAAGAGTCATCTTCATATAACCTGAATTCTATGCATCTAACTGATCTCACGATTTCATATTAACTTCCAATTATTGATATAAGCTTACTCTGCAATTTTTAGGGTTTCTTGAGCATTTTTGCAATTATTGCACATTAATTAGGGTTATTAGCCCTAAATAGACATTCTAAGAAAATTACATGATTTCATGCATCAACATTATAATCTTAGACCTCAAATGTATTATAAACATGAATATAGATTTACTGAAATTTTCTAATAATTTTAGGCCATCATTTTGATATTTATTATCCATGAAAAGAGTATAATACATCTTACATGATATTACTAACATTAAAGCTTCAAAAGGCTGATATTATGATATTTTTGTTGTTCTACACATTATTCTAAGAATTTTGGTACCTTATTTTTATTTTTCATATAACCATGCTATTTACTATGTATTTTACAAGATAAAGGTATTTACCAAAAATTTTGGACTCAAATTACCTTTACAGGCCTATCAAGAATTGCCACGTAGCCCTGTGGGGCACAACCCTTGCTGGCTTGGATTAGACGTCTGGTTCTCTTGGCTTGGACTCGGTTCAAGCAGGTTCACGCGTGGTTTCTAGCCGTTCGGGCCCCACTTCTTTTTCTGCTTCTCGCGTTGCAATGGTGTTGGGCTCTGTTCTTTCATGAACAGTTGTCGCTGCCTGGTATGGTTATGAAGAGCAATAGGGTTCATTCTCCTCCCCCTTGCCAACTCCTTTTGATACCATCAGGTTTGGAAGCCTTAGATAAACCCCATTGGCATCTCAAGTCTTTCTGTGCGCCCTAAGAGCTCCGCCTTCACATACTCGTCGTCGCTTGCATCTATTGTGGAGGAGAAGAGGAAAATAGCCTATGCGTGGTTGGACCTGGTACAGGTTTTCCAGAAGCATCACCCCCTATTAAAACTCAATAATGACCTCTAATTTCAATAGAGAAGATCAGTACACCATCCCCAAACCCTTCTTCTTCCTCATGCTTCAAGGGGTTCATCGACCATACAGACAGCTGCGAATACAGAAGGTGGGTTCTTGAATTGCTTTCCCAGAATGTGGAATGTTTTTCCCAACCAAATCCCAGCTCATACCTTCTCATACTCCTACTCCAACCTTCGCTTTCGACCTACAGGTTGTCGTGGAGAGACATTGTGAATTGGGTTTTCATTCTCCCGACTAGAGTAGTCTCGTATCTCTCTTAAGGGGTCAAAAGACTATTATGAAAGAGAGGAGTATTGTAACGTCCCAGGATTTGAGGCCTCCGATAAAAAGATCTTATAAGGAATAATTGGACTACCCATATAACCAAGGTGCACCGCCTTTTTTGAAAGTTCATCACTAAAGAATTCCATAGTTAAGCGTGCTCATCTTGGAGTAGTACTAGGATGGGTGACCAGTCGGGAAGTTGATCTTGGCTTGCGCGTCAGTGTGGACAAAGTGCACAGTTAAGGCTAGTGGTGGTCTGTGGGGCCAGTCGTCATTCCTGAAACTCCACTAGAGCCTAGGGCAGTGGGCTCGAGCATTGCAAATGGTATCATAGCCTAACCCCTCCAGTAGGTGGGGCCCACATGGGCATGTGGCATGCCAGTCCTGAGTTGTGCGGTCCAGACATGTTGGAAAGGGTTGTCCATGGTTGACGTAGCCACCCTTGCGCTGGTATTCTGTGATCGTGAGTTGGGTGTCCATGGGTCATTCTAGGTCTACACTGAAATGGGGAAGTATTATGAGGCCATATAGTTGAGCTTTGATGAGGACGTCAAGAGTCTAAGTGGGGGAGATTGTAACGTCCCAGGATTTGAGGCCTCAGATAAAAAGATCTTATAAGGAATGATTGGACTACCCATATAACCAAGGTGCACCTCCTTTTCCAGAAACTCATCACTAAAGAACTCCATAGTTAAGAAAGCTCAACTTGGAGTAGTACTAGGATGGGTGACCAGTCCGGAAGTTGATACTGGCTTGCGCGTCAGTGTGGACAAAGTGCGCAGTTAAGTCTAGTGGTGGTTTGTGGGGCCAGTCGTCATTCCTGAAACTCCACTAGAGCCTAGGGCAGTGGGCCCGAGCATTACAAGTATAACCTCTCACACGAAGTCCAAACTTAGGCCATGACTGTGACGTGGGATGAGGTCGGGGCTTTCCATTGCTTCCACCCCATGATCTCCAGGCAGACTGAAGATAGGAGATAAATACTCGGCCATCTGATAAAAAACATGAGGTCTGGATCTTTGCACGTAAATTGGTGATCTGTGGCTACCCTCTAAACTAAAGGTCATGAATACTTATCAAAGTTGTGTGTGACATGATCATATGTCACCCAACTTAGGCTAAGAAGATCATGCACTTTGGTCCACAACACCTAAAAGATGTACATAATTTCACAAACATTGAAATTAAATAACATCCTCTAGAAACATCAAAACCTAATAAAACTTTAACCATAGCTTGATCAAAAATCTAAATCCATTTTGTGCCAATTGGTTCCAAATCTCACTTATTTGACCATTCAATTATGTACTTCAAAAGGGCATAACTTAGGGATTTTAATTATGATATGAGCATCAATCAACAATCCAACCTTACCAAAAAGTCTGTAACTCCCAATATTATAAACTAAATACATTAAGTCACTTATGTCCTAGATATTTAAGGATTCCAAAAGTCTAGTACATCACATATGTGAACTTATTGTTTGGGATACATGTAGAAATGTTTTGTTTCTGCTACCTTATATGTTGTCTAGTTTCCCAACATGAGCCTCATGACATGCACTAAGGGTCTGGGTTATGTCTCTTAAGTCGTCATGCACTAAGGTGTTTAGGCCTCATGACCTGCATTGTCAAAACCTTTCTTTAGATCAACATTAATCCCAACCATTAGTGGGAAACCCAAAAGCTAACCCAGATTATGAAGCAAGACAACTAATACTCAGCAACACGATTATCATAATATATGAAAAATAGACATGTTTTTCCTTTTTACATTCTCATAAAACCTCGTTAACAATGTCACACTATCACAAGAACTTATTCAACCCCATTATAAACTCAAATTTTAATTCTTACTGCTCACATGCAGTTCAGTTTACAACATATACAAGTACATTATGAACAATTTGATACACTACCCATCCATCCCAGGAAAGAGAGAGTACAGGGACATTCTAATCTATCTAGATTATTCTTTTATTAACATCTTATTTGTCATGACCTCTCCAATGAATAGTAGTATACCTAAAAACATTTGTAACAACCTCATGAGACTTATATAGAACCCCAGTGAGTGGATACATCCCACTCAAGCTACGTACATGTATCAACATCAGATTAAGTATAATGACTCAAAGAACTATACAGGTTGAAAAGTTTGGTAGATAGTTCTAGAATCTAGTCAAATCCAGTTTATGATGGTAATCTAATCAAACAAATAAGGTAATCACTTAAACCAAATATAACTTTAAAACATCTTTTAGAGCATGTCTATGAGAAAAGAAGTAGATACTTCTTAGCTCAGATCAACAATCCTTTAGTATGAGTAAGATGTCAGGATCTAAACATTTTGAATCAATACATAACAACAACATCATCTTTGTGATACCCCACCATCCGGACCAGGAACACATCAAGTCATCATGAACTTCAAGTACACATAAGACATGTCTACCAAACAATGCTATCAAATGACAAGCAATACAAATTATATTCAATGTGGATATAAATCCCAACATTTACTACTTGTCAATAAGATAGATTATCTCTATAAAATATAATCTCTATAACAGAATGATTATTTTACACAATAAGAAACATAATCAACAATTGAAAAATTATCAACTAGTAGTACAAGGAATGTAACAACATTCAAATCATATTCTACATGGCTTTTCATCTTTTATTCATTTTCCATGAAACTACTTGGCTTGCACCTCACCAAGTAAAAGTTTCCACGCATGATTCTCATGTCAATGACTCATCGTCACTATCTTAGGTTTTAGGTAGCCACCCTAAAATACCAACAACAGACCCTGGCCAACTCAGGGTTGCCTAATGAGGCACACATACTCATCTCAGGTACATGAGATAGGAACCAGCAAAACAATATATCACATATCAGAACATTTCTCATATTTCCATATTTCAATTATTTCATTTCGTCAGATTCTATTCCTCATGGATATAGACTTTTGCAGCAAGGATTTAAGGTCAGAACCACTTCAGATGACTCACTCCTAAATCTTAGTGGTCTAACCTTTAAGGTCTTGATCCACACTCTCAAAATCCTTCTCATAATTCATCGATTACTACAAGGAGATCTCCCTTATTTCCCCAGTGTGGACCTTAGAGGAAATTCATGGGGTTCAGGGCACCTAACTAGATGTTTTATCATTCCACTTGTTATTAATCTCTTGTAATAATCTTAAAATAATTCAAAACATATGGTCATATGTTTGTATTCTTGTGTAACTAGAATAACTTGAAACATATTAGGTTTATCAAGAAAGACAATGACCAAAACAAGAAGCACAACAATATGTAATTTGCAACACATATACTTCTTTACATTTCCAAATCATCTCATAGCAATCATCATCAGTGGGATTTCAGCCCAAAACATAATATCATTGTCCAACATTTACCCCCATCAGACTTTTATCATCATCAATGGGCTTTCATCCTGAGACATAATCTCATTGTCTAGCATTTACTCTCATCATGGTTTCTCAAAAGTGACCAACAAATGTAAATTCCATCTTAACATATTTCTTATCCATTTATTTCATATCATGATTCTTGTTGAGTATTAACAGAGACATCATAACTAACAACAATATATTCATATAGACATCTCATGTCATTCATCATGCTCAGAATATGCTTAACATGCAACAAATACTTATTATATACAATTTCTATAGATATGAATGAATCTCAAGTATAAAATGCATAACACATTTAATACTTCCCTCTTACTATAAGACCCCTGACCTGGATTTATGGTTAAACATGCTTACTTATCATACTTAAGTGTTTAAAACCTTAAAAAACCCTAACTAATGATTTGATATCATGTGATAAAGCTAAGTTTTAATTTTGGTCCAATTTGGACATTATTTGATTGAGTTTTTCAATTTATGAACTTATATGGACTTTTATGCAACTTTTCCATATCTAGGGTTTTATTTGTACTATTCACATGTATGTTGTGCTTCAAGTGTTCTTAACATGTTTGATATAGTTGGTTATTTGAGCACCTATATGCACCATTGTATGTGGGGTGTTATCTAACTTAGGGTTGAGACCTAGGGTTTCTCACCTAAGTTCCCCAACTCGACAGTTTCCCTTTATAACTTGGGATCCAATGATTTCACTATGGAAGTGAGGGATCTTATGGTTTTATTTTATAGCATGAAACTCTTCATTTACACGGTAGTAATATTCTTTGTTTCTCTCTAAATTTTTCCTTTTGAGGCATAAGGCTGATGGTTTTCCATGTGGTGAGCACTAATTGATGGTAGTTTAGAGTTTGCTTGAGTGTCTATGAAGGGGCATGATCCGATGGCCTATCTAATGTGAAAACTCGATGGTTCCCTTGGGTTTGAAAATCGATATCCCTCCTAGAATAAAAAATTGGTGGTATATCTATTTGCATGGATGGGACATTTCGGCCTTTGGATACATGGCATGCATGCTTTTACACCTCAACCCACCTTCCTCTTTCATCCTAACTTTATATACTTCTCTCTTTTCACCCACACGAACTCTTTACACATCGACATTTTTGTCTTCTTCTTGAGAGGTCCAACCCTCTTTCTTGGAGGAAGTAGAAGATCTCTAGAGTAAGAATCTTGATCAATCTTGATTGCATCTTGCCCTAGGGTTTGGATCTACCCTCTCTTAGATCGTTTAGAGCTTCCTAACCTAGCTTCTTGCCCTAGAAAAGTAGTATCATCATCCTTACCTTCATTTTCCTTTCTACCCTCCTTCTTATCTCTTCTTCCTTGGATGAATCCATGTTGTTCTCCATAAATCTTAGGCATGTGGATGAAGAACATCTCCTTTCTTCTCTTTTACCCTAGGTCTTCCTTATTCTTGAAGAAGGGAGCTAGCTTGGATCGTATGGAGTGTTAAAGCTAGGGTTTCTCTTATCTCTTTCAAGATATAGGGATGTTTGTACGTTCGTCACCCTCTTTGAGGTGAGTTATATAACTTTATTTACATTTCTTATTTATTCTTAACTTTCTAGTTATTGATTTTACCCTAGAAACCTAGTAATATGTAGAAAGATGATTCTTTGAGTACAGATTGAGCATATGTAGTAGTACTTGTGTAAATAAACTACCTTTAGATCTTGATTATGATATTCATTTGAAGTATGCTACTTAAACCTTGCATGTTATGAAGGTTTATGGTTTTGTTTTTCATGACAAATGATGGTTACTCCTTAAGTGTTATGAACTAATTTGTAACATAGCACTATGATCGATGGTTTGACTCCCCATGTCAAATTGTAGTTTGTACTTTGTTGTTTTTTGATGGTTTTCCTTGTTCATGACAATTGTTGGTTGCCCTAATAAATGAACTAAGGGTTTTTCTTAACTTGAAAAATTGTTAATATTTATTCAAGAATCGATGGTCATGCTTGATACTTAAGTTGATGCTCTCATCAAGTGGATGAATTGATGGTTCTTTTGCACAAGAATTGAAGGTATATACTTAGTGTAGAAAAATTGATTTCACCAAACTTCACAACCGATGGTTTCACTAGCTTTTAGAAATGATGGTTTGACTTCTCTTAACAAATGAGGGTTTGACTTCTCTTGACAAATGATGGATTCACCTATGTTGACAAACAATAGTCTACCTATTTCGTCAAATGATGGTTTACCTAGCTTGTCAAATAATAATATTTCTAGCACTTGAATCAAATGGTCTTCTTATGGTTTACAATTGTTGAGTTGCTTGTTTTCCACAATCAATGGTTTGCATATCTCACACAACTGATGGATTACTCAATGCTCACAACTGATGGCTCTACTCTATGAAATGATTAGCCAACTAAGTTCAAGAAATGATATCTTTTCTAGATGCATCAATCGATGGTTTTTCCTAGTATACGCATGAGGATCGATGGTTTCATTTGACATGGAAATTGATGGTTTTGCTTAACATGGAAATTGGTGGTTTTGTTTAAAGCATATGATCCAATGGTTGTTTTTTTGGTTAAAGTGCATATGTGGTCCGATGGGGATGCTAGGTATAAGGGGTTTTTATTTTTGCCTAATTGTGTGTACAAATCGATGGATTACCTTTGGATGTTAGTTGGTGACATTAATTCAATCCACCTTGTTGAACTTAACTTAAAATGATTAAGTGGTGGTGGTATCATATATCTACCTCCATATAATGTTGTAATGATGGGGGGATACTCACATAATGTTAATGTTCACACTATTATGTTACCTTGAGAATATCATAGCCCTTACCTTTATTGAGGTCTTATGCTAAATATGTTTACAATAAGTGTGTTTATGATTTATAGAGCCCTCTACAAATGTGTTGAAAGATAATGATGTTCTTGCAGGAGATATTGTGCATGGTCTAAATGACCTTTGCACATGACTTGAACCCTAGTGGAGGTGCAATTCTCTTTATGATTTGACAAGGAGCTAGTACCCTTTGATGATGGGATGTGGAATATATCTCATAATGTTTTACATCTTCTGGAATTGTTATATGCTAATGTCTTTGTAGAAATCGTTTAGGGTTTGTATGTAACTTGATTGATGCAGTCTAAAAGCACCCACTAGTCTTAAGTAATCAAATGAAACCCTAGTCATGTAGTGCCATGTGTTGTACATCTATTCTAGTGCTAGGAATTGTTGGATAGTAAAATGAGTATTCCAGAAGGGAAGGTCAAAATCATATTCTATTGAGTATATGCAGATGTAGGGAGAGTGTATCCTTGTTATCTTAATCCCAAGATTGTGGAGAACAATCGAGGCCGTATCTTGGATGATTGAATATGTGTATGTGATGCCATTGAGGACAGTTGTGGTTGTACCTTAGATGGCAGGGTTATATAGCCCAATTTCTAGGGTCGTGGCCTATATACCAAGGGAGAACCAAGATGATTGCATCTTGATTGAATAATGTCATTGCAGTGGACTCGTAGTGACCGAGGGGGGGAGATCTTAGGATTCCATCTATCCTAGATTTTGTAGGCAACTACTGGCGACTTTTCAATGGTCAGTTGGATGTTTTAGTGGTATGCATCAAACTCCCCAGGGCTTAATAAAATGTGTAACTAAGTCGTGTAGTATATTTGCTAGGGTTACTTGATAGTTTACATTGGTTGATAACCCTTGCTTTGATTCTTTTAATGTTTAGTTGATGTATAATGAGTAATAGAAATCAACTATTCATATGATGATAAATTTGTATATTCCCTTAAAATACTATGTTAACCTCTCAATCTTGTAGTATTATCTACTTTAACTATTTAATCATATAACTTGTTGTGATCAATAAATGTTTTTGAGAGTTATATCTCTCATTGGGACATGGGTCTCACCTCGTGGGTCATCACATCTTTTCAAGTGATCATCAAAAATGTCATCAAACCCATAGTAGAGAGGAGGAGAAGCTTGGAGATTAGTAGGAGCAGAAGGTTGTCTACTTTTTAGTGTGTCTTAGAGTTGTGTATGTACTCTCAGGTCCAGGTGGGGAAGTTTTGTAGAGTATGTATATCGACTCGAGCTTTTAGCAGCTTGCCAATGTTTTATATTATGTATATATGTGGACAATACCTTTTTGTATACATGTTATGGTTGAGGCCACTGAATATTTCTATAGATACATGGTATGGTTTGTTTTCTTATGTAGATGTTGGACCTATATTTAAATATTCTTGGACATGTTTGATATTTTCTATCTGGTTTTAATTATCGCATGTTCTTTCTGTGTGGTTAATTAGTGATTTACTATGTTTTGGATTTGAGTAATATCGTTTAGCGTGGTGGGTTTCACACTTACTATTTACCACTCTTTAGTTAGGGCTACTATGCAACTCATAAGTGATATAATTTGAAGTATATAAAAAAAGGTCATCCTCAGAATACAAGTATCCTAACATATGATTACAATCCAAGAACACATTCCAAAAAACTAATTCATATCCTTGAACCTAATTTTGTAATTGAATTCAACTATATTCATACGCATTCTTGAATCCCTTATATGAGATCATTATTCATCAGCATCTCATATTGCATCATTTTAGAGTTAGGGTTAGATTCTTATATCCTTCTACTATTTTCATCATTTCATATTCATTTATTTTAACTTCTTTCATTTCATCATCACTACTCTAGGAACAAATCATTCTAAATTTACTTAATTTATAAAGTGTCTCTCTCATTGAAATCCTTTACAATCTTATTTTTAATATATTTGATTCAATTTAGGTCAACACAGAAGTAAGCAAAATATATACTATACACTTCATCGTACACGGATTATTAATTTCTTTTTTAACTTGTCATCACCATTTGGTTATTCTTATCCATCTCCTATCTTGAAATTCATTGGGTATACCGTGTCATTGACTTCCAAAGTTATTCTTATAATTAAAAATATCACTATGTCTCTTATGATACTACTCACTTTAGCATAAAAGAATGGGTAAGGTTACATGTTCTTATATCAAAATATCTTATCATTCTTCCCAATTCATTGTTATGTAGCTTGTATAAAAGGACCCATATTCATGTGAGAGTTTACTCAATATTTTATAAACATACTAAAATAGATACATTATGATTAGATCATATTAGTGTTGGATCTAGGGGGGCTGAATAGAGCTTCAAAATTCTCACAAGATAAGTTAGACCTTCAAATTTTATCAATCAAAACCAATTTCTTAAGAATAATTTGAAATCTTATCTAAGAAATCATAGAAAGGGTTAGAGAAATTGAAACACACACTTAGACAAGGTGGTTTAGAGTGGTTCCAATCTCCAAACTAGGAGATAGTCAATCCACTACCTATAGAGGTCAACCTCTAGGACTTTGCAATCCATGTATACTTATATTCATTCATAAGAGAGACAAGGAGACTACCATACATCCAAGCACTTACCTACCAAAGATAAGAGTCTTCCACCTACACAAGGACTTACCCACTTGAACAAGATGTTTTCAGCCTTCAACAAGAACTTACCCACACTTGCATCAAGTCTTTGGCCTTGAAGGATTTACCCACTCTTTTAGAATCTTGGCCTTGCCCTTCTCCTTCACCTGGAGAAGATCTTCATGTCTTCTTCAACCTTGAAGAAGACCAGCAAGAGCTTCACCTTCACTCAGAGTATCTTACTTCAATTGTTTCTCTTTGAGAAAGGGGTTAGGGAAGATGGAGGGAATGAGAGATTTACAAGAACTTGGAGGTAGCTCTGTTATAACATGCCTAAATCACTCATAATCATGAAATGCTTTGTAAAAGAGAGAGAGAAAGGGGCTCAAAGGGTTGCAACACACAACTATAGCAAGGACTTAGAATAGCATGAATGAGAAAACTTGGAATGAACTTCAAGGGGTCCTATTTATAGCTACGGGTGTTCCCTTGAGTGTGGGATCACTAAAGGAAGAAATATAGCCATTTTATAAGTTACTATAGATCTTTTTTTACTCACATCAACTCTTCAATAGTTATAATCACTTTTTTTGTGTTTTTCGTACAGTACATTCGATCGAGTTTCAATAAAGGTAACTCAACTGATTCACTTAGTGACAAAGCCAATTTTCAAACTATGGGTTGAGTTTTTTCTGGGAAACTCGATTGATGAGTCAAAATCAGTTTTGCTTAGTTGATCAATCGATCAAGTTCTGTGAGTGTGCAGCTCGACCGATTGGTCATTTTAGAAAATCCATCACTAGATCGGTCGAGATTCCAACTCAACTGATAAATAGCCTCTGACAAATTTTCTAATTTGACTTTTGAGTGACCAAATGTTGGAATTAAGTGTCCATGATTTTTCTCATCATAGTTACAAGTCATATCATCAATACAAGTGATTACAAAATTAATCTAAGGTGATTTGGAGTGATTTTCCAAAATGCACACTTGCATTTCTTTTGAATTAAACTTGAATGAGCTAGGGCTTATGTAATCTGATCCTTTTCATGTACCTAAAGCCTAAAATCAATCTTTAACAAACATATTAGATACATAGGAATGGAATGGTTAATTCATTATCAAAATATGAACAATGTATAACTCTCATGTCAACATTTTCCCCTTTTTTACAATGACAAATCATTCCTCAATCATATTGAAAAGGATATGTAAAGTTATACCTCTGCCTTGTGAATTGCAAGGGGATTCATGATTTTAACAATGTGAATTGCTCCCCCTCAATCTATGCTTACTCTTACCTACATAGTTAGTCTATCTGCACAAAACAATATAACATGTATACTATATGGTCCTTTAGTAATTCACATGATAAAGCATATATTGAACAAGAAAAGGATCACATAGGCAATAAAAGCAATATGGTTGATGTTCAAAATGTTGAACTTCTCTCCCCCTTTTGACACTATCAAAAAGTAAGGGGGTTTGAATAGAACAAAAATAGGTCTTCTTCAAGCACAAACAAAACATACATCCACAACATAAAACATGCAAACTCAAAGCATGAACCAAACAAAGACAAGAGTGAAACAAGCAGTCTAAGTCATAATCAAAATATGGTAAACATGGAAATAACTCATGAGATATAGCTATCAAATATTAAGTTTAAATATGATTAATATTACAACACAGAGAGCATGTCCTCAAAAGTAAGCCAAAATGATGAAAACAACATGATGATAAATAGTATATCTCAGATAATGTGCCCAGATGTTTTAGTACAAAAAAGTCCAAAAAGATATATATATGATTAGTAGTTATAGATTAAAAGCTAAAACATCTAAACATCTAGGTCATCTATGTCCACAACATCATCAGCATCATTATCAAAGTCTTCTGGCTCATTGTCATCATCTCCATATGAAGGTGCAGTAGAGACAACAACATCACCTTCATCACCAGAACCACCAGTAGAGCCATCAGAACCATCATCAACATCATCCTTAGATGCCTCCTCATCAGTAGCAACAGCTTCCTCATCAGCATGATCTGGCATCTCCTCATCGACAGAGGAACTGAAACCATGACCTTTCCACCTGGCATTCTACTTAGCCCACGACATGCCAAGTTCGTGTAACTCTTGGGCTTGAGGATAAGAAGGAGAAAAAGTACCAAGTCATGCAAGTAGGGTAGCTATAGGATCAACAGGGAGAGGTAGCATAGCAGGGGTAGATCCACCAATAGCAGAGGGTGTAGCAGCGGAAGCAGTATGTGGTCACCTCCTGGGTAGGGTGGTAGGCAGGATAAGGATGTGTACAGGAAAGGTTCATGGTATACATGATGGAATAGATTTCCTAATGCATATGCTCATGAACCTAAAGGTTATACGCCTGTCGATGCATCATGTAACCCATGAGGGTTTCATTTGATACATGGAAAGAGGCAGAGGCAGGTCAGGATGGTTGAGGTGGTGGAGGTTCTTGGGTGGAGGTGGAGGCTCCGGGTGTGTTAGAGGAAGGGGTAGGAACACTATTCTGAAGTATGGTTTCACTGATGCAAACTCCTTTCTGGGAAGGTTTGTAATGAAGGTCATGGAAAAGAAATTTGCCAGTGGAAGTCTAAAAAAAACTACAAATCAGGGCAGGGTAGGGAGGGTGGGTGCCACGGGTGTTCTTACCAGAGTCAAAATAGGTCATGTGGTGAAGGACAAATTTGGCCCATTTGACTCTAATGTTCTCAAAGATATAAAACATAATCACCATAGTGTTTTCTACAATTTCAGTCTGGTTTTTCTTTGGATGAATATTGTAGTTAACAACTAGAGCGAGTATTCGGTTCTTGAGGTCTAAGGTTGAGGAGGGAAGGGTACACTTATTCCTATAGGGAAACGGAGGCTTCCTCAAGAACTTGTGAATGTCAAGAAGAGTGAGATCATATTTCTTATAGTAGGCCTCAGGGTAAACAAGGTCAAAATACTTAGGGTAATCCTTCCTCCAAGTGTTAGTCACCTCAGTACTCGAGGAAAAGATATTCAAGGTATCCTCAAAGACTTGGAATTTCTTCCTGGATATCATGGAAGTAAGGACTACTTGAGCATTAGGCGGGGGTACGACAGTGTCATAATTCCATTACAAATTAGCATAGAATTCATGAACAGCTTTGGTGCTTGTAACGGAATTGTGGTAACATGTGCATTCAACACTCAAGGCGGAGAGATGGTGGTCGTATAGAAACTCGGCTACTTGATCGATAACCCTTTGTCGATGTTGGGTTGGCTTAAAAAGGGAACAAAAAGGAAAGGGGTTCCCAGGAAGAAGCTCCTTGTACCTATTTAGACCATCATTAGAGACAAAGAAGGTATCATCAAAGGGTATAAGGTGTGAATTGGAGGAGGATAATGCTCCAGCTGGGGCGACTCTCTTAGTTTTGTTTGATGCTATGGAGATGAAATCAGAAGGATTGAGAGAACAATAATGATGGAAACACCACCAAAAACTGTACACACCTAAGGTTCATGGAAAAGAGGTGAAGGAAGCTCGATCTAAGTCGAACTAGGACTAGGGAGACAAAGGTCAAGGCTAGGGTTGACAGCTTGAGGGAGTTGGAGGTTGGATCGATCAATTTCTCTAGTTGAGAGGAAGAAAAGTTAGTCAAACCTAAATTAAGTTTGCTCCATTCTGTCCATCGGTCGAGTTTTATGACTGGGAAACTAGACCAAATGGCACTTAAAAAAAGCCCTCAGCCACGGATCGGTCGAGTTGGCAACTCGATCAATGGTCAACCTGAACCAACTTTAGAAATTTTGATTTTTAGCCAATAGAGTGGTAATTAAATTTATTTTTCAACTCCATTTTGTATATAAACATACTTCGGCACATATCACTCATCGTTGGGTACTATTTTGTGATTAAACAAGTGTTTGCATAAAATACCCAAAAACAAGCGAAAAGTAAGGCAAAAAGAACATGAAATTTTGATTTTAGCATATTAGCAAGTAAGGGTGATCAAGATATAAGCAAAACATATAGGATAGATGACAACTAGCTAGAAGGCATACTAGATTCATTCAAAGCAGTTATCAACAATTTAGATCTAATAAAATTAAATTGGTCTCTAGCTAGAGGTTTAGTAAAAATGTCCGCCAACTGATTTTAGTGTCTACATACGTAATATAGATATCCTTTTTGGCAATGTGATCACGAAGAAAATGATGACGAACCTCTATATTCTTGGCTCTACTAAGAAATATAGGATTGTAAGATAGATTAATTCCACTAGTATTATCACAATAGATAGGAGAAGCATCAAAATGAATGTTAAAGTCTTAGAGCATTTGCTTCATCAATAGGACCTAGGCACAACAACTCTCGGTTGCAATGTATTCTTGGTAGTTGATAATACCATTGTGCTCTATTTCTTGGAGAACCAAGACACCAAGCATTGTCCTAGGAGAAAGCAAGTGCCACTTGTGCACTTTCTATCAATCAAGCATCTTGCATAATCTGCATCACTATAAGCCTTAAGAGTAAAGTCCCTTTACTTGGGATACTATAGTCCAAAATTTGGAGTTTTTTCTAAGTACCTTAAAATCCTCTTAACATCTATAAGATGTGATTTCATGGGATTTGATTGAAATCAAGCACACAAGACGACACTAAACATCATATCAGGTGTAGAGGAAGTTAAATAAAGTAAACTTCCAATCATACCTCTATAGAGATTCTCGTCTACCTTTTCACCTTCTTCATATTTATCAAGTTTGGCAGTGTTAGACATGGGTGTGTCTATTGGCTTGGTGTTCTCCATCCCAAAGAGCTTAAGAAGCTCACTTGTTTACTTACCTTAGTTGATGAAGTTCCCATATTTAGTTTACTTGATTTGAAAGCTGAGGAAGAATGTGAGCTCACCCATCATCCTCATCTTGAACTCACTCTGCATAAGATCACTAAAATCCTTTCAAAGATCAAGATTAGTTCCTCTAAAAATGATATCATCAACATATATTTGAATGATAAGAAAATTGTTAGAAGTGTGTTTGAGAAACAAGGTAGAATCTACTTTTCCCATGATATACTAATGATCTAACAAAAAGTTCTTTAATTTCTCATACCTGAGGTGCTTGTTTGAGTCCATAGAGAACTTTTTGCAACAAATAAACATGGTTACGTAAACTATCATTTTCAAAGCCTGAGGGTTGTGCAACATACACTTCCTCCTCAATTGTACCATTTAGAAATGCACTTTTAACATCCATTTGATAAAGGAGAAAGTTTTTATAACTAGAAAAAGCAAGCATCATACGAATGGACTCAAGTCTAGCTACAAGTGCATATGTTTCATCAAAATCTATACCTTCTTGCTTATTGTAACCTTGAGCCACGAACCTTTCTTTGTTCCTTACCACCGTGCCACTTTCATCTAGCTTGTTGCGGTAGACCCACTTGGTGCCAATGATCTTTCTATCACTTGGTCTTGGCACTAAGGTCCATACTTTGTTCTTTTCAAATTGCTCCAACTCTTCTTGCATGGCTAGGATCCATTCATCATCCCCAAGAGCTTCTTTGACGTTTTTTGGCCCGAGTTGTGAGATGAAGGTGTTGTTGGCTTGTTCTTTGTTGAAAGCAGCCCGCGTCTTCACTCTTTCAAATGGGTCACCTAAGATCAGCTCTTTTGGATGATTCTTTGCAAAGTGGGGGGTTGGATCCTTTCATCTTTCTCTTCTTCTTGAGTGACCACCTCTTTTCCCTTTTGGGTGATGTTGAGTTCTATTAAGCTAGAAATTATCTCACCTGCAACATCATCATTTCGAACAATATCTTTAGGAATAGAGGGGTTAGTCTCTATAAACTTAACATCAGTGGATTTTTCTACTTTAGCAAAATCAACATTAAACACTCTATAAGCCTTGCTAGTAGTGCTATATCTAAGAAAGAAAGCGTTGTAAGATTTTAGATCAAACTTGTCGAGAGAATCTTTTGTATTCAAAACAAAACAAGGACATTTAAAAACATGGAAATACTCGATATAAGGCTCTCTACCACATAGCTTATAGGGTGTTTTCTTCAAAAAAAAGGATGTGTAAAAACCTAATTTTGCACAACACATGAGGTACTAACGGCTTCGGCCAAAAACTTCTTTGGAGTGTCATACTCTAAAAGCATGGTCTGAGCCATCTCCTATAGTAATCTGTTCTCCTCTCTACAACCCCACTTTTTTAGATGTACGATGTGAAGAGAAGTTATGTGCATATCCATATTCTTTACAAAAGCATTCAAAAAGATCATTTTCAAATTATCCCCCATGATCACTACAGATGGAAACAATTTGACAAGAAGCTTTGTTCTCAACTCATTTAAAAAAACTAGAGAAAACATCACATGTATCACTCTTGGAAATGAGAAAGAAGGTCCAAATATATCTAGAGAAATCAACAAAAATAAAAAGGCAATACTTGGAATCACGAAGTGATTGAGTTCTCATTGGTCCAAATAGATCAATATGAAGAAGTTCAAGAGCTCTCTTGGTACTAAGGACTCCTTTATATTTGAATGAGGACTTGGTTTTCTTTCCTTGGGTACAAGGTTGACATTCCTCATCCTTTCCAAAATCCAATTTAGGAAGTCCCTTGACCAAGTCCTTTTTGCTCAACTTCTTCAACTAATGCATATTTACATGACCAAGCCAGCGATGACAAAGAGAAATATCATTTGAGTTGACTACTAGGCATATACCAAGAACAAGCTTCATAGATTCAAGTACAATTATATAAATATTACCACTTCTAGTTCCCTTATATATGACTTGATAGGTGAGGGAATCTAGAATCAAGTATTCAAAAGAAGTAAATAGCACAAGGTAACCATTATCACATAATTGACTTACAATAAATAAATTGTGATGTAGGCCATCTGTAAAGAGAACATTCTTAATACATAAGGATTCACCTACATCACCCTCACCTTTAACCTTACCTTTCTTATTGTCCCCAAAGGTAATTGAACCTCCTTCCTTCTTAGTGAAGTTGTTGAAATGGCTTATATCACATGTCATGTACTTAGTGCATCTACTGTCAACAATCCATCTACTTTTTTCCTGCAAGAAAGGAGAGTGTTGATTCCCAACTCAAACTTTAGGATTCGGAGTTATCTTGGGACCCATTTCATCTTTGGGTTGGTCCCCTTAGGCTTGTAAGGACAATAAGTAGAGTAATGACCTTCACATTTGCAATGAGAACTCATCATAGGGTTCTTAGTGCCAGAAGATTCTCCAATGAAAAAGGAGATTTCCTTACTCTTTTTCTTACCTTTGGCTTTGTTCTTACCCTTGGGTGCTCCCCCAACAAATCCCAAACTACTAGTAGCACTTCATTTGGTAGTATGGTCAAGGATTTCATTTAGGGAGTTTTTCTATTTGATGAATTTTTGCATAAGACTCTAAGTCTATGATTATCATCATTAAGAGATATAAAACTAGAAGACAAACTAGCAAGATCATCTCTATCATGAACAAGGTCGACCTCTAAATAGAGGGCTTTAATCAAATAAGAATCTTTCCCAAGAGAAGGAGAAGCAACATCATTACTAGGCAAGATAGGTCTAGAAGATAAATCATTAACTTGACCAAGCAACTTAGCATTTTTAGATTTAAGCACTTGCATTTCTTTGAGATAAACATCCCTCTCATCCCTACGAGCATCAATAATGATCTTAAATTCAGCATTTTTAGTTTAAAGAGTTTCAATCTCATTTAGGCACTTTTGATTATCTTCCTTAAGAGTTTCAATGTTCTTAAGGTAAACACCATTCTCTATCTCAACTCCATCGTATTGGAGCTCAAGATCAAGAAATTGGCCTTGCAAGTTATTGATTCTCTCAAGATGAGTTTTCTAATTTTTCTTAAGAATCTCAAGTTTAGCATACAAATCATCAATAATTTTTCCTAACCTTTTTCTTTTAGATTTACATTTAGTAAAAAAATAATGGGTAGAAACAAGCATATCAATAAGAGTTTCTTTAGATAACTCATGCAAGCTTATGTCACTTACCAATCTCTTCACTTGTAGAGGCCATGAGTGCAAGGTGGCACCTCCATCTTCTTTAGAGCTAGAGCCACTTGAGGGTGATTCTTCCCAAGCTACATGAGATGCATTCTTGTGTCTTTTCTCCTTCTTTTCCTTCCTTTTGTACTTGCTCTCCTTCTTGTACTCTTCCTCCTTCTTGGAGCTTCCCTTGTGATGTGACTTTCTTGATTTAGGACATTCATTCTTGTAGTGTCCCTTTTAGCCACACTTGTAGCATCTAGGAGTAGAGGAGGAGGATTGCTTTCCCCTGAAGTGCTTGCTCTTAGTGTAGTTGGATTCATGCTCACTAGGGCCATCATCTTCACTAGAGGAGGAGGGAGAGGTATGACAAGCAAGTTGTTGTTGAAGTATGACAGCCTCCACTTGGGCTTTGAAGGAACTATCTTTGATCTTCTTTGCTTCCTTATCTTCTTGCTTGGCTTCTTCTTCTTTCTTGTCAAGCCTTGGCTATGAGCTTGTAGATTGACAATGAGTTCTTCAGTTGGGATGTCACCAAGGCTTCTCACTTCTTCAATGGAGGTCACCTTTGACTCTCATCTCTTTGGTAGAGTCCTCAAGATCTTGGAGTTGATTATACCTCTATCCAAAGTGTTGCCCCAAGCAACTAGGCCATTGATGATGATGTTGAGCCTAGAGTACATCTCTAAAATCCCTTCTTTCTTGGCCATCTTGAAGTTCTCTAAACTGTTGTTCAACATGTAGATCTTAGCCTCTTTGACTTGCTTTGTTCCCTCATAGGTAATGCACAACTTATTCCAAATCTCATAGGATGTATCCCATGAGGAGATGTGGTTGAACTCCATTGGGGTAAGGGCTGCATAGAGTATGCTTATGTCTTTGGCATTGAGTTGGGCTTCTTTTAGTGAAGCTTCATTCCATGTTGACACAGCTCTTGTTGGCTCCTTTCATGGTGTGACCATCACCTTCCACATATGAAAGTTCATCCCCTGAATGTAGAACTCCATATGCCTCTTCCAATAGAGGAAGTTGGTGTTTTTGAAGGCCATATGACGCATGGAGAAGCCTCCCTCTAGGTTGAGTGAACTAAGTAGGTTGTCGCCAATCTTCTTGTCTCATGGGTGATTGTTGGAAAAGATCCTTAGATCTGATACCACTTGTTGGATATAGGGTTGTAGAGAGGGGCTGAAGAGAGCTTCAAAATTCTGACAAGATAAGTTATAATTTCAAATTATATCAATCAAAACTAATAGCTTAAAAACAATTTGAAGTCCTATCTAAGCAAGCATAGAAAGGATGAGAGAAACTAAAACATGCACTTGGACAAGGTGGTTTATAGTGGTTCCAATCTCCAAACTAGTAGATAGTCAATCCACTACCTAGAGAGGTCAACCTCTAGGACTTTGCAATCCATGTATACTTATATTCATTCATAAGAGATATAAGGAGACCACCATACATCCAAGGACTTACCTACTCAAGACAAGAGTCTTCCACCTACAAAGGACTTACCCACTTGATCAAGATGTCTTCAGCCTTCAATAAGGACTTACCCACACTTGTATCAAGTCTTTGACCTTGAAAGATTTACCCACTCTTCTTGAATCTTGGCCTTGCCTTTATCCTTCACCTGGAGAATATATTCACCTCTTCTTGAACCTTGAAGAAGACCAACAATAGCTTCCCCTTCACTTAGAGTAGCTTGCTTCAACCTTTGTTGTTTGAGAAAGGGGGTAGGGAAGATGGAAGGAATGAGAGCTTTACAATCACATGGAGGTAGCTCTCTTACAATATGTCTAACTCACTCATAATCATGAAATGCTTTGTAAAAGAAAGAGAGAGAATGGGGCTCAAAGGGTTGCAACACACTCAACTATAGCAAGGACTTAGAATAGCATGAATGAGAAAACTTGGAATGAACTTAAGGGGTCCTATTTATAGCTGGGTGTGTTCCCTTGAGTGTGGGATCACTTAAGGATGAAATATAGTCGTTTTACAAGTTATAACGAATCTATTTTCTTTCACAACAACTCTCCAATGGTTATAATCACTTTTTCTACATTTTCTGTATAGTACATTCAGTTGAGTTTCAATAAAGGTAACTCGACTGATCCACTAAGTGACAAAGCCAATTTCAAACTATCGGTCGAGTTAACTCATTTGATTCAATCATGCAACACAAACCCTAAATAGGGAATATCATAATCTCATATTGATTCTTATGTATATATCATACTCAATTTCAGTAGGATTCAACAATACACTTGTATAATTCATTCTAATACAATTCAAGTATGATTCTATACATATCAATTCAATTCTCAAGCATATCGGTTATTTGACAGATTTTTAGGAAATATTCACATGAAATAGCATAGTCTTATATCCATAGAATTTTCCATGGAACTTTAATCAATATATCGGGAACTAAGCAAGTTCAATTGAATGAGAAATAAATTAATTCAGTAGATTTTGATTCCCAAATATCTTTTTGAATCAATACCCAATCACATACAGATACAAGAAAGTTTTCTAATTATTTTTTTCAGATAGAATTAGGTTTTCAACATGAATATAGATCTTGAGATGGTGAGAAACAATCATCTAATGTGAAAACCACCTTAAAAATGTAGGTCAAACTCTGAATTTCCAAAAATCCACCAATGTTGTAGCTATTGAATCCATTTCTTCCTCCTCTCAATTGGGAAATCTTAGTAATGGAGAATAGGAGAGAAATAGTGAGAAAAGGGGGTGATTTGATATCATTTTGAATCAAATCAGAGGTGGTACAGAATCTTGACATGTGAGAGAATATTTACCATAAAATATTATGCAAAGAAACTAAACTTACTTGATTTTATCATTTCTCAAATGATAAAGCCCTAGGTCAACATCTCCACCTTGTTCCTCACTCAATCCCTAACTCTCCCTCTCTCTCTAGGATTTCGTTTCTTTGGAATGAATCATGAAATATGATAGATCCTTGGGTGATAGGTTTCTCATATAGATCACTTAACGTGTTTGGGTCGATTGCAAACTGACACAACTTTGCACTTTCTTTTATTTCAGCAGAATTTTTTGTAATGAAAATGTTAATGAAGATTGTTTACTTAATAGACAAAACCACCTCCAACAATCATGAAACTTTAGTATGTTTTGTGAGACTGAATTTTAGAGCCTCATTAAAAATTGCATATCATTCAAAATTACTAATAAATAAATAAAAATCAAATACTACACTGCTATATTGTAGTTTGCACCATGTGTGGTCAAGTTGTTAGTAATAAGAAACTTGGTCGAAACCATTGAAAAGATATAGAGGGGGGGTGAATAGAGATTTTGGTTAATTTCAAGCAAAAAAATACTTAACTTAGAGAAAGTTGAGAGAAGCAAGCAACCAAAAGAGGACATGGATATTTAGAGTGGTTCTATTAAAAGACGTCAATCCACTACCTAGTTGTTTCCAACCAGGATTTCTAGATCATGTATTTAATTCCTTTTATATTACATAATACACATATTTATTGGTATCTTCTGTGGTGCAAGACTAACCCTCCTTTTCAGCTCATGGAGAAACTAAACCTTCTTGGATGAGCCACGGAAGGTCACCCTCTTTACCTCTTCTTTGAAAGACGCGAAAGAGTATTACTGCTTCACCTCTTCTTTAACAGACAACAAAAGAGCATCAATTTGAGAATACTCCTTCTTCTCACAGGTTCTTAGACAGCCTTCACTCCAATAAGTAGCCCAAGAATAATATAATAAAGAAGAAATAGAATGGGAAAAGAAAGAAACAAAATAAGCTCACAAAATATACAGTTTTTCCCTTATGGAAAAGTGATGATGATCCACTCTAAAATGGTTTATGCAAAGTAGTATTTGGTGGAGAGGATAATATAGCTGAGATAAGGGCTTAGGGTTATAATGATAGCAACTTGAAGTACTGGACCTAACTTCTTTGAGAAAGATGGCAAGTATGCTCTAGTAAGTATCAAATGTTGTTGCAATGTAATGTGCAAAGTTGTGTACAAAGTTGATGTCTAGGTTCCCTAAAACCACTTCTATTTATAGGAAATATTTACAAGTGGTTAGGGTACATATGGGTAGTGTCTAGAGTGTTCTTAGTGATCAATTAGTCGTTTGGTTGAAATTAATTGGGTTGCAATGGCTAATTTGATCGTTAATCAAAAGAGATGCCAGAACCTTTCTTGGTCCACAATATTGTCGACCAAAAAGATTCCTAGTCCACAATATTGTCGACCAGATGAGGTCCTAGGGTCAAATTTCTCTAAAGGCTATGTGACGGTCCATCTGCTTAGTCCAACAGTTCTATTTCGGTCAAAATTTTCTTCGACCGAATTTCTCAGTCGACAATATTGTCGACCAAGATTCACTCGAACTCTAGATATGCAACGATATGTCTTGGTTTTCATAGCAATAGTTAAAATTTAAGATCAATTGGTTGTACAAAGAAAAAGATAAAATCAAATACCATACTGCTATATTTCATTCTAAATGCATGGTCAACAAAGTTTGTCCTGGGAAACTCAGCCGACAAATAGGTCAGGAAATTATTCAAAAACTCTAAGATTTTGCACGAACACTAATAATTGAGTAAGACAAACTATATCCAAATTTTAAATAGAATAGATTTGTATGTAAAATAATAAAAATCATTCAGTGCATTACTATACTTACCAAATCATGTATTCATATCCTAGCAAAACCCTAATTTTTCCTGATTAGGGTTCTAAATTCTCAAACCCTAATCATTTGAAATAAAATCATATTTTGAGTTTCTCATTAGGTTTAAAGATTAAAAAATTATACTACCATCATTAATTAATCTTAAATAATGATCAATCTAGTTAAGAATACAATCATCCAAGTAAACCTAAATTAGATGGTTATCTGAAAATGGGTCATTACAAATTCTCCCCTCATCTTAGGATTTCGTCCCAAAATCTATGAAAATATCTGTAAGAATATCATATCATCTAATTATTCATCTCTCTCGGCATCAAGTTAGAATGATTTCAATTTTATCTTTCTTTCATATGACATCATCATTTTTTTGGCATTAGATGAAGATTTCATCCCTTGTCATCATCATATCTCTAGTTGAGTATTACAAATACTTACTTCAAAATTCTTAGTAATACATCATTTACTCAAGATATGATTCAGACTACCTTTCATGTTATTTTTAAAAACTATGTATCTCATGGATCAAGATTATAATTCATTCTGCATTATTATTTGCATTCATCAGTTTTATTCATAAATAAGATCATTTGTGGGCTTCACCCTCAGTTATCAATTTTTTCTTATAATTTAAGATTCATAGTTATATTCAAAATCATTGGGTTTTATTTTCATAATCCGCTAAATTCATTCATCTTTCTCATGTGAAATTTCCAATTTGTTTTAGATTCCATATGTAATTATATAATGCTTATGCTTTCACCATTTTCTAATTTATAACAATCAAGAATATTTGTATACTCCCAAACTGTCTTCATTTGAATGTTTAGTCAGGGCATGCAGAAGAAGTACATCCGGAAGTTCCATACTAGCCTATATCAATGTCCAAATACTTGACCAAAATATGTGAATACTGAGTTCAATCAGCATGCATATCATTTAAGTTTTTTTTATCATCCATATTATCATTTACCCCTAGATCCTATTGTCCCTACTGACTCCTCTGACTTAGGCTCTGATACCACATTTTTGAGTCCTCTCTTTTGATCTGAATTAATGCCAACCATTAGAGGGAAACCCAAAACCTAAACTAGATTATGAAGAAAAACAACTAATTCTCAGCTATATATGAAAAACACACATAAACTTTTTTTCGTTTTTCCATTCTCATAAAACCCCATTAACAATGTCACACTATCACAAGAACGTGTTTGATTCCACTAAAACCAAAGAAAATCCTATTGCTCACATGTAGTTTAGTTTACAGCATATACAAGTATATTATGAACAATTTGATACACTACCCATCCTGAAAAAGAGAGAATATGGGGACATTCTAATCTATCTAGATTATTCTTCTATTTAGATCTTCTTTTTCGTGACCTCTCTGTTGAATAGAATTATAACTAAAAACATGTGACACAACGTCATGAGACTCATACAGAGCCCTAGTGAGTGGATACCTCCCACTAAAGTTGGGTACATGCATCATTATCAGATTAAGTATAATGAACTTCAAAGAACTATACAGATATTACAAAGTTTAGTAGATAGTTCTAGCATCTAATCAAATTTAGTTTACAATGGTAATCTAATCAAATAGATAAGGTAATCACTTAAACCAAATCCAACTTCAAAACATCTTTTAGAGTATGTCCGTGAGAAAATCGGTAGCTACTTCTTAGCTCATATTAAAAAGCCTTTAGTATGAGTAACAAGTCAAGATCTAAAAATTTTGAATCAATACATAACAATAACATGTTCTTTGTGATACCCCACCATCCGGACCAGGAATATATCATGTAGTCCTAAAGTTGAAGTACACATCACACATGTCTACCAAACAATACTATGAAATGACAAGCAATCCAAATCATATTCAGAGTGGATATAAATCCCAACATTTACTATTTGTCAACAAGATAGATCAGAATATGAAACAGTTAATCTTTATAATAGAATGATTATTTTTCATATTAAGAAACATAATCAAGAATAGCAAGTTATCAGCTAGTAGTACAAGGAATGTAACAACATTCAAATCATATTCTACACGCCTTGTCATCTTTTATTCATTTTCAGTGAACTACTTGGCTCGTACCTCGCCAAGTAGAATTTTCCATGCATGATTCTTGTGTCAACAACTCACTATCACTATCTTTAGGTTTATCTAGCCACCCAAAGATATTGACAATAGACCCTTCCGCCTCAGGATTTCCTAAAGAGGCTCATGTCCTCATCCTGGGTACATGAGATTGGGACCAACAAAACAATATGCCACATCTCACATCATTTCTCACATTTTATATTTAACATATTTCATTTCATCAGAGTCTATTCCTTATGGGCATAGACTTTCAGAAAAAGGATTTAGGGATGAGTCCATTCCAGATGACTCACTCCTAAATCCTAGTGGTCTAACCTTTAAGCTCTCAATCCATACTCCAAAATCCTTCTCATAATTCATCAATTACTACAAGGAGATCCGTTTTGTTTCCCCAGTGTGGACCTCGAGGGGAAATTCACAGGGTTCAGGGCACCTAACTTGATGTTTCATCATTTCACTTATTATTAATCTTTTTTACTCATCTTAAAAGAATTGAAAACATCATATATCATGTGTGTGTATTCTCATGTAACAAGAATAACATTAAATAGATTAGGATTATCTAGAAAGACAATGAAAAAAACAAGAAGTACAACAATCTATAATTTGCAACACATATTATTCTTTACATTTCCGTATCATCTAATAGCAGTCATCACCCGTGGGATTTCAGACCAAAACCAAATCTCATTGTCCAACATTTACCCCCATCAGAGTTTTATCATCATCAGTGGGCTTTTAGCCAGAGTCATAATCTCATTGTATAGCATTTACCCTCATCAGGGTTTCTCTAAAGTGATCAACAAATTTAAATTCCATATCAAAATATTTCTTATCCATTCATTTCATATCATAATTCTCATTGAGTATTAACAGAGATAATTAGAACTAACAAAAATATAAGCATATGTACATCACATGTCATTCATCATGCTCAGAATAGGATTAACATGCAACAAATACTTACTCTATCTAGTTTCTACAGATATGAATGGATCTCAAGTTTAAACATGCATAACACATTTAATAATTCCCTCTTACTATTTACCACTCTTTAGTTAGGATACTTCTCAAAGCATAAGTGATCCCATTTGAATTCTATGAAAGAAGGCCATCCTCATAATACAAGTATCCTAACATACAATTACAATCCAAGAGCATATTCTAATAAACTAATGCATATCATTGAGCTTCATATTGTAATTGAATTTAACTATTTCATATGCATTTGTTAATCCCTTATTTGAGATCATTGTTCACTAGCATCACATAGCTCATCATTCTAGGGTTAGGGTTAGATTCTTAGATCCTTCTACTAATTTTCATTATTTTTCCTTCATTTCATATCATTAGTTTTAAATTTTTTCATTTCATTATCACTACTCTGGGAAAAAATCATATTCCAAATTACTTGATTTATAAATTCTCTCTCATTGAAATCCTTCATAATCTTATTTTTCATATGTTTTATTCAATTTAGGCCAACACACAAGTAATCAAAATATATATAAACTATACACTCCATTATACACATAAAATTAATTTCATTGTTAGCTTGTCATCACCATTCGATTATTCTTATCCATCTCTTTTCTTGAAATTACTTGGGTGTAACATGGCATTGACTTACAAATCCATTCTTATAATAAAAAAATATCACTATGTCTCTTATTATACTACTCACTTTAGCTTTAAAGAATGGGTTAGGTTACATCTTCTTACATCAAAATCCCTAATCGGTCTTCCCAATTTATTTTTATGTAGGTTATATAAAAGGGCCCATATTCATGTGAGGCTTTACTCCAAATTTCTAAAATCATACTAAAATAATTACATTAATATTAGATCATATTAGTAAGTCCCATAATCTTAAATTGAAGTATTAACATTATATACAAGCTCTAGCTATATCAATCATACTCGTCTTAATACTAAACTTGTAGGGTTTTCAAGAAGTCATCCTTGGTTAAACACGTCATAAGAATCATATCGTCTAATAATCTCATCATGGTGCGCATGGTTCATTAGGGCTATTCACACACATGGAGACCCTAGTTTCCATTTTCACATATATCATTCATCAATTATAAGTATACATTGATTAATTAACTCATTTGATTCAATCTTGCAACACAAACCCTAAACAAGGAATATATCCACCTCATACCAATCCTTATGTATATATAATATTCAATTCCAGTTAGATTCAACAATACACTTGTATAATTCATTCTAAGACAATTCAAGTGTGATTCTATACATATTAACCCATTTCCCAAGCATATCAGGGAGTGGGCTGATTTTTAGGCAATATTCACATGAAATAGCATAGTCCTCTATCCATAGAATTTTCCATGGAATGTCAATCAATATGCCAGGAACTAAGTAAGTTCAATTCAATGATAAATAATTGAATTCGGTAGAATTTGATTCTCGAATATCTTTCAAAATCAATACCCAATCACATATAGATACAAGCAGTGTTTCCAATTATTATAGTTGGACATAATTAAGCTTTCAAGATAAACATAGATCTTAAGATGGAGATAGACACTCACCTAAGGTGACAAGCACCTTAAAAATTTTGGTAAAACTCTGAATTTTTAGAAATCCACCAAGGTTCTAACTATTGAATCCATTTCCTCCTCCTCTCAACTCGAAAACCCAAAAATGGAGAATAGGAGAGAAAGAGTGAGAAAAGGTAGTGATTGATATCATTTCAAATCAAATCAGAGGTTGTACAGAATCTTGACATGTGCGAGAATATTCACCATAAAAGACTAACCAAAGAAGATAAACTTAGTTGATCCCATCATTTCTAGGATGATAAATCCCTAGGTCAACATTCCACCTTCTTCCTCACTCAAAACCCAACTCTCTCTCTCTCTAGGATTTCATTTCTATGGAATGAATTATGAAATGTGAGAGCTCCTTGGGTGCCAGGTTGCTCATATAGATCAATTAAAGTGTTTGGGTCAATTGAAAATTGACCCAACTTTACACTTTCCTTTATTTCAGCAACGTTTTATGTCATACAAATGCTATTAAATATTGTTTACTTAATAGGCAAAACCTCCTCCAACAATAATGAAAATTTAATATGTTGTGTGAGAAAGAATTCAGAATTTCAATAAAAAAATTCATACCATTTAGAGTTACCAATAAATAAATCAAATCAAATATTACACTGCTACATTGCAGTCTGCATCATGGTTGGTCAAGTTGTTACTAATAACAAACTCGTCCGGCACCACATTGTAGAATTCAAACACCATCCAAAAATTCTAAAAATTTAATAGGATATCTAAAATTGAGTTTTACAACAACATTGAAAATTTCATATCGCAAAAATGTACCAATAAAAAGATAAAAAATTTAAATGCCATACTGCTATATTTCAGCATGAATGCATGGTCGGATGAGTTTGTCCTGGGAAAACTCAGCCTACAAATAGGTCAGGAAATTATTCAAAAATTCGAATATTTCACAAGAACACTAATACTTGAGTTACCCAAACTATATAAAAATTTTAAACTAAATCAGAGTGTATATAAAAACACACCACTATACTTATCAATTTCTATATTCATATGCTACCAAAACCCTAATTTTGGTCGATTAAGGTTTTAAATTCTCAAAACCCTAATCATTTGGAATAAAATCATATTTAGAGTTTCTCATTAGGTTTATAGGAAACACAAATTAGACTACCATCATTAATTAAGATTAAATAATGATCAATCTAATTAAGCATGCAATCATCCAAGTAAACCCTAATTAGATGGTTAATATGAAAATGGGTCATTACGTGCACTATGGCTTGGGTCACTTCTCTTGATCTTATGGCATCTTTAACTTTATATTAATCTGAATAATAAATAAATCTTAAGATTATCTATCTTGCTATCTTAATCTTGCATCATAGGAAATATCATATGTAGTGTCTTTAGTCATGAACTTAAATTCTTAAATCACAACCATTATTGAGAAACTTCATAAACATATCTTTAACTTGAGATCTAAAAACATAAGATCACATGAACATGAATATATTACTTAGTAATAAGAAATATTTAATCATGATAAGAATAGTAAAAATGAATACTCAAGGCATGTCCCACTTACCTAGACAACTACAAACAAGGCTCATATGATCTCCTTGATCTTATCTCTTAATCAAAATCTGATAATGATCCAAAGTTTCTTAATTAGTTTTCTAAACCCTAGATAGATTAAGTCAAATTCCCAACCCTAAATAGGTCCTTAAACCTAGCCCATTATATATATCTCAAAAACTAAGCAAAAATAATATAAGTTTCAACCATATCTAATGTACTAATTTATTTCTAGGAATTACTAAATATTATGCTATAACCAACCAAATCAGGGGTGAGATAAATCATTAAGAAAAATTATTAAAATCTCAAATAAATAAAAATAGGGAGTATTTGCCCTTATATGTATTTTCCAAACATGGGTGCGACATAGGGAAACATAAACAAAAATTCATTCTATACAAAATGTTGTTGTATCAACAAAACTTCTGCTAATACTAGAATTTCCCTATGCTTGAGTGATACATTAAAAAAATATCATGGGGTAGGAAGGTAAATCTTACACCTGGGATATTCTCTACCAAACTATGACATTGAGTAGTTCCTTGGAGCATGAAGCTCCAATCCAAGCATAAAAAACACATGCAACCTTGTGACACCAACTTTCCCAACACCTTCCTTAGGGTGTCTCAAACTTAGTAAGTCCTATCTATGTGTCAGATGAGCTCTGAAGATCCATGACCATGACATTGATGTGTCTGGATGAGTAGGGAGGACAAGATATATGAAGCATCATTTAGAACACTTACTATTGCATCCAACCAAATCACAGTATCATAGAGAAGGCAAGGAGAAATCAACAAAACATAAGGATTAGTAGGACTCCAACAATGTTGTTGCAATTATTGGGAATCATGTCCCAATGAATGACCCGGGTTCGAACCTCATCGAAGGCACTTTGCGAACGGCAATCCACGCTGATTAGGTGCGGGAGGGGGTGACCAGACCACACCCTCTCATGCCTCGAGAGTT